>CM066333.1:64761739-65395334 GCA_033807585.1 Hydrophis major | reverse complement strand
GCAAATAAATGTTCCGAGGAGCCATTGGAACAAAAGCAACAAAGACTTTGTGTTTGCACTGCGTGTGTCCATGTCTCTGTTTGGTCTCGCTGGGATGTAATATTTAACCAACCTTCGCTTGCTATCTGAAGAACTGAGTCACACCTGGTTAGGGATTTGGATTTCAAATCTCCAGGAAGTTTGAGACTTGGGTAGAAAATTCTCCGGATGTTGAGGAGGCCGGGAAGCTGAAAACATCCTGGAAAAATAGGATGCAAAGCAAACTTTACATTATTGCCAGAGAAACCATATGGAGGCACCCAGGCAAGATAGGAAGTCCTTGACTTACAAGTGCAACAGAGCCCAGAATTTATGTTGCTAATAGAATATATTGCACCAATGGTAGGATTCAAATTTTTTTTACTACCAGTTCTGTGGGCATGGCTTGGTGGGCCTGGTTAGCCAATCTCTTCTTAAAAACCTCCAGTGTTGGAGCATTCACAACTTTTGGTGGAAAGTAGTTCCACTGGTTAATTGTCATCACTGCCAGGAAATTCCTCCTTAGTTTTAGGTTGCTTCTCTCCTTAGTTAGTTTCCACCCATTGCTTCTTGTCCTGCCTTCAGAGGCTTTGGAGAAGAGCTTGACTCCCTTTTCTTTGGGGCAGCCCCTGAGATATTGGGATACTCCTCTAATGTCACCCTTAGCCCTTATTTTAATGAAACCTACTTTTTCATACCCAATTGCTGTAACCATTTGTTGTATGTTTTAGCCTCTTAGGCCCTTTATCATCTTCGTTGGTCTTCTCTGCACTTTATTTTTAGAGTCCTGACATTTATTTGGAGCCTGGATATTCAGCAGCTTTCTGCATGTATGATATCATGCCCCCTGTTGGAATCTGATTCGGAGGGGGAGGCCGAGCATCTGACAGGGAGTGGGAGTGTGGCTCCATTGGCTGTGGAAGAAACTGGGGAAGGGCACAGTTTGGCTGGGCAGAGCAGGGGAGAGGTAGAACAAGGGTGAGGGAATTCAGAGTAAGACCAAAGCTCACCCCTTCTCATCGTAGGGCACGTAGGAGGAATGGAGAAGGGAGCAACGGGAGTTGCATGGCTTATGGGGGAGGAAAGGGCCCTGATTCCCTTCATTAGCTGCATTTGGGAACACAGTGTTAAAGGGAAGTTGCGCACGGCAAAGTTGTTGGGAGCAAATCATGAATTTATCTGGTATCATCGAGGCTTATTTGGGTTCCTGGTGTCTTCCCAACCATGTATGTTTTGCTGGGCTTTCAAGTCTGAAATTCCTTCTCCTGCCTGTCCAGTTAATTGCTGCAGCGTGGTTTGTGTGGATTTTAAGTTACAGTTTGTGTGTTTTCGGACTGAATTTCCTCCACTTAAAGGCTGTTCCTGGGAGAGGTTTTCTCCAGCCTGGACATTGGGGGCAAAGTTGGAGATATTAAAGGGACTTCTCTTACTTATGTGGCTGTGTTGCCTTTGTGCCATGCCCCTCTGGGTCATCACATATGGTCAACACAAAGCAATCGTGTTTACAGTATCCAATGTGATTCCAATATGAAGAGTTTTGAAAGCATTGTATTCCTTTGATGGCTTTTAACTGTAACCAGGTTTCAGGCATCCAGAGATGTTATGATTGATAAGATTTTTCAGTGCGCCAAAATGGATAGGTTGACACTAGAATTGAAAGAACAAGATAAATCAGAATATTATAAAATATGGAACACATTTTATTATTGGAGGGACAGGAAAGCTGTTCACAAAGCTGAAATAAGAATTCAAGTTGAAATAGAAATGAGATGAGAGAACTTATACCTGAGGTATAAGAATAAGAACTAAATGGTACAAAGCTTAAATGTGTGTGTGTGTGTATACATGTGTGTGTGTGTGTGTGTGCATATGTGTATATATACGTGCATGCATGTGTGTACGTAGATATATGTATAGATATATATATGTATATGTGTATGTATGTATGTGTATATATATATATATATATAAATGTTCATATGTTTTGAACTTTTCTAATGTAAAATATATTGACTGAAATGTACGTCAAAGAAGACCACCACGTTCAATATTTTTAATGTTTATTTTCAATTAAAATTTTTTTTAAAAAAGAGATAGGATGGCTTAGGGAAGTCAGGGGAAATTGCACAACTGAAAAATGGCCTTCATTTAAGCTTTTTCCAGTCTTAATTTCTGATGTTTAAATTGATGTGCCTGCATATTTTAATGGGGCAGGTAGTGGGAGATTATTCCTTTGGGAACTGGCTTTATCTGGTTGTAAAACCATTTGGCGTTTCAAAATTAATGAAGTCAAAATCAGATTTATGGATAAAAATAGTTCAGAGGAAAAAATTACTGTCTGATACAAAAGGAAAACTAGTCTGCTGTCTCGTCATGGTCATCATAAGTCACTTTTTTCAGTGCTGTCGTAATTTGGAACAGACACTAAATGAACTTTTTGGAAGTTGAGAATGACTTACGCTTTGATCCTTGCTTTCCCTATGGAAAAATTAAATTAAAATACAATGACATAAAATACAATAAATAAAATAAAATAATAAAATAAAATAAAAAATACAATACAATACAAGATAATATAATATAAATAATAAAATAAAATAAACAGTAACAAAAAATAAAAATAACAAAAAATAAGAAAATAACAAAAAATATCCAATAAACAAATAAAATATAAAATAAAATAAAATACAAGATAATATAATATAAATAATGAAATAAATAAATAAATAATATATAAATAAAGTAAAATAAAAAAATAACATAAAATATCAAATAAAGTAAAATAAAATAAAATAAAATATAATATAAAATAAAATATAAAATAAAATAAAATAAAATCACATTAAAAATTTGGATGCTGGGCAACTGATTCACATTTATGACGCTTGTAGTATCCCAGAGTCACCTGTAGTATGTATGTGTATGTGTAGATATATACTTTCTTTTGAGAGCAGGCAACAGAATTTCATTTTTCACATGTGCCAGTGTGCTCAGAGTAAAAAAAATGACAATAAAGTTTATCTTATCAATCTTGTTATTTCAATATTTATTTACCTATCACTCCTTCCTATAACATATCCCAGAGTTGAATCTTTAAAATGCCTAACAAACACTACTCTACAATGATGGATCTGCAACATAACACAATAAGAGTTGGAAGGTACCTGGAGGTCTTCTAGTCCAGCCCCTTGGAGATCTTCTAGTCCTCAGGCAGGAGACCCTATACCATTGCAGACAAGTGGCTGTCCAGTCTCCTTAAAAACTTCCCATCTTCTTGCTTTATATTACCAAGATTGTCCTTGGAAGTATCCAGCTATGTGAAATATGAGCTTTGTCAATGCAGCCCTGGATCTGAAATCACATTTGTGTGTGTGTGTGTGTGTGTGTGAAAATTATTTATGCGCATCATTATTATTTAAGCTTCAAACGTCCTTTCACAAGTTCATTATAAGATTGGGTTTCCATTTTGTTTTGCTTTTTTAAATGAGAGGGGGAAAAAACCATTCGCAAACGGTGGCTCCAGCTATATTGAGGGAAGTGCCAAGATATCAAGTTGAGAATGTTTATGGCAGGTTTTCAAATATTGATGTAAATGAAATTAATCCAGGCTACAGACATTTGGGGTTAACAATATAGCCTGAGTTTCAGTTGGGGTTCCCAAGGGCTATATAGGGAGAAGAGAAAAAAGGTTTATGGAAAGTCCAGTTGCTTTTTGGAAGAAAAAAAAACACTCTCAAGGATTGGACTGCCAAGATGTTATGGAAAAGGAATTATAAATTAACAATATCGACAGAATATAAAGAAAATTCATGTAAGATGTTTCATAGATGGCACTCTGCACCAGCAAAACTGGCAAAGATGTTTAAAGATAAATCAGCCAAATGCTGGAAGTGCCACCAGACATGGAGAACATATTACCATATGTGGTGGCCTTGTGCAGAAGCTAAAAGATATTGAACAAAAATACACACATGGTTGGAAAAAAAAATGATAAAGCAACACATAGATTTGAAACCTGAAATATTTTTTATTAGGGATGGTACCTGAGGGTTACAGTAAAGAAAATCCACATTTAGTTATTCATGTACTAACAGCAGCTAGAATTGTATTTGCTTAGAACTGGAAAAGCGATAAGATACAGGCAGAGGGCAAAGCGATTGAGAAAATATTTGAATGTGCAGAGATGAATAGATTAACACAGGCAATTAAAGAAAAAAAAGAAACTGAATATTACATGATATGGGATTTATTTTACCAATGGATGGAAAACAAAATAAGTTAAAATGGAGTAGATGAATATATAGAGAGAAATAAGTTAAGATTGGTAAAAAAATAATAGATATAAGAATGATTATAAAGAAAATATGATTCTTGTTATATTGATAAGAAAAGTATTAATCACAATTGTTAGCACAAGACATACCGTATATACTCGAGTATAAGTCGACCCGAATATAAGCCGAGGCACCTAATTTAACCACAAAAAACTGGGAAAACTTATTGACTTGAGTATAAGTCGCGGGTGGGAAATGCAGCAGCTACTGGTAAATTTCAAAAATAAAAATAGATACCAATAAAAACTTTCACTAGGACAGTTGAGAATAAGTTTGATGTTCACAATTTCCTCTTTGAAAGAGACCAGTAAATAGGGAACAAGAAGATGAAGAAAAAGAAGTGTGTTTTTTCACACTTTTCGCACTGAAGTGAACAAAAATGGCATCATAGGAACAGGCTTATTCTCAGCCCAAAGGTTTGTTTGTGATTTCTTCCCTGATTTAAGGTAAATTTGGGAAACGATCTCACTATCATGAAAGGTTTGATTGATTCACTAACCCAAAAGATGATGATGACAGTGGTAGGCAGGAGTCACTCTCTCCCTTGCAAGAAAAAACCAAGAGCCGTTCTTATGATCTCTCTCTCTCTCTCTCTCTCCCCCCCAATAAAGTCAAGCCCTTTCCAGCACGCGCGCGCGATCCGCCCCCGCCCCTTTGCACCTTGCAAATGCAAAACCCCAGGGTTTTTGCATTTGCAAGGTGCAAAGCGGCGGGGGAGGATCGCGCGCGCTGGAAAGGGCTTTACTGTATTACGGGGAGAAAGAGAGAGAGGGAGAGATCATAAGAACGGCTCTTGCTTTTTTCTTGCCAGGGAGAGAGTGACTCCTGCCTCCCACTGTCATCAACATCTTCTTCTTTTGGGTTAGTGAATCAATTAATTTGGGAAATGATCTCACTATCAGAAAACAACGCGAGCTGCCACCACCACCTCCTCCTTCCCCTCCTCCCGAGTGGACTGAAAGCAGCTGGAGCTGAGGAAATGAAGCTGAGTGGAGCGACCTCGGCTCGCGTTGCTTTCTCAGCCTAGAGCTCAGAAAACAATGCGAGCTGCCTCCCCCTCCTCCTCCCCCTCCTCCCAAGTGGACTGAAAGCAGCTGGAGCTGAGGAAATGAAGCTGAGTGGAGCGACCTCGGCTCGCGTTGTTTTCTCAGCCTAGAGCTCAGAAAACAATGCGAGCTGCCTCCCCCTCCTCCTCCCCCTCCTCCCAAGTGGACTGAAAGCAGCTGGAGCTGAGGAAATGAAGCTGAGTGGAGCGACCTTGGTTCGTGTTGCTTTCTCAGCCTAGAGCTCAGAAAACAATGCGAGCTGCCTCCCCCTCCTCCTCCCCCTCCTCCCAAGTGGACTGAAAGCAGCTGGAGCTGAGGAAATGAAGCTGAGTGGAGCGACCTCAGCTCATGTTGCTTTCTCAGCCTAGAGCTCAGAAAACAACGCGAGCTGCCTCCCCCTCCTCCCGAGTGGACTGAAAGCAGCTGGAGCTGAGGAAATGAAGCTGAGTGGAGCCGAAGCAACCTCGGCTCGCGTTGTTTTCTCAGCCTATAGAAAGGGGAAGGGGGCTCATCTGGACCAAGGGTGAATCTCCCCCTCAGTTTCCCCTGAAGGATCTTCCGTCGCTTTTGCCTTCTCCCTACATCTTCCCTCTGTTAAAATCCCCCCCCACACACACTTATTTTCGGTTGGATAGATTTCGTGTCTGAGCATTCTCACATGGCGGTGGGTCTTCCCTAAAAAAACAGTTAAAAAAAGAAAAAACAATACATCCTCAAGCGAGAACTTTTCTGCTTCCGATTACCCCCATGCTTAAAAGTTGCAAAGGAAACACGGAAGCAGGGAAGCGGCTGCCCAGCTTCGGAGCTCCACACCATTTTTTTTTCAGAGGGGAATCTGGAGTATAAGCCGAGGGGGTTTTTTTCAGCACAAAAAATGTGCTGGAAAAACTCGGCTTATACTCGAGTATATACGGTATGTACCCAGTGGACCCACTGTTGAAATGAAAGATGGAATTACTGTAAATATAAAATAAAAAATTAATAATAATTAAAAAGATTGGACTGCCATTTGTGAGACATTGTGTAGTGTCTCCTGCTTGGGTAGGGGGTTGGACTAGATGACCTACAAAGTTTCTTCCAACTCTGTTAATATCTATTAAACATTTGGGATGCCCCAGGACCTGGATGATTGAGGATCTCCATAGACATTGACACAAATCTTAATTTGGGAAACACTTGATTTTCCTTCTTTACATAGAAATGTTTCTGAATCTTCATTTCACATTGTAAGGAGCAAGTGCTAAAGTCTTGCCTTGGTTTCCTTGTAGTATCTGGTGTGTAAACGGAAACTGGAGAGCAAGAAAGAAGCCCTCCTCATTCTCTCAAAGGAACTTGATTCCTGTCAACAGGAAAGAGACCAGTTCAAGCTTATGGCTAACCAACTACGGGAAAAGCACCAATCGCTAAAGAAGAAATACCAAGAACTAATTGTATGTAGCCAGGTTGAAAATTTGGATAGGGTCCTTCTGATAATACAATCATCTTCATTTAATGATCTCATAATCCCTTGAGGGGTGGAGTTTGGACAATTGAATAGAGCTGAGTGTTTACTGGCTGGATGCCCTTCCTGACACCAGTGTGGAGTTTTGTTCAGCAGATATATTCTCATTGTGCCCAGGGAGAGAAATATCTGTCTCTATCTAGGATTGAACTCACAGCCTCCTAATTGCCAAGCGAGAGCTTCACCACTCCTTCCACCGCACCACTCCTTTCTGGTAATGCAGTGAGCGAGGTTAAATATTCCACTGTCACGTTTTAAATTCTGATTTTGTCCAAACCATTCACATTATTATTCATATTAATAGCATTATGCCAAGGTTTAGAATCGAAACATTTTAATGCCTACAGTTCAGTGATACAATACTTTACTAAAGGTTTGGTGCAAATTAGAATTTATTTCTTCTAATTTATTTTCCTGTCCTTTTCTTTTTTCTTTTTTTAGGATGGCGATCCTTCTCTTCCTCCAGAGAAAAGAAAACAAGTAGGTTTTACTTCTGACTAATATAACTGACATTTCCCAGTCACAAATTCTTTCAAGAAGGGAGATCTCGGTATTGTGGCTCGCTGGCTGCTAATGGAGCTGATGGCAGACTCGGACAATGAGAAGGTTGGGGAAGAACTTGGGGAAGGCTCTGATGGATGCTCAGTGTCGGACACATAGAGATAGAACCAGGGCCATCTGATAATTCCCAACCACTGGAGAAGCAGCTGCCTTTGGAGTCAGAGATGAAGGAGGAGGAGGAATAGCTGGGGCCTGTTCCAGATGCATGTATGCGCAGAGCAGATAGGAGAGGTGAACAATGGAGGACAACAAGCTGGCTTGGGGAAGCAAAACAAACATGGATGCTGATTGGCTCCTCCCTGACTGGGGAATAAATAGGAGGAAAGGGGAGTGGTTTGGTTGTCGCAGACAAGCATTCACACTTATGAAAAGTTCATCCTTGTGTGTTTTGTGCAACAGACTGCCTTGCCAGAACTGAGGTTTGTCTATTTCTTTGACTTAATTTGCAGCCTCCTTGCTGTGAGCTCAGGCACTGCATTTATCAAAACAAGCTGATAAGGACTATTGTTTCATTTAACTGCTTGCAAGAGTCTTGCCTGGACTTTCTGTTGGTCAAGGCAGTTAATTTCCAAGGGTTTTTTTTTTCTCCAGAGATGTGTGTGGAGGAAGAGGAACAGCTGGGGCCTGTTCCAGATGCGCATAATAAAATAATTAAAAAATAAAATAAGTAATAAGAAAAGAAAATATTAAAATTAAATTAAAAAAAATAAAATAAGTGATAAGATAAGAAAAGAAAATATTAAAATTAAATTAAAAAAATAAAACAAATGATAAGAACAATTAGAAAGACCAGATAAAAACTTGGTAGGATTCACCACCCAGAGTATTCCTGTGTATTTGTGTTGCCATCTGTTGCTATTGATCTATTACCTGCAAACTAAATATGCACATATGGCTTGCTTCTTTTTTCTTCTTCACTTGTATGAATTTTAATTCTAGAAAAGAATTCAATGCAAAACTGATTTTTTTTTTCCTCAGTTGTATCTTTGGATTTCCGTCGTGACCGTTTTGTTGCTCTTTTTCTAGGCAAATCTCACCCAGCTTCTGAGCGATTCCCGGGATCGAAATAAACATTTAGGGGAAGAAATCAAAGAATTGCATCAAAGACTGGGAGAAGTGCAGGGAGACAACAAGGTAGGGGATAAATTAAATAGAATTATGATTTATAACCGTTAGTTCCAGGTTGCTTCTGTCCTTGATGAGTTTCCATCCTTGTCCTGCCTTCGGGTGCTTTGGAGCAGCGGTCATCAACCAGTGGGCCACTGGTGGGCCGTGAGGAAATTTTGGTGGGCCGCAGAGAAATCTCACCCCAAGAGCAGCCCCCCAAAGCAATTAATCCAGGTTGAGCAGAAACACAAGGCTATGCCGCCCACATGGCCCACAGGAATCCTCCCCACCCACTCACTCTTTACCCGGTAAACTTTATTTTATTTATTTATTTTAATTTGTCAATTGCTTACAAAATAATAGGTATAAGTATATACATAGTTATGAATACATGAAATGGGTACATATAAGAAAAATAAAAGTAATAAAAATAAAAAAGAAACAATAGGACAGGGATGGTAGGCACGTTGGTGCACTTATGCAGGCCCCCTACAGACCTCTTAGGAAAGGGGTGAGGTCAATAGTAGGCAGTCTAAGGTTAAAGTTTTTGGGGTTTGGGGAAGAAACCACAGTCAGGTAGAGTATTCCAGACGTTGACCACTCTGTTGCCTGTTAAATTTCTATTTTTCCTTTTTCCGACCATCAACTGTTCTCTGTGCTGGGAGATTTAGATTAGCTAGAAAGCAGGAAATGGTTGGATTTCTTGCTTTCTAGCTAATCTTTAGATCTTCGGCTCTGCTTTTAAATACAGCCGAACCTCCCTTAGGACTGAAGGTTTGCTTGTAAGCAAATTCAGTGCAGACTCATGGCAAACAAATTTGAGAGACTGAGCTAACTGATGGCAGATAGATAGATCACTCAATGATTCAATCTGTTGCTCTTTTTTTTTTAAATAAAAAAATTCAATCTTTATATGCATGGTGTTTTGGTGAGCTAATTTTGTGAGTTTGCTTGCAAGCAAATTTTATGTGACAGACTGAGCTAGCCAATGATAGATAGATAGATTTCTGAATGAATCTGTGATTCTGTGAGCAACTCAATCTGCCTGCCTGCTTTGCCTGATTTTGTGTAAAAGTTGCTCTTTTGTATAAAAAATTCAATATTTATATAAATATTTATAATATTTACATACAAGCCATGGCCAGCCAATCACATGACCACCAAGCCACACCCACAAATTAGGCCACGCCCACAGAATGAGTTAGTGGACCCTGGGATCTAAAATTATGAGTTTGGTGGTCCCTGAGGTCCAAAAGGTTGGCGACCCCTGCTTTGGAGAATAGCTTGACTTCCTCATTTTGGGGGAAGCCCCCGAGATCTTTGAACGCTGCTATCGATTCTTCTGAATTTTTTTCTTTCTTTCTTGCAGCTTCTTCGGATGACAATTGCCAAGCAAAGACTTGGAGACGAAGAAGTTGGAGCCCGTCATTTTGCTCCCCACGAGCGAGAAGATCTCGTGCAGCAGCTGGAGAAAGCACGAGAACAAGTAATGGAACAAAAATGTTCCTGCTTTGGGAATGTAGATTCTCACTCCCTTCACCCTAAATTTCACTTCTTTGTAAGGCAAGGCCCTTAAAAGAAATTCCATTTGATCCCACAGAATATCCATCAAGCCCAAGAGTTTGCTTCCGTAGCCAAAAAATGGTGTTAAAAACTAGATTTCATGTTATTTGGGAGAGCTCGATGGTTTGGGATGGCTATTTGACTTCAAAATGTCATAAGCCAGATTTGTTGGTTGTTGGTTTCTTGTGTGGGTTGCACCCTCTTTATTGCTGGAGTAGGTAGCTGTTCTGATCCAGGTTTCCCAAGATCATGAAGCCGACTCCTCATCCCGATAAAACCCCTTTTATTGAGGCTAAAGGGAATTCCTCTCCAGCAAAGTCCCGGCCAACAGTCTTTCATGAGCTTTCACAACTACAGACCTTGATCAGGCTGGGAGAGTTGCCAGGCTGATATCTTCCAAACGCCACGCTTGCAGCAGCCATGATTTGGCAAGAAGTCAGGAACAGATCTGCACCCTCATGAATTGAACTAATTGTCTCCTGCAAACCCCACTCCCCTTTCGCTCCTCTTTATTCCCTCTGGGAGGGGCCAATCATCGTCCACCTGAGCCTTTACTCCCAAAGTCGATCCTTGTTCCTAAGCTATTCTCTTCCAACTTGGTCATTTTTGTTACTGAAAATAGACAGGGGTGGGCTTCAAAAATTTCAGCAATGGGTTCTCTGCCCAGTAGCTGGGTGAGTGTGGCCATGATGGGCGTGGCCTAGCTGGCCTCCTGCACCACAGCGGGTAGGAGCATTTTTGCCCTCCCTGCCCCCGGAGTCCAGAGGCTTCCCTTGAGCTTCCGAGAGGGTGAAAATGGCTTCCCTGGGCTCTGGAGCCTCTCTGGAAGCCAGAAACAGGCCCATTTCCAGCCTTCCTGAAGTTCCAGGAGGCCCATTTTTTGCCCTCCCTGAGTCTCTGTGCGGGACCTGCACTTACCTGCATCCAAAATGGGGTGTGTGGGGACTCCTGGGAGGGGCAGGGAGGGGTGGGCGGGGCCAGCCAGGAGCAGGATTTGGGGGTTTTCTGAACTGCGTAGAATCTTAGCTAGGGGGCTCTCCTGAACCCATGCAAACCCCCAGCAGCCCACCCCTGAAAATAGAGCATAGGAGATAGAAGAATTCTTGGCCAAAATGGAAGTTCTCCTGATTTTCATTAAGGCTTTTGACGCTTGGCTCTCTCGGCAGATGGAGACTCTACAGCTTGATCTTCAAGTGTCGTTGGATGAGCTCCAGGACATGAGAGAAGAGCGTTCCTTTTACCAAGACAAGTCTGAAAAGTTAAACCAAGAACTGAACCACGTTCTCGGAGGACATGTTGACCGCATCATCGATATAGATGCTCTCTGCATGGAAAACAGGTGAGCTTGCTTAGGAATGAATTGTGGTTTATTTTAGGACAGGACCAGGACGTCACTGTAGAACGGAGTTTACGCCAGAAAGGTTCATCTTTGTTGCGAATATTGTAGGCCTGTGGGGGCGAACCTGTGGCACACGTGCCAAAAGTGGCACACAGAGCCATTACTGCTAGCATGCGAGCACCCGCCCAGAAAAGGTCTACTGCCTCCCACCCACAAGCTGATTGTCGAAGATCAGGCACGCATGTGCAGAGGCATGGTGGCGCACAGGAGACACTCGTGCATGTGTAGAAGTATGCAGCGCAGGTCATGCAGGTTGCGTGCGCATGCACAGGAGGCATGGGGGCCCCCACGTGCATTGCCTTCTGGGTGATGGCATGCGAGCACGAGCAAGCAAGCATGCATGCAGTTATCAGCACGGGAGCCCAAAAAGGTTAGCCACCACAGTTGTAGGCGGTCGTAATGTAGCAAAAACAACGTGGGAAAAAATATTAAAGTGATTGCAAAATCAAAGATAAAAATAGCTGAATCGCTAAAAGAGAGGAGGAAAAAAAAAGCATGAACCTGTTAACATAGTAAAGGACAGCTTTCCCCTGTTTAGTCATGTCCAGCTCAGGGGGTTGGTGCTCATCTCCATTTCTTGGTCGCGAGAGTCATTGTTGTCCGACGACTCTTCCGTGGTCATATAGTTGGCAAGAATAGAATATAGAATATGGAATGGAATGGAATGGAATGGAATGGAATAGAATAGAATAGAATAGAATAGAATAGAATAGAATAGAATAGAATAGAATAGAATTCTTTATTGGCCAAGTGTGATTGGGCACATGAGGAATGTGTCTTGGTGCAAATGCTCCCTGGGCACATAAAAGAAAAGATACATTCGTCAAGAGTCAAGAATCATGAAGTACAACACTTAATGATAGTCATAGGGTACAATAAGCAATCAAATCATACTAGTCAATATAAATCGTAAGCATACAAGCAACAAAGTTAACAGTCATACAGTTACAAATGGGAAGGGCGATAAGGAGTGATGAGAAGATTAATAGTGATAGTAGTGCAGACTTTGTAAATAGCTGGACAGTGATGAGGGAATTATTTGTTCAGCAGAGTGATGGCGTTTGGGGGAAAACTCCCCTTGTGTCTATGGTAGTTGTTCTGGTGTGCAGGGCTCTCTATAGTGTCATTTTGAAGGTGGGAGTTGAACCAGTTTATGTCCAAGATGTGAGGGGTCTGTAGACATTTTCATAGCCCTCTTTTTGACTCAGGGTGCAGTATCCAGGTCCTCCATGGAAGGCAAGTTGGTAGCAATTGTTTTTTCTGCAGTCCTAATCACTCTCTGAAGTCTGTGTCTGTCCTGTTGGGTTGCAGAGCCAAACCAGACAGTTATAGAGGTGCAGATGACAGACTCAATCATTCCTCTGTAGAATTGGATCAGCAGCTCCTTTTGGGCAGTTTGAGCTTATTGAGTTGGCTTTGTGGTGCTTTTTTGATGACATTTTTGATGTTAGGTGTCCATTTTAGGGTCCATTTTAGACTACACACCAAATGTCCGTGAAACGCTGTTATCTTCCCGCCGAAGTGGTACCTATTTATCTACTTGAATTTGCATGCTTTCCAACTGCTAGGTTGGTAGGAGCCGAGGTGAGGACAGGAGCTCACACTGTCATGTGGTGCTCGGGTCTCGAATCCAGCCTATCAGCTTTCCAGCTGACCAGCTCAGGGTCTTTAACCATTGAGTAACCACCCTCTTATAGCATGGTTTAAAGGGATTAATATGGGCTGAACAAAGTTTTGCCCCTAGACTTCAAATTCCCTTGTTTTTTTATTACTATTATTATCTCTTTTATTCATTAAACATGAAACTCAGTCAACTGAACATTTAAAAATGTATCACAAATATCATTGGCGCTGATGGTTGATACGATTGCTTCCAGCATCCTACTGTAGGTATTAACCAAGTATCTTCTTAACATGTACAATGTTTCGAATAGCTCATTTTGAAATACTTAATAAATGGCACCTGAGTAATATATCATTATTTTCATCCCCTAAAATTCAGATACCTTCATGAGCGATTAAAACAAGTTCAAGAAGAAGTTAGTATTCTGAAATCGAACATTGTGAAATACAAGGTAAGTTATACTGTGAGCTATAAGGGGAATTATGTAGTAATCTTTTTGCAATGAAATATATTTCAAACTTATTAATTTATGTGGGCTTTTTTTTAACTTCATCAGCCTTTGAATGATTTATTTATTTCACTAAAAAATAAATAAAATAGCACTCTGTTAATATTTTTTCACAGCTTTTAAGTGCAGTTAGGTAATTTAGCTTTTAAAATAAATAAATGAAATGAAAACAAAACTGAAGCTTCAGGCAGCTTTTAAACATAATATTTTCTGTTTATATTGATAGAATTATTCTCTTGCATAATTCATTTTGTGTGATCTGCATATCAAAAGAGGCGTTTCGGTTCTCTTTATTCCCTGTGAAATTGCATTTCTTGCAGGAGAAATGGCTGCATGTAATGTATGTTTATCTCCTAAACTTTCAGAATCATAGAATTACAATTGGGGAAGGGTACCTAGAGGTCCTCACATCTACCCCTATACCCTTCATTGTGCCTCTGACAGAGCATCTCACCGCCCAGTGCAAAACTTAACGAAAATAACTTTTATCAAAATCTCACTGGAGGCATCATGCGTTGATGCTTTGACTCTCAACAATAACTTTTGATTCATTCAATGAGAATAATGATACTTTCAGTGTGATAGAGCATGATACATTAAAAAAAATAATATTAGCACTCAGATCACAGTTCATTGTTTTGTACAAGCCTCATTTAAATTAATAAATGAACAGGTGTCCATTATGCTCTTGGTTTAATGCAGAGGTCCCCAAATTTGGCAACTTTTAAGACTGGTGGACTTCAGCTATGCTGGCTGGAGAATTCTGGGAGTTGAAGTCCATCAGTCTTAAGGTTGCCAAGTTTGGGGACCCCTGGTTTAATGTATAGTCAATTGGTACCCTTCACCTTCCTTTGTTATATAGTTCAGTTGTTTCTGCTATAGTTTTCTGGATTTCCAGATTCGTCCTCATTTTTCTGTGATAAAAAAATTATTCCCACATTCTCCCAAGTTTACGTATGCTACATGTATTACATACACGACACATATTACATATATTATCTACAGAGCACCATGAAATAGATAGATAGATATTGATTGATTGATGCTTGTAAATAGTGGCTTATATTCAGTTGAAAAAAAACATTCTGAACATTCTTGTTTTTTTTTTTAAAGATAAGAATCTAGTTCTAGTTTTACCTAGTTTAGGTCATGAAACATCTGCAAGAAAACAAGCAAACTCAAAGGGCACCAAGGATCCCACACTCCTCCTCCTCTTCCTCCTCTCTGCAAACCCCTCCTTCCTTTTAGCACTGATGATGTTACCTAGTTTGGTAATGAAACGTCTGCAAGAAAACAAGCAAACTCAGAGAGCACCAAGGACCACCTCCTCCTCCTCCTCCTCCTCCTCCTCCTCCTCCTCCTCCTCCTCTTCCTCCTCTCTGCAAACCCCTCCTTCCTTTTAGCACTGATGATGTTACCTAGTTTGGTAATGAAACGTCTGCAAGAAAACAAGCAAACTCAGAGAGCACCAAGGACGACCTCCTCCTCCTCCTCCTCCTCCTCCTCCTCCTCCTCCTCCTCCTCCTCCTCCTCCTCCTCCTCCTCCTCCTCCTCCTCCTCTTCCTCCTCCTCCTCCTCTCTTCAAACCCCCCTTCTAGCACTGATGGTTTTACCTAGTTCGGTAATTAAACATCTTCAAGAAAACAAGCAAGCTCAGGGAACTCCAAGGACCCTCATGTTCCTATCCCTGAGCTACAAATATTCTGCTTTGTTAGTAAAATAAGAATCAGATTTTCTTTCGCCATTTTAATGCATATCTTTCCTTGGGCTTCCCCTTCTTTCTTCAGAACGCTCTAGAAAGAAGGAAAAATTCAAAAGGTCACAGCAAATCGAACAGCAGCGCCCTGACTGGAATCCTTTCCGCAAAGCAAGGTATGGCACAGAGTTTTTATCCTTACCATTTTATTTCTGAAATTGACCACAGTGAGCCCAATAGGACATTTGAAGGACCTCACATGTGTTTGTCTCCGTATTGGGGAACAGACTTGGTTTGTTTCCGGTTCTAGTGGGGTTTATTTAAAACTGCAGCATAGCTTGCATTTTCCTTGGAATTCAACATGGATCTGCATCTTCACAGATCACAGGGACTTCTAAATAAACAGCGGAATGATGGCTGGGCAGCCAGGAAACTTCTCCTCAATACAACCCCTCAGATTTTTTTTTAATTTTTTTTTAAATGAATCAACACATATCTATAAACAAAGTGTAAGTTTTATTACAGTTTTTCACATTATAAAACAAAAAATAGCTCTTTTCAGTGGACAACATGATTCTGGGTTACTACACTTACATGCAAATATGACAATAGTTATATATTCATCTTTTACATTCAACTTCCTGCCTTATCCAAGATTTTTAAGGTGTGATTTTAAAACACAGGCAAGGGCGTTCGTAATCTTTCTCTATAAAAGCGAAATACCACTCAGGCATCATCACAAAATCTCCAGAACCGCAAAGCCTACCAACTTGAAATTTGGCACGTATGTTCCTCTTGGCTTCTAGGTGCTCACTAAGAAAGGATCTTTCCAAATGACCATCAGAGCATTTAGAGTATTTCCTATATTATTCTTATTATTAACACGCTCTGATGCTGAGGAGTTCTACTCCCCCTCCCTATCTGAAAAAAAGAAATCCTTCCAAATGCAAAACACAAGCAGAGGAGAGGAGTTTCAGTTTCAGAGCACCAAACAGCTTTAGTATAGAACAGTTGAGCTAAGCCACGCCCAGGCTCCTTGCTGTCTCCTTGCTCACACAGCAACTACTGTTTCAGTTTGCAAACAGCCCCCAACTCTCACACTGACAGGACCGCTAGCCAGATGAATACCGATGGATGTTGGCAGACAGAGGCAGAATCCCCCCCCAACTTATTTTCCTCCCCAAAAGCTAAGTCCCACCACTTAGTTTCATAGTGAAGCATGGGGATTGTGGATAGATGTTGTTATAACAGCCCTGAAAAAGCTACTCCTGGACTTTTTTCACACCTTTACGACCATTTGCAGTCTCCCCATGATCCCAAGATCAAAATTCAAGTGCTTGGCAACTGACTCGTATTTATGACGGTCGTAGTGGTCCGGGGTGTGTGTGTCGTGTGATCCCCTTTTGTGACCTTCTGATGAGCGAAGTCTGTGGGGAAATCTGGGTTTGCTTAACAACTGTGGCACAGAAAGCCTTAAAAACGGGGCAGTAACTCCCTTAACAAGCATCTCGCGTAACAACAGAAAACTGTTGGACTCCATTGTGGTAGTAAGGTGAGGACCACCTGTTCAGTTAAAATATTCCTAAATTTGTTTTGACTTCCTTCATGTCAGGGCAACGGTAATTACCCCCATTTAAATCATGAGTCTCAAGCCAAATTTTCAAAACCTAAAGAAGATTTATTAGGAGTAAACAAGCCGGCACTGCCTGGGTGCAGCCCACTCTGAGATACATAATTCACTGTTACCCATGACCCCGATTTTCCCCCCACCCCCTGGGGGTATCCTAATTCATATCCTCCAATGGGACACATCCATAGCCCTGAGTTATCAATCGTGCTCTCCAGTTAGAATTTTGCATGGCAGAAACTTCAGTCACCTCGTTACTATCTTTGAAAACTATTTATTGGATGCACTTTCTATTTCCAAGCTGCCGCACTGCCCCCCCTTCCCTTTCTGTTGGCAACTCTAAAAGGACCATAGAAATATTTTGTGAGTTGACACTTCAACTGTTTCCTAGTGCAAGAGCTGTTATCCGAAGATCATGGCTGCAGTTTACCAGCGACCCCTCAGTCCATTTCTGACCTTAAATCCTTGGCTACAGCTTTATTGGAGACCATTCATGAGAAGAATATGGTCATCCAGCACCAAAGGCAAACCAACAAGTAAGTGACTTTTTGTACAAGAATATGAGTGTAGGCCTTCTCCAAAAGCTTTGCCGGTATGGTCATTTTCTTGCCCTCACCAAGGTGTGTGTGATGCTTGGGGGAAATGTTTTTTCCCAAAAACACCAGGGGGGGGGGAAAGATGAAGGAGATAAACAGGTAGCCTTTGACTAACAACCGTGTGTGTGTGTGTGTGCCGTTTCCCTTAAAATAAGACCCAACTGGAAAATAAGCCCCAGCATGATTCATCAGGATGCTCATAATATAAGCCCTACCCTGAAAATAAGCCCCAGTTTAAGATTGTCAGCCAGACGGATGCATGTGGAGCCGTATTTCCCTTAAAATAAGACCCAACTGGAAAATAAGCCCCAGCATGATTCATCAGGATGCTCATAATATAAGCCCTACCCTGAAAATAAGCCCCAGTTTAAGATTGTCAGCCAGACGGATGCATGTGGAGCCGTATTTCCCTTAAAATAAGACCCAACTGGAAAATAAGCCCCAGCATGATTCATCAGGATGCTCATAATATAAGCCCTACCCTGAAAATAAGCCCCAGTTTAAGATTGTCAGCCAGACGGATACATGTGGAACCGTATTTCCCTTAAAATAAGACCCAACTGGAAAATAAGCCCCAGCATGCTTTTTTCAGGATGCTCGTAAGATAAGCCCTACCCTGAAAATAAGCCCCGGTTTAAGATTGTCAGCCAGACGGATGCATTTGGAACCGTATTTTCCTTAAAATAAGACCCAACTGGAAAATAGGCCTTAGCATGCTTTTTCAGGATGCTTGTAAGATAAGCCCTAATCTGAAAATAAGCCCCAGTTTAAGATTGTCAGCCAGACGGATGCACGTGGAACCGTATTTCTCTGAAAATAAGACCTAACTGGAAAATAAGTTCTCATGCATCTTTTGGAGCAAAAATTAATATAAGACCCAGTCTTATTTTCAGGGAAACACACACACACACACACACACACACACACACACACACATTGATAGTCCTCTACTTGCAACCACAACTGAAGCCAAATATAATATGTATATGTGTGTGTGTACATATACATATATGTACATGTACATACACATACAGACAGACAGACAGACAGATAGATAGAATGTCTTCTACTTACAACCACATTAAAGCCAAAATTTCTGTTCCTGAATTGACATAGTTGTTAAGTCAGTTTTACCCCATTTTACAACCTTCCTAGCCACCGTTGTTTCCTGAATCATTGCAGTTGTTAAATTAGCAACTCGGTGTTTAAGCAAATCGGGCTGCCCCCCTCCCACATTGACTTCGCTCGTCAGAGGGTCACAAAAGGGGATCAGGTGACCCCGAGAGATGCTGCAACAGTCATAACTGTGAAAAGGGGTCCTAAGTCACATTTTTCAGTGCTGTTGTAACTTTGAATGTTCACTAAATGAACCTTCGTAAGTTGAGAGCTTCCTGCATGCCTTCCTTTTTGCTACTTTAAAAGAAAACGTCTCTGCAAATCAGTTTTGATCGATTTATTAAGAGGAGAATTGTGGGTTAAGTCCATTTTAAATGTGTTACGAAAGCTACGTGACATTATCATTATATATATTGGTGTTTGTACGTATCTGTATGTGTGTATGTATCGGGATGTGGTGGCTCGGGCTAAGATGCTGAGCTTGTCGATCAGAAAGGTCGGCAGTTCACGGTTCGAATCCCTAGCGCCGCGTAAGGAAGTGAGCTCCCGTTCCTTGTCCCAGCTTCTGCCAAACTAGTAGTTCAAAAGCATATTAAAAAAAATGCAGGTGGAAAATAGGGACCCCTTTGGTGGAAAGGTAACAGCGTTCCGTGCGCCTTACAGCGTTTAGTCCTGCCAGTCACATAAACCACGGAGACATCTTTGGACAGTGCTGGCTCTTCTTTGGCTTTGTAACGGAGACGAGCACTGCCCCCTAGAGCCGGATACGGCTAACACGTACGTTCGAGGGGTCCCTTTACCTTTATGTAACTAACCATTCCGACAACACCAAATCTTTCTAATCAACACAACCGAAGTCAAAGTCTCATTTTTGTTTTCTTCACAAGCACAAATTCCAGAAGTGGTAGCCCAATAAAAACATAAATTTCCTCTTTGAATAAAACAATCGATTTAGCCATTCCAGCGTTTCCTTCCTTGCTGTGGAAATAATGTGTATTTCTATTTGCGCCGAGTGATCTTTGCGAACTGTCCCTGTTTAGAGTTAGAGCCAGAAATAACTAGCATGCATGTGCGAGGGGAATCTTTACCTTTATGTGTGTGTGTGAGTGTGTGTGTGTGTGTGAGAGAGAGAGTGTTGTAGACAGATTCCTAAACAGCACATGAATCTCCATGTAAATCTCCTTTTTTCCCTCCCTTGTATATTGAATTGTTGAATCCTTGTTTCAGAATCTTAGGCAATCGGGTGGCGGAGCTGGAGAAAAAACTGAGAACTTTGGAAGTTTCTGGGTTATGGAGTCTCCCAGGTGAGTAGTATTTAGTAAAATGTCCACCCGTGAACCGCAAAATGGCCGCCCTGCTTGAATCCACACCAATATATACTACATTGATACAGGTAATCCTCAACTTACAACAGCTCACCAAGTGACCGACCAAAGTTACAACAGCCCTGAGAACAAGATAAATTTTTAGGACTTTTTTTCACAATGACAACCACTGTGGCAGCCCCATGGTCACTTAAATTCAGATTGTCGACAACCAACTCACAGTTATGACAATCACAGCACCCGGGTGTGTGTGTGTCGTGTGATCCCTTTTAGTGACCTCCAGACCAGCGGAGTCCATGGTAAAGCCAGATACACTTAACAATCGTGTTACTCATCGAATAACTGCGCTGATTCACTTAACACTTTAGGTGGCTAATTTAAGAACGGCAGTGATTCACTTAACAAATTTGGCGAGAAAAGTCGTGAAATCGGAACAAAACTCATTTAAGCAATTTCTGACTTAACAACCTGAATTTGGAGCACGATTGTGGTCGTAGGTTGAGGGATACCTGTAGTTACTTGTGATGAATGTAAAGGAGACTTACAATACCTTTTCAAATGTGGGCTTTGCATTTTTGTTTGTGTCATCTTTAACTGGAGATTCCCTTCATCTGAATGTTTCTCCAGAGAAATTTCTAAATTCACCGAAGAGAAGTTTGGAGCTTTCAAAGCAAACCTAAGGTGAAAGAGAGGCCACAAACTCTGAATGTCTCGCTCTGTTCTTGTTTTAGATGTCAAACTAACATTTGATATAATAACGGTTTTTTTTCCTTCTTCTTCTTTTTTCCCCTTTGCTGCCTGAAGGCCTGAGCTACAATATCTCAGTGGGATTCGGGAGTAGGTTTCTCCTCGATGTATTCACGCTTTTAGTAACAAACCTTAAGTGTGCACACAAAATATGTTGTTGCTGGTGCATGTCAGGAAATGGAAAATGTTAGCAGAATGTTTTTTAATGCTCTGTTGCCCGGTTTAAGATATTCGACTCAAAGCAGTCACAAGAGAGATGGAGGATTCCTTGCATAGTTATTTCTAATTGGGAGGAAGTGTAGTAAGGGAAGAAATATTTCTGAATGTAAGAGGTGCAAATGGAAGAGTTGAGGGAGGGAGGGAGGGAGGGAGGAAAGAAAGAAGGAAGGAAGGCCAGGGAGGGAGGAAGGACGATGATAGATAGATGGATAGATAGATAGATTGATAGATATCTCCAGTCTACAACACAGTCCTTTCAGCAGTTCCAAGAAGGCTCCACACCCATTTGTACCACTCAGGTGACCCTGAGAAAACAGAGATAAACCTCCAAGCTGTCTCAATGGCTGTCTAAAAGGATGCAAATGACCAGTTGTCTGCAAGGAGTAGAAATCCTTCCATTCCCCTCCATCCAGGGTTGAAGAAGCTTCTTGGATGAGAAGGGAAAGGTCTTCGAAGAAAAACCAGAAAGTTCAGTTGCTTCTTGAAAAAAGCATGCCGAGGACACAGACAAAGCTCCAAGCAGCCTCAACGGCTCTCTAAAAAGAGTGCAAATGACCAGCTGTCCTCAAGGAGTATAAATCCTTCCTTTCCCCATCAGCCAGCCAGAGCTGAAGAAGCTCCTTGGATGAGAAGTGAAACACCTTCAAGGAAAAAACAAGAAAGTCCAGTTGCTTCTTTAAAAAAAAAAAATCACTTTTGGGACCACCAGGATCTGGATGGCTGAGAACCTCCCTAGTTTGGTTTTTTTAATGAGCCTTCTTTCAAACAAAGGATTTTTTCCCTCGGTCCATGGACGCCATTGGAGGCAATGTTCCAACTTCTCAGTCTTCAAAATTTCTTCTAACATGACAGCTGACTAGAGTCTACTAAAGGGAGGAGTTAGTAGAGTAGGGTCACCTGATTGTGCCAAAAATTAATCACCCTCTGCAGCCTGGACTGCTGGAGTTGCACACTCCATGAATGTACCATTATTTTTCTACCAGAAAGCTCAAAGCTATATTTTTCCAGGGTGATTCATGCTATTTATGTATTTATTTGTGCCACCAGAAAGGAGAGTTGATTCTCAGAGGAGAAAGTGCCAATTCTGGGTTGGATAAAGTGCTTGCTCTGACAATTGAGCGAAGAACAGAGGAAGGGAGATGAAAGTTAGCATGTTCTTTCTGCTATCGAGTAGGATATCCTTGTTTCATCAGGCTGGGATTATCTAATCCAGCATTTTGTGACCCTGAAATTCCATCTTTTTGAGCTTTAATACTTGAGTTATTAGATGTGACTTAAGAGTTGATTAAGCTCTGTGCAATTAAACAGAGAGGGAAGAACAGAAGTATCGAGTAGGACACCCTGGTTTCATCAGGCTGGGATTATTTAATCTACCATTTTTAACCCTGAAATTCCATCTTGATGCAAAAAGATACTTGGATTATTGGATGTGGGCCTAAGAGTTGTTTTAAGTTCTAAGCAATTAAGCAGAGAGGGTTAGAAAGAAAGATTTCTGGTATTAAATAGGACCCCCTGGCTTTAAACACTTAACTTTGATTCTTGGTTTTGTTGTGTTTTCATCTCCTTTGGTTTTTGGGCAGGATAAGGGAAGCTAATCTGTTCCTGTCGTATGTTTACAGGTGGCAAGGATACTATTACCTTTAGTGAACCAGCTCTTCCTGCCATTCAGAGGTCACGATCGCCATTGCGAGTGTTCATTGAGAAGCCACAACAGAATCGAGAAGGTAAGCATCTGGCGGTCGTAATAGCGGTAACTCCAAACATTGGAAAAGCTTCAACGATGGACATACAGATGGGAACCAGGCAGTGGTGGGATTCAAATATTGTTGCCACCAGTTTGGTGGGCGTGTTTTGAGCATGTGCACACACTTAGCATGCCCACACGCACCAAATATGCACTTTGCGCAGAGGCAGAGGCAATCTAACTCGCCTCCTGCAAGCCTGGACGATCCCGGTCGCTTTCAGCAGCTGCCGCACAGCATTATTCTGTGCCACGCAAAGCAGCTGCGCTTCAAATTTAGCAGATAAAAGGTGAGTAGGGGAGCTCGGGCGGGTGGGCGGGCCCAACAGCAGAGCAGTGGAGAGATCGGCTCCGTCTCCGCTGCTCATCACTCCTACCGGCTTGCCAAAACTGGGCTGAACTGGTTGAATACCATCACTGGAAACGGGTTATCTGAGGGACTGTCTCTCACTGGTCACATCCACCTGACCAGTGGAGGGATTTTTTTTTATTATCAGTTCTGTGGGCGTGGCAAGGTGGTCATGTGACAGGGTGTGGCTATGTAGTGTTTCCCCTCCCTTTTGCAGCACCCTTTGTGCCCTGTTTTTTGCCTACTGGGCCTCAGGGAAGTCGCCTGGCGAGATAAGTACAACAGCGAGGGGGGGGGATTAGCTGTGCCGCGTAATTTAGATCAGCGAGAAAGTAAGAAATCTGATGATTTCCTGCTTTCTAGCTTACCTAAATCATACGGAAATACTGGTTTGGCCAAACCGGTAGCATTTTTTTTTACTACCGGTTCATATGAACCGGGTCGAACCGGTAGAATACCACCACTGCACCTGACCCATTAGACTAGAGCAGGGGTGGGCAATTAATTTCTGTTGGGGACCACATGGAAAATCAGATCTGTGTTCGAGGGCTGAACCAATTTTATAAAAGGCCATTATAAAGGGCCCATTATAAAATGCAGCAAATTATATGTATATATATATGTATAATATTCTTATATATAATTTGCTGCATTTTATAATGGGCCCTTTCTAATATATATATAATATATATATATATTATATATAAGAAAAAGTAACACCGCGACTGCTCCTGCTACTACTTTCCACGCTTTCCAAATGCGAGTCCCAGGAGAAAACAAACAGCAAACCGCGCTCAGGGGCATCCAAGCCCACCTAAAGCTCGGCTGATGCTGGTGGAGCTTTGCCCTGTCTTGGTGCCCCATTTCCTGGCTCGGCGGTCCTGCTCGGGCGGCACTTGAAAAGCCCTCCTCCTCGCGTACGTGTCTGACGAGCCGCTCACCACGACAGTGGCTTCCAGCACCCGAGCAACTTCCCAGCAACTTGCAGCTTGCTTTTTCCTCTCGGGCGCTCGCGCCTGGCCCCAGGCCACACGGTGGAGGGGAAATCCGGAGCGCTGCCGGGTCGCCTCCTCCAAGCAGCCCACCCGCCAGGCAGAACCCTTCCCGCTCATTCCTCGGGTGTCTGCCTCGTTCCTCTCTCAGTCGCTCTCTCGCTCCTCCACCAGCCCAGGAAGAAACTGCTTCAAAGAAGCCGGCAGGGTGGCTTCCTGTCAGCACAGCTCCTCCGAAGTGCCCGTTCACCCCCACACAGCCGCCCATGGTTCAATCCAGTGCTCCGTTCTGCCTGACTGCCTGCCTTCGTTTCTGGTTGTTTCGGCTGAGAATAATAACTATTCGCCTCTTTTTCTCTTTCTTTTCTGGGCTGGTGGAGGAGCGAGAGAGCGACTGAGAGAGGAACGAGGCAGACACCCAAGGGATGAGCGGGAAGGGTTCTGCCCGACGGGCGGGCTGCTTGGAGGAGGCAACCCGGCAGCACTCCGGGCTTCCCTTCACCGTGCGGCTCGGGGCCAGGCGCGAGCACCCGCGAGTTAAAAGGAAGCCAGAAGGCTTCCAGGCTTAAACTTTGCACAGTGCAGCGGAGGGGAAACCCAGAGCGCCACTGGGTCGCCTCCTCCAAGCAGCCCGCCCAACCGCCTACCGGGCGGAACCCTTCCCTTTCCTCGGCGGGAAGACGCTCCTGCCTGTAAACTTTGCCTGTGCAAAGTTTAAGCCTGGAAGCCCTTTTGGCTTCCTTTTAACTCGTGGGTGCTCGCGCCTGGCCCCGAGCCGCGCGGTGGAGGGAAGCCTAGCGGATGGGCAGGCTGCTTGGAGGAGGCGACCCGGTGGCACTCCGGGTTTCCCTTCCGCCGCACTGTGCAAAGTTTAAGCCTGGAATCCCTTTTGGCTTCCTTTTTTTTTTTTTTTTGAAACAAATTTTATTAATTTTAAAGACAAACAACACATCATTAACCATTAAGTACATAAAACCTCTTAACATTATAAATTTTTACAAGTCGGATAAAACATTATTTTTATACAACATAATTCTAATTTATCCCATTTCCATATGGATACATAAATATCTTTCAGCAAATTTCTCATTATTTCTCTTTACTCTTATTCAATTTCATTTCTTTTCTATATTTATCCATTTTATAGTCATCATATTCATTTCTTTCTGACTTGTTTACAATTACATTCCTCCAAGGTTTTATTAATTCTTTTTTTTTTTTTTTTTTAAAAAAGATTTTTAACAATTTTACAGAAGACACAATACACAAACATACAAAACACAAAACATAAACAAAACTAAAAGATTTTTTCTGAAGATTGTCTGATCCCAGGTTAAAACTCTTCACACAGACACAAATTCAAATATCATATTCACCCCATATATCCTTCCATATCTTATTATCATTTTCTTTTTATATATATATATATATATATAAAAACCATTTTTATAAAAACAATGCACAAAGAATCAAGGCATAACAGCTTATAAATTCTTTTCTAGGAAAAAATAATAGTAAAAAACCAATAGAGCATAACAATTCCAAATTATAGTATCAATACTTTATCTATTTAACTTCATATCTTATCCCTACTTCTCCTTTTCATCCAAATTATTTCTTGTTAATTAAAATTTTATTACCTATTATCAATATACAAAATCCAAAAAAAACCATAACAAAGCCTTTATATATCCTTCCATATCTTATTACCATTTTCAATAACATTCTTTGTCTGTTCTATTTCCAACTATCCATTCATCTTTTTTCTTTTACTATACTTCTCCTATACACCAATTGGAGTACCATCTATAACTCATTACCCTAACTTAAGAGTACCTCGTGTAACAATTTTTCTTGGGATTCTGTTTAAAAGATTCTAAAATTACATAATGAATTTTATACTCTAAATACACATATAAAAACACAAACCTATGTACCCTCCAGAATCCCTCTCTTATCCTAAATTAAATTCACCCATTGTCTCTAAATAAACTTTTTTTCTTTAGATCTTGCTTCCCCCCACCAAGTCCTCTCCTCCCCCCTTTTCTCTCCTGCTTATTCTTCTCCTTGCCCTTTTTACCCCTTTGTTTTTTCTCCTCTCTTTTTCCACTCCTTTTCCTTTGCTTTCTAACCTTGCCTCCACCTTTTCGCTCATTTTTCTCTCCTTTGGTTGTTTTTACAATTCTTAAAATCTCCTTTTTCTTATCCTTTTTCTCCTCCTCTCCGGAAGAGACCCATTGTTCATCAAAGATGGCTTCTTCTTCCTCTTCTTCCTTGTCCCAGTCCTTCTGCTGCGTAATCAACTTTTCATAAGTACATAACGCCATTTCCAAGAATTGAAACAAAGCGCCCAAATAATCTTCCTTTTTATATTTTTGATATTCAGTCTTTAGTTCATCCACAAACAATGCCATTATGAAAAGAGAAACTTTTCCCAAAACAACCACCAGTATTTTTAATCAAAAACAATTAAAAAAAAAATTCCAAAAGTTAATACTTTTCTTCCTTCTTCTCTTTCTCTTTCTGGGGTTAATGTTTAGTCAAAGAGGTCCAATTACCATATATCTTTCTTTGGGATTCTAGGCAATCTCCTCCTTTTTCAGCTTCTTCTCCAATTTTTTTTTCCTCTCCCTTCCCACTTAAAATGTCAATTTTAAATAATCAGAAATCCATACCTCCAACAAGGGTTTCCAATTTCTTAAATTTTTCAATGTCCAAAAATCCTTTTGTTCCTTAGCTTCAACTCTCAAAACAATTCACTTTCGATGTCCAATATATCCAAACATTTCTGCTGTTTCCATGGGGTGGGAGAGTGAAGAAAAAACAAAAGTTCCCTTTAACAGCTTCTCCGCCGCTTTCGCTCTTCTTAGGGATACAATGTATCCTCCAGCAATTCAAACAGCTCAGTTCCAGGCAATTTAAAGGATGTTACTTGACCCGGCTCAGACAAAACTTTCACTCTTCACATTTCCTCCAGCGCAATCTTACCCGGTTGCTGGCTTCTTCGTGGCGGCCATTGCTGACCGCCGCTCCACCGCCTTGGGAAAAAGGGGTTTTTCCGGAGAAGGGGGGGGTCTGCGACACCCCCACCTCCCTGTCCGACTCCCCTCTCTCTTCAGCTGTCCCTACAGGGCAGCCATATCCCCCTGACCCATCTGGGTCGGGGGTACCTCGACGGCTAGCACAGCAGGAATCGCGAGCTGTCGCGAATTCCTGCTGCCCCGAAGCCACGCGAAACCAGAAACCCTTTTGGCTTCCTTTTAACTTGCGGGCGCTTGCGCCTGACCCCAAGCCGCGCAGCGGAAGGAAGCCTACCGGTTGGGCAGGCTGCTTGGAGGAGGCGACCCAGCAGCGCTCCGGGCTTCCCTCCACCATGCGGTTCGGGGCCAGGCGCGAGTGCCTGTGAGTTAAAAGGAAGCCGAAAGGGCTTCCAAGCTTAAACTTTGCACAGCGCGGTGGAGGGAAAACCCGGAGTGCCGCCGGGTCGCCTCCTCCAAGCAGCCCGCTCACCTGCCTGCCGGGCGGAACCCTTCCCTTTCCTCGGCGGGAGGACGCTCCCGCCTGCAAGCTTTGCCTTTGCAAAGTTTAAGCCTGGAAGCCCCGGGAAAAAAAGGGGGATCGGCGGGGACTCACCTTCGGAGAGGTCACACTCGAAGGTGATTTCAAACTCTCAGCCGAGGCCTTTGCAATGTTCTTTTCTTTCCTACTCCGAGAGCGCTCTGCACTGTTTTGCAGCCTTGGGGGCCACGTGGCGCAGGGCAATACGCCACGCCCAGCAATTTTTTTTCAGGGGCGGGCCGGATTGGACAGACCAACGGGCTGGATGTGGCCCACGGGCCGTAGTTTGCCCACCCCTGGACTAGAGCATTCCCCCAAGGAGGTCCATCTGGTGGGATCCAGAAGAAGGACCTTCTCCATGATTGGCTCCCTCCGTCTGGAACATAATTCCTTTAGAAATGTCATGGTCCTGTGAGAGTCTGAATCTGTGGGGGGTGGAGAAGAGGAGATGGAACCTGAGCCGACAGACTGAGGGGGCAGCTTCATTGGCTGTGGGAGGAAAATGGGGAAGGGAAGGGCCAGTCAGGCCAGGGGGTAAAACGCACTGAACCATTGTCTGGCTCAGCCACAGAAATTTGGGGTTCAGCTGTGGTCATTAGTTCCCCCACCCAATCTCTCTCAACATTTTCAATATTCTGCAGAGCAATTAGCAGGAAATAGCTGCGGATTTCTCGGCTTCCAATGCTTTCTTATTTTCCCCTGCCTGTTTTTCCTCTGTCAGAAATTCTTTCATATTCTAAACTGTAATAATAGTCGTTAAAAGCAGCCACACTAATTAATACCCTGGAGATTTGAGAGAGCTGTTCCCAGACCCCGTTTCTTATCTTTTTTTTTCCTTCGGGGTTTGAATAAAATAATGATCCGGGAATCATTAAGGCATTACAGGTCTCCTAATCGCTCAGCTGGGCTCAAGCAAGGCTGGGAAAATAATTTAGGGCCTCGTTGGCTCCAGAAATATTTCAACCAGGTCCTGTCTCCGTTGTCCTGAATGCACAGATTGAGCCCAAAGGAGAGTTAAAATTGGATGGGGAGATTCCACCTGGGATACACAGCATTGGCCTAAGGGTCATAAGGAGGTTATTTCAAAAATTAGAATATTTCTTAGTCATGAAATATGAACTTGCTATGTTTTCCTCCCTCTTCCTCCTCCATGTCTTTTTCTTCTTCTTCCTCCTCTTCCTTCCCCTGCCTCTCTTCCACTTTCCTCTCCCCCTCCTCTTCCCTCCTCCACCACTTTCTTCTCCCTTTCCTCCTTCCCTCCTCCTCTTCCTTCCTTCCCCTCCTCCTCCTTTCTTCCCTCTTCCTCTCCTTCTCTTTCTTCTTTCCCCTCCTCTTCCTCTTCCTCCTTCCCTCTGCCTCTCCCTTCTCCTTTTCTTCTTCCTCTCCTCTTCCTTCTCCTCCTTTCTTCCGTCTTCCTCCCCTCCCCTCCTCTTTCTCTTCCTTTTCTTCTCTCCTCTTCATTTTCCTCTTCCTCCTTCCCTTCTCCTCTTCTTCCTCCCCCTCCCTTCCTCTCCCTCCTCCTCCTCTTCCTCCTTCCCTCTCCCTCCCCCTTCTTCCTCCCTCTTCTCCTCTTTCTCCCCCTCTTTTTCTTCCTCCTCCTCCTCCTCATTCTTTTTGCACGCAATATTGTACCTTGCTCTGGTCGATTGTGACCGTTTTCTGCTACAATTCAGCCAGGAAAGTAAATATAAAGTTTGTTCTTGGAAAAAAAAAAGGACAGGGAAAATTATTACATTTCAGTCAACTGACCGAGAGGAAGAAAAATCTGTAACTTGTTTTTTTTTTAGAGGGACTTGAAAATTCATAGGTGGGATTGCATACCAGTAGTTCTCGTTTAGTGTCTGTTTGTAATGGAAAAGTAACTTTATGACCAGTCCTAGCATTTATGACCTTCGTGGGTCTGTAAAGCAAAGGAAAGCTGTGATAACCTCATAAGCACAGTCCCAGTTTCACTTAGCAACCACTTCACTTAATGATCAAGTTGCCCATCCCAATTACGATCACTAAATGAGGACCGTCTGTACTGTCTGCGAGGTGACAAATGACCCAAGGCCTTTATTTCTTTACTGTGAGGGAAGAGGACTTTTTCCCCTTCTTTCAAACAGCTAGAAGGATAAGAATTAGGACTGTGCATTGTTCTTCCCCCAAAGGGTAAATGAGGGGTCCCCAAAACCTGTGGATTTCAACTCCCAGAATTGCTCAACCAGTATGGGGAATTCATAGGACTTCAAGCTTCCAAGGTTGGACACGAAGGGTGGGATTCTACCAGTTTGGCATGGTTTGGGCGAACCGGTAGCTCTGAAAATCAGCGGAGAGCAAATTGGTTCACTCCAATGATCAGCTGTTGGGCCCACCCCAGCTGTACTCTGTGCTTTATTTCCGGATTGTGCAGCTCAGCTGCTTCACACGGTACAGCGGATTGCTGTGCGTCAGCTGTTTTACACACAGGGCGTGCAGCAGAAGGTGAGATGCAAACGCTGCACATGTGCGCAAAGCATGTGCTCGCCGAACTGGTTGTTACACCGGTTGAATCCCAACCCTGTTGGACACCGTGGTCCAAATTATGCCTATGAAAATTCCTTTATTCTTATCCATTGTTCCTGCTCACTGTCCAGACAGAAACCTACAATATTCCCATTTTTCTCCTGTAGAAGATCAACCGAGGCAGCTGCCAATCACATGTCCTGCTAAACGAGAACGGACTCTTCCAGAGGAATCTGCTCCCCTTTCAGATGACTCGTGCAGAAACCCAAAGAACAGTTCTCCAGCCAACAATTTCCATTCCTCGTTGCCCCAGGATCTGTCCGAAGAAGACAACACGAGCGGCCCAGAGAAGGACATCGTGGAGCTGGCTGAAGAGCTGTCCACTGTGGAACTGGGGGATGGAGTAACGGAAGATCTGATGGACAGACCTGATGGAAGCCCTGCAGTAGAACTGGACAGTTTCATTGAAGGGGACTCTCCCTTGTCCAGCCCTCCTGCCTGGAGTTCCAAAGAAGCGTCCGAACTTGAGAAGAAACATCTGGGTGAAAAGCAGACTGTGGAAGAACTGACAGGTGCCCAGGAAAACAGGGTAGCCTTGTGTAGCTGAAAACGACCAAAGGAAATACATGACCATGCTGGATGTTAAAGATGCTCCCAAAGTTCATTGTTTTCTCTTCAGCCTTGAGTTACATTCCAAATAAAAGACCTGAAGCTATGAAGGTGGAAGATATGTCTCTTCCTTCTTCTCTTCCTCTTCCTCCTCCTCTTCATTCCTTCTTTTTCCCTTCTTCTCCAACTTCTTTATCTAGCCTTCCTCTTCCTCCTTCTTTGCCCCTTCTTCTCTCTCCTTTTTCCATTCTTCTCTAATCTCCCTATCCATTCTTCTCCTCCTCCACCGCCTCCTCCTCCTCTTCCTCCCCCTTCTTCCTCCTCCTCCTCCCTCTTCTTCTTCCTGAATCTTCTCCTCCTCCTCTTCCAGCCTCTTGGGAACATTTTGATCTTATTCTCCATTTTAACATTTCTCCACTCAACCTTTTTTCCGCCCCCCGATGTGGATATTGTTCCTCCTGCCAACCCTACAATGCATAACAAAATAAATAAAGGCATAAATACGGTCCTCCTGGAAATATTTACAATAAAGGGATGCCGTGAGATTGGTTAAGATCCTAGATTCTGGCCTTTTCCATTTGCTCTTCCAGTGGGGTTCATCAGAAAGGAGAATATTTGTAGCCCAGGGTTGAAATGAGGGATCCTTGGTGCTCTCTGAGCTTGATGGTTTTTTGTTTTTTTTTGCAGATGTTTCATTACCAAACCAGGCAATATCATCAATGCACTAGCAGTGCGCATCTGCAAGAAAACAACCAAGCTCAGAGAACAGCAGAAACCCTGGGCAACATATATTCTTGTTTGTGATTCACACTACCACATAGAATGACATAAATAAATCATAGGACTTGGTGTTCCTCCATTTGTTTATGTAATTGCTTCTCTTTTTCCCCTGGTTTCTCTGCAGAACGTATATTCTCTCTCTCTCTCTCTCTCCCTCCCTCCCGAATATATATTTTTGGCATAGTGCCTGCCCGAAAGATTAAGAGATTTAAATGTCAGGAAGAACGGTGTGTGTGAACATTGGACTCAGTTGAACCGACAGAATCCGAAACAATGAAATACAGAGGCATCTGTGAGCTAATTTTCTGTTTCTATTTCCTCTGTGCAGACCGAGGTAATATTGAAGAGCAAATTGTTGAAAAGTTTCAGTCAATCAGAATAGAGCTGGAAGGGACCTTAGAGCGTGGATTAATTCCCACAAGAAAATAAGATTTCTTCTAAATCCAGAGAAGTAATTTACTTGAAGCTTAAGTTTTAGTCTCATGCTAGCTTTATCTTTGGCCAAAGTCAAATTAAACAAGCTGAGTAAAGCACAACCAATAAATCAGAATAGAGCTGGAAGGGACCTTGGAGGTCTTCTAGTCCAGCCCCCTGCTCAAGCAGGAGAACCAATATCATTTCAGACAGGTGGCTATCCAGTCTCTTCTTAAACACCTCCAGCGATGAAGCACCCACAACTTCTGGAGGCAACTTCTGTTCCACTGGTTGATTGTGGAAGTTTCTCCTTAATTCTAGGTTGCTTCTCTCCTTGTTGAGTTTCCATCCATTGTTTCTTGACCTACCTTCTGGTGCTTTGGAGAATAAATTGACCCCCTCCTCTTTGTGGTATCCCCTCAAATATTAGAAGACTGCTATCATGTCCCCCAAGTCTTTCTTTTCTCTAGACTAGCCAACCCAATTCCTGCAACCATGTTTCAGTCTCCAGGCCTTTAATCATCTTAGCTGCTCTTCTCTGCACTTTTTTACCAAAGTCTCAACATCTTATTTGTAATCTGGTGACCAAAACTGGATGCGGTATTCCAGGTGTGGCCTTACTAAGGCTTTATAAAGTGGTACTAATACCTCACGTAGTTTTGATTCTATGCCTCTATTTATCCAATCGAGGATTGTATTGGCCTTTTTGGGCTGCTGGCTCATATTTTAGCAATCGTCCACCAGGGCTCCAAGGTCAGAATCAGAATCTGAATAAAACTGGAAGGGGCCTTGAGAGGCCTTCTGGACCAGCCCCCTGCTTGAGCAGGAGATCTCTCGCAGTCCCCCTCGCAGTGACTGTTTTTGAACCTTTGTTTTTTTCTTGCCCAGGTGTAAAATTATGCTTTTCTCCATATTAAATTTGGTGGTGGAAGGGGGGGGCAGGTTGGGGCAAGGTTGTGTTTTGTTTCCTTTCTGACTCATTAACTTGTGGTCTGTGCCTGAAATGCTGCTCTTTGTGGCCATTTCTCATCCGACATGCTTTCCATGGGGACAACCAATTAACTTCCAGTAGGAGAGTAGAACTGGAGGGTTTTCTATCCTGCAGAGGGAACCCTCCCACCGACCAATTTCCAATGGTCCCCAAGGGTGGGGGGGCTTTTTGATCCCTAGTAGGACTGGGGGGACCTGTGCAATATTTATCATGGGGGAATCCCATGGCTGTAGCACCGAAAGGAGGCCTGATCCCTGCCTTATCGTGTTGCATCTGATTTTTTTTTTTCTTTCCAAAATAAGAAAACGCATCTCTGGCAGTTTGCCTGGGCTCTGAGCCCTAGAGACAATTTTCCTGCTGGTTTGGGAACCTAAATTGTCTTCTCACTCGTGGGCTTTAAGACCAGTTTGGAAGGGAGGATTAATTTAGCAGTAAGAAGCACTTTTATTTATTTATTTCCCCCAGTTTTGTCAGAATATCTGCTAGGCACGTGCCTAGCTCTTAATCACACATTTGGGCGGTGTGGAAAGGAGAATAATTGTGAAGAGTGTGAAGTTAATAATAAATAAATAGCAACGGCAACAACAGAGTTGGAAGGGATCTTGGAGGTCTTCTAGCCCAACTCCTTGCTCAGGCAATTGATCCTATACCCGTGATGGCGAACCTTTGGCACACGTGCCACAGGTGGCACACAGAGCCATTTGTGCCAGCATGCGAGCTGCAGGCAAACTTACCTCACTGTGCATGTGTGCGCCTCACAGCTGATTTTTGGCTGGTTTGAGGCCTTTTTCGGCCTCCCCAAGGCTTCAGGAAGGCTTCTGCAGGCTTTGTAGGCCAAAAACTAGCCCCGTTTCATCACTTCCGTTATTTTTGGAAAAACAGGAAGTGACAAAATGGGGTTAGTTTTCAGCCTACAAAGCCTGCAGAAGTGTTCCTCAAGCCTTTGGGAGGCCAAAAAAGGCCTCAAACCAGCCAAAAATCAGCTGTGAGGCACAGTGTACGTTGGGGGGTGGCATGGGTGGGTGGATTGTGCACGCATGCGTAGGAGGCGGGGAGCGTGCATTGCCTTCTGGGTGCTGGCACACGAGTGTGCAAGCACGCGCACAATTTTTGGCACAGGAGTCCCAAAAAGTTTGCCACTACTGTCCTATACTTTTCAGACAAATGGTTGTTCAATCTCTTCTTAAAAACGAACAACGATGTGGGAGAAAACTTCTGGAGGCAGGTCGTTTCACTGATTAATTGTCCTCCCTGTTAGAAAGTTTCTCCTTAGTTCCAGGTTGCTTCTCTCCTCAATTAGTTTCCATCCATCCTTTTTCATCTTGTTTTCTGATGCTTTGGAAAATAAATTGACTCCCTCTTCTTTGTAGGAGCCCCTCAAATGTTGGAACAGGGTGATCGTATCACCTCTAGGCCTTTCTTTCATTAAACTAGACATACCCAATTCTATTCTATGCTTCATTATATTACCTTGAATATAATTAGGCCTGATTATGATTAACAGATCCAGAAGCCTTCAACTTCAGTCGCATGCCATGAAAGCTAAAGTTGACAAGATCGCAGAAAAGAGCCTCCATCGGGCAGAAGTCTCTGAACCACAAAACATGATTTCATTCTGGCTTGTGACTGTCAAGCAGACAACCCCTCTCTTATCCCTCCTAATGCTGTCTTATTTTTCTTGAGGAAGAATCATCTTTTAACAACCTCACGGGGTGGAGTCGGGGCAGTGGAATGTTTATTAGCCGGATGCCCTTCCTGTCACCAATGCAGAGTTTTTGTTCAGCAGATCTATGCTCAGTGTGCCCAGAGAGAGAAATATCTGCCTCTAGCTAGGATCGAACTCACAGCCTCCTGATTGTGAGGCAAGAGCTCCACCACGAGGCTTGTCCTGAGGAAGAATGCAAGAGGCTGGGAGAAAACATGGAGAAATCTTCAGAACCAGTTCATTACAGCCTGCCAAAAGTCTCCCAATTTTGCAGAGGATTTTTGTATGTTGGAGCAGAATCAGAGCTCATCTGCTCCCAGAGTTAATTGGCTTCTGGTGTGAAGCTTGCTAAGGTCTCACAAAAGCCACACCAAGTTTGAATCCATACAGATCTGCAACATGAAAAATCATTCATAACCAACTTGACCATGTGGGTGTCTGTGGAGATTCCCAGCCATCCAGGTCATGGTTATCCCAAAGGTGCTTTTTCAGGAGGCAACTGGACGTTCTGGTTTTTCTTTGAAGATGTTTCACTCCTCATCCAAGAAGCTTTTCCAACTCGGACAAGATGGTGGGGAATAGAAGGATTTATATTCCTTGGCAATTTGCATCCTTTTAAGAGAGTTGTTGAGGCCACTTGGAGGTTTGTCTATGTGATCAGGGTCAGCTGAGTGGTGCAAATGGATGTGGAGCCCACAACACCGTTCCAAGAAGGCTCCACACCCATTTGCACCACTCAGGTAACCCTGGGGACACAGACAAACCTTCAAGTGGCCTCAACGACCCTCTAAAAAGGTTGCAAATGACCAGCTGCCTGCAAGGAGTATCAATCCTTCCGTTCCCCACCATCCAGTCAGAGCTGAAGAAGCTTCTTGGATGAGAAGCGAAACATCTCCAAAGAAAAGACGAAAAAGTCTAGTTGCCTCTTGGAAAAAATCACTTTTTTGACAATTTGGGTGCTATAGAAATCAAACCAATCCCCAAAGGCTCAGATATAACCAAGAAACCTAACTCTGTTCTAAATCAACCCCGTGGTATTTTTGGGAAGGGAAAGAATAAGATGCAACCTGAGACGCTTTGGGAAAGAGGACTCATCGTAACTTTCCCTGCAGAAGGTTGGCAAGGAGAAAGATGAAACACCGAAATTAAGTGTTGTTTGGCTGCATCCCTCAGTTGGGTCCCACCAAGTTGAAATCGGCTGCTGTTTCCTATGGAGTGAACAGTTGGAATGAAAACTGCCTGTCCAGATGTTTCCAGAGATTTCATCGATTGTAGTGTGTATTTCTTGCGCTTTAGGAGGCAAAACAACTCTGAGGGCCTCACAAGTTGACAACATCAGGAAAAACAAAAAAAGGATTTCTCTGCGTTTGCAAAACAAAGAAATTTTGATTGAACATTAAGGTTGCTTTGTGGGGTATTTGTATGAACGAGAGTTTACGAGCGTTCTGCTGAGGAAATGATGGTGGTCAGTGGAGAAAACTCTGTAGCTGGTTTTGATGTGTGGTTACAAAGAGGGAAAAAAAAAACAATTGTGAGACAGGCTCTCTTTAAATTGCTTGGCTGATCTCTCGGGGGGGGGGGGCTTTAAGTCACATCGTGGGTGGTGTATTTAAGGTTTTTATTTTTATGTCATGTTTTGGGGACTTTTCACACAGTTGGATCTCTGATCTTATCTTATTATATTATCTTATCTTATGGTATCTCTAGACACCTGCATAACTGGATAAAAGCATTCCTGTCAAACAGACAACAAATGATCAAAATTGGGAGCGTCCTATCAAATTCTGTACCTGTCAACAGTGGTGTCCCCCAAGGCAGTGATCTGGGACCAACTCTCTTCATACTCTCTATAAATGACCTCTGTGATCATATTAAGAGCAACTGCATTCTCTTTGCTGATGATGTAAAGTTATTCAACAGCACAGACCATACTGCTATCCTTCAAAAAGATCTTGACTATGTATTAGAATGGTCAAACAAATGGCAACTTCAAATTCAACAAATAAATGCTCTGTCTTACATATTGGCAAAAAAAAAAAAAAAAACAGTTCCTGCAACCGTTCTTTGTAAGTTTTTGTTTTGGGTTTGGGTCGGGCTAAATTGTGCAAAATTTGGAAACAATATTTGAATAGGTGTCAAGCATGAAAAAAACCCAGACCCACAACACTTTTAACTAATTTATTGCTAAAAGCTTATGCATAGTAATCTTCTCTAATGGTCAGCACTTGGTTGGAGTTAAATGAGAATTAAGGGGAGTCAAAAGGGATTGGCTTTGTTTGTGACTACATAGTGATTCTAAGCTGATCCCCCTTTTCATCTCCCCCTGGCTCTGGCAGTCCTCATCCAAAATGTGAGAGCCTCTGTGACGCAGTGGTTAGAGTGCTGTATTGCAGGCCACTTCTGTTGACTATCAGCTGTTCAAATCCCACCAGGCTCCAGGTTGACTCAGCCTTCCTTCCTTCCAAGGTATTCTGTCCCTAATTTACATACTCGAAATCCCCGCGCTTTGATTGGCTAAAGCGCGGGGATTTCTAATTGACCAGGCGAGCCGCGCCGATTGGCCCATTGAAAGTCTCCCGTGATTGGCTCACTCCAAGAGCGGGAGACTTGAAACGTTCCCATTGGCCGCGGCCGCCGCGGTGAAAAGGATAAAAGCCGCGGGCTTTTTCCTTTTCGCCGGTTCGGTTCTCAACTTTAAAATAAAGAGCTTTAAACTAAGTCACCGACTCCTGGCGTCTTTTGCGGACACGACACTGGCGACGAGGATGGGATCCAGACCCTGAACCGAACCCCGTGTCCGACAAGAGCCAGACTTAGCACCGACATGGCGAAAATCGCACCGTCCGCCCCCTTCAACCCCGCCACCGAGGACTGGGAATCATTCTCAGACCGATTCCGCATGTACCTCGAGTGCACCGGAATGAAGGACGCCCCGGGCCCGCTAAAACGCGCCGTTTTCCTTACGCATTGCGGAACCGAAGTATTCCAGATGGCCAAAGCATTGGCCAAGCCGGCCGACGCAACCGCCATGGATTGGGACGTCCTCGAACCTATCCTTCGGCGACATTACGCCCCCGAGGTCCCAATCCTGATCCGGCGCAACGAATTCTACCGGCGGGACCAGAAACCAGGCGAAAAACTGAGCGACTTCGTCGCCGAGCTGCGGCGCCTAGGAGGGCTCTGCGAATTTGACGGCCTGAATAGCCTTCTAAGAGACCGATTCGTACTCGGCCTATGGGACCCTGCACTCCAGAGCCGGCTTATGGCTAAGGGCGACATCAGCCTAGCAGATGCCCTCACCGCAGCCGCAGCCACAGAAGCGACCCGCACTTCCGCTGACAGCATGCGAAAACCAGACGCAAAGGGCGGAAACAACAACCCGGCGAGGTCAGCCGACCCAAAAAACGAAACGACCGCACACTACGGCGATTTCCATTCTACATCCAGCACGTCCGAAGACGAAGAAGACATACATCGAGTCCAGACGGGGCGCGGCGACCAACGGAACCGGAGAGGTCGTAGGTCGAGGACCAACTGTGCCGGCTGCGGCGGCAACCACCCCAGATCAGAATGCCGATTTTTTGACTCTATCTGTCGGCATTGTGATAAAAGGGGACACATCGCCCGGGTTTGCCGCCAAAAGAAGACTCGCAGTCCACCCAGATGGGACCAACACGATCGTAAGAGAGAAAGCCCACCGCCCAGGACCAGAGATCGCCAATCGGACAGCCGGTGGGACCGAATCCAGCGACCATCGAGAGGCGGCGACAACCGGCGCAAGGAAGAAACCCACCAGACGGTAACCATCGGCCACGCCATCTCCGACGGCACCAGAAAGGTACATGTAGAGGTCCATATTGAAGGACGACCATGCAAAATGGAGGTGGACTCCGGGTCTTACCTCTCCATGATTGCATGGCACAAGATAAAATGGTTAGTGCCCACCCTCCATAGGAGAAACATAAACGCCCAAAGACTTATTATAAAAGACTACCAGGGAAACCGCGTCCCGGTAGTGGGCACCAAGAACTTTAATGTGACATACAAGGGCCGCACCGAACAACTCCCACTCACAATCGTCGATCGCGACCGCCCAAGCCTGCTGGGCTTACAATGGTTCGCCCCGCTCGACATCGCCCTCACGGGAGTCAACCACGTCACCGACGACGGCTGGGAACAGCGGCTAGCCCAGGAGTTCCGGGAGGTCTTCGACGGAAGCCTGGGCAAGTACCAGGGGCCCCTTATCTCTTTTGATCTAGACCCTAGCGTCCCCCCCCAAGCGACTAAAACCTAGGCGGGTACCATTCGCCCTAAAACCTAGGATTGACAAGCAGATTGACAAGCTCGTCAAACAGGGGGTGTTACAACCTATAGACCATGCCAGATGGGAGACCCCAATAGTGACCCCGGTCAAGCCAGACGGGTCTGTGAGAATTTGTGGGGACTATAAGGCCACCCTAAATGGCGCGCTGCAACAAAGCGCTTACCCCGTCCCAATCGTGCAACACCTACTACACTCACTGGGAGGGGGCAAGGTCTTTGCCAAGCTCGATCTCGCCCAGGCATACCAACAGTTGCCGGTCGACGAAAAAACAGCGGAAGCCCAGACCATCGTTACACATCGGGGGGCTTTCAAGTGCAACCGACTCCAATTCGGAGTCAGCGTGGCACCAGGCATCTTTCAGAGCCTGATGGAACGTTTGCTGCAGGGCATCAAGGGGGTGGTGCCCTATTTCGATGACGTATTAGTAGCGGCGCCAAACGAAGCCGAATTAGAAAACCGACTCAGAGAAGTCTTAACCAAATTTAAAGAAACGGGACTTAAAGTAAAAAGGGAGAAATGCCAACTGTGCACGGAGCGAGTGGAATTCTTGGGCTACCTTCTAGACTGGCACGGCATTCACCCCACAAGTAAAAAAGTAAAAGCTATCAAAGAAGCCCCCACCCCTAGGTCTAAGACTGAACTACAGGCTTTCTTGGGGTTGCTGAACTTTTATAATGTTTTCCTACCCCAAAAGGCAATGGCGGCGGAGCCTTTGCATAGGCTCCTGGATAAGGCGGCAACCTGGACTTGGGGGAAACGGGAGCAAGCCGCCTTTCAAAAAACCAAAGACCTCCTCACCTCCGACGCCGTCCTGATCCAATTCAGCGAAACCTTGCCCCTGGCCGTCACTTGCGACGCATCACCTTTCGGCGTCGGCGCTGTCCTCAGCCATACCCTTCCGGACGGAAAAGAAGCACCCATCGCATTCTTTTCCAGGACCCTAACCAAGCCAGAGCGGAACTATAGCCAGCTGGACAAAGAAGCCTTGGCTATAGTTGCCGCCGTTAAGCGGTTCCACGAATACCTTTACGGCCGCCCTTTTACCATTGTGACAGACCATAAGCCGTTGCTGGGCATCCTTGCAGGAAATCGAGCCACCCCGAACATTCTGTCTCCCCGGATGACAAGGTGGTCTGAGTTCCTGGCAGCCTACAGCTACGAACTAATACACAAGCCGGGTAAGAAGATTTCGCACGCGGACGCCTTAAGCCGCTCGCCGTTACCAGACTCCGACCCTGACCCAGCACCAACGACAAACACCCTGAACATCGAAAACCTGCCCAACCTGCCCATAACCGCGTCAGACATTGCCCGGGAGACTATTAAAGACAGGCGTCTGGCGCGGGTTTTGCATTGGGTGGAAAAAGGTTGGCCAGAAAGGGACAATGACGAATCCATTAAGACATTTAAAAACCGCCAAACCGAACTCTCGCTACTTAAGGGGTGTATCTTATGGGGCAACAGGGTGGTCATCCCGGACAGGCTGCAAAGGAGGGTCTTAGAATTGTTGCATGAGGGGCATCCTGGCATCGTCAGAACTAAAGCCCTGGCCAGAAGTTACGCTTGGTGGCCGGGGATGGACAAACAGATAGAGGCCTGGGTAGCTAGATGCCAGCGATGCCAGGAGACTAGACCCAGCCCACCCGCAGCACCCATCCTAGAGTGGGAAACACCGAGGGGGCTCTGGTCCAGAATCCATTTGGACTTTGCCGGTCCCACAAATGGGCATACCTTTCTAATAACAGTTGACGCTTACTCCAACTGGTTGGAGGTAAGCGACATGAAATCTACCACCACGGAGGCCGTAATCAAAGAACTTTGCAAACTCTTTGGAACACACGGCCTCCCAGACGTCGTCGTTTCCGACAATGGGCCCCAGTTTACTTCCCTCGACTTCGAGAGATTCCTGGCGGAGAGGGGCATCCGCCACGCATTAACAGCACCGGCGCATCCGGCGGCGAACGGTAGGGCGGAACGGATGGTACAATTTACCAAAAAAACCATCCGGAAAATGGACCACGGGGAGATCCAAGACAAAATTAACAGACTCCTCTTTATACAACATATCACCCCGAACACCACTACCAACAAAAGCCCAGCCGAATTACTAATGGGTAGGAAGCTGAGGTCCCCACTCGACAGGTTACACCCAACATATAACCCGGAGCGGCCCCCAGACTCAAGTTCAAAATACCGAACATTCGCACCTGGAGACCTCGTGTATGCGAAAAACCTGACGGGGGACCCTCTATGGATCCCAGCCGTCATCACCCAAATCACAGGCCCGCGCTCATACCGGCTCCAAACCACAGATGGGCGAGCCTGGAAACGACACATTGACCAACTCAGGTCACGGTCGGCAACAGAATCCACCCCCCAAGAAACAAACCAAGGGGGGAGGGAATACCCGAATAAACAAACGCAAGAAAAAATAAACCAGCAGTACTTACCGGAACGCAGCCATCGCGACCCCCCACCGGAGAAGAAACACCAAGCCAGCTCAACCGACTCAGAAAGACCAAGCGGGAGCGGCGAGACCCGTAGCTCAACCAACCCGGAAGGCCCAGGTGGGAGCCACGGAGAAAGAACCGGCCCGATCATCCAACCGGTTCGCACAGAAGAGGGAGCGGCCAAAAACTCGACCGCTCCGGTCGGAATCCAGCTTGCAACTGAGTTGCGCAGGTCAAGTAGGACTAGACGGAGCCCTGCCTACCTACGTGACTACGCAACGTAAAGACTGTACCAAGAGGGGAGGGGTGTTCTGTCCCTAATTTACATACTCGAAATCCCCGCGCTTTGATTGGCTAAAGCGCGGGGATTTCTAATTGACCAGGCGAGCCGCGCCGATTGGCCCGTTGAAAGTCTCCCGTGATTGGCTCACTCCAAGAGCGGGAGACTTGAAACGTTCCCATTGGCCGCGGCCGCCGCGGCGAAAAGGATAAAAGCCGCGGGCTTTTTCCTTTTCGCCGGTTCGGTTCTCAACTTTAAAATAAAGAGCTTTAAACTAAGTCACCGACTCCTGGCGTCTTTTGCGGACACGACACAAGGTGAGTAAAATGAGGACCCAGAGTGTTGGGGGGCAAGAGGTTGACTCTGTAAACTGCTTAGAGAGGGCTGGAAAAGCACTGTGAAGCAGTATATGTCTAAGTGCTATTGCTAAGCTGGGAGGAAGGAAGGAAGGAAGGAAGGAAGGAAGGAGAACTATGGTGTCCTAGTGGTTAGCGTGCAGTATTGCATGCTGACTCTGCCAATTACCAGTAGTTCAATCTTGACCGGCTCAAGGTTGACTCAGCTTTCCATCCTTCCGAGATGGATAAAATGAGGGGCCAGATTGTTGGGCGAGCAAGAGGTTGACTCTGTAAACCGCTTAGGGAGGGCTGGACTGCACTGTAAAGCGGTATATAAGTGCTATTGCTATTGCTATTGCTATCACACCAGGATAGTCCGGGCCCATGATGGTGAACCTATGGCACGTGTGCCACAGGTGGCATGCAGAGCCCTCTCTGTGGGCACATGAGCCGTCGCCCCAGCTCAGCTCCACCGTACCTGCCACTTGCCAGCCAGCTTATTTTTGGGTCTCTACTGCTCATACGCAGGGGACAGAGTGCCTGTGGGAGATGTGTGCACATGTGCAGGGGTAGGGAGAGCATGGAGGTTGTATGCATATGCGTGCAGGGACTGCAGGGGCGTGAGCAGTGCTGCCTCACTGCGCTCCCTATTTTGGGCCTAGTAGGCTTCCCTGGAGCCTCCTGGGAGCAAAAATAGGCCATGGGGGCCCTCACGCCCTGTTTTTGCTCCCAGGAGGCTGCAGGGAGGCCTGCTAGACCCAAAATAGGGCATGAGGGGATCGTGCGTATATGCTGGGAAGGTGAGGGGAGTGCGGGGGGCTCATGTGCGCATGTGTGGGGGGAGCAGGGGGAGCACATGCATGCACAGGAGGTGGGACAAGCAGGAGGGGGTCACAAATGCATTATGGGTGCAGGCATGTGTGTATGCTGTGTATGTCGCGCGCGCACACACATATTTTCACCACACAACGACAAAAAGGTTAGCCATCAATGGTCCAGGCGGTGGGTGGGTGAATTAGTTAATTAATTAAAATAATTAATTGCAGTTCATCTATTCCAAACAACTGGTTGCCATTGTTTTAACTGAACAAATACAGACATAAGCCCTGCCAAACTTCATTTCCCAACTATTCCCGTTGGTTTGCATTGTCACTGGCACAACTCCAAATTCATTTTCTAATAGGCCCCCAAAACCCGTCAACTTAAATGAATAGCTGCTGACCTAGCTTTAGCTTTTCCGAAACCTGAGTAGCGGAGAATGGGAAAAAAAGAAAGCAACTTTGAAATGAAAAAAAAATGTCATTTGTTCCCAGCGGTAACACTGTGTACTTTGAATGCGTTTGGAGCAGCGTAGGAAGAAGACAAGTATTTATATCTGTTGTATAATTAGCATTGCCCAATTTAACCTTAGGAGTTCTGTATTGCAAATATTTCCAAATAGTCTTATTGGGTTGGGGTGGGTTTTTTTTTTTTTGACACCCTACTTAAATCCTAGATCATGCTTGTAATTGCGCCTAGTGCGAGACAGATAGCGGATTGTGGATCTTAAGTCAAACAAGTTAAGAAGATTAAAAAAGGAAGAAAGAAGCCAAACCGACCCATGTATAAGCAGGATAAAAGAATAGAACTGAAGGTTTAAAATACAAATCGAGTACACACGCCTTTCCAACACAATTTGGCAAAAGCCGTTATCGCTCTCATCCAGCCATCTTCCTCAAAAGGGAAAAGACTAGGAGAGAAAAACCCATTCAATGTATTTTAGGCAGGCAGGGAAACAGAGCCCCCAACCTTAGGCAAAAACTTGTGGGATTCCCTCCCTCCTCCCTCCCTCCCTCCCTTCCTCCTCCTCCTCCTCCTCCTCCTCCTCCTCCTCCTCCTCCTCCTCCTCCTCCTCCTCCTCCTCCTCCTCCTCCTCCTCTTCTTCTTCTTCTTCTTCTTCTTCCAGATTTTGTGATGGTGATGGTTGTTATTCTTGAGATGCTTTCAAGAGATATGGCGCCCTAGAAACAGGATCAGGTAAAGTTTCTATACCCAATTTTTAATACCTAAAAACTGACTCTTGGAGTTAAAGCTCCCCCCACTTCAAAAGATAGATAGATAGATAGATAGATAGATAGATAGATAGATAGATAGATAGATAGATAGATTAGGTAGGTAGGTTAGGTAGGTAGGTTAGGTAGGTAGGTAGGTAGGTAGATGGATGCAGTGGTGGGATTCAAGTTTTTTTACTACCAGTTCTATGGGTGCAGCTTGGTGGGCATGGCAGTTGCCGGTTCTTCGAACGACTCAAAATTTCCACTACCGGTTCTCCAGAACTGGTCAGAACCTGCTGAATACCATTTCTGGATGGATGGATAGGATAGAATAGATGATAGATAGATGATAGATGATAGATAGATAGATAGATAGATAGATAGATAGATAGATAGATAGATAGATAGATTTTAGAGAGGATATATAAAGAGAGAGGTCGATAGAGACAGAGAGAGGTTGATAAATGGATGGATGGATAGATAGGATAGATAGGTAGGTAGATAGGTGGGTAGGTAGATAAATAGATGGATGGATGTGTAGATAGATGAGAGAGAGATGATAGATCAGAAGATAGAAAGATAAGTAAGTAGGTGGATAGGTAGATAGATATAGATATAGACGATATAAATCAACTTTGAAAGGCTTGTCCTGCTTTTCTTTATTATCAATCTGCTTATACAGGGAAGAATTCACAAAAGGAGAGGTGCCTATTTTAACATTTTTGGAAGAGAAACAGCTGTTGCAACCCACTTAGTGGATAACAAACTCAGTCGATCAGCATTCGGGTTGCCAGCCCCATCTCATGGACCCCCAGCTTTTATCACCGTTTTCCTTCTTTTGACCATGATTTTGGGAAAATGCTTGTCCCACAGCTCCTTCCGACATTTGCCAATGACACAACACGCCAGGCGCAGGCCAGCATTTCCGTGCAGCAAGCTGCCTTTGTTGTTACCCTTGCCCAGGTCGTCTTCCTGCTCATGGATCACCACTGACCGACCAAGAATGGTATGGGATCCAAAGAGAGTAGCTTTGAGGTTCGATTTGAATTTCTGAATGTTGCCTCCCTTCGGGTGAAAGTTTCCAAAATCCCCAGGGTGCTTAGGGTGGTTGACCTTCCAAGGGTTGTAGTGGCCTCCAGTAGAATCACAGCCATCGCTGAGGTCGCCGTGCTCATGGATGTGAATGGCCCTCGGTGAAGTGTCCGATTCTGTGGGGAAGCCAGCCAGGTAGAAGACCACCTCCAGTTTCCCATAGGGGTAGAACTGCTTGAACAGAACCAGACCCGTCACTTGGGGCTTGCCCTCTGCTAACTTGCTACTGGGTTTGGCGACACAACAAGCGTAGACCGACCGGTTGGCTGTGATGATATCGTCGTAGAGTTGTGGGTAGAGCAAACTCAGCCACAGGTCATTCACTTTCTTCTGCATGTCTACCAGGGGGCTGGCGGTAGTCGGCAGATCTTCCCAGGTGATGTTGACGTCACAAAGGACTAAGCTGGGCACAAGAAGCAACAGAAAGATCATGGTGGGGCCAAGTCAGAGCCTGGAGTAACCTATGGCAAGATTAATGTTATTAAGATTTGATTTGATGATATAAAATACAAAGAAGAGAAGAAAAAAAGATGGAAAATTAAGGGGAGGAAAGGGAGTGGGGTATGGGGGGGGGGTGAGCAGGGGTGGGATTCTACCAGTTTGGACCAGTTCAGCCGAACTGGATGTTAAGTTTTCATCTAGTTTGTTGAACCGGTATTTCAATCAACCCACCCACCCACCCATCCCTCCCCTTCCAGGAGTCTTCACAAGGCCCATTTTCGATGAGGTCCGCGTGGAGGCTCTGGGAGGGGAGAAAATGGTCTTTCTGGAAGTCTGAAAATGGGCCTGTTTCTGGCTTCTAGAGGGCCTCCAGAACCCAGGGGACACCATTTTCGCTCTCCCAGAGGCCCAGGGGAGGCCTCCAGACCCTTGGGAAGGTGAAAAATGCGCATCCCAGAAATATCGGAAGTCCGGAAACGGACCTGTTTCCAGCTTCCGGAGGGCCTCCAGAGCTCAGGGGAGGCCATTTTCACCCTCCCAGAGGCCCGGGAGAAGCCTCCGGACCCTTAAGAAGCTGAAAAATGGCCCTCCTGGAAGTTCCTGTAGGCCACGCTCACCATGGCTACGCTCACCCAGCAACCAGGCAGCACACCCGGGCAGTTGCTGGGATTTTTGAATCCCACCCGTGGGTAAGAGACACCAGGGCTGTCTTATGGGCCCTTCCTCGTGGGCCTCACGAGCATAGGGGCCCAATACTAATCTGTGTATGTTAATCCTTCCATGCTCCTTGTATCATATAAATATACTATATTATACATATATTATGCAAATATAGGTTTCATTTGATCGACCATTTACATTTTTATTCCTGTGAGTAGTTGTCATAGGGGCCCCAGTACACTGCTTTGCCCCGGGCCCATAATGCTGTGAAGACGGCCCTGTGAGGTACAAGGGGTAAGAGAGAGAAAGAAAGAAAACGGGGGGGGGGGGCATTGACTTCCAATTCTTCCTAGAACAGTACAAGATAAACACACTCCAAATTCAACTGTTTTGCTTTTACACATTCATATATAATTAGCTGGGGACGCAGTGGCTCAGTAGCTAAGATACTGATCAGAAAGGTCAGCAGTTCGGCGGTTCGAATCCCTAGCGTTGTGTAATGGAGTGAGCTCCCGTTCTTTGTCCCAGCTTCTGCCAACCTAGCAATTCAAAAGCACGCAAAAAAATGCAATGCGAAAAATAGGGGTCACTTTGGTGGGAAGGGAACAGCGTTCCATGCCCCTTTGGTGGTTAGTCATGCCAGCCACATGACCATGGAGATGCCTTGGGACAGCGCCAGCTCTTTGGCTTTGTCACGGAGAGGAGCAGCGCCCCCTAGAGCCAGAAACGACTAGCACATACATGTGAGGGGAACCTTTACCTTTATATAACTGGTCATTCCTATAACACCAAATCTTTCTAATCAACACAACTGAAGTCAAAGTCTCATTTTTGTTTTCTTCACAAGCACAAATTCCAGAAGTGATATCCAAATAAAAACATACATTTCCTCTTTGAATAAACCAATCGATGTAACCTTCCATGCGTTTCCTTCTTTGCTGTGGAAATAATTTGTATTTCTATTTGCGCCTAGTAATCTTTGCGAACTGTCCCCATTTTTATGTACAAAATTCATGGCATTCTTTCAAATTCTTTGACCTTATTGGGGAAAAAAGAGGAAACAAAGCCTTTTTTCACCCTTCCCCTCCTTCAAAGTATGAAAAAAAATTTTTTTTTTTAAAAAAGCTTCAAAGTGATTAAGAGAGAAGCGGTGAGCTAGCAAAACAACCAAATAATATGGGCGCCCAGGAGTCATTTTTAAAGAGAAATCTTGAGTGTTTGAAGCGGTCGTTGTTATTATCCCATCAATTGAGAAGGGAATTTTATTTAGAAAATTAATGAAATTTGATCTTGGGAGGCAAATGCTTTTTTCTTAATCTTCTAAACTTCTATCATCCTAACAGCCATCCCAAAGTATATGAACACAGATTTTTGCAGCAGCCTTCAACGCTGATTGGAGGATTCCCTGCCACTCATCAAATTTCTCCAAACCCCCCTCCCAAAAAGCCCTTATACATATACATCCCTTTTGTCGTTTAAAGTTACAACGGCGCAGAAAAATGTGGCTTACGACCATTTTTCTGCAGCATCTCCATAATCGTGTGATCAAAATTCAGATATTTGGCAGCTGCTTCACATTTATGACCATTGCAGTGTTCCAAGATCATGGGATTCCTTTTGTGACCTTCTGACAAGCAAAGTCAATGGGGAAACCCAGATTCACTTAACGACCAGGTGACTAACTTAACAATTGCAGTGATTCACCTAACAACATTAGCAAGAAAAGTTGTAAAACGGGGACAAAACTCACCTGACAAATGTTTCACTTAAGCAACATCAATTTGGGGCTCCCCTGTGGTCGTAACTTGAGGACTCCCTGTATATATTTCTAGATGGTTTTAGGAAATAGGAATGTTTTCATTTGCGAATCAGCCTTCTGAACCTTCACCAGGTTTTTATTTACTTATTTATTCTTATTTATTTATTTGTCAAAAGCTTACAATATAACAGAAACAAGAATAAACATAAGTTTAAATACAAGTAATAGGAATTAATAATTGGGGACAATAGGACAGGGACAGTAGGCACGATTGTGTGCTTATGCACACCCTTACAGACCTCTTAGGCAGTGGTGGGATTCAGCCAGTTCGCACCAGTTTGGGAGAACCAGTTGTTAATTTTCTGAGCAGTTTGGTGAACTGGTTATTGAAAGAAATCATTAGGGCAGAGAACCGGTTGTTAAATTATTTGCATCCCACCACAGCTCTTAGGAATGGGGTGAGGTCAACAGAGGTTAGTTTGAGGGTAAAGGAGTGGAGGGTTTGAGCACGTGACAACAGAATCAGGTAGTGAGTTCCAGACATTGACCACTCTGTTGCTGAAATCATACTGCCTGCAATCGAGTTTGGAATGGTTAACATTAAGTTCATATCTGTTGTGCACTCTAGTGTTGTTGTTGTTAAAGCTGATTGTAACATATGATTTTATGTACTATGCTTAAGTCCAATCTTAGCCGGTGGAGTTCAAGGTTATCTAAACCAAGAATCTTGAGTCTGGTGCTGTAGGGTATTCTGTTGTGAACAGACGAATGTAGTACTCTTCTGGTAAAATACTTCTGGACTTGCTCAATTGTATTTATGTGCGATATATAGTGCGGATTCCAGATAGCAGAGCTGAAGTCAGGTATTGGTTTAGCAAAGGTTTTGAATGCCCTAGTTAGCAAAACAGTATTACCAGAGGAGAAGCTTCATAAAATTAAATTTTATACAATAAAGTTCTCATCATCACAACCAACCCAAACTCTTAAATCCAGATGGGCCATAGAAGAATATTGGATCCGCTCTTTCCTTGATCTCTTTTTGGTGTAGTAATTACGTAGTTATGTTTTACCTGTAGGTAACTTTTTTTTGGTTTTAATCACAATAATATGCCTGCGAACAATCGCTTTAAACTCCATGTGAATCGTTGTAAACCTGACTGTAAAAAATACAAATTTTGTAATGGAGTTGTCAAGGTCTGGAAGGCTCTACCGGATTCAATTGTTTCAGCTACAAATTTTTACAGTTTCCGTCACAAATTGACCTCATTTCTTATTTGAAGGGTCCGTAGAGGGGGTCATACATAAGAACACTGAAAACGTGCTTTAATGTCCCTGTTTTTTTAAAAAAAATATTATTTCTCTTTTCCTTTCTATTTGACAAATTGCAATAAAAAAAAAACTTTCCTCCCAAATCAGCCCGTTTCAGAAGCAAGCTTGTAAGGAAATTCACGACGAAAGTCAGCTAGCACAAACTTCTAACATGGCTTAAATTCTTTTTCTGTTCTGCTCAAAAGATATTTTCAAGCCAGGAGGGAGTGAAAAAATGTTCCAAAGAATGCTGAGCTTAGTTTCTAACAGTAAATATCTTCTTACCTTCACCAGAGATTTTTCTTCTACAGCAAAGATCTGTTTTCCAGGGACACGGTCTTGTAGTTGTTTGCAATGTCTTTATAGAAACAATGGCAAGCTGTCAAATTTGGAATCCAGACCTCTCTGGGGCTGGATCGAATTGGCTCTGCTTGTTTATGGAAGCATTAGGAAATATTAACTTCTGGGGAGTGGTTGACAGGGATAGTCAGAGGTGGGGAAACTCTGAATTAGTTCAACAAGTCTAGCAGAACTACCTTCTCCCAAATTTGCCAAACCAAAGGAACAGCTTTCGAGGAACAGAATAAGAATAGAATAGAATAGAATAGAAAGAATAAGGAAAAATAATAGAATAGAGAATAGAATAGAATAGAATAGAACAAAATAATACAAGAATAGAATAGAACAGAACAGAACAGAATAAGGAAAAAGAATAGAATAGATGGAGTGGAGTGGAGTGGAGTAGAATAGAATAGAATAGAATTCTTTATTGGCCAAGTGTGATTGGACACCCAAGGAATTTGCCTTGGTACAAATGCTCTCAGTGTACATAAAAGAAAAGACACATTCGTCAAGAGCAAGGGTCTTCAAACTTGGCAAGTTTAAGACTTGTGGACTTCAACTCCCAGAATTCCTGAGCCAACATGACTGGAGGAGGAATTCTGGGAGTTGAAGCCCACAAGTCTTAAACTTGCCAAGTTTGAAGACCCCCTTGGTCAAGAGTCAAGAATCACAAAGTGCAACACTTAATGATAGTCATAGGGTACAAATAAGCAATCAAATCATACTAGGAAACAGTCAGTATAAATCCTAAGGATACCAGCGGTAAAGATACAATCCTCACCGTCAGAAATATATTCACGGGGTTGTTATTTCTCTGCTTTTGTTTTACACAACTGTGGGTTGGGTTTTTTTTGGGGGGGGGGGGGTTTGCAGGATTGGTTTTGCTGATCAGTTTGGGGGGACAATGCTTCTTCTGTTAGGTTGTCCCGAAAGTTGTATGGAAAAATCTGTCCTAGCCATTGTAAAGTTGAGTCCTCCCAACTAACTTCAAAATCCTACTGATTAATGCTAGATTTCTTGAGAAGTTGTAGCTCATACAGATGCCTTTGTGTGCAAGAGATAGTTTTGTATGTCAGGGGGATTTATCTGGGAAACCACAGTCTTTCTTGTGGGTGTGCAAGAGAGGAGGAAAGATGGTTGAACCATGAATCATTAATATGCATCTTTCTTGATCATAGGTCCCTTACGGTACAGTGAGTAACAGTCTGGTTATCAGAATGTTAAAGACTTGCTAAACAAGTTTGGCAACAATAAAATCTCTGGCAATGTTCATGATCACCACAATCACACATGGTTTTTGCAAACGAAGATACCTGAATGTGATTTCTTGCTGTTCAAATCCTTTCTGGTTTTCTGGAGATTGGCTCAGCAACTTTGGCTGATCTCAAGAAAACCAGACATGATTTGTCCTGCTGGATGCACGGATGAATGGCTATCAAAATTACTAAGACTGTAGATGATACCAGTCAGTGGTGGGATTCAATTTTTTTACTGTCAGTTCTGTGGGCGTGGCTTGGAGGACATGATGTGGCTTGTGGGCATGGCTTGGTGGGCATGGCAGGGGAAGGATACTGCAAAATCCCCATTCTCTCCCCAACCCATTAACCTGCTTTCCAGCTCTGTTTTCCTATGCAGGGCAACCAAAGATGACCCAGCCAATCAGCTGGGACACAATGGGAGGCAGAGAAGAGATGGGATTGGTGAGGCCAGTCAGACTGTTATCAGCTGCCTTCAGAGTCAGAGATCAGTGGGGAAAAAGAAAAGCTGGAGCCTGTTTCCAGTGTGTGCATGTGCAGAGCTGCTGCATTGAGGCAGTAATTGCTGCAAAAGGGGCCCAAACCAAATACTGAGTACATATGCATGCTTATACTTTTCAGAGGTCCAATATTGTTTTATGTACAATCCTTGTATTATTGATTGCATGTAATATGATAATTTTCTGAGATTGTGGATTTAGGGTTTTCGTGAACTGTAAGCCATAATCATCACAATTATGACAAAGCATAGCTTGAACGATCTTGCTTTGCATGTAATGAATCTATCTCATATATTAGTTTCACTTTTTAAGTTGTATTACTGAAATAAATGAACTTTTGCACGATATTCTAATTTTTTGAGTTTCACCTGTATAAGAAAAATAAAAAATAAAAGAAACAATAGGACAGGGATGGTCGGCACCTTGGTGCACTTATGCACGCCCACTACAGACCTTTTAGGAAAGAGGTGAGTCAATAGTAGACAGTCTAAGGTTAAAGTTTTTGAGGTTTGGGGAAGAAACCACAGAGTCAGGTAGAGTATTCCAGACACTGACCACTCTGTTGCTGAAGTCGTATTTCTTGCAATCAAATTTGGTGTGATTAACCTTGAGTTTGCATCTATTGTTTGCTCTTGAGTTGTTATGGTTGAAGCTGAAGTATTCATTGACAGGTAGGACATTGCAATGTATGATTTTATATACTATACTTAGATCGGACCGAAGATGGTGTAGGTTTTCCAGGTCTAGAATTTAAAGTTTGGTGGCATAAGGTATTCTGCAACGAGTAGAGGAGTGGAGAACTCTTCTTGTGAAATATTTCTGGACTTTCTCAACTGCGTTAATATCAGATACGTAATGTGGGTTCCAGACTGACGAGCTTTATTTGAGTATTGGTCTAGCAAATGTTTTGTATGCTCTAGTTAGTAGTGTAATATTACCAGAGAAAAAGCTACGAAAGATTAGTTTAATGCCGTTTTGGCTATGTAGTTACAGGGGGCTCTTGTACTTGGAACATTTGAGATAAGTACTCCAAGATCCTTGACAGAGTTTTTAAGCACAAAACAATTTGTAAACCAACCGACACACTGTATGTATATATATGAAGATGGCTTGATGTTTTTATGTTTTGTTTGTCTTAAAAAACAATAAAACTTTATTATAAAAAACAAGGTCTTGACTATTCAGCCTGTATTTTATTTTCTAATTTTTTTTGCCAATATGTAGGACAGAGCATTTATTTGTTGAGATTTGAAGTTGCCATTTGTTTGACCATTCTGATACATAGTCAAGGTCCTTTTGAAGGGTAGCAGTTTTGTCTGTGGTGTTGAATAGCTTTACATCATCAGCGAAGAGAACACATTTGCTCTTGATATGATCACAGAGGTCATTTATGTAGAGTATGAAGAGAGTTGGTCCTAGAACATTGCCATGGGGGACATCACTGTTGACAGGTACAGAATTTGATAGGACACTCCCAATTTTGTTCATTTGTGGTCTGTTTGACAGGAATGCTTCTATCCAGTTATGCAGGTGTCCAGAGATACCGTAAGATTTTAGTTTTAGGAATAGTTTGTCGTGTACCACTGAATCAAAGGCTTTACAGAAATCTATGTAGATTGCATCTATTTCTTTGCCCTGATCGAGTTGTGTAGTCCATATGTTTTTGCAGTGTAAGAGTTGCACATTACAGGATAGTTTTTTCTGAAACCAAATTGTTTATTCGTTTAGTGTTAGAGTAACAGTGATGTTTTAGCAAAAGATTTTCTTCAGAAGAGGAGACTAAAACTCAGTTACCTTGGGACAATGGTTCCTCAGCTACAGAGTCCAGAACTAAAATGAGCTTACTGGGACTTTGTCAGCTCACAGTTCACATTCTTTCCAGACTTCACTTCTGATTAATATCTGACTAAGCTTGGCAGCCGTTTTTACAGAATTTCAACATGCTTGAAATTTCTCTGAGTAATTAAGTCTGTTGTGTGGATTACCAAAGCGGCCCAAACAATTTTGGCAGGCAATGCCATAAGACATTTAACTCCTACCTCACATTTGGTTTTTCCAGGCTGATCAGTGAAAATAAAACCATTGCAATGCAAGATAAAATGCTAGCTTTGCTGAATGTGTGGTGGACATTTTTGTAGGAAAGTTCTTCTCCTAAAATGTTTTCCTTTTGCTTTGTACACAAAAGTGAAATGCTTCAAACTGGGGTGATCTTACAAGGACTTAAACTAACTGTAATCATCTTATCTTATAGGCCAATGGAAATTCTCAGTCCTCCAGATCACAGATATTCCCAAAACATTTTTCAAAAGGCAACTGGGAGGGATAGGACAAAATTTACTCTCTATTTACAACACAGTCGTTTCAACAGTTCCAAGAAGGTTCTTCACCCATTTGCACTATTCAGGTGGCCCTGAGGGCACCAGATAAACCTCCAAGTGGCTCTCAGAGAGAGTACTAATGACCAGATGACTGCAAAGAGTATAAATCCTTCCATCCTTCACCGTTCAGTCAGAACTGAAGAATCTTCTTGGATGAGAAGTGAAACATCTTCTAGGGAAAATAAGAAAGTCCAGTTGCCTCTTGAAAAACAAAAAAAAAAAAAAACACCTTTGAGACATCTTATCCTATTTTGTTTAATTTTCGAATGTATTGTTTTCTTTTCTGTACCTAAACTGGGTGGGTGGCATATCAATTTGCTAAATAAATACAGTAAAAATAAACTTCACTGACTGGTAGCTATTGTGCTATCTAATTATTCCTTTCTCAATAATAATAATTACCAACAATTATTGTTAGGGGTTGTCCACTAAGATCCCAAGATCCCTCTCACAGTTACTGCTATTAAGCCTGGTTTCACCCAGTTTATATGTGGACTTTTGGTTTTCTCAAAGAACCAAAAGGCAAGACAAGAAACCATGTGTTGGAAACCAACCAAGGAGAGAAGCAACCTAGAACTAAGGAGAAATTTCCTAACAGTGAGAACAATTAACCAGCGGAAGGACTTGCCTTCCGAAGGTGTGGGTGCTCCATCACTAGAGGCTTTCAAGAAGAGACAGGACAACCCTTTGTCTGAAATGGTGTAGGGTCTCCTGCTTGGGCGGGGAGGGGGTTGGACTAGATGACCTCCAAGGTCCCTTCCAACTCTCTTATTTTATGTCCGAGGAGATACACAAAGTTTATGTCTGCAAGCAACAGAAGTAACTTCCCCCTTCCAAACGGGGAGCTGGCAAGATGGCAAGAGAGAAAAGTGAGCAACCTCATAACCCTAAATCTAATCTTACCCTTGAAGGAAAGATGGCTGCTTTAGGGTTTATGGACAGGAGTGGGATTCAGCCAGTTCGGACCAGTTTGGTTGAACTGGATGTTAATTTTATATCTGGCTCGGCAAACCGGTCGTTCCGACAACCAGCTGGCCCTGCCCCACCCTACCCTGCCCCTCCAAGGAGTCCCAACACAGCCTGTTTTGGATCCCAGGTAAGTGCAGGGTGTGTGTGGAGCCCGGGGAGGTGGAAAACGTTTTTGAATCCCACCCCTGTTTATGGACCTCTTTGCCATAGACTTCTGCAGCTGCAGAAAACAGATATGTGGTTGTCTGTGGCAAACCATAGTTTCTTGACCCAAACCAGTGGTGGGATTCAATTATTTTTATGACTGGTTTTGTGGGTGTGGTTTAGTGGGCATGGCATGGGTTGGTGGGCATGGCAGGGGAAGGATACTGCAAAATGTCCTTTCCCTCCCCACTCCTGGGGGAAGGTTACTGCAAAATCCCCCTTCCCTCCCCACCCCACTAACCTGCTTTCCAGCTCCGTTCTCCTGTGCAGGGCAACCAAAGGAGACCCAGCCGATCAGCTGGGACTTGATGGGAGGCAGAGAAGAGATGGGGTTGACGGGGCCAATCAGACTGTTATCAGCTGCCTTTGGAGCTGGAGATCAGTGGGGCAGAAGAACAGCTGGAGCCTGTTCCTTATGTGAGCATGTGCAGAGCTGCCAGGAGAAGGGAACAGTTAAGGAACAAGGGTCGACTTGGGAGTAAAGGGGAAGTTTACTGCAAATCCCCATTCCCTCCCCACCCCACTAACCTGCTTTCCAGCTCCATTCTCCTGTGCAGGGCAACAAAAAAACACCCAGCCGATCAGCTGGGACTCAATGGGAGGCAGAGAAGAGATGGGGGCAGGGCCAGTCAGAGGTGGGATTTGCCGGTTCTCTGAACTACTCAAAATTTCTGCTATTGGTTCTCCAGAACCGGTCAGAACCGGCTGAATCCCACCTCTGCCCCAAATATATCCAGACACAAACATGGTGAAAAACATACATTTTGTGGCTGTGAGAAAGCTGAGAAAGTCTTGGAATGGTGTTCAGTCGATCTAGCTCAAAAGCCATTTTGCAACCAGGGGGGAAAAAAAGGGTTTTATTTTTCTCCCCCCTTGTTGGTTTTAGAAAACTCCCTACAAAATACTGTTTTTAAAAAGCTTCCCACTTTTTGAAAACAATATTCACTCAAATGGGTTGGCATTGCAAGATAATTTAAACCCCAGGAGACTAATGAAGTTTAGCAGGATGGGTTCATTATTTTTTCTTTTTCCCTCGGTTAAAGAAAAGTCCTAAATTCTATTTACAACTTGAAAACTTCAGGCAGAAGGAACATCTTCTGGGTTCATGTGGCTTGCAATGTTGATGGAACACACACAGACATACACACCGTGGTGAGTGCTTCTTTCAAAACGCAGGGTGTGACGATGTCTGAACCGAGAAAACTTAAAAGGCTTTAGATTGTTCGAACTAATCCAGTCAACCCTGGAGAGAAAGTCGTCGGGCGATGAGGCATTGTTTCGAACGGGGGATTAAATCAGATGATGAGGTTTCCTGGATTCGGCTCTCCCAGGGTGTTGAGAATTGCTTTCATCTCCTTTAATGAAATAAAAATCTAGCTCTGAGAAACAGGGCAACGTTGGTTATAATACAGGTAGTCCTTGACTTACGACCACAGTGGAGCCCAAACTTGATGTTGCTAAGTGAGGCATTTATTCAGGAATGGAATAAGAATAAGAATGGAATGGAAGAGAAATAGAATGGAAATGGAAATGGAATTTAGAATAGAATAGAATTAAGAATTAGGAATTAGGAATTAGGAATTAGGAATTAGGAATTAGGAATTAGGAATTAGGAATTAGGAATTAGAATAAGAATAAGAATAAGAATGAGAATAGAATGGACTGGACTGGACTGGACTGGACTGGACTGGAATAGAATAGAAATAGAATGGAATGGAATGGAAATGGAAATGGAAATGGAAATGGAAATGGAAATGGAAATGGAAATGGAAATGGAAATGGAAATGGAATAGAATAGAATAGAATAGAATAGAATAAAAAATAGAATGGAATGGAATAGAAAATAGAATAGAATATAATGGAATGGAATAGAATAGAATAGAAAATAGAATGGAATGGAATAGAATAAGAATAGGAATAGGAATAGGAATAGGAATGGAATCAGGGGTGGGATTCTACCAGTTCGCACCTATTTGCTAGAACTGGTTGTTAACATTCCAAGCAGTTCGGAGAACCGATTGTTAGAAAAAATTACTGGCCTAATCCTGTAAGGAAGGCAGGAAGGAAACATTCTGGTGTTGCTCACAGAAATTGCTCTCTGTTAACCCTTATTACATTCTTGGCAGGACTAGACTTCCCGTCTCTAGAACTTCTCTGGAGTTATTTTTCCCTCCTTTACTGTTACTTTGCTTGTGTGGAGTGACCATTCAAAGTTACAATGGCACTGAAATAGTGACTTATGACCATTTTTCACACTTATGACTGTTGCAGCATTCCCACAGTCATGAGAGGCCAGGCGAGGAGATGCGTGCCTCGACGTGAGTGATATTGAGTTGGCCACGCCCAGCCAATAACATGACCACCAAGCCGCACCCACAAACTAAGCCATGCCCACACAACTGGTTGTTAAAAAATTTGAATCCCACCCCTGAATGGAATGGAATAGAATAGAATCTGGAAGGGACTTTGGAGGTCTTCTAGTCCAACCGTCTATGCTCAGGCAGAAAACCCGATACCATTTCAGACAAATGGTTGTTCAGTCTCTTCTTAAAAACTTCCAGCTTTGGAGCATTCACAACTTCTGAATGCAACTAATGTTCCACTGATTAATTGTTTTCACTCTCAGGAAATTTCTCCTGAGTTTCAGGTTACTTCTTTCCTTGATTGGCTCCCGTCTGTTGCTTCTTGTCCTGCCTTCAGGGGCTTTGGAAAATAAGTTGACCCCTTTCTCTTCTTTGTAAGATTGTAAAAGAGTAAAATTCCTGCAAGAATTAAGGCAAACCACTTCTGCAGCGGTGGGTGGTGGTGGTGGGTGGAAATCCTTTTTAAAATTATTTTTATTTATTTATTTATTTTTGTCAATTGTTTACAAGATAATAGGTATAAGTAAAAACATAGTTATGAATACATGGATACATATAAGAAAAAAAAACCTCAAAAGAAACAAAAGGACAGGGACGGTAGGCACCTTGGTGTGCTTATGCACACCCTCTACAGACCTCTTAGGAAAAGGGTGAGGTCAATAGTAAACAGTCTAAGGCAGGGGTCTCCAACCTTGGCTCCTGGAAGCCTGGCGGACTTCAACTCCCAGAGTTCCACAGCCAGCAAAGCTGGCTGTGGAATTCTGGGAGTTGAAGTCCGCCAGGCTTCCAGGAGCCAAGGTTGGAGACCCCTGGTCTAAGGTTAAAGTTTTTGGGGTTTGGGGAAGAAACCACAGAGTCAGGTAGAGAGTTCAAGACATTGACCACTATGTTGCTGAAGTCGTATTTCCTGCAATCGTGTTTGGTGTGATTAACCTTGAGTTTGTATCTATTGTTTGCTCTTGTGTTGTTATGGTTGAAGCTGAAGTATTCATTGACAAGTAGGACATTGCAATGTATGATTTTATATACCATATTTAGACCAGGCCAAAGGCGGCGTAGTTCTAGGTTTTCTAGGTCTAGAATTTCAAGTCTGGTGGCATAAGATATTCTGCAACGAGTGGAGGAGTGGAGAACTCTTCTTGTGAAATATTTCTGGACTTTCTCCACTGTGTTAATATCAGGTACGTAATGCGGGTTTCAGACCGATGAGCTGTATTCGGGTATTGGTCTAGCAAATGTTTTGTATGCTCTAGTTAGTAGTGTAATGTTTTTGCTCCCAATTGTGTGAGATGTAAACAAATGGTGGTAGATCACACGTTATTTCTCAGGATTATGATGCAATTAGGATTTCAAAGAAGTTGTTTTACATACATTGTCTCCTTGTGTTTTCGAAAGAAGTCTCTCTGTAACCACCAAAAGAGGTTCAGGAGAGGGTGCCATATTGTGGCCTGCTGTCACCACAAATGAAATTTCTAAATTGACTGTGTGCAATTGAAAAATGCTAAAGACCCCGGGGGAGAGATAATCCTGGCAGAGCTGATTAAACAAAGCAAGCACAGGTTTTAGCAGTGTTGGGAGGAGGAGGAAGGAGTATGGGGTCCTTGGTCTCTCTGAGCTTGGTGGTCTTCTTGCAGATGTTTCACGACCCAACTAGATAATTTCATCAGTGCTAGAGAAGAGTGGGATTTACAGAGAGGAAAAGGAGGACTGTGCGGTCCTTAGTGCTCTCCAAGTTGGATCGTTTTCTTGCAGGTGTTTCATGACCAAACTAGGTAAATTCACCAGTGCTAGAAGTAGGTGGGGTTGGCAGAGAGGAGGAGGTGGAAGAGGAGGAGGAGGAAGAAGTGGTAGAAAGAGAACTATACGGTTTTCTGAGCTTGGTTGCTTTCTTGCAGACATTTCATGACCCAACTAGGTAATTCATCAGTGCTAGAGGAGAGTGGGATTTTCAGAGAGGAGGAGAAGGAGGAGGAGGAGGAATGACTATGGGGTCCTTGGTGCTCTCTGAGTTTGGCAGATTTCTTGCAGAATTTTCATGACCCAACTATGTAACTTCATCAGTACTAGATGGGCACAAAGCTAGGTTGTCCATAAGAGGCAGAAAGAAAAAAGTTTACCTTCTAGATATATTTGTTGTTGTTGTTGTTGTTGTTGTTGTTGTTGTTGTTGTTGTTGAAGATCAAAAATAAGATTTGATGGCAAAAACCTCAAAGCTTCAAGATGACACATTTCACCCATTGGATATTATGGAGAGCAATTGCCTCCCGCTGCACAGTGTATTTTGTATTCTTACAATAAAGTATCTTCAGTCCTTACATAATCAGAAAAGTAGAATAGACCTTTCATAATAAAGAGAAGAGCAAAATGTTAAACCAGGACATTTTAACAACTCTCGGCAGGACAGATAACTCTGAAATCCAATAAACAATTTAATTTTATACATTTATTGGTAGTGTATGGCAAACATTTATCTAGACTTGGTATTTACACTGCCCGACATTTCAGCACTAAGCATATTCCAGCATGCCATTTTCATTCACTTCCTGTTGAAAAAAGAGCCATAACAAGAACACAATGTTTTTGCAGAGTGGAATGAAATGAAGTTATCTAGAAACTAAAACTGCTTTTCTTGCTACTTCTGCTTTGATAGAGGTTTTTCGACACCCACATTTTCACACCAGACAATGAAAAGAGATAAAAAACAATGAGGACAACCACAAATTAGCTCCTTGTCTTTCTCAAATCCATCAGGGACACAACACCCCTCATTAGTAAATTCCCAGGCTTAATTAAGACTGGATAAAAGCAGCAATCCAACAAATACATGAATCATCGAGGATGGATTTATATAGCATAAAAGGTAAAAGTAACCCTCCTTGCACATCTGTCTAGTCATTTCTGGCTCTAGGGGGCAGTGCTCATCTCCATTACAAATTAGCCAAAGAAGAGACGGGATACCATCTCTAGCTCTGTTCTCAGAGGGAGAGAAAGACAGACTTTTGGCTTCATGCAAGGAAAGCAGCAGAAGCAGCAGAAGTCTTTATTTCTCTCCCCCAAACTCCACCAGGAATGAGTCTTTGCTTGCACAGCCTCTTGGAGCAGGAGGCCTTGCAGGGTCCCAAAGACTCATTTCTGGCAGAATTTGGGGGAGAGAAAGAAAGACTTTTGCTGCTTTCCTTGCGTGAAGCCAAAAGCAGAAGAAGAAAGAAGTGGAAAGAAGCAGCCCAGTGGCTAGGCCAGGCATGTGGGGTGAGTGGGGCAAGTTCTCCCCCTTCCACCCTTTCCCCACTCCCCTCCCTAACTCGTGTTGTTCACAATGCAAGCCTTGTGTTCCTGTGGACCATGTGGGCGGTGCAGCCTTGTGTTCCCACACTGCCTGGATTAATTGCTTTGTGGGTGACATTTCTCTGCGGACCACCAACATTTTCTCATGGACCACCAGTGGTCCCTAGACTACTGGTTCACTGACCATTGATCTAGTCCAACCCCCCCCCCCACCCAAGCAGGAGACCCTACCCCATTTCTGACAATGGGCAGTCCAGTCTCTTCTTGGAAGCCTCCAGTGATGAAACTCCCACAACTTCCAAGGGCAACTTCTGTTCCATCCATTGATGGTTCTCACTGTCAGATAAAAATCTCCTTATTTCCAGGTTGAATCTCTCCTTGATCAGTTGCCATCCATTCTTCCTTGTCTGGCCTTCGGGTGCTTTGGAAAACAGACAATAAGCAGGCACAGGTTTTTTGTTTTTTTCAGCAAACAAATCTGTGCTTTGCAGACTTAGTGGGGGGGAAGTATTTTATTTGTTTATGACAGCAGTTGTTGGATGTGCTTAGAGAGTGAGCTAACAGAGGGTTTGTTGATCCCCATCACAAACAGACCCACTCCACCCACAATGTGACAAGAAGATTGCCTTCCAGCTTTCTGGCAGCTTTCCAGATCCTTCCAGATGTTTGATTCTTGCACAATGAAAACAAATGTTTGCACAGAACTGAAGAGAAATTTTCTTAGAATGGCAAGTGGAGGAAAAACAAATAATTGGGTTACCGGGGCGGTGCTAGGCTTCCAAAGAAGAAAGCATGAAGCACAAAACTGACATCTGACCTTAAGCGAAAATTCTGAGGTAATGCATTTTTCACTCTGTAATTTCTTTTCCACCCCTTTGAGCCAACTTGCAAGGGACTGTTACACCTTTTGACCGGATTTTTTGACCGGATTTTTTATTTTTTTTTAAAAAAACCAGGCTTCCAAAAAAATGTGAAGGTCACGGCCATCCATCCATTTGACTCTCCTAGGCAGAACACTTCAGAAACTTCAGTTGATCCAGGATTAACTCATCAGCTGATTAACTAGGATTAATTATGTCTTGTCGTAAGGTTCCCGCTACTTGGTCCCAATCCATTGGCTGGATGAGGGAAGGGAATGAAATGCAGTCCTTGGCTTATGGCAGCAATTGAGCCCAAAACTCTGGTTGCTAAGTGAGATGTTTGTCCGGAGAGTTTCATCCTTGTTGTGGTCTGGAGAGGACTCGGACGAGGGCCCTGCCTCCAACACAGAGATGGAACCTGTTGGAATCTGATTCTGAGGGGGAGGTCGAGCAGATGACAGGGAGTTGAAGGCTCTGGTGGCTGTGGAGGAAACTGGGGAAGGGCACAGTCTGGCTGGGCATTCAGAGGAAAACCCAGGCTCATCCCTTCTTCATCCTAGGGCACGCAGGGAGGAATGGAGAAGGGAGAAATGTGAATGGCATGGTCCACGGGGGAGGAAAGGGCCCTCATTCCCTTCATGGGCTGCAGCTGGGAACACAGTGTTTAAAAAGGACATTTGCGCACAGCTCCTTGCTGGAAGCAAAGCATGAATTATCTTGGTTTGTTAAGTCTTACCTGGGTTCTGGTGTCCTCCCAACTGTGTGTGCCTCATTATCTTTTGAATTTGGGCAATTCCTTATCCTGCCCTGTCTCGTTAATTGCTGCAGCGGTGGTTTGTATTGGTTTTTATTTATAATTTATAAGTACTTCGGGTTCAGACTCATTTTTTCCCCTTTAAAAACTGTTCTTGGGAGAGTTTTCTTTTCTCCAGCCGATGATAACTGGATATTGGGGGCCAAATTGGAGGTATTAAAGAGACTTTACCTACTTTGGTGACTTTTTTGCTTTTGTGCCATGCCCCTTTGGGTCATCACAGCTGGGGCCAGGGCCACTTGGGACTTATGTGCTGACTCCAGAGCCTCCAGAATCTGATAGCAGCGAGGCAGAGGAACAGGGGGATCCTGGGCCCAGTGTGGGCCCACATGATAGTTGGGACAAGCCGATTTGCTGCCAGCTGATCATCAGAGCTAGGAGTTCGTCCAAACTGATCCAACACTTCCATGTTTCTCATTGGCTAATAGGTCAGCAGCCTGCCCTATAAAAGGGCTGCTGCTGCCCTAGGGTTTTTTTGCTCTGTTCAGAATGATTAATAAAGAGTTGAAGTTCACTGTTCACTGCCTCATCTCCATTCCTTGCGCCCATGCGCAGAACATAACAGAGGGAATTATTTGTTTAGCAGAGTGATGGCGTTGGGGAAAAAACTGTGGTCCAAAGTGGTAGAATCCCACCCCAAGCCTAGGACTGTCTTGGCTTTTTTGGCAGCTGCCATACATGGCTGGTTCCTATTGAAGTGACTATCTACTAGGTACCATTTATGCTATACCAGGAGAGAAGACCAGGACACATACAACTACCCACTACTTCCTGTTGCTTTGCCGTGATTGTGAGTTGCGGTGATCGTATTTGAAGACAACACCAGGTCCAATAAAAATCTTGGAGTCTGAACTTGAAGGCCCTGGCTTCACAGTTTTTTCCCCAACGCCATCACTCTGCTAAACAAATAATTCCCTCTGTTATGTTCTGCGCATGGGTGCAAGGAATGGAGACAAGGCGGTGAACAGTGAACTTCAACTCTTTATTAATCATTCTGAACAGAGCAAAAAAAAACCCTAGGGCAGCAGCAGCCCTTTTATAGGGCAGGCTGCTGACCTATTAGCCAATGAGAAACATGGAAGTGTTAAACCCTTGAACCAATGAGAGTAGCTCGTTAACAGCCAATCAGATTCCCCAGAACGGACCAATCCGATATCGCTATTATCGGCCAATCAAAAGCACAGAATTAGAACCCTGCTTTTTCTTAAGGTTTGTTAAAACTTTATTTAAGCGCTTTTATTAGTTCATAACACCCCTTCCCCCCGGGTTCCATTTGAGGGGTGTGGTGACGTAATCCCTAAGATATGTAGATTGTTTTAACTGTCTATTGGATTTGTGTTGTCCCACCAGTTCCTGTCTGTAGTCCGGTTTCGGCAGGATGTTTTTGGACATATCTGGTACAGGCGGTTCCATGTCCTCACTGGACGACTCGGTGCCGCTAATGCTGTCGTTGTTGTCCTCTGATCTTTGCGGGCTTGCCTCCGTTGAGGTATTCCTCTGTGGCAAGGAGAGTCTCCTCCCTGATTCTTTTTCATTTATCGCGCCCGATTGCTGACTTCCTTCGCTTCTGCTTTCCACCATCTCGAATTCGGTTTCTTCGACATCCCCTCCCCCCTCAGTTTGGGAGTCACAGGAGTCACGGGAACTGGGTTGTAGCCTAGAGCGAAGCTGATCTATATGGAATTTCCATATTTTTCCGTTGCAGGTTTGCACACGGTACGATCTGGGCCCGGTGGTTTGAATTACGGTTGCTTCGACCCATAATGGTTCGCCGGAGAGGTTTTTGGCAAAAACTAAGTCACCTACCTTGAACTCGCGGCATTTTCCGGTAGATCCACAGAGTTTCTCTGGTTCGTAGGACGGGTGAAGCCGGTCGAGGTGGGAACGGAGCTTGCGTCCCATCAACAGTTCAGCTGGGGTCTTGTTGGTGACGCTGTGCGGAGTGATGTGTTGGAGTAGGAGTATTCTGTTTATTTTGTCGTCAATGTCCCCATAGTCCATTTTGTGGAGAGTTTTTTTAACAAATTGTACCATGCGCTCGGGCTTGCCGTTAGCTGCAGGGTGCGCTGGTGAAGTTAGTGCACGGCGGATACCCCGGTCCGCTAAGTATTGTTCAAACGCCAGGGCGGTGAACTGGGGTCCGTTGTCGGAGATCAGAACATCTGGCAGCCTGTGCGTTACGAATAGCCTATTCAATTTTCGGATGACGGACTCGGTTGTAGTATTCTTCATTTCGTGGATCTCGAGCCAGTTGGAATAGGCATCCACTGTTATGAGGAATGTATGTCCTTTAGTAGGTCCCGCAAAGTCAACATGGATGCGGGACCATGGCCCCCGAGGGTTTCCCATTCTGTTGGAGTTGCTCTAGGTGGGGCACTGCTGACTTCTTGGCACTTTAAACAAGTCTTTACCCAGGCTTTGATCTGTTTGTCGATGCCCGGCCACCACGCGTAGCTTCGTGCGAGCGCTTTCATATGCACGATGCCGGGGTGACCGTCATGCAATGTTTTCAATACTGCTCGTTGTAACCGCTCTGGGACAACGACTCTATTTCCCCATAGGATGCAGCCTTTTTGCGAAAAAAGTTCTGTTTGCCAGTTTCTGAAAGGGGTGAAGTCATCAGGGATTTGTTCTATTGGCCATCCTCATTCGACCCAACTAAGAATTCGCACCAAGACAGGATCTCGTTTTGTTGTCTCTGGCTGTTAGCGGTGGTGAATGTAGCGTTTCAATCTGGAATGTCATAAGGGTTGGAGCTGGGTCGTCGACGGTTTCCAGAAGTGGGGCAAAGCTCAATGCATCAGTGTGGGGAATGGCTTTCCCCGGGCGGTGTTGTAATTTATAGTTGTACGCAGCTAAAAACTCTGACCAGCGAGTCATTCTAGGTGACAATATGTAGGGGGTTGGCTTGTCTCCCACTATAATCTCCAGCAAAGGTTTGTGGTCGGTAACAATAGTAAAAACTCATCCATACACATATTCATGAAACCGTTTCACAGCAGACACAACAGCAAGAGCCTCTTTGTCGATCTGGCTATAATTACGTTCAGCCTTTGACAAGGTCCTTGAAAAATAGGCAATAGGGGCCTCACTACCATTTGGTAACACATGACTCAAAATGGCTCCTACTCCAAAAGGTGACGCGTCACATCTAATTGTTAAAGGCAGAGTCTCGTTATACTGCATTAAAACAGCATCTGAAGTTATTAAGTTTTTCATTTGTCGGAATGCGTGCTCCTCTCGGTGTCCCCAGACCCAGGTTGCTTTTTTGTCGAGAAGTCTATGTAGGGGCTCAGCTACGGTCGCTTTCTGGGGCAAGAAGATGTTGTAAAAGTTAATGAGCCCCAGGAAAGCTTGGAGATCAGTCCTATTTCTGGGTCTTGGGGCATTTTTGATTGCCCTTAGTTTGCTATTAGTGGGGTGAATGCCTTGTTTATCGATTAGGTGCCCTAGGAACTCTACTTTATCTGTACACAGTTGACATTTATTTTTTTTAACCTTAAGGCCAGAGTCTTTAAATTTCTGGAGAACCATTTTAAGACGCTTTTCTAGTATTTCTGTATTTGGGGCAGCAATTAAAACGTCATCAAAGTATGGCACGGCCCCCTTGATCCCTTGCAAGAGTCTCTCCATCAGACTTTGAAAAATCCCTGAAGCTACGCTCACTCCGAATTGGAGTCGGTTGCACTTAAAGGCGCCTCGGTGCGTAACGATAGTCTGTACCTCTGCAGTTTTTTTTATCTGCAGGCAGTTGTTGGTACACCTGTGCTAAATCCAATTTAGCGAAGACTTCTCCGGCCCCCAGGGAATGTAGAAGGTGCTGTACCACCGGCACCAGGTAAGCGTTCTGTTGAAGGGCGTGATTAAGGGTGGCCCGGTAGTCCCCACAAATCCTTAATGATCCATCCAGTTTGATGGGTGTTACAATTGGGGTTTCCCAATGAGCGTGGTCAGTTGGTTCTAAAACACCCTGGGCTATTAATTTATCGAGCTGCTCGTCAATTTTTGGTTTAAGGGCGAAAGGTACCTGACGAGGCTTAAGGCGGATAGGGGCTACTTCAGGGTTAAGGTTAAATGATATCGGGGTCCCCTTGTACTCGCCTAGTTTGTCTGCAAAGACATCCTGGAATTCCGGGACGATGGCCTCCTCCCAGTCGTCGCTTCTGGTTTGGTGAATGCCGGCTACCTCGATCCCGAGTGGGGTGAACCATTGAAGGCCTAACAAGCTAGGTCGGTCACGGTCGATGACGGTCAGTGGTAATGATGCAGTACGATTTTTGAATGATACTTGGACTTGGCTGGATCCAACGACTGGAATTCGGTTCCCTTGATAATCTTTGAGTATAATTCTTTGGGCTCTGAGGTCTTGACGCCGGACAGCAGGGATTAATTGTTTAAGGGTCTTCCAGGAAACCATCAAGAGGGACGATCCTGAATCGACTTCCAGCACGCAAGGCTGGTTTTCGATGGCAACCTTCATTCGGATCTTCTTTGCATCTAGCGATGAGGCGTGATCGATTGTAATGGTTTGGTGTGCCTCTTCTCATCTCGTTGAAATGGCCAGTGTTTTATTTCTGTAGGAGTGGTTGTTCCATTGGTGGTTCAAATGTTCCCGACTCATAGGACGATTCCCTGTGGTCTGGCGGTAGTTGTTTCCCCTCTGAAGTGGACTGGATCCTTGCTTGCTTCTACAGACCTTCCCGATGTGGCCTCTTTTCCCACAGAAATGATGGAGCGTGTCGAGGAATTTGCAGTCTGATCGCAGGTGGTTTGCCCCACAACCCGCGCATTGGTGTGGTAGTCTTTGATTCCGCTGATGGCGTTGGTCACGTTCAGACCGGAGCCGGTTGACCTCTTCCTCATCACTTTCTGATGGCGATTCGAGGTCCTCGTGGTGGGTCGCTGTTGTGTGCCTCTCTAGGCGAGGTGAGGTGTCACTGGCGAGTTGACGGAGTGGTGTGTTGGTGCGGCGCATTCGGGTGGCCGACTTCCTGGTTGCTTCTGCTGCAGTAGTGTCCTTGATGACATCAGCAAGGTCGATGTCCCCTTTGGCCATGATTTTGTTCTGCGTTGTGTGGTCTTCTAGTCCCAGAATTATTTGGTCTCTCAGAGCTTCTTCAAGGTCTGTAAACCCACAGAGGCCTCCCAGGTTCCGGAGATCCGCGATGAAATCTGCAATGCTCTCTCCTTTCCGCTGGTCCCTCTGGTAAAATTCATGTCTTCGGACAAGCATTGGTACGGCGGGTGCATAGTGGGCCCGTAAAAGGGGTGCGAGGACGTCCCAGTCCATGGTTGTCACTTCAGCCGGTTTCGCTAGTGCCTTGGCCATCTTAAAGACGGCAGGCCCGCAATGGATCAGGAACACTGCTCGCTTTTTCCCTGTAGTGGCATCCTTCAAATTGTTGGTTTCCAGAAACATCTGGAACCGGTCTATGTACGAGTCCCAGTCTTCTTGTGCCGGGTCAAATGGAGCGGGTGGTATGGCAACGCCGGACATGGTTCCCTGCGTCGATGCGCCTTCAGCCACGTGCTCTGTTTGGTGCTCTGTAGTGTTCAGTCAGTTCTGATGTCTCCGCATCCCATCCTCGTCGCCAGTGTTATGTTCTGCGCATGGGCGCAAGCAGCAGCCCTTTTATAGGGCAGGCTGCTGACCTATTAGCCAATGAGAACATGGAAGTGTTAAACCCTTGAGAATGGCTCATTAACAATGAGAGTGGCTCGTTAACAATCAGATTCCCCAGAACGGAGCAATCCGATATCGCTATTATCAGCCAATCAGAAGTGCAGGATTAGAACCCTGCTTTTTCTTAAGGTTTGTTAAAACTTTATTTAAGCGCTTTTATTAGTTCATAACACCCTCAACACTGTTCAACTATTACAAAGTCTGTATTACTATTACTGTTAATCTTCTCATCACTCCTTATCGCTCATCCCCTCCCATTTCTGACTGTATGACCGTAACTTTGTCGCTTGAATCCTTACAATTTATATTGACTGTTTCCTAGTATGATTTGACTGCTTATTGTACTTATAACTATCATTAAGTGTTGTACCTTATGATTCTTGACTCTTGACTCTTTTCTTTTTATGTGCACTGAGAGCATTTGCAACAAGACAAATTCCTTGTGTGTCCAACCACACTTGGACAATAAAGAATTCTATTTATCTTCTATATATCTATCTTCACGGGAAGGTCAGAACTAGCCTGTTGAAGCTGGAATGCCTTGGAGGGAGAAAAAAAAAAAGGAATTGCTTACCCAAGTTGAATGCTAGCTGACCAAATGGCATTGGATATCATATCCCAAATAAATGGAGATAGCAAAAAGGAAGCCAGGAGGGTGTTGGGTGGGGCAGGGGGAGAAAATACAAATCCTGTGATCTGTATTTCCTTATACCCACTTGACGAGGGCTAGGTTGCATCAAGGACAAGAGCAGTTGTCTTTTATAGAAGGTGGTGCGAAGTTTTTGCAGGTGTCGGCAGGTAGCTTTGTCCTTTGTTAGCATTTCTGGAAGGAAATATCCAGGAGAGAAACATTTTGCACAACCATGGATTTTGGAGGGCGGTAGGGAGAAAAAAGGGAGGGAGGGAATTCCAGGACCACAAGAGAGAGAAGGGAGGTGTGGGAGAATGGTAGAACAAAAAGTGGATGTTTGGAGGGAGGGGGAAAAAAATCAGCCAAATTCCTTTCTCTCTTCCTGTGCTTTTGGTGGTTGCTAGCCAAGCTTGGCTTTCCAACCATGGAAACGAGTGCCAGAGCAGGCTGGGTAGCAACCTGGCATAGAAAATCGCGGTCCCGTTCCTAGAATTTAATCAGAGTGAAATGCATCTCTCTGTTGAGGGCATTAAAGAGCGTTCAGGATGAACTTTCAGGGTAATTAACAGAGAGTCTATAGTAGAGTACAGAATAACAGAGTTGGAAGGAACCTTGGAGGTCTTCTAGTCCAATCCCCTTTTCAAAGAAGAAACTATGTACCATTTCAGACAAGGGGCTGTCCGGTCTCTTTTTGAAAACCTCCAGTGATGGAGCATCCACAACTTCTGGAGGAAAATAGTTCCAATGAATGGTTCCAATTGATTAATTGACAGGATTGCTCCCCCTTCATTCTAGCCTGAATCTCTCTTTTTAATGATCTACCATCTGTTACATCTTGTCCTGCCCTTGAGTGCTTTGGAGAATAAGTGGACCCCCTCTTCTCTGTGAGTATAAGAGCCAGAGTTGTATGTGTGTGTGTGTGTGTGTGTGTGTGTGTATTTTGTGTGTCAACCTGTCAAACCTACTTGATCAAAGTTTTAACCCCCCTTTTTATATATATAAAACATGGCTACTATCTCATCCTCTTCAGCTATGATTCATAACCGGTTTTGTTCAGCGTAAATTCAGCGCCAGAAAAGTAAACACAGGTAACTGAGGCTTCATTTTACGTCTTTATAAACACATAAAGTAAACTTTACAATACCAGTCATAGATTTCTCCAACGTGGAGCAAACTGTTACAGGTTCAGAGCAGAACAGCAAGTCAACTTCAGCAGACCTCAGTTTCACTTTAGTTCAGCAGTCAAGCAAGACACACAGCAGAGGAGAGAAGCAGTTTCATCTTCAATAGACAGACTCAGAGACTCAACATAGCTTCAAAGCTGCAGAGCTTAATATATAGAGCCACATGTAGGCTACTTCTAGTTTCAGTTTCCAAACAGTCTTCATTGGCTGACTTAGTTACCATGCTCTATTCCAGTTCATGAATATACTCTGACAAGTTTTTTCCTTCTCTAGAACTCCCTTGTGTATACATACAAACCTTATTATGTAGTTCTATAGGAATGTTCAGGTTGGGCCAATATTTTTTATGCAGCAGCTGAAAATGATCTCAATGTCAAAATAAAAAAGTTGATCAACTTTTGGACAGCTTATCATCTGTCAATCTGAATGCCCCAGGAGTGGTTTTGAGAAAATATAGAATTGTCACTGTTAGGAATATGAGTCACCTAACAGCTATTTGGGTTAGAAATATATAAACCAGGATAAACATTTTAAAACTGTATCTTTAAGAAAATGCAAAACTGTAATTAGGTGTGGCTTCTGGCCATAAGATGGAGCCAGAAACCTGGGTTGTTTTAGTCTTAGCCTTAGTCTCAGAAGAGAGTGTGAGTGTATCTCTTTTTCCTTCTGTTGGAAAGTATTCATTTCTTCTAATTGACTGATATTACTGGATTTAATGTAACTCTGTCACTGAACTGTTTTTTGACACTGGACTTTGATATTTGGATTATCCCTGAATTGAAAAAACTGACTGATTTAACTGTGAATGACTTTGGACTGCCTATTTTGGTCTTTGCTTAACGTTTCTGGAAGTAAAAACTTACATTTACTGTACAGTTTATCTGTGTGCTGTATGTGTATTATTCAAACACTACTCTCTATACGTCTCCCTGTATGCGCTCAATCTCCTAACGGGGAATTACCTCAATACTGGTTATGGGCCCAGGCCATACCAGGCTCAGGTAACTGAGAGTTAGTGTGAATACACAGTACTGTATACAGACAGCTGTTTACTGTTTAATTGTGGTTTACTATTCTGATAAAGATGGCACAAGTCACTTCAACAAGTCTATCACTGATAACCCGGTTGCATGGAACAAACTATGTTTCCTGGTCTATGAAATGCAGTCTACTTCTGCGTAAAGAAGGTTTATGGAATGTAGTTCAAGACCCACCAGATGTAAATGCGAATGAGAATGAGAATGATACCAAGATGAAAATGAGAATGATACCAAGAAGCTTGCTGACTTTAAACAGAACAACAAACGAGCTCTTTGTATAATTGGACTAACACTGAGTGACCAGCAGCTAGTCCATATCCATGGAGAAGAGTCTGCTGCTTAGTGTTGGGAGAATTTGAAGAGGATTTATGTTCGTGACAGTGTAGGTGCACATATACATCTTACACGTAAATTGTTTTGAGCACATCTTCTGAAAGGTGGAGATATGTTAGCTCATCTAAACTTCATGAAAAGAACTTTTCAGGAGCTACATGAAAAAGAACTGATATTTTCAGAGCTGCATCAAGTTTATATCATTCTTTCCTCATTGGATGAAAGTTATGATGATTATGTATCTTCACTGGAAGTCCTGCCCAGAGATAAACTGACATTGACTGACATAACTGAAGGTTGCTAGAAGAAGCAAGAAGACGGCTGGATAGGGACCAACTGAGGAAGGAACAACCACAAGAAGAGAATTTGTCTTCAACTGCCTATAATGTTAGGAAATGTTTTTCTTGTGGGGCTAGGGGACATGTAGTTAAATTCTGTAAGAAGGGAAAACAACAGAATACTAGTAAACACCAGAAGGCTAAGAAGAATGTTAGTTTAGCTCTATGTCTAGCAATTAAATTGTAAATCATGATTTGTGGGTTGTTGATAGTGGAGCATCGCAATTCATTACTAAAGATAGAAACAGGTTTGTAAAGATGCCCACGAGTAAACAACATGCATCATTGGCAAATGGATGGAAGATTGAAGCATCAGGTGAAGGTACTGCATATTGTTCTTGTATAAATGAACATTTAACTATATTATATGTACCTAAACTAAAATGTAATTTATTATCAGTAAGGGCTTTAGTTAATCTTGGTTATGTAGTAACCTTTAGGGGAGATAACTGTATAATAGAGAAAGAGGGTAAAAGTGTTACTGCTATTCTAGAGAATGATTTATATGTGATACATGATGACCAGTTGAAGATGGCTAACTCAGTTTATAACAATGTTAAGCCACATGATGAATATATACATTTACTACATAGACGTCTAGGGCACATTAATTTCAAAATGCTCAAACAAACTGTTGAATTGTCAGAGGGAGTACAATTGAAACCCTGTAGCAAGTGACTCAATCAGGAGTCTCGAGCCAAGCTTAAAAAAAACTCAAAAGATTTATTAGGAGCAACATGCCAGAATTAACCCAAATGAAGCCAACTCCGGCATATATAATTTACAGTCACCTGTGATCCTGTTTCCCCCCTCTCCCCTGAGTGTGTAATAAATCAGGTTCTCCAACGAAACACAGTTCATGGGCTGGGTGTCATCAATCACATTCTCCAATGAAGGGTTTTCCCAGGCAGAAGATCCAGTAGCCTAGCTACAATCTTTGTAAGATAATGTGGAATGTACTTCTGGTTTTAAACTACCGTAATGCTCCTTCAGATTTTCTACCTCCCTTGTTTATGGCAACTCAAAAAGGTGAGGTAAATAAAACAGGTGTAGGAATGTTTTATGAGTTGACACCAACTCTGTAGGAAGACTGAAACACAGGCCACTAGTCTCATCTCAGATCTGGAAAACAAAACAAAACAGAAAAGTGCTTCAAAGCTACTCTGCCCCCGTTTTTTAGTGTTTTGGAAGTAAGTAATGAAACCTGCAATTTTATGTGCAGCTGAAAAAGATGATGTGTATACTTAAAGCACTTTGATTCACCGATGTCCCGTGCTACCAGACTATAACTTCCATTGTAAGAAATAAGGAAATTCAAAAATAAAATGGTATATAAGATGCTTAAATGTCTAGTTAAACATATCACCCTGTATCTACATGCTTTGTTTTTATACTTTTGACATGCTCCATTGTTATGTCTTTTTATATTTTTATCTTATGTATAATGATGCCTTTTATATTATAATTATTATGTTTTGGCGGGGTTTTTTGTTATAATCTCTTTGGAAAAATGGTAGTATATGATGAGCTTTTAAAAATTGTAACTACAGAAGTTAGAAAGAAGCCCTGATGAGGGGATGCTACTTTCCTTAATGCTAAGGAAAAATGCCACATGGGCAGCCAAAGAGGTACGGAGGGGTATGGATGAGAACATAGCAGAGGGAGACATCCTAGGGTTAGTTGCAACACCTGAGGGCATATCCAATGCATCTGAAGTTGAGAGGGAATGAGTCTCAAGAAGGAGGGAACTTGGGTGACGAGATGAAACTGTATATAAAGTATGTTTTGGAACTCAAAGGTGTGGCTTTTTGTTTGAACCTGCTTGTTGGGGTTCTAAAAGGTTGCCAGCACTTTGCAAACTGCCTATTGTTTCTTTTTAATAAATTCTTTTTGTTTTCCAATGATCCAAGTTTCTTTTGTTGGCTTTGGGTTATTTGCAACACCACCACGCTTGGATAGCATGACGTGATGAATGAAGAAAGGCAGTTCCCTTTATTCCCCAGAAGACAGTCCTGTTGATCCGTGAAGCAAGGGCCATTTGGGGTGAAAACCCTCATTCTGCAGAGAGCTATCTCCATCAATGTAGCAGATGATAAATGCAAAGTGGTGTGACTAACCGACTGTATGTTTTATTCACAATAAAAAAAAAAAAAACTGCCTTTGATGATGCTAATAGATCGTTTAAAAATGAACCGTTCTGAAAAGCTGAAGCTTTAATACACAGATACAAAATGATGCCTTCAAAACGATATAAATCACAGCCAGGCAAATAACACAATTAATTTTCAGTCCTGCCTTTGTGACTTACTTAGTCAGGCCACCAATACTAATCTTGCTGGGTAATTAAAAGAGAGTAAATACCATTTGCCCAGCCATTTGTTGCAGATGCTGAGCAAATTCTGGGCTTTTGTCAATAAGAATTCCTTGGTTGTATACAAGCTCAATGGCAGTAACTGGGAAAAGGATCTTGGAATCCTAGTGGACAGCCACTTAAATATGAGCCAGCTGTGTGTGACGGCAGCCAAAAAAGCCAACACAGTTCAAGGCTGCATCAACAGAAGATATAGAATCAAGATCATGTGAAGTGTTAATACCACTTTATAATGCCTTGGTAAGGCCACACTTGAAATAGTGCATCCAGTTTTGATCGTCACTATGTAAAAAAAGATGTTGAGACTCTAGAAAGCGTGCAGAGAAGAACAACCAGGAGGATTAGGCTAAAACATATGAATGGTTGAGGGAATTGGGTATGTCTAGACTAATGAAGAGAAGAACTAGGGGTGACATGATAATACTGTTCCAATATCTAAAGGGTTGCCACAAAGAAGAGGGGGTCAAGCTATTCTCCAAAGCACCTGAAGGCAGGAGAAGAAGCAATGGGTGGAACTCAAGGAGACAAGCAATCTAGTGTTGAAAGATGTCAAAATGCCTTTCTTTCGAGGATTCGATTTTCCCGCTGGGAGAGCTCTGGCGCAAGGATACGGACAACTGCTTGAAAGCTGGATCTTTTTATTTTTCAGGAAGGCGGAGAATAGCGAGAAGTCTGCGTTCCTGGGCTAGCTAGCTTCTTATGGTAAGTCCCTGGTTTTTTATACCCTTTTCTCCCTTTGTAAGTTGATTTTGTGTGAGTGTTTGTATTTGTGCCTAATGTTTCAAATCCTGTTTGAGTTTGTCTTTATTTCCGTGGGAGGGCAAACTCCGTGGGGTGCCAGATTGTATTATTGGTTTTCTGTAATCTCTTTCAGCTTGAAGATAGTGTTTCATATTTGTTCTGTGGCAATCTCCTGTCTGTCCCTTTTGTAATTTATATTTTGTGTCTTTTGTCTGTTTGTTTTGCTTATGTGGTATGTCCTGTGTTTGTAAGGGTTTTCTAAATTATCTTTTGTTTCCTTTTCCTATTTGTCTAGTTTTCGTAATTACTTAGGCTTTTGTCTATAGGGACTCTTTAATACTTTTTATTTGATTCCCTTTCCTATGTAAGTTGTTTTCTGGCTGACCTGATGTTCCCCTTGGGCTTTTCCTGTTTTTTGTGACACTACTGCCTTCGTGAAGTTCCCTTTCCACACTAGAATGAAGGAGAACTTTCCTGACAGTGCATGAGAAAAATTAATCAGTGGAAGGACTTGCCTCTAGAGGTTGTAGGTACACCACCATGGATTGGACAGCTTTTGGACAGTGGCTGTCCAATGGATATTTGGGGGGTTGCCAGAAAGAAGAGAGGGTCAAGCTGTTCTCCATAGGACCTGAAGGGAGGGACAAGCAATGGATGAAAACAAATCAAGGAAAGGAACAACCTAGAATTATGGAGAAATTTCCTGACGGTGAGAAGAATTAACCAGTGGATTGGTTTCCCTCCAGAAATTGTGAATGCTATAACACTGGATGTTTTGAAGAAGAGATTGGACAACCATTTGTCTGGAATGGGATAGGGTTTCCTGCCTGAGCAGGGGGTTGGACTAGAAAACCTCAAGGTCCCTTTCAACCCTGTTATTCTGTTATTCTTAAGCAGTTCCATAATGAATCTTACTCGTTGGTTCTTCATACGTATTATGATGCCAGGGGAATGAATTCAGGTGTGTTTTTGTTGTTGTTATTGCCATTGTTAAGCTTTTGTTTGACTTCCAAGTCGGGGCTTCCAAGTGACTATCCCAAATTGGCAAGCATATTGCCTGTTCTACTGGTAATCAGATGGTAGCAGAATACTTTGGCTGTCAGTTCTCTAATTACTCACAGCTTATTTAGACTCTGGTTAAAGGGTGACAAGAGATACAAAATTGTTGTGGGGATTGGAGAAGAGAAATTATTTTGCATCGGATACGGCATTCATTCCTTCTTGATCTAGAATTACATCAGTTCCTTCTCCCTTCCTGATGAGCTTCTGTTTGGATGGGATGGAATATTGTCTTTTTCATAATGATAACCCTGGAAACTGACATTTTAGGGGGTTGGACTAGAAGACCTTCAAGGTCCCTTTCAGCTCTATTCTGATTGATCAGTGTGATATGAGAGGGGGTGGAGAGAGTATTTTCTCTCTTTGTGTATGTATCTGTGTTTGTGCACGCATGCTCTTGCATGCCATTTGTTTTGGCCTGCCAGTTGTTGTTTCTAAACAATGAATCTGCTTATTTGAGCACCAACTCTGTGTGAGGTGAAGAAATTATTTAAAGTTATGCAGCTAGCCTTTGGAAAAAGAATGTCTGTTAAATTTCACAGGTCCGAAACCATGCATTCGTATCCAATTTTTATTGCATCTGTAAATAAATGTGCACATTAAAAGTATAGGGTGGTAGCACTGCGTAACTGTTGGAAAGACAAACACCACTAACTGCTAGGAAATGCAAATTTCAGGATGCAGCCTTTAATATGGGGTCAGAATGGGAGCTGCAAAGAAGCAGTTAATCATCTCTTGTTTTGTGATTACTTACTTGAAATTCCAGCCTTTGCTGGCACATTTCATTCCGTGTAATTAGTTGAGGCACAGAATTATAGAGGTCATGTTAAGACTTGTTGGAAGAAAAATCCAGTCTGGTTCCAAGCCAGGAGAAAGATGCTGGAAATAAAATAACTGCAGGAAAGAAAGTATCTGTTTATTTGGCAGTCTTATGATTCAGTGGGGGAACCAGATTCATTTAACCAACACATTACTAACTAAAGAACTGCAGCCATTTAATCATTTAACCACAGTGTCCAGTGTTGTGTATGTACCATAGTTAATAAAGTATGAGCTTGAGGTAAAGTGCAGGGTTCTGGTCCTGCACTTCTGATTGGCTGTTAGGCGGCCAGATCGGATTGGTTAGTTCTGAGGAATCTGATTGGCCCTTAACAAAGGATTCTTATTGGTTAAAAGAGCTAGCGTTCATAGCTCGCTATTGGACAATTCTTACAAGGGTTGCCTATATAAGGCAGAGTTCACTGTTGTTGTACTGAGAAGTCACTATGCAATAAAGAGCTGGAAGTTCACTATTCAGAGCCTGTCTCCATTTACTTCAACCCATGTCCAAGTACTTAACATCCGGAAATGGGCTAAAACTCACTTAATGCATGTCTCATTTGGTAGCAGAAGTTTTGTGCTCAATTGTGGTTGTAAGTCGAGGATTAATGTAGCTGCTCTATCTGCTACCTGCTACAGAGACACTGATGCCACAGAAAATTTAAAAATCAACTAGTAGCTAATGTTGCTTGATGGGAAAATGTTTCTTATGCTTTCTCTCTTTTCTGCCTTCCTCCTTCCTTCCCCATATATCACTGCCTGCTTAGTTTTCTAGCTCAGTTCTCTTGACATCTTGTTTTGGGTTTCCTTTCCTTGTTGTTCTCTACACAGTCCATAAAGCCTTGTACAAATACAATGCATATTTGGCAGCTTTCAGGGAGAGTTTCATCCACATCAAAGGGCTAAAGAGCGTACCAAGCAGCACAGGTGCAGCATGAGAAAATACCACCTGCCAGCATCTCCAAGGAGGGTGATTCATTTGTGCCCCATTGAAACAGAATGTTAAAAATGTTTGCACCAAGACAAATTCCTTGTGTGTCCAATCATACTTGGCCAATAAAGAATTCTATTCTATTCTATTCTATTCTATTCTATTCTATTCTATTCTATTCTATTCTATTCTATTCTATTCTATTCTATTCTATTACCTGCATAAAAAGGAAGAAAAACAACTGTGATGGAGGAATGGGGTTTATCTAGTCTAGTGAAAAGGACTAGGGGTGACACGATAGCTGTGTCCCAATATCTCAGGGGCTGCACCAAAAAAGAGGGAGTCAAGCTATTCTCCAAAGCACCATAAGGCAGGACAAGAAGCAATGGGTGGAAACTAATCAAGGAGAGTTTCAGATTAATATCCTTTGGTGTAGTTGTCCTGAGTTAACTGTTTTTAAAAAAACAATTTTTCTGAATGATTGACATGACTCAAGGAGAGAACCAGCTGAGAACTAAGGAGGAATTTCCTGACAATGAGAAAAATTAATCATTCCCTCCAGAAATTGTAGGAGGGAAGCCAGATAGAATTCCCTGATGCAGATATTTAAAAAATAGAATAGAATAGAATTCTTGATTGGCCAAGTGTGATTGGACATACAAGGAATTGGTCTTGGTGCAAATGCTCTCAGTGTACATAAAAGATACATTCGTCAAGCGTCAAGAACCATCAGTTACAACACTTAATGATAGTCAAAGCAGAGGTGGTATTCAGCAAGTTCTGACAGTTCTGGAGAACTGGTAGCGGAAATTTTGAGTAGTTTGGAGAACCGGCAAATACCACCTCTGACTGGAGATTTTACAGTAACCTTCCCCTGCCACACCCATCAAGCCACACCCACAAAACCGGTAGTAAAAATATTTGTATCCCACCACTGAGTCAAAGGGTACAATAAGCAATCAAATCATACTAGGAAACAGTCAATATAGATCATAAAGATACAAGTGGCAAAGTTACAATCATACAGTCACAAGTGGGAGAGGATGAGTGATAAGGAATGATGAGAAGGTTAATAGTAACAGCAGTACAGACTTAGTAAATAGTTCGACAGTGTTGAAGGAATTATTTGTTTAACAGAGCAATGGTGGAAAAAACTGTTCTTGTGTCTAATGGTACTGGTGTGCAATACTCTAAAAAGGGGCTTTGATCTTATAGTCACTGTGATGCCATCTTGACATTTTTTGAACCTCCTTGTCCTTCTGCAGATCCCCCCACTGTTCTAATTACCCCTGACCCCTGAGGCTTTGTGGGGGTTTGGAAGGGCTAAAGGGTTGCACATGTAGTGAGGGGAGAGGGGGGAAGGGCGGGGGGGGGGGGAACTTGCTCCTTTCCACTTCTTCTGCTTTTGGCTGCATGCAAGGAAAGCAGCCAAAGTCTTTCTTTCTCTCCCCCAAACTCTGCCAGAAATGAGTCTTTGGGACCCTGCAAGGCCTCCTGCTCCAAGAGGCTGTGCTGGTAAAGACTCATTTCTGGCGGAGTTTGGGGGAGAGAAAGAAAGACTTCTGCTACTTCTACTGTTTTCTTTGCATAAAGCCAAAAGTCTCTCTCTCTCTCTCTCTCTCTCTCTCTGAGAACAGAGCTGGAGACGGTATCCTGTGATCCCAAATCATTGGTAGGAAAATGGGGGGGGGGGGATTTTCCTGGAGACTTTTGGGGGGAATTTCCCAGGGTCTCTGGTCTTCGGGATTTAAAATGATGAGTTTGGTGGTCCCTGAGGTCCAAAAGATTGGCAACCCCTGGATTAGATGACCTCCAAGGTCCCACCCAGTTCTGCTTATGGGAAGTTTTCATTTGAAAGTGGGAGCAGAAAGGGCAAGAATCCATCTGCTGCAACCAATGGGCCTGGCTGGAGGTTTGCATCTTTGGCTTCTTTTGAAGGTCTCTGTCACAAATGATAACCCATCCGATTCTTGTAATGTTTTATAAAATTCTGCCGGGAAGCCATCTGGTCCTGGTGCTTTTCCATTGTTCTGTCTGTTAAGTGCTTCAGGTAATTCCATCATTGTTATAGCACTTTCTAACATTTTCCGAGTTTCATCAGGTATCTTAGGTAGGTTAGCATTTTGTAAATACTGTTTAATTTTTTCCTCATCAAGATCCTCTTGTTTATATAATTGTCCATAAAAATCTCGAATGATTGCCTTTTTCTCCTTATTACCACAACAAATTTGACCATGATCATCGATTAACTATGATATTTTCCTTGATTCTTTCTCTTTTCTCAACTTATATGCTAACCATCTACCTGGCCTATTTGCATCTTCAAAATAGTTCTGTTTAGCACTTCTAATTTTTTGTGCCAGTTCTTCTTTCTCTGCTTGATCCATTTTATGTTTAATTATGTCCTTTTTAAGTTTGATATCTTTTTTCTGTGGCATCTTCTGTAATTCTTTTTCCAGTTTTTTTATGGTCATCTTCTAGAGCTTTAATCATTTGCCTCTTCCTAATGTTCTTTTTTCTTTATATAGTCAATTATTAATCCTCTTGCATATGCCTTCATTGTATCCCAAACATTCTGCATTGAAGTATCTTCTTTTTGTTTTCATTGAAGAAGAAGGCCAATTCTTTTTCCATCCATTGTGTAAAATCTTTTTCCTTTAGAATAGTATGGTTTAATGTCCATCTAGATCTTCTTTTTTGTCCTTTCCATTTAATTGTCATTGGATTATGGCCTGCCCATGTACTTGTTTCAATATTTATTTCTTGAATATTAGATAATAATTCTGTTGATGTCCAAATCATATCTATTCTGGACCATGATAAATGTCTATTTGAATAAAAAGTATATTGTTGAGTTTTAGCATTTCTTTCTTTCCATATATCTTTTAAATTTAGTTCATCTGTCATTTTAAAAAAGGATTTAGGGAGAGTTTTCCTATTTTGTCGTGTTGTTTTTACTGTATAGTCCAGTTTATTGTCTACAATTCCATTAAAGTCCCCCATCATAAGTATGTTAACATAGTCCAGTTCAATTATTTTCATATGTAATTTTTTATAAAATTCTTCTTGTTTATCATTTGGGGCATAAATTGCAACCATTACAAGAATCGTTGAGCATCTCACTGTTAGAAGTCATGAATGAAGTTATGATAAATAAGAAAATACCTGAAACATGGTCAGAAGCTTATATTACACTTATTCCAAAAGAAGGGATTGACCCATTACAAATTAAGAACTATAGACCTATTTCCTTATTGAATGCAGACTATAAAATCTTTGCTTCAATCTTGCCAGAAAGGCTTAAAAAATACCTAAATAACTTTATTCACTCTGATCAGAATGGATTTTTACCAAAGAGACAGATTAAAGACAATATGAGGGTAATCCTGGACACATTGGAATATTATGAGGCGCACCCGGAAAAACAAATGGCTTTGATATTCTTAGATGCCCAAAAGGCATTTGATAATGTGAACTGGAGATTTATGTTATTATTATTGGAACAGATGGGCTTTGCTAGAAAATTTATTCAAGCAATAGAAGCCGTATATTATAAGCAAACGGCAAAAGTAATGATAGATGGAGAATTCACAGACTCTATCAATATTAAAAAAGGTACAAGACAAGGATGCCCATTATCTCCTTTGTTATTTGTATTGACCTTGGAAGTGTTAAATAGAAATATTAGAGAGGATATAAATATAAAAGGAATGAAAGTCAAAAAGGAGGAATTCAAATTGGAAGCCTTTGCGGATGACTTGGTCTTTATTTTGGAAGACCCTTTAGAGACAGCTTTAAAACTATTGGAAAAGATAGAGACGTATGGTGAGATGGCTGGTTTAAAAATAAATAAAGATAAAACAAAGATTCTGACAAAGGACATGTTATTAAGACAAAGAGAAGAGCTGGCAGATTTATTGAAAATTCAAGTTATGAACAAAGTTAAATATTTGGGGATATATTTGACGTCAAGATGTACTACACTGAGAGAGAATAACTATATTAAGCTTAAACAGCAGATAGCATCTGACCTGAAAAAATGGGAAAACCTACAATTGTCATTGATAGGTAGAATTTCAACAATCAAGATGAATATTTTACCCAGAATTTTATATTTGTTCCAAACAATACCAATTAGGTTAAGTAAGGATTACTTCGAAGAATTAAATAAAATTGTGTTCTTTAAAAATAAAAAATAAAAATGAGATATAATAAAAAAATAAAAATATCAATATTACAAAATAGTGTAGGGTTAGAGGGGAGGGATGAAACAATTAATAAGGAGTTAAAAAAAAAAAGACACACACTGCCTTTTATTTATCCAAGGCTCTTATTTGACTTCTCCACAAATTTCAAAGCCAAGCTTCAAGTATTCATTTGATAATAGAAGTTCCAAAGAGCACCTGTATAAACATCCTCTTCCCTCTCTCTATCTTATCATTTCCAGTAGCCTTGAGAAAAGTTTTTCAAACAAAAGTTTTTCAACTTCAAACAGAATATTTTTCAAGCCTCTAGTTGGCAGTGTTACAAAGTTTCTTCAATCCACTCCCCCTTCTTCCCCCCTGAAAAAAGCCTAAAAAGAGAGAAAAAAAGTATGTATGTATATTTATGTACATTAAAAAAAAATATTAAAGGGGGCCTCTATTTTAAAAAATATAAACAGTCAGAAAGGCAAAGAGAAAGCAAGTAAATATAAAAATATAAAAGAAAAAAACCCAGTCTGATTAGCTTGATCGCAATAGAAATTCAGTAAAGAAAAAAAAAAGTAAAAATAAAAAGCCAAGCCTCACTTTGACATTACTAAGAAAAAAACGCTGCTAAATCAAATTCTGTCAATAAGTTTACAGATTTCTTCTCACATTAGAGTGTTCTTAAGTCCCAAGCTAAAAAAAAGAATCCTCATCAGCCGATACACTTCTTTCTATCCCGTTCTTCTGGAGCTGTCCCAGCTTCAACAGCCTAGGCTGCCTCTCCGCCGTTGGCAAAAGGGCTTCTTCTGGATCGACCAGGGACTTGCGATGTCCCCGGAATCTACAGAACGCGCCCTTTACTGTCACCGTCACTATGAGACGGTTTAGGTCCGTTGGGACCGACCAGGGGCGAAGATATCAGCTGTGATCTCGGAGCCCCGAGATCGCAGCTGTATCGCGGCGACGAAGCTCCGCAAGAATGTTCAAGAATAAATCTGAAAAGTGCTGGAAATGTCATCAGATACTTGGCTCATATTACCATATGTGGTGGACTTGTGAGGAAGCCAGGAAATATTGGACTAGAATTCGCATATGGCTGGAAAAAATGACAAAGAAACACATAGATTTGAAACCAGAGATTTTTTAATTGGGAATCGTACCTGATATATATAATAAAAATTTAAAGTATTTGATTGTAAATGTATTAACAGCAGCTAGAATTGTATTTGCTAAACATTGGAAGAGTGAGAAAATACCATTAGAGGAAGAAATTATAAAGAAAATATTGGAATGTGCTGAAATGAGTAGATTGACATTTGAAATTAGAGAACAAGAAGATAAACAATTTTATGAAGTTTGGGATCTTTTTTATCAATGGTTAGATAATACAATATAATAATAGAATATTTAGAAATTTAGGAAATAATGAATATATAATTTTTCTTGGTTTTGATAATTTTTAAGAATATTTTATTAAGATAGATTTAGTATGATTCTATGATTTGTTATAAAATAATTTAACTTAATTATAGTTATCTCGCTTAAGTATGAATTAGTAAAATTATAGTCAAATGATTGTTCAATAATGATATTGGGATATTTTATTGATGATTGATAATGTGAGTTATTATGTAATATAATTATTTTGATGACTATGAAATGGATGCACAAAAGGGAGTGGTAAACCAACCGATACACTGTAAATTTATGAAGAATGATCTTTTTATGTTATGTTTTATGTCTTACATATTTTTTGTCTGTCGTTAAAATCAATAAAACTTTTACCAAAAAAACCAACAACAAATGATACCCCATCCACCGCTAATTATTGGCCATCCCTGGCATGGGTTACTCCTCTGGATTTTGCTTGCAAGCAGAACAAGGAACTCCCCACCCTCCTTGGCTCAGAGCATGCCTTCTTAGAGAGGGCCTTCGAAGAAGGGCCGGAGACGCAATTCAGTGACTGCAGCGGGGCCGAGGACCCCCCCCCATTTCCCCTCCCCCTCCGGAGCAGCCAGAGAAAGCCCCTTCCCCACCCCCTTTTTTTTTGCGCTGCTCGGAACCCTCCCGCGGGGGACGGAGTTTCCCCGCCGGACGCGTCCTGGGAAAGGACCCGGCCCGCTCTTTACTTCTCCCCCTCCCCCGCGCGCGCGGTGCTTCCGGTGGCGTCCGCAGCTTTCTTCCGGCCGCCATTTTAGCTGCTCGTTCGCTGTCTGAGTGGCTGGGTGGGTATCGCCGCCGCTTCCTCCGACAGCTGAGGGGATTTTTTTTTTTTCTGACTCCCAGGCCGGCCGAGGCAGGAAATTGCCCCGAAAGAGGGGGGGGGGAGGGGAAGGGAGCCAGGCCGGCGCTGGTTTCGTTCGGAGCGGCCGAGCACGAGCTCCAGCGGCGGTTCAACCAGGGCCAAATTGGGGGGGGGGAGGAGGGGAGGGGGCGGGGAGCAGCTCCCTTTCGGTTCTTGGCGCAGCCTTCAGAGAGGGAAGAAGGGCTCCCCCGTGGGGTCCCTTTTGCCCTGCCTGACACTCTCCTATGGGTCGTCGTCTGTATCTTTCACTAGAAGGGAAGGTGAAATGGAAGAGGATTTACAAAAAGAATAGAATTAGAGCAAAATTAGAATGGAATAGAAAAAATAATTGGAATAGAATAGAAAAATAGTTAAATAGAGAAATAATTAGAATAGAAAAATGATTGGAATAGAATAGAAAAATAATTAGAATAGAAAAATCATCGGAATGGAATAGAATATGAAATAGAATAGAAAAATAATTGGAATAGAAAAATAATCTGAATGGGATAGAGTATGGAATAGAATAGAAACATAATTAGAATGGATTGGAATAGAATAGAAAAATAATTAGATTGGAATAGAATAACTGTATTGTCACTGAATGTACACTAATTGGCATGAAATGAAATTTCGTTGCCTACAGCTATGAAAGTTGGTGTCAACATGCTGGAAGGGTTGCTATGCTGGCAAAACATTTGAAGTCTCCTTTCTGTCAGAAGATGGGTCACATTTTTAATTTGGACTCTTAAAGCCCTGAATGTAGTAAGGCCTCAAAATATTCTTTTCTGTAGGGGTTTGTAAATCCAGCTTAGTGAGGGCATTGATGTGGCATACTTTCACAGCCTTTGTCAGAGGAATTGGTAATTAACTACTGCTTTGACTTGTTGAAAAGGAAGTTACCCTGTTGGTTTGTGTGAGTAAAGCAAAGATGAGAATGGTTCTGGCTTCAGATACCTTTAAATGTTGGTGCAGTGGCTTCCCTGAAAGCGAAGAGTTTCTTTTTCTAAATTTTAGTTTGAAAGAGTGAGGCAGTTGTAATAAAGTACTATCTGGGTCTTTACCCAGGCCTTTGGGGAGGGAAGTAAGACCCTCTTTAATTATTAGGTTTACTACCTTTTCTACACACATACACCCACTGAATTTTGTAACAAAGTTCTTGGATTGTTGGGAGTCATCCAGGGTTGCTGAGAACCTGTCAGCATGCAACTTTCATAAATTATTGGCTGTTCACAACTATGTGAAATCACAGCTGCCAGTTCTTCATAAACATTGACTTCTTCCCAACAACTTAGTATGTCATAATGTATCAGTGTAGTAGATGTGTGGTCTTTTGTAATTGATAGGTAGAAATTTTTCCTCCCCCCGCCCCCCAAGAGAATTCCAATTCACTGTAAAATAGTTTGGAAGTAACCAGCATAAATAGCATCTACCATCTTTAATACACACCAAGACAAATTCCTTGTGTGTCCAATCATACTTGGCCAATAAAGAATTCTAGTCTAGTCTAACCCTGTGGTATTCAAACTCTTCCCTGTGGCTCTGTAAAAATTATCCAGAGATTTTAACTTGACAGTTTTCTGTGCACGTTGCATGAAATGTATTATAACCTTAATTGTAACATTTTCCTCAAGTAAAATATATTACATGAAATATACTGTTTCCACACTGATTTTTCACATTGAGAAGCACTCCTCTGGTGTCTCAAATGTGAGAACTTCCACCATAACCCATAGAGGAGACACTTTGCTTTTTATGTATGACTTTTACACGTTCTTGTAAACAAGGGAACAAATGAAAATGGCTCAGACATAAACATTGGTACCTCTTCAGCAATTAACTGACATTATGAATGTTAGTGATCTTCCAAGCAGAATAGTGTTGAAGAAAGTCTTGAACCTCATTAATCACTCAGCCTGTTGGAATGGAGAAAAGTACTCATTTTTTTTTCATCGTCTGTAGCATAGTGAATATGGAAAAAAAAACCAGAGTATTGTCTGAGGAGGAAAGGAAGAAGGTAATAGTCAAGCATGGTGATAGTAAAGGCTACAAAAGGAGAGGTGGTATTGGTGCATTAAATGAGCAGGTGGCATGGAAGGGTGCTTTCTGAGGCTCGTATCCTACATATCAGCTGCAAGCAACCACATCCGCCAGTGCATAGTCTAACAAGCTTAGCTTGTTCTGCGAAGGAAAGGGGTTGGTTAAGGAGAAGAACCCCTTCAGTGAAAGAAGACCAGCTTTTATCTGGGCTATCAGACTCCTGAATACAATATAACATCAGAGCTAAGCAGTATGATAGACTTGCAGGGCCAGTGCTAAATGCAACCTGATCACATTGGTGCAATATAATGTAACATTACACACACACACATCTGGAGGGTTGTGTGTCTTGTTATGATTTACCGGGTTAGGGATTTTCTTTGAGTTATTGAGCCATATGTGTCGGGAGGGTGCTCCAAGGGAGGATCAGCCAATCTCATTGTACACAGGTTGTACATCTATATATATATATAAAACAAAAAGACCCCTCAGGCATCATCACAAAATCTCCAGAACCGTAAAGCCTACAAACTTGAAATTTGGCACGTATATTCGTCTTGGCTTCTAGGGGCTCACTCAGAAAGGATTTTTTGAAATGACCATCAAAACTATTAGTATTTCCTATATTATTATCATTATTATTATTATTACTATTATTATTATTATGCTCTGATGCTGAGTTCTACTCCCCCTCCCCACCTGCAAAGAAATCTCTTCCAAATGCAAAACACAAGCAGAAGAGAGGAGTTTCAGTTTCAGAGCACCAAGCAGCTTTAGTACAGAACAGTTGAGCTTGGCCACGCCCAGGCTCCTTGCTATCCTTGCTCACCCAGCAAATAACTGTTTCAGTTTCCAAACAGCCCTCCACTCTTGCACATTGACAGGACGCTCACCAAATGAATACCGATGGATGCTGGTAGGCAGAGGCAGAATTCCTCCCCTTATTTTCCTCCCAAAAACTAAGCCCAACCACATAGTTTCCTAGCGAAGCACAGGTATAGAGCTATAGCTGTGAAAAAGTCTTGCACAGCAGACTGTACAGTATTCCAAATGGACCAACAAACAGTGGGCCAAGGTCATCTTCAGTGATGAGCAATTTCTACTTGACTGGGAATCAGTGCAATAAGTATGTCAGAGGATTTCCAGCTAAAGAATTTATACCATACTGCCTGAATCTATCTGGGAAGCATCCATTGCACGTGATGATCTGGGGCTATAGCGCTGCTTCTGGTATTGGTCGGATACAAATCGTGCAGGGAATCATGAATTCCAAGCGGAATCCTGGAAAAGACCATGCTTCCTTCAGCTCAGCAACTTGTAGAGAAGGACTTTTACTTCCAGGATGACACTGCTCCTTGTCATGGAGCCAAGTCCGTCCAGCAGTGGATGAAGAAGCATGGTGTTCGACTCCTGGATTGGCCAGCTCAAAGCCCAGATTTGACTCCAATTGAGAACTCGTGGGACAAGATTGGTTATGAAATAAGCAAGAAAATCCACCTGCAAAGGCTTATACAATTATGCCGAAGCGATGCCTCCTGGGGATAAGCAATAAGGGCTGGCCAATTTCATATTAGTAACCATGTTTGCTTACCTAAATGGCCCTTTTTAAAAACAATAAAACAATAAAAATGTTAACAAAACACTAGCATCTGCCTTAGTAATTGCAGCAGGTATGCCACTGGGTATGCATCAGTTAATCTGTTTTCATACTTATTGTAAGCATGCAAGAAAATTCAAAATCCCCATTGAAACAGCACGAAATTGCAAAAAGCTTATGCTTTTCACTTAAAAACCACCAGTATTTATTTAAATATAACTATTTGCATAGCAGTTAGCATAAAATATCATAAAATCAATGCCCTATCCAAAAAAATGTCATAAACCACAAACAATAAAGCTTGCAGGACTTTTTCACACAGCTGTAGTTGACAATAAAGGGTTGAACTTGCAAATTTGAACATTTGAATGGACCTAGAGAGAAGAGCAAGGAGGGCAGGAGAGGGGACAAAAAGTCATGGCAGCTGCTCCAAAAGCAGCCCGGAACTTTCGCGCGGGGGTGCAGATTTCCCCTCACCGGAAGCTTCTTGGGGACGGACCCAGCCCGCTTTTCTTTGTTTCCCCCCTCCCTTTCACTCTCTTTTCTACCGCGCGCGGCGCTTCCGGTGACGGCGTCGGCTTCCTTCCGGCCGCCATTTTATCTGGTTGCTCGCTCGCTCTCCGGCTGGCAGGGTCGGCGTCCCTCGCCGCCATGTCCAAGCGCCACCGACTTGACCTCGGCGACGACTACGGCTCCAGCAAGAAGCGCGCCGCCTCCGACGGGTGAGGGGAGGTCGGAGGGGGGAGGGGGGAGGGAGACCGAGTGTCCTCCCCTTCTGGCGCATGACCGTGTTTGTATGTGTAAGGGGGGGGGGGCAATCAGCCTCAGGGCCTACGGAGGGAGGGAGGGGCTCCCAACGCGCCTTTGAGGCCCTCCCGAAGAGGAGGAGGAAGAGGAGGAAGAGGAAGGGGGGGCGGGAGCGGGGACGGCCTTCTTGGCAAGGCTGGGCTGGCGGCCATTCCCGGGCCGCGCACGTGCTCGCCCTCCGGGATCTCGGGCCTTTGGAGGCTCCTCCTTTGGGTTGAAAGGTCTTCTTTCGGTCCTCATGGGGCAAGCCCAAAGTGTCGATCATGATGCCCTTATAATGCCTTTAAGGTGCCTTTATATAGTGTCTTTTTAATGCCTTTAAATGCCTTTATAGTGCCTTTTTATTTCCTTTATAGTGTATTTATACGGTGTCTTTTTAATGCCTTTACAGTGCCTTTATATAGTGGCTTTTTAATATCTTTATATAATATCTTTTTATTTCCTTTATGCTGTCTTTATATGGTGGCTTTTTAATGCCTTTATAGTGTCTTTATATAGTGGCTTTTTAATATCTTTATATAATATCTTTTTATTTCCTTTATGCTGTCTTTATATGGTGGCTTTTTAATATCTTTATATAATATCTTTTTATTTCCTTTATAGTGTATTTATACGGTGTCTTTTTAATGCCTTTACAGTGCCTTTATATAGTGGCTTTTTAATATCTTTATATAATATCTTTTTATTTCCTTTATGCTGTCTTTATATGGTGGCTTTTTAATGCCTTTATAGTGTCTTTATATAGTGGCTTTTTAATATCTTTATATAATATCTTTTTATTTCCTTTATGCTGTCTTTATATAGTGGCTTTTAATATCTTTATATAATATCTTTTTATTTCCTTTATGCTGTCTTTATATGGTGTCTTTTTAATGCCTTTACAGTGCCTTTATATAGTGGCTTTTTAATATCTTTATATAATATCTTTTTATTTCCTTTATGCTGTCTTTATATGGTGGCTTTTTAATGCCTTTATAGTGTCTTTATATAGTGTTTTTAATGCCTTTATAATGTCTTCATGATGTCCTTGTAATGTCTTTATAATGCCCTTATAATAGCACTTACACATATACTGCTTCATAATGCTTCACAGCACTGTGAAGCAGTATGTAAATCTAAGCGCTATTGCTTTACAGCAGGAAAGGAGGAAAGGTAGGAAGGGGGAGGGTGGAAATTGGAATGATAGGGCAGGGAGAGAGGAGGAAATGAATAGAAAATAAGGAGGAAGGAAGGAAAATAGCAATAGCATTTAGACTTATATATGGCTTCACACTGCTTTATAGCACTTTTTAGGCTGTTTACAGAGTCACCCTCTTGCCCCCAACAATCTGGCTTATCATTTTACCGACCTCAGAAGGGATGGAAGGCTGAGTCAATTTTGAACTGGTCAAGAATGAACTGCTGGCAGTAGGCAGAGTTAGCCTGCAGTGCTCCATTCTGACCACTGGGAAGGAAGGAAGGACTAGCAATAGCTTATATGCCACTTCACAGTGCTTTACAGCCCTCCCTAAGCAGTTTATAGTCAACTAATTGCCCCCAACAGTCTGGTTTTTTTTTTTAACTGATCTCTGAAGTCTTGAGTCAACATTGGGCTGGTCAGGATCGAATTGCTGGCAGTGGGCAGTGAGTTAGACTGCAATGCTGCTTTCTAACCATTGCATCACCAGGGCTCTTGCATAGTTATAATGTTTTGGTCTGCCAGAGATACAGAAATCCACTGTCCACAGCATGGTCTGACTTGTTAAGAATATTGCATCCAGATTTGGTCTCAGCATATTATACCAAAAATGTTGAGACTCTGGAAAGAATGCAGAGAAGAGTAGCAAGGAAAATCATTGGGCTAGAGGCTAAAACATACGAAGAATGGTTGCAGGAATTGGGTATGGCCAGTCTATAGAAAAGAAGGACTAGGGGTGACATATTTTCCAGTATTTCAGGGGCTGTCATGAAGAAGAAGGGGGGGGGGGTCAAGCTATTCTCCAAAGCCCCTGAAGGCAGGACAAGAAGAAGCAACAGATGGAAACTAATCAAGAAGAGAAACAACCTGGAACTAAGGAGAAATTTCCTGACAGAACAATTAATCAGTGGAAGGACTTGCCTCCAGAAATTGTGGATGCTCCAACACTGGATGTTTTTAAAGATTGGGCAACCATTTGAAATGGTATAGAGCAGGGGTCTCCAACCTTGGCCCCTGGAAGCCTGGTGGACTTCAACTCCCAAGCATGGTCTGACTTGTTAAGAATGGTCTGACTTGTTAAGACAATAAAGGGTTGAAATGGTATAGAGCAGGGGTCTCCAACCTTGGCCCCTGGAAGCCTGGTGGACTTCAACTCCCAAGCATGGTCTGACTTGTTAAGAATGGTCTGACTTGTTAAGACAATAAAGGGTTGAACTTGCAAATTTGAACATTTGAATGGACCTAGAGAGAAGAGCAAGGAGGGCAGGAGAGGGGACAAAAAGTCATGGCAGCTGCTCCAAAAGCAGCCCGGAACTTTTGCGCGGGGGTGCAGATTTCCCCTCACTGGATGTTTTTAAAGATTGGGCAACCATTTGAAATGGTATAGAGCAGGGGTCTCCAACCTTGGCCCCTGGAAGCCTGGTGGACTTCAACTCCCAGAATTCCACAGCCAGCTTTGCTGGCTGTGGAACTCTGGGAGTTGAAGTCCACCAGGTTTCCAGGAGCCAAGGTTGGAGACCCCTGGTATAGAGCTAGGGGTTGGACTAGAAGACCTCCTAGGCCCCTTCCAATTCTGTTATTCTGTTAAGTTTTTAAAAACATTATTTTGTGTAGGGGGTTTGTAGGCCAAGACAGGGGGAGAAAGTAATTTTTTTAAAAAAAAAACAACAACAACCCTATAATACCACGTATGGAAATCATTGCCACCAGACAAAATAACTTCAAATGAAAAAGTTGGAAAGGTGAAGCTGTAATGGCTGCAAATAAGGTCCATAGTTTGCATTTGTTTATGCTGCCCATCCCACCACAATGCCACTCCATAGTTTACACAGTTAATGGTAAACATGACTTGAGAAAGATTGTTCAAAGTGAAAAGCCAATCAACCTTAAGTGAGGGAAATGTTCACTTTGCATAGCCAGGTTTGTATCAGGTACAAATTTGTAGGCCTTGGTTTATAGTAGTAGTTAATAATTTATTAAAACTCATATGCTGCTTCACTCTTGTTGTCTCTGAGTGGTTCCCAACAATAGAAGCTTTCAATAAAATGAGATGAAAGATGGCAGGTGATGAAGCCACCCAAGGCCAGGGTTGAAGAGCCAAATAATACCCCAAAGGTGCTTTTTCCAAAAGGCAACTGGACTTTGATTTTTGTTTCAAAACGTTCCACTTCTCATTCAAGAAGTTTCAATTGGAAACAAAAAACAATACATTTTCAAAGGGGGAAAACAAAGTCCAGTTGCCTTTTGGAAAAAGCATCCTTGGGATAACCATGACCTGGACGATTGAAAAACTCCACAGACATTTATCCAAATGGTACATTACCACAACTCCAGTTGGGTGATACAATAAGACAGGGGTCTTCAAACTTGACAGCTTTAAGACTTGTGGACTTCAACTCCCAGAATTCTTCCTCTAGTCATGTTAGCTCAGGAATTCTGGGGGTTGAAGCCCACAAGTCTTAAACTTGCCAAGTTTGAAGACCCTTGCGATAAGATAACGTTAAATTTGGTCAAACTTACTTTTGAAAATGTTCAGATAGTCCTGTTCCACAAGTTTAACTGTATAACTTGGGCCCATTTAACCACTTGTAAGTCAGGTTTCCGAACTTTATTTTGTGTTTCCATGGAAGTTGTGTTGCAGGGAGTTTTTTTTGTTTCAACACATTTCCACTTGCAGAGCTAGTTAAATTTCAGATCCACAAAAAAGATTAGTTGATGAGGAGCAGCAAGAGAAATTTCTGGCATCCCTGATAACTTGTCTTCAGCTTTTATTCTTTCATACAATTGCAAAGAAAAGTGTAAATAATTTGCAATATTGACAATATTGTCAGCAGGATTTGTTTTGTTATTTTAGGGCCAATTTTCTAACTATTGGAATTCCCCAATGATTTTTTTTAAATGGTGGACAAAAAAGTTGGTACTTGGTTAAAACTTTAGTACTTTCCAAGGATAATGGCATCCTGTGCCAAAACAGCCTTTGTTCTTGTATCAGTTGTTATAATTTTGGTCTTAATTGGATTTAATTTTTTATTCTTACTACTTTTTATTTTTTTTTGCCTTTTGCATTCTTAAAAGTTGATTTTTGTTAAGATGGATGTATCTTTTCCCAGTGCACCTTTTAAAAAGGTATTCCTCTGAAAACTCAGCTGAGGAAAGTTAATGAATGTGATGCCCTATCACTCTTAGATTATTCTTTGGTTAGTGATTAGTATAATATGCAGGTTTAATAGGAACCCTGGCCTCATAAAAATATTGTAGATAAAAGAGAATCTGGGCAGGTTAATATTTTCTTCTTTATCTGATCCTTGTGTTTTTTTCCAGTTACAAATTTCAAAAGCTGCTTGCTTTGAATTCTATTGTGGCAGTCAATACAGATTTTTTGTGGTCATTTAATGATTTTAAAAATTAAGCCACTAAGGCGTGAGCAACCCCATCCCCTACTCCCAATATAACAATTACAACCTGCATTTTAATTAAGGCAGAATATTACTCCCTTTCTGAAATTAGAGGAAACACTTGTGGATTGACTTTCCCCTTGGATTAACTTTTGTGTGTGTGCAGAACAAAAGCTCCTTGCTCCAGAATCAAAAGATGAAGCAACACATTTTGTAATTTCTATTAACGGCCCTTGGTTATTATGCAGTCTGTTGATATTTGATCCTGGTGACTAGGATGCCGGCTTGTGTAGCAGTTGGTATCAGGATATTTAAAGTCATGGGTTCTGGGAATCAAACCCCCTGAGCCTTCTGGTCTGCCCTGATACAAGAGGTATAGTGTTCAGCGCAACTGGTTTTGCAGTCTGCCCTCTCAAATACCATAAGTGATGAAAATGTTGTCTATGGAAGTTCTCAATCATACAGATCATAGTTGTCCCAAAGGTGCTTTTTTTCAAGAGGCAACTGGATTTTCTTGATTTTTCTTTTGAAGATGTTTCTCTTCTCCTCCAAAAAGCTTCTTCAGCTCTGGCTGGATGGTGGGGAATGGAAGGAATTATATTCCTTGCAGACAGCTGGTCATTTGCATCCTTTTAAAGAGTTGTTGAGGCCACTTGAAGGTTTATCTGTGTCCTCAGGGTCACCTGAGTGGGGCTCCTGGTTCCTGTAGTCTGCAACTTTTCCTCTGAAAATCCATTCCTACTCCCACATCATTCAAAGGGTGTTCTTCCCAAATTTTATAGCTAAAAGTTTGTAGAGGTCATGGTTGTCTCAAAGGTGCTTTTTTTCAGGAGGCAACTGGACTTTCTTTTTTTTTCTTTTCTTTGAAGATGTTTCTCTTCTCCTCCAAGAAGTTTCTTCAGCTCTGACTGGATGGTGGGGAAGGGAAGGATTTATAGTCCTTGCAGACAGCTGGTCATTTGAGGCCACCCCCAAGTGGCCTCAAAAACTCTTTAAAAGGATGCAAATGACCAGCTGCCTGCAAGGAGTATAAATCCTTCCCTTCCCCACCATCCAGTCAGAGCTGAAGAAACTTCTTGGAGGAGAAGTGAAATATCTTCAAAGAAAACAAGGAAATCCAGTTGCTTCCTGAAAAAGCACCTTTGGGTTTGTTGATTTCTTCTCTGGTGCTTGAATTAGGCAGGGAATTGATGTAGCTCATTCTCACCAGATATTTATAGCTCATTCTAGCATGCCTTTAAAGCAGGGGTCTCCAACCTTGGCTCCTGGAAGCCTGGCGGACTTCAACTCCCAGAATTCCACAGCCAGCTTTGCTGGCTGTGGAACTCTGGGAGTTGAAGTCTGCCAGGCTTCCAGGAGCCAAGGTTGGAGACCCCTGCTTTAAAGACTATTTTATCATGTCCTGTTACTTTCTTATGGATTAAACTTAAGCCTGTAAGTATTTGTACAGAGCTCTGGACATTTAAACAAGTGGTAATGAAATGGAAATAGGGAAAATTATATACCTAGCTTTTTAAAATTAAAACTCTTAAATCTTTCCCCCTTTGTGGTTGTGAATTCCACCCACATCCTTTCTTGTTTCAACTGTTTTTATGACTGAATGTAGTTTTATAGTCTTGAACCCCCAAAATAAATTTTGTCCATGCAGTTATATACTTTTTCTGGTTAGGAAATAGCATTATCATTATTGTTCTATAATATTCTAGAGGTTCAATCACTTCAGTTTTGTCTACTTTTGGTTATGCCTCATATTTCTGTTTATACCAACACTTAAGGCAGATTACAATATGGCCTTTATTGGATCACTAATAACAACAATAAGATCCTAGACATTAAGTGGGATTTTTTTTAAATTTCAGAGAGGAAGTTTGGTTAAAAAAATCCTAGTTAATTAAATCTCCATTAATTTAAATTGAATAAAAATCAGAAGATGAACATATTATTCAATGCTTTTATTTATACCTGTATAGCTACCCATCTGTGCAAGTTAATGCTCCAATAAAAACACCAATTCTTCTCTTAACTTAATTTATAATTTAGCATTCTTGCTCCAAAGTATCATTGTTTAAAACTATTTTAATAAGAAATCTTTGAATGCTATATTAATATAAATACTTACAGAAAAGGAGGAAGATACACAAGCAATATCCCAGTTTGAAAATAGGTTAAATTTTGGGTCTGTTATATACAGTGATGTTTTCAACATTGGAATTAATGGGAACATCTGTCAAATATGTTGTTCATGTTTGATATTTTGGACAGATTTATGTTCCTGGGGTACTTGGAAAATATCCCATCAATCTTCTCTTGTCACAGCCAGCAGAAACATTCCTTTCTCTATCATTTCCCCTGTTGTTTCATTTTATACAATTCAACTTGGTGGATTGAAAAAAATGCTTTAAAGGATTTCTGATATGAGAAAAGCCACCAAGGAAGTACATTTTGGGGAAAAAGGAAGCTGCAGTACAGAAATATTTCCCCTGAGCAACATCTGTGTAGGATATTCAACATATGTTTATTGCATTTGCCTCGTTCCATTAATGGTTGAATTTGCAGTTTGGAGGCTGATACTATGATAGCCTAGGCTTGTTTTGGCTTTGTATGTTGAATAAACTTAAACAAACCACAGATCTGATACTCTGTGAACATAGCTTGTGATTGAAATGTGTAAAAGCATAGTTACACCATCATTGCTTAAGACAGCACACGAGTATCTTCAGTCATCAAGTTTAACAAGCTTTGGTAAAGTTATATGTTGCATACAGAGGGAGAATGATGTATAATCTTTATTATCTCTCTATATAAAAGCGAAATACCACTCAGCTTCATCTCCAAATCTCCAGAACTCTAAAGCCTACAAACTTGACATTTGGCACATATGTTCCTCTTGGCTTCTAGGGGCTCACTAAGAAAGGATTTTTCGAAATGACCATCAGAGCATTAGTATTTCATATATTATTAAAATAATGATTTAGCTCTGATGCTAAAGAGTTCTACTCCCCCTTCCCACCTGGAAAGAAATCTGTTCCAAATGCAAAACACAAGCAGAGAGGAGTTTCAGTTTTAGTTTCACAGCACCAAGTAGTTTTAGTACAGAACAGTTGAGCTAAGCCATGCCAGGCTTCTTGCTGTCTCCTTCTTGCTCACACAGCAAATACTCTTTAAGTTTCCAAACAGCCCTCAACTCTCTTACACACTGACAGGACACTAGCCAGATGAATACTGATGGATGCTGATAGGCAGAGGCACAGTTTTTTCCCCTTTCCTCCCCCAAAACTAAGCCTGATCACATAGCTTTACAGCGAAGTACAGGTATACAGCTAGTATATATTAATAGTAAAGTTGTTCCCTTTTCCATCATTTGGACGCAGAAATTAATGCCTGCATGACCCACGTTCTTGGCTTATGATCCCAGCTAATGCAAACATAATGGCAAACTGATAAAATTCTGTTACAATAGCTCATTTGGTATGCATGCTCTTACTAAACAATCAAAAAAAATAATCAAAAAATTGGATTCAGTTGGAGGATCTCTTGATCAGTGTGTCAGTTTAAAACCAGAAGTACACCCCAACACTTATTTTACAAAGATTGTAGCTAAGCTACCGGATTTTCTGTCCCCGAAAATCCTTAATTGGAGAATGTGATTGATGACACCCAGCTTGTGAATGTGCTTAATTGGAGAATCTGATTTATGACACACCCAGGGGAGGAGGGGGGAAACAGGGTCACAGGTAGCTGTAAATTACGTATGCCAGAGTTGGCTTCATATAGGTCAATGTTGAACACGTTGGTCCTAATAAATCTTTTGGTTTCTTTTGAAGCTTGGCTCGAGGGCAATTGCTGGAATCCTGACACTGTATGTTTTTCTCCTGAAAACCATTTAGGAAGGACCGGGATCGTGACCGGGATCGTGATGATCGTTCCAAAGACCGGGACAGGGATCGAGACAGAGATCGCGAACGGGAAAGAGATAAGGACAAAGATTTGCGTCCTTCAGCCAACTCAGCTCTCCTCGCCGGAGTTGGGTTGCCCCCTTTGAAACCCACCATATTTCCACAGGGTATCAACCCATTCACAAACCTGCCACACACACCTCGCTATTATGAAATCTTAAAGAAACGCCTACTGCTCCCAGTGTGGGAATACAAGGAAAGATTTACCGACATCCTCATCCGCAATCAGTCCTTTGTGCTGGTTGGTGAGACCGGTTCTGGTAAAACCACGCAGGTGGGTTTTGGTGCAGCCGTTCTTAATTTTTGCAAACCCTCGTGCGGACCCGTATGCGGCGCTACACGCTCCGTTTGAACGTCTCTGTGGAATTATTCAGTCTGCTATTAGCAATATTTCAAGGTCCTTAAAGTAATCCATTGTGCACTGACACATCTCAAGACTTAGCCTTTTGAGCAAGATCTCTTAAATGAACCTTTTCGGTTGTTTAATGACTAGAAAATGATGCAATGAGTTTTCGCTATCTCTTCCCTCTTTCCCCCCCATTCGCCCTCCAACTCTGGCATTTTGTCTCCATCTTCAGGGTCTCTTCTATTTTCCTAAAAGGTTCAGTGCAATTCGAACTTCTGCTAATCTATAAAGATCTGCTGTCCTGGTTTCTTGCAAAAGTTAGACTGATCATGTAGCAAAATGAACGATAAAGTGGTTCCTCTCCTCCTGCCCCCCCCTCCCCCCCGGTGACTACTGACTGACTTAAAAATAAAACCAGAATGCCATTACTCGCATTCTTAAATCTAAGAAAATCTTGTATAAAACTGTTGGATATGAGTCCTCAGAGCAGAATTAACGTTGCTGAGATAACATTGCCCTGAAAAATCTCCATTCAAGAAATATGGGCGTTCTGGGATTTCCAAAAGCAAGTAAAACACGGTGAATATTGCTCAGGGAGAGATTATCATAGACATGAAATATTGAAGTGCCTTTGCAATAGTACGTGCCTGACTGGTCCTTCCTCATGGCATCAGTTTTAGTATTCTCAATCCCGCAGGTGTCAGAGGGATTGCTGACGATAAGTGCCATGTTTGGACCTTAAGGGAAGAACTTCAACATACCTCTTTTTTTTTTTTTTGCATTGTATGAAAAAAGAACTCTTTGGGAAAGGAAAGATTACAGCACAGTGAGTGGTGTGGTGGCGTAGAGGTGCAGCTCTTGCCTCGCAGTCAGGAGCCTGTGTATTTAATCCTAAGTAGAGGCAGATATTTCTCTCTTTGGGCACTGTGATGACCCAAAGGGCATGGCGCAAAGGCAACACAGTCAGATAATTAGGAGGAGTCCCTTTATTAGCTCCAACTTTGCCCCAGTGTCCTGGTTACCTTCTGGGCTGGAGAAAATATCTCCCAGGAACAACCTTTGGCTGCAGAGAATCAAGTCCAAAACGTGGTCAACAAAAACTAACTATAAGTCCAATCAAGGCAAAATGCAGCAATTAGTCCGGCAGGTTAAGAAAAGGAATTCCAGATGTGAAAGCATGGCAATAACTCAACATGGTTGGGAAGACACCAGGAACACAGATAATCACAGTCAACACAAGATAAACTCAAGTTTGTTTCCAGCAGATGCCACTCTCAGCTTGCATCTCTTTTAAACTCTCATTCCCAGATGTGGCTAAAGAAGGGGATCAGGGCCCTTTCCTCCCCCATAAGCTATGCAACCCGCATTGCTCCCTTCTCCATTCCTCCCTGCGTGCCCTAGGATGAAGAGGGGGTGGCCCTGGGTTTTCCTCTGAACTCCCTCTCTCTTGCTCTACCTCTTCCCTGCTCTGCCCAGCCGGACTTTGCCCTTCCCCAGACTCCTCCACAGCCAACGGAGCCACAGTCCCACTCCCTGTCAGCTGTTCATCTTCCTCCTCAGATTCAGACTCCGACAGGGGCATGACAGGCACAATGAGAATATATATTGCTGCGAATGCTGTATTGGCAACAGGAAGGGCATCTGGCCAGGAAATGCTCAGCTCCATTCAGGTGCCCCGACTGCATCCCGAGGCAATGGATTACGGGGTCATTAAAAGACAAGAAAAATAAAAAAAGATTACAGCACAAAAAAACACCCCATTCCAAATGACAGTGAACACTTGCATTACCTCTAAGCCTAAAACAGGTTCTCCTTGACTTAACCGGGTTTTTTTAGTGGCCGTTCACACAACAGCACTGAAAAAAAATGACTTATGAACGTTTTTCACACTTAACGACCTTTGCAGCATCCCCAGGGTCCCATGATCAAAACCAGGGGGCTTGGCGAGTGACTCGTATTTATGACCTTGGCGGTGTCCCCCTCTCTGCGACCCTCTTGCAAGCAAAAAATTAACAGGGAGGCCAGATTCATTTCGCATCCAAAGTTCACACCTGCAGTGATTTACTTACCAACTGTGGCAAGGAAGGGCATAAAATGGGGCAAAGCTCACTTGAGAAGCAACATAAATTTTGAGCTCACTTGTCCTAAGTTAAGGGCTACCTATATTTAGCTTTGAATTCCACAATTTGATTGTATTCTTTATGTGTGCTATTGGCAAATGTTGACTAGCCTTTTTGGATGAAGAATGGTGTCTGTCTTAATACTAGATGATTGTGCTACTCTATAAGGCGGTTGTTTTTTTGTTTTTGTTTTTGCAAGTTTATTTACAGAGGCTGTATAACATTATGAAGGCTTTCTTTTTTTAGGCTAATGGAATTGCAAACCCTTGTTACTCAGGCTCAGTGACCACAGCACTTTGAACAATAACTTACGTGTGTGTGGCAGATTAAATATTTATCGTTAGTTATTAAAGATGGGGTTAAATGGATCATGTCTAAACCTTTATTGCAGTTGTATATTCATAGTCCGCCTACTGGCACCTTTTAAATGTGCTTTTTAATTTGTCGTCTTCTTTCATTGCTTAGCTCGGTTGCTTTTAACTTACTAATAGTGTAAATAAAACTGACCTCAGGTAACGTCTTCTCATAGGTCTTTCTGGAGCACAGCCTTTGTTCTTCCCTCCCGTTGTTTGATTGGAGCAGATCTGTTTGCCTTTTACTTCAAAGCCAGCTCTAACATCTTCCTAAGCCTCTGTAATAACTGGGACTCCTTTCTCTTTCTCTCTGTTAGATCCCTCAGTGGTGCGTGGACTACATGCGGTCGCTGCCAGGGCCAAAGAGAGGCGTTGCTTGTACACAGCCGAGGAGAGTAGCTGCAATGAGTGTGGCCCAGCGAGTTGCTGACGAAATGGATGTGATGTTGGGTCAAGAGGTCGGTTATTCTATTCGATTTGAAGACTGCAGCAGCGCCAAAACGATTTTGAAGTAAGTATGTACCTGGATGTGTTTGAGCGGTGCCTAGACGGGGAGCTCTCGCCTCACAGTCAGGAGGCTGTGAGTTCGATTCTTGGTAGAGGCAGATATTTCTCTCTCTGGGTACAATGAGAATGTATCTGATGGGGAAAAAACTCCGCACTGGTGACAGGAAGGGCATCCGGCTATTAAAACACTCTGCTAGCTCCTTTCAGTTGCCCAGACTCCACCCCGCAAGGAATTATGGGGTCATTAAAAGAGGATGGTGATGATCGAAGCGTCACTCTCTCTCATCTGCTCCTCTAAATATTAATTCAGATGGCCGGCAATACAGATAGTTCTTGAATTATGGCCACTACTGAGCCCAAAGTTTAAGTTGCTAAGTGAGACATTTGCTAAGTGGCCTTTGCCTCCTTTTACGACCTTTCTTGCCACAGTTGTGAATTGAGTCCACTCAAGTATCTGCTGAACAAAACTCCACATTGGCGACAGGAAAGACATCCGGCCGTTAGAACAATCTGCTAGCTCCTTTCAGTTGCCCAGACTCCACCCCACAAGGGATCATGGGATCATTAAAAGAGGTTGATGATGATATACCTTGAAAATGAAAGTGAAATAAGAGAAGCAAACATTATTAGCTCTGCAATTCATCTACTGGTTTCCCACTCAAGGTATATGACCGATGGTATGTTACTGCGTGAAGCGATGAACGACCCTCTGCTCGAACGTTATGGGGTAATCATTCTTGATGAGGCCCACGAAAGAACGCTGGCTACGGATATTTTGATGGGTGTTCTGAAGGAGGTGGTGAGGCAGAGGTCTGATTTAAAGGTCAGTGGAATATATCAAGCCGGACCGGGGGGGGGTGTTTGATGCAGAAAAAAGAAAAATGTTTTGTTTCAAGTCTGAAACAAGCTATCGGGTTGAGAAAAAATTGGCTGCTGAGACCCCTTAGATTGCGCCTGGATAGTTCTGACTCCCAAAGTCATTTAACAGAATAATAGAGGTGGAAGGGGACCTTGGAGGTCTTCTAGTCCAGGGATCGCCAACCTTTTAGACCTCAGGGACCACCAAACTCGTAATTTTAAATCCTGCGGACCAAAGACCCTGGACACCCCCCCCCCCCCCCAAAAAAAAGTCTGCAGGAAAATTCCCTACCCCGGTTTCCTACCGATCGATCCTTCTTTATTTGGGATGGCAGGATACCATCTCCAGCTCCATTCTCAAGGGGAGAGAGAAAAAGAGACTTGGCTTCATGCAAGGAAAGTAGCAGGAGCAGCAGAAGTCTTTCTTTCTCTCCCCCAAACTCTACCAGAAATGAGTCTTTGCTGGCACAACCTCTTGGAGCAGGAGGCCTTGCAGGGTCCTCTGGCAGAGTTTGGGGGAGAGAAAGAAAGACTTTGGCTGCTTTCCTTGCGTGCAGACGAAAGCAGAAGAAGAAAAAAGTGGAAAGAAGCAGCCTGGTGGCCAGGCCAGGCGCATGGGGCGCATGGAGCAAGTTTCCTCCCTCCACCCTTTCCCCCCTCCCCTTCCTACCTCATTTTGTTCTCAATACAAGTGACGTAAGCCTTGTGTTCCCGTGGGCCATGTGGGCAGCGCAGCCTTGTGTTCCCGCACAGCCTGAATTAATTGCTTTGGGGGTGGCCTTTCTCTGCGGGCCACCAAAATTTTCTCATGGACCGCCAGTAGTCCCCAGCCACTGTTCTAGTCCACTGACTGGTTAGTGACTGGAGGGTGGTGCGGTGGCCTAGAGAGGAAACTCTCACCTCACAATCAGGAGGCTGTGAATTCAATTCTAAGTAGAGATGGATATTTCTGTCTGCACACTGAGAATATATCTGCTGAAGAAAACTCCGCATTGGTGACAGGAAAGGCATCCGGCCAGTAAACACTGCTAGCTCCATTCAATTGTCCCTTACAAGGGATTATGGGGTCATTAAAAGATAATGATGATGATCGGTTAGTGTCTGAAATTCCGGTCCTAGTTGCAATTGCGAGTCAAATACCGGCAGAACCAGATTTCATTTTTTTTTTATGTTGTACTTTTGAAATTTAAGACTCTGTTCCATGAGATCCAATTTTCCATTCTTCCTGTCTTTTTTTGTTTTTGTTTTTAGGTGATAGTTATGAGCGCTACTCTAGATGCTGGCAAGTTTCAGATTTATTTCGATAACTGTCCTCTCCTCACGATTCCTGGTCGTACACATCCGGTGGAGATTTTTTATACTCCAGAACCAGAAAGGGATTACCTCGAAGCGGCCATTCGTACAGTAATACAGATCCATATGTGTGAGGAAGAGGAAGGAGACCTCCTCCTTTTCCTTACTGGACAAGAGGTATTCCACGTTTAGTCTATGTCTCAAATTTTCCTCTGTTTTTTCCTCTGTTTCCTTTGTTTTATATGTTCTACCCTTAAGATATTTTCCTTCTTCATCCAGATGATTTCACCTTTCAGGGCAAATATTTTTTTTTTAAGATCTTAAGATGACCCTTTAATTGCCCTGGAATCAAATAGAGCTTTATAGCTAAAGATGAGATTCTGAATTGTGCTCAGAAACAAATTGAAAGAGATCACTTTTTAACAAATGTTAACAGGTGGATATCATTCTGAAAATACCTCTGAATACAAAATAACTTTGGGAAGTTTCAAAAAACGAATACTGGTTTTCAGGAAACCAATCTATAAATTTATTTCAAACTCTGAGACCTTTTCCTTTGCCATTTTGATTTAATTATAGTTCTTTTTCATTTTGTTCTCACCGGTATAAGCAAGTTAATTCTTGAGGTTGTCAATTCTTGAGGTTAAACAAGCAAAAGGCATGGATATATTGCTAGTCTTAGGGGCCAGGTTCAAAGATTTATCACAGTGCTTTTGAACAGGACCGTCAAGTTTCCCTTTGCTCATCCTACACCCAGTGAAAGCTTTTGGGTCAATTTGGCTTAGATCACTGCTTGAAACAATATGTAAAAAAACCACCAGTTTTGATGTTGGACAAACTGGTATTTCTTTTTCTTGCATAAACTCAGGCAGATTTATTTAAACTCCCACCTTGTGAGTTCTGTATATAAATAAATAAATACATTCCAGGGACAGTGGTTTAAACCCGTTGTTTAAAATACCTTATGATTTATGAAATCTGTATACTATTTTATTATTAGTTTATAATATAAAATATAAAAGCAAATAATAGGAAGAATAGGGAAGGGAAAAGGGAAGAGAAGAATAGAAGAAGAAAGAAAAGGCATTGGCTTCCAAATCTCTTTTGTGCAGTAGAGTAAGATAATAACATCAAACCTCAGCATTTGCTTTTACACTATAGTATAAACTACCCATTTCTATAACAACAGATCTGAAGAAGATGGCCATGGCCACCGTTAAGGAGGCTGAGGTTTTGGAGGAACAAATTATCTGTATGCCTTAAATACGACTTTGTAGGAAACAGTGAAATATATAATAATATTTGCAGCATAGGAATTTAGATTTAATTTTCACTTATCGAAGATTAGAGCCATCCTTGAGTTCCGAAGCAAGGCTTGGTGCCTGATCTAAGTGCTTCAGTCCTGGGCAATGGACAGTGATAAAATTTGCTGGTTCTCTGAAACATATACTGGGATTAGGCTGGCATTCTTTGTGTTTACCTATCTTTAAATACAGAAAATAAATGTTTCTTGGGTTAAAATTCCAAATGTTGCATGAAGCACTGCTCTCGGTTTGCCAACAAAATATTATTCTGTTGTCATAGTGATGGATTAGTTTATTACAAAGGCCCTCTTCTGTTATTGTTAGTGATTTCTAAAATTCTGCTGTTGAGAATCTTATTTCAGGTTTTTACAAAACCGTCTGTTGTAGTGATGGGTTTGAAGTAAGGAAGGGAAGAAGGTTTTTTTTCTTTTTCTTTTCAGTTTTCAAGGGTTGCCTCCAGAAGTGGTGGGTCCTTCATCACTGGAGGCTTTCAAGAAGAGATTGAACAGCAATTTGTCCAGAATGGCATGGGGTTGGACTAACAGGCCTCCAGGGTCCCTTCCAACTCTTGTTATTCTATGGTTCTGTAATGTGTCCTGCTTGAGCAGGAAGTTGGACTAGAAGACCTCCAAAGCCTCTTCTGATTCCCTTTTGTTCCAGCGTAGTTGGTTTTATTAAGTTGGAATGTTTGGTCCATTGCCAGCTTACAAGCCGAACATGTGAGACTGGATGTGGGCATGCTTTGCATGCATGAAATACCTTGAGGCTAGCTCGACCTATGTACAACACCTGTACGATTTCAAATATAGTTACTTGTAGGTTTGCTGGCGTTGCTTTCCACCCCTGGCACACTGGGTGGAAAGTACAAAGCTACTCACAGAGCAAGGAAATACAGCAAAGCAAAACAGCTGCCTTCCATTCTCCTTAGGGAATGAACCCTTCAGGTGACTTTGGTTCCCAGCAAAACAAACATCTCAAGTCCCATCAGGATTGCTAAGCAGCTGGAAGAGCTGAGTGACTCTTCTAGAGTGCTTTGGTGGCTTGTGTGAAGTTACAACTAGTTGTTTCATCGCCAGTTTTCCTCCTTCCTTCCCTCCTCCTCCCTCCCACCTTTCCTCCTTTCTTCCCTCCCTCCCTCAATATTCTCATTAAGTTTTGAGACAATTCTGTATGGGAAATGCTTCACAGTTCTTATCTCTGACTTATCTTTATTTTTCTCTAATGTAGATAGTTCTATTCTGCTATTGAAATTGTTTCTTAGGTGTCTTAAGAATAATTGAAGTGGCATGTGTTTTGAGATTCAGATTACTTGGAGCCCTTAACTTGGAAAGATGCATAATATTTTCTTGTGAAACTCAACGCATGTGCTGTATGTCCTCGTTAATTTAGATGTGGAGAGGCCTTCTTTTAGGAACAAACTGTTTATACTCTGATGGTGCATGTTCTCGATTTGGTGCAATAAAGCAAATTTCCCCTATAATTGCATTAGTGATACGTGACATTAAAGCTTAATTGGCTTATTTAAAATATCGTGCACATTAATTTCCTTCAGATTGTGAAAATGGAAAAGGTCACGAGTGCAGTTTAATATTCCTGGGTGAGAGATTTCAAGTTTAGTACAATTTGTAGAGAATTAATTAGGAAATATGACTTAAAAGAAAGAAGGGCATTGAATACAAACAAGGCAGTTACATTCCCCAATTTAAAAACAGAAACCTCTTGGACTGTTAAAAATCCCATTGGAAATTCAGCCAGCGTACCAAGAAGTTCTGAAGCGTCCTGTTTTGCAAGAGGGCTGCTTTAAAAATAATAATTGCATAGCAATTAGGTTTATTTTATTTACTTTTTAAAAAATACATTTTCATGGTCTTTGCTGTGTAGGAGATAGATGAAGCCTGCAAGAGGATAAAGCGTGAAATCGATGATCTGGGCCCGGAGGTTGGTGACATTAAGATCATTCCGTTATATTCCACACTTCCACCTCAACAACAGCAGAGGATTTTCGAGCCCCCGCCTCCCAAAAAGCCAAATGGTGCAATAGGACGAAAGGTAGGTTCACTAAGGCTTTATTTTGGCATCCCTGAGTTTAGCACTGTACTTCAATAAGACTTTGCAATAAAAATGCATAGAGTGTGCTGTGAGATAGTTTCCTTCTTTACCTATGTCCCAAAGGTGCCTTTTTCAAGAGGCAACTGGACTTTCTTATTTTTTTCTTTTGAAGACATTTCACTTCTCATTCAAGAAGCTTCTTTAGCTCTGATTGGATAGTGGGAAAGGGAAGGATTGATACTCCTTGCAGACAGCTGGTCATTTGCATCCTTTTTAGAGGGTTGTTGAGGCCACTTGGAGGTTTGTCTGTGTCCTCAGGATCACCTGAGCAGTGCAAATGGGGGTGAAACCTTTTTGGAACTGTTGAAAAGACTGTTGTAAACTAGAGATAGGCAGGTGATAGCAATAGCACTTAGACTTATATACTGCTTTATAGTGTTTCTCAGTCCTCTCTAAGCGGTCTACAGAGTCAGCCTCTTGTCCCCAACAATTTGGGTCCTCATTTTACCCACCTTAGAAGGATGGAAGGCTGAGTCAACTGGAGCCTGGTGAGATTCGGTGTGCCAAATTGCAGGCAGCTGGCTGCAGCAAAAGTAGCCTGCATTGCTGCACTCTAACCATTGTGCCACCAAGGCTCACTGATGTCGTATCCCTCGCTCTCTGTTGAGAGAGGCCTGTTCAGTTTTGACCTAGATGGCCTCTTTGACCCCCTCTTCCCAACCAGAGGTCCTCTCTGTCCAAAATGTGGACTTTGCTTCATCTTTCAAATGCAGATAGACCACTGGTGGGTTTATTCTCCTATGTTGCTCCATGCTTTTGTAAAGTGGGTGTTTTACTTCCCCAGCGTACTGATCTGTACATGTCTCCTTGCATTGTACTGTGTTGTTGTACAGCCATGACCTGGATGACTGAGAGACTCCATAGATGTCCTGTGCAGGGTTTATTCTTTAGCTATAACCTGCTGTGTGTGCACAGTGGGCTGTACATTATACTGATGACACTGTTTTCTGACAGAGGACATTGCTTTTCTGCATCTAGGGAAATAAGCCTCTGTTGTGTCAAGAGATGGTTGGCCATATATTTGAAGTTGACAAAGCTAGGGCAGTAGTAAGTTATTATTAACCTGTTAATGAACTCATGGTAGTTTTCCATTTTTTCCTCAAATTAGAAATGCTGGCGCTGTTTGGTTCAGCATATAAATGTTGGAGGTAATAATAGATGAATTTGTTGTCTTGGATGCCTTGGTGCTTTTCTGGAAAATGTTTTTTGTGGTTGCGTATGCTTAGGAAGTTCTTGCAGAATATAAGTAGCTGACACCATCCATTAGTATGCTAATGAACTTGCTTCCTTCTAATAGGAAGAAAAGAACCTGCAAAAGCTTTATTTTTTCAAGGTCCTATGAATCCTGTAAGTTAGGCATTCTTTCCACCAGATACAATTGTGCTTGGCACACAACCCGAGTTTGTGTTGGACTGTTCTGCAGCGTATCAAATTTAAGGTGTTTGCAGCTCTCCATTATGGGGAATTGGGTAGGTTAGATCACAAGTTAAGCCGTGCTGTCTCTTTGTTTCGGAGGAGTGAATCATTTAATTCCACACCAGTAAAGCATCATTCAGGTGGAGCCCAGATGTGTTACAAGCCAGGCTCAAAAGTCCTTACATTGTCGAGCCTGGAAGTCAGGAAGCAAGTTAGCGGAGAAAGGGGAGTGGTGTTTGTAGGAGACAATTAGTTTGTTTAATTAGTGTGAAGATTTGTTTGTGACTCTCAGAGACTCCTTGCCAAGTATTTCCTTGAACAGCTTTGCACTTGGAAGCTATCGGCCTGGCAACTCTCCAAGCCTGAAAAGGTCTGTGGTTGTAATTCACCTTTGAACGGCTGTTTGCCGAGACTTTGCTGGATGTGAATGAGAGGAATTCATATAAGCCTAATAAAAAGGGGGTTTGTGGGTGGGATCTTAATTAGGGCTTATTTGGGGCATAGGGCTCATTGGGCGTACATGTGAAAATGAAGTTAGGACTTACTTTCAAGATAGGTCGTATGTTTGGGGAAATGGTAGAAATATGAGGTATTTTGAATGTGGTATGATGGGTGTAGGAATATCTGGCAATAGGAGAAAACATTGTAAGATTTCTCTTTAATCTGCTCTTTGGTTATTCTATCATTTTTTTCCTGCCTGGTCTGATGGACATCCCATGTATGGAAATTGCTCCTGACTTTCATAAAGTCATTTTTATGTGCTAGCAACATTTAACATTTCTGTGTAACATGGGCAGCAGAAAACCCTTCTGTATTTTTCAACAGGTTGTCGTATCAACTAACATTGCCGAGACATCATTAACAATAGACGGTGTTGTTTTCGTCATTGATCCTGGCTTTGCGAAACAAAAGGTGAACAAAGAGTTTTATTTATATAGATGTACAATTCCCACCTGGTGTACACACACACACACACACACACACACACCCTTTAAAATGATGTAAATTTTCCATTCTGTTTGTTTTGCTGATTAATGGACTTATTATCTGGATCAATGGATACATCATTTGGATCTACCAAAGGAACAAAGGGTTTACTTCCCAAGTGTATATAAAAACTCCCTTGATTCAATATGCGGCGTTAAAACACGTCTAATATAATGAGGAATACAGGACACAAAACAGGTGGACACCAATGTCCACAAGTACCCAAGCAATACAATTATGAGTTATATGCTGCCAAAATTTAAAAAAAAAAAACATCAGTGCTAGAAGTGGGCAGGGCTTGTGGGGAAGAGGAGGAGGACTGTGGGGTCTTTGGTGCTCTCGGAGCTTGCTTGTTTTCTGGCAGACATTTCATTACCCTAACTAGGTAATATCATCAGTGCTAGCTGATGATATTACCTGCTGGTAGTTAGTGTCTGTCAGGGTATATTCATGGACTGGAATAGAGCATGGTAACAAGGTCAGCCAATGAATAGGCATAGCAACTAAGTCAGCCAATGCAGACTGTTTGGAAACTGACACCAGAAGTAGCCTAGGCGTGGCTCTATATATTAAGCTCTGCAGCTATGTTGAGTCTCTGAGTCTGTCTATTGAAGATGAAACTGCTTCTCTCCTCTGCTGTGTGTCTTTCTTGCCTGCTGAACTAAAGTGAAACTGAGGTCTGCTGAAGTTGACTTGCTGTTCTGCTCTGAACCTGTGACATGTCTGTTTCTGTTTTGGTTTGCTCCATGTTGGAGAAATCTATGACTGGTATTGTAAAATTTAATTTATAATGTTTATAAAGAAGTTAAATGAAGTCACAGCCGTCTGTGTTTACTTTTTCTGGCGTTGAATTTACATTGCAAAACTCTGAACAGTGTCACCATAGTGACTGGCACTGATGATGTTACCTAGTTTGGTCATGAAACGTCTGCAAGAAAACAGGCTCAGAGAGCACCAAGGATCCCACATTTCACCCTTGAGCTGCAAATATTCTTCTTTAAGAGTGGAAAAAAAAAATAACGTGAACATTTTATTTATTTATTTTTATATTTGACTCTTCTGCCCTCCCCAGGTCTACAATCCACGAATCAGGGTAGAATCTCTGTTGGTGACCGCGATCAGCAAAGCTTCCGCTCAACAGAGAGCTGGCCGTGCAGGTCGTACTCGCCCCGGGAAATGTTTCCGGCTATACACAGAGAAGGCGTACAAAACCGAGATGCAGGTTTGTAAAAATGGCAGTTCATTAACTTTGGATCCTAAGCGATTGCAGGCGCTGAATTTGGGTCTGTGAAAATGCAGGTAATTGCTGAATTTTGTGAAAAAAAAGCCTCATTTCTGAATCAATACATTGATTGAGAAAAATAAAAATGTTGGAAGCAAGGAAGAAGTCGCAGAACGTTTGAAGATTACAAACCCAACCCGTTCACATCTTATGAAGGAAAACATGAGCCACACATAATTAAAATGCAATACAAAGCAATCCATACACAGAGAAGTCTACCACACAACACATTTGTGACAAGCTAGAGAGTAGGAATATGCAAATTGTTACTGTTCTGTCCTAGGCTTCCCCAAAAAGCACTAATCAGACTCTTTGTCCCAGCAAAACCCCTTTTATTAAACGAATGTGAATTTCTTGCATTCACATTCAGCCAAAGGCCTGGCAAACAGTCTTTCAAGGGTATAATTAGGAGCTCAAACCTTATCTGTCTTGGAAAGCTGCCCGGTAAATATTTCCAAACACAGTGCTGACAAGGAAGGGCTTAGCACAGAGTCTCTAGGATGCACAGACAGATCTTCACAATGATGGAACGAATGAACAAATTGTTTCCTGCAAAAGCCCCCTCCCCTTTTGCTCCTCTTAATCTCTATCGGAGGGGCCATTTCCCGTCCACCTGAGCCTATACTTCTGAGTCGACCCTTGTTCCTTAACTGTTCCCTTCTTCTGGCAGCTCTATACATGCACACACTGGGAACAGGCTCCAGCTGTTCTTCCCCACTTACCTCAGGCTCCGAAGGCAGCTGATAACTGTCAGACGGCCTTGGCCCCATCTCTGTCTCCGACACAGAGCCCTCATCCGAGCGTTCCCCAGACTCCAGGACTGGCCCATGTTCCTCCCGAACCTCCTCACTGTCCGAGTCTGCCACCCCCTGCTCCAGTTGCCGGCAGGCCACAACTGTTCCATGTTAACAGTTACTTTGGGATTGTCCTGCCCTGAACTTAAGCATGTATGTTTATTATGTATACAGGTAGTCCTCAACTAACAACCATTCATTAACTGACTGTCCAAAGTTATACTGGCACAAGAAGAAAGGGACTTAGGACCATTTTTCACACTTACGACCACCGCAGCATCCCCAGGGTCACATGATCAAAACTGAAAAGTTTGGCAACTGACTCATACTTATGATGGTTGCTGTGTCCTGGGGTCACGTGATCATCTGTTGTGACCCTTCTGATGAGCGACGTCAACAGGGAAGCCCCATTCACTTAACAACCATGTTATTATAAGTTAACTGCAGTGATTCACTTAATAAACATGGCGAGAGAAGTCGTAAAATGGGGCAAAACTCACTTAACCAATGTCTCACTTAACAACATACATTTTGAGCTCGATTGTGGTCAGAAGTTGAAGACTTCAGGTATATATTTTTTTCATTCCCAGCCATAATAATTTATCTTCTTGTCTAGGAAACAATGTGACACAATAAAAGAGTGAGCAGTTTAATATGCTGCATTTTTTTATATTCTTATTCATGCACCATGTTTTCTTCTCTGATATCTAAAAAAGATTGATTTGCTTCCACTCTGGTTTTTTACGGTGATGAGTTTGCTTTCATAATTTCATAATGTCAAACAATTGTAGATATAAACATATTTGCATTAAAATGGCTACTACGGTTACCCAGCAAGGTAGCATTTTTCAGTAAATAGCTACTATTTAAACATGAAACAGGCTTTTACAATTCCATTTGGGTTAACTGCTTTCTATCAGTCCTGTATGTTTTAATGAAAAAAAATACCAAAACAGAAACTGAATTTCTGTTCTTCTAAAATATGTAAAATGTATTTGTTTTCAGGACAATACCTATCCTGAGATTCTGAGATCCAACTTGGGTTCTGTGGTCTTACAGCTGAAGAAACTTGGTATAGATGATTTAGTTCACTTCGATTTTATGGACCCACCAGGTATGTTTTTAAGAATTCCTATAATAGAATGGAATGGAATATAGAGTGGAATATAGAATAGAATAGAATTCTTTATTGGCCAAGTGTGGTTGGACACACAAGCAATTTGTCTTGGTGCAAATGTTCTCAGTATACATAAGAAAAGATGCATTTGTCAAGAATCAAATTACAATTGTGGACATAATGTTAAGCGTTAGCAAGATATATTTGTTCCTTTTCGTATCATGCGTTAAATGTGTGTTCCCTGAATGTGAACATAACCAAATTCATTGTAGTGTAAAAAAAAAGCCCATCAGTCAGTGCTTTTTAAAAAAAGATACACTTTATTATTCTAAAAAAACTATTTGCTATACACTTTGAATGGAGAGCTCTTTGATAGCAAAGTATGTTAAATTCATTGAGCAGTTGTTACAAGAATACCATGTTTCCCTGAAAATAAGACCCTGTCATATATATTGCCACCAAAAAAGGCACCAGATCTTATTTTCGGGCGATGTCAGCCACTGACTAGCCTCATTTGCTTGCATCATCCTCCTGGCCTCCTTTTCGCTGTCAGAGGCCTTCAGGAACTTCTGTGGCTGGCAAGGCTTTCCTGAAGGCCTCTGCAGTGGATAAGAGAGCTCTGGATCGATCCTGAGCTTTTGTTCTCAGATCCAGAGGCCTTCAGGAAAGCCTGGCCAGCCTTGCTGGCTGCAGAAGAAATGGACCGGCCAGGCAGGTGTCTGGGTGTGTGAGGCCTGGCTACAACTGTCCAAAGGGAAGTAGTAGGACAGCACCAACCCCTCATCCCCACCCTAGTTTAATTTTTACCTGTCCACTCTGGAGTAAATAGGATCTTAATTAGGGCTTATTTTGGGGGTAGGGCTGATATTGGGCACACATGTAAAAACCAAGCTAGGACTTACTTTCAGCATAGGTTGTATTTTTGGGGAAAGAGGGTAATATTTAATATGAAATTAATCATCAACTCATAGGTGTCATAAAGAATGTTCTACAAACCAGGGCTTGTTTATTAGATGTGGATTTAAATTTTGTTCCTGGAATTTGAAACTGCAGGAAACAGTTAGAGCCAAAAAGGACTAGCTTTCATATACCAAGTTGTATGGATGGAAGTTCTCTTTCTGATGAGTCCTGTCTGTGGAAAGATAACTGAAGACATTAAGTCTTAATGCATACAATAGTTTACATTTTTTTCTAGCAGCCTTTCCCAGTGTAATGGCTTCTGATTAGAAATTTGGGGGAATCTGGGTAGATTTGTCAAAATGCATCTGGAAGGGCCCGTGCTGGGGAGGAAAGACTTGGTCAACCCTAAAAGACCAGGTTTATCTTAATACGCTCTGTGCCAGCTGTGCTTCTAACATCTTTTGTGCTCAGTTACTTTATCTGAGGCCAGGAAAATTGATTTAAGGTCAGAGTTATAAAATTACAGGCCCTTTTTTGGCAGTAAATTTCGAACATGTTGAATAAATCCAGAGGTTTACAACAGATTTACTGTACTACGGATGAAAATATGCCTAGAGGGGAAAAAAATTTAAATGAAGTTGTCCGTCCAAGTCTTTGGACAAGGTTTTCTGTTAAATTGCCAAACATATAGACGATGTAGCCATTTTTTTTCTGCTTTCCTTTTTTTAAAAAAAAATATATGTAAATTTGTGTGCTTTAGTTGCCCAGGCAGAGTTGCAAGAATTGACCTCTTTGCTTTGTCTCTTCCACTGCCAAAAATCCAGCCAGGCACTTGTGCAGATGATTTTATTTTTTCCTGCACTTCACTGTCCATGGGGAGGAATTAAAACTCTTTTAACAGGGTTACAACATGGAGCAAAGTTTGAGCTGGGCCCAAAGGCAGAGAGCTAAAACGGCGGGATTTCAACAAGAAGGGGAGGGGAGGTCAGCCAACAAGAGAATCCATAAATCTTCATGGGCATCCAAAGGGTATACAGGTAGTCCTTGACTTACACAACAGTTCATTTAGTTCACTTAATGACTGTTGCACTGTCCTTATGGTCAAGTGATCAAAATTGAGACGCTTGGCAGTCGGCTCATATTTACGACGGTTGTAGTGTCGTGTGTGTGTGTGTGAAAGTGATTCCTTTTGCGACCTTTTGGCAAATGAAGTCAACGGGGAAGCCAGATTTGCTTAACAACGGGGTTACTAGTTTCAACACCTGCAGCGCTTCACTCAGTTGTGGCAAGTGAAGCAAAACTCACTTAACAACTGTTTTGTTTAACAACAGAGCTTTTGGGCTCAATGGTGGTTGTAAGTCAAGAAATACCTGCATTTCTCCCAAGGAGTGGGTCCCAGAGTCAGAAAGCCTTGGCAACTGAGCAGCTGGGGGGCTTGGCTTGATACCTGAAAACAAAAGGAGAAGAGATTGAAATAATGACCATATTTTATATAAAACGGAAGAGAAGTGACCTAATCATGAAGAAGCAGCCGGGTGTCTAGGACTCCTATAATAATGCCTTGCCATCATTTTAATTTGGACGGTAGGAATAATAGTAGTAGTTCCAAGAGCTTTCAGATCTACATCAGTGGTGTTCACTCTAATATTTTAATAATAATTAGGATGCTGAGAACCTGTCCTAGCCTAGGAAAATGTATTCATCTCAAACGAACTGGAAAAAAATTTTTTTTTTTTTATTTACAAGCTGGGAGACTCCTAAGCCAACATTCTTAATGGCTACTTATCGCCGAATTAATTTGCGTGCCATTCATTTTGCATTTCGTCAGCCTGGGACTGGCCTTGCTCACCAGCGCTCCGCTTATGTGTTTGTACATGTGTTGTGTCTTTTGCAGCTCCAGAGACCTTGATGCGAGCCTTAGAGCTTCTGAATTACTTAGCCGCTTTAAATGATGATGGAGACTTGACTGAACTGGGCTCCATGATGGCCGAGTTTCCCCTTGACCCGCAGCTGGCTAAAATGGTTATTGCAAGTTGCGACTACAACTGTTCTAATGAGATTCTATCTATTACTGCCATGCTGTCAGGTAATAGCAGGGACAGAGATGCCAATCAAAACCCAGCTCTCCAATTAGGGGAAGCTTGTAATATTCCTGCAACAGGACTACTTACGGTCTTTAAAAAAAAGCTTGATTTGTGCCGATCAGACGTACTCTGTAGTAGGCTTCACAGTGGAGTAAAAAAAATGCGTAAAAAAGAAATCAACGTTGAAGCTACAGAAGTCATTGTGTGTGAAAAAAAAGGGGAACCTAACTCGTTTCATATCCAGAAAAAAAAAAATTAACTGCTAAGGATTGCAAAACCGTAGGAAAACACTTCTTATTCCTTAGAAACTGTAGCACTTAAGCCCGTTTCTTGTTATGAAAGTGAACAAAATAGCAATAATAATAATAAGAACTGGCTTTGTTTTCCGGTCCTATAAATTTGTGATAGCCTGCACTTATAAAGATACAAAAGAGAGTCCTCACAAGGTAACATAAAGTTGGGAAAAAACATTCATTGTTTAAAGGGAACGTTGGAAGGAAAGACGGCAGCTTTAATATTATCACTGCATACTATTTTTTTTAATTGATTTTACAAAAGTAGAAGCCAATATAATTGGGAAAAAAAATTTGGTTTGAACCACAGTGTTTGGTGATCGTGGATGGTTTTCTTCCAAGCTAGCAGTGCCCAGATGGTTCCTAGAGCCCGACCGTGTGAATTTTAATATTTAAATATATACATTAAAAGAGTTTATACGCTGTGCACTGCTTTGAAAACTGAGTTCCCAGGGAAGCTGCTGTTTCAGATATCCAAGCTCTAAAGACCTGTTGATCGTGAAGAAATAAAATGTGGTTCTTTGAGGTCCTGGCCTAAACTTTTAATTGTCCCTTTCTTGGAGAAAAAACAGTTCGATACCAGGAACAACCAGGAAAGAAATGATGTGCTTAAAGCCTCCTTAATGAATTGAATATCATTTAAATATTTGTGTGGGGCAATGGGGATATTACCAGTTAAGGAGTGTCAGAGGATGGATATATATATATATATATTTGGAGTGGGTGGGGTGTCTCAAAATGTGCACCTTTGTGGTAGAGCATAAGATAAGGTAAAGGTTTTTTTGGGTGAGACAAGTGATCACATTATTGCAGGGGAATTTTTTTTCTTTTTCTTTTCCTCTAAAAACTATCTACAATGTTTTATTGCCGAATTTTGACACTTCAGACTCAGAGCAGATGGGCAGGGCAGAATCTCATTGTCTTGAGTAAATTGTCGCCTTATTTGCGGAGGTGGTGGTAGGTTGATACCTGCCTTTTCATGCAATCCTACTACAGGAACTGAATTCTTAAATGAAATGGCTGTGTTTTATTCCCTCTAATTGCATATGTCAGTGAGTATTTTGACTTAAAAGCCACCTCAGTAAACGTGCAAAATGTTTATACGCACATAATGTACATATGATGAATTTTTGGTTCTTCAAGTAAAGGATGTAGCATATTTATGGGGTCATTTTCTCCTTGGACATAGTTGAGGAGCAGTTCTCACTATATTGGTTTCCAGAAAGCGCCACTGACTTCTCCCCCTCTCCCCACCAAACACACACACACACAAACACACACACCCAGTAAAACACAGTCAGATTGAATGAAAAGAAAATGAGAGCCATCTAATTAACAGGTTCAGAATACCATCTTCCCAGAAGTAATTGATTAAATTGAGACCTTCACTATGGGAAGAGTTGAGATGGCAATCTTGAAACACTCTTAAAAAGGCCTAAACAATCGGAAAAAAAGTGAAGCAGTAATTTGCTGACCAAAACTGTCTAAATTGAAACAATCCCATTCTCCACCCCCAAACGTCCACTAAATGGTAGCAACAAATTAGTACTGCTCTTCATTATTCAATTTGCAGTATAAACATGATGTACTTAATGGTAGTTTTTGTGCTTCAATATTGATGGTTTTCGGTAGCCTTAATTCCACACAATTCCATATGTTTTCAGTTTCTGGATGTTGAACTTCAATGGGTGTTTTTGCAGAAACGTTTCTCTTGACACTTCTACTTCTTAATTTAAAAAAAAAAAAGTGCTATAAGCAGTAGCCTTTTGCAATATTGCTGTTGGCATATTGGCAGTTTGTTCATAGTCTTCAATTTCTGTACTTATTTTTCAGCCTTTCCCCAGCGTTCCTAAAAGGCCAATCTAAAACTCATGCAAAATTATTTAATATTTGAAACAAATGTTTGAACTTGGGTTCGGATCAAGATCCAAATTTCAAGGCATTTGAGGAACAGTGTTTTTTATTTTTTATTTAAAAAAAACCTGTTCTATCCAAGGCGATTAATTGTATTTAAACACCTATATAAACAATGGGGAATTTTACAGGATCTTTTACCGAAAAGATCCAGCTTTTCCTACGTAAAAGTCATTTAAAAAAAGAAAGAAAGAAAGAAAGAAAAGAAAAACAGACTTTCAAAGTTTTGAATGAACTGCTTTGTGGGATATTGACCTCTACTCTTCACAATGAAAACATGGTTCATGTACCTTCAAAATGATAAGCGGGGCATTCAATAAAGAGAAGGCTCTATGTAAAGAGATTGAGCCTCAGTCCATAACTATTACTTGTTAACATCTGATAAAGCTGATGGGAGTCTCCCTTCCACCACTGCCGCTGTGATGCCACCATGGGGCCACCTCTCGTTCACCCAAGTGCTTTTGGCCGCCACCAATGCTGATAGTGATGCTTGCTGCCGGCGACGGAGCTATAATGCAAGGCTTTTAACCCTTGGTCAGTAGAGGGGATGTTTGCTTAACTGTTTTTAGGGGGGCTTGTTTCCTCAAAGGCTCTCCTCTCTCCCCCCCCCCCCCGGTTGCTCTTGACCCATGGATTATGTCCATGGGGAGGCTTGGTCTCCACATGCAGACGGCAGAGCTATCAGCATTTGGTTTCTTGCCCTGGTCACGCCACCCTTCCAAGTTTGATGGCCTTCAGGATAGATTCATTTTTTCTTTCTTTCTTTTCCGTTTCGGATGCCTACTTCTAGTCCAAATAATCTGGCCTTCTTGTAGCTTTGAAACCCCCTCTTGTCTTGCAGATGTGGTTAGGTGTTGATGTCCCAAATCAAGGTAGTAGGCAGCCCAAGATGCAGTTGGAGGCCATCCTGCCCTGCCCTATGCTCTGTGAACTGACCTAGCTAGGCCTTGTACCTCTGTCTGTGAATGCGTGACTCATCGATATGGGCGTTTGTGTTGGGCCCATACCAACCTTGTTTAGTCCCACAGTGTTTTGTTCGCCCCACGGAAGCCAAGAAAGCTGCAGATGAGGCCAAGATGAGATTCGCCCACATAGACGGAGATCATTTGACGTTGCTGAACGTGTACCACGCTTTCAAACAGAGTGAGTAGAAGCTGGGGGAACCCCTGTGTTAGCTTTGGAAGCCGTATTTGAGACCAGATGCTTCCATGCTGCCACATCTCAGCCTGGGAAAGTGGGAGGGGGGAATAAATTGAAGTATATCTAGTTAGACATAATAACATTCTTTTTCTGATTCAAGGTCAGGCTGTGTGGTGCGTAAGTGAGGGGAAGTCTCAAGTTGGGACAGGTGGTGATTGGGCCATGTGATGTGATGATGGGTGCAAGAGATGGGTTTTGTAGTTTTTACTTATTGTAAGGAAGCCCAGAACTTTCAGATTCGGGATTCCACAGTTGTGCCAGTTACTATTCAAATAAAAAGGAATCTTTGAGAAGATTCTGTCCCGGAGTTATTGGGTGGAATAGAGGGTTGCTGGAACACTGTAACCACATTCTTGGTACTAGTTGGTTTGGCCGTCGCTATTCCAACCAGAGAATTATGTCACCTGGAGCTGGCCGGACCCTTTCGTGGCGATTTTCACCTGCTTTGTATGTTGCAGGGTTTTTGCATGCGTTGTGTAGTTTTAGATAGCTTATAACTGAGGTTTGCAGCCTGCCGTTAAACTTTTGATTGTGGTCTTGACTCTGGTCAGGCTGCTAAATTTAGTTTTAATCACCATGACTATACTGATCCACAAAAAAGTTCTTTGCTATCAGGATTGGGAATCTGTAACGGAAAAGGGGAAAATACCATCTTTAGAAATGCCATTAAGGAAGAATGATCCTCAGCTATGGGTAAATGCTGGCTAGAAAGAAAAAAGCAGTCTTATTTGCACATCAATGTGGAAAAAAGGAGGGTTTCATAAATCAGTCAGAATAGAGCTGGAAGGGATCTTGAGGTCTTCTAGTCCAGCCCCCTGCTCAAGCAGAAGACCCCTAGACCATCCATTTCAGACAAGTGGCTCTCCAGTCTCTTCTTAAAAACTTCCAGTGTTGGAGAACCTACAACTTCTGGAGGCAAGTTGTTCCACTGATTAATTGTTATTAATTGTTCTCACTGTAAGGATGTTCTCCTTAGTTCTAGGTTGCTTCTCTCCTTGATGAGTTTCTCTCTTATTGCTTCTTGTCCTGCCTTCAGGTGCTTTGGAGAATAGCTTGACTCCCTCTTCTTTGGGGCAGCCCCTGAGATATTGGAAGACTGCTGTCATGTCTCCTCTGGTCCTTCTTTTCTCTAGACCCTAGAAATAATTCAGTCTGATTAAATGTATAGTTATATATTGCCGAATGGATTTTGTAAAATACTAATCAGTCACAAAACAAACTAGGTTATATAGTTTCTTGATATTCTTAAAAGAACATTGTTGATGAGGGGAATTGATCCCAGATCTGTGAAGTCAAGAGAATCCGCTAATGTTTAATTGGCTAGAATTTTACAGAACGCATAAGACAGATTTTATTTTACATACCAACCCATAATCACTTCCTTCAGTTTGCTTGATTCTCCCTTGTTGCTTCCTGTTGTCCTGGTTTCCTTTGGGGGGGGGGGAAATTAAACAATTTGGGGTTTATTTCCTTGGTGCTGCAGCAAACATCGCATTTGTATATTTTTATTTTTACTTAAAAAAAATAACTGAAAAGGCCGTCATTCAGGAATTTAAATGGTTGACTTGATTTGTCCATCCGGCTGGTTCTCTGATTGTGCATTTGTTTTTGTTTTTTAAATTCTGCATAAAATACCGAGTTTTAGATGATTCATGGCTTTTTTTTTTTTTTTTGTTAAATGTTGCAGATCATGAATCGGTTCAGTGGTGCTATGACAACTTCATTAACTACAGGTCTTTGATGTCAGCGGACAACGTACGCCAACAGCTGTCACGAATCATGGACAGGTTTAATTTGCCCCGTAGAAGCACAGACTTCACAAGCAGGGACTACTACATCAACATACGAAAGGCGTTGGTCACCGGTTATTTCATGCAGGTATGCCCCCAAAATAAAGGAAGTCTCTATATAATTGTCTGTTTCTTAACTCTTTTGTTGTGTTCAATACAGTGTGAGTTAATGCTAATTTTACAGTGTAAATTAATCTTGCTGATTTCAAGGCAGCAAGCAGAAATGGCTTTCCTCCTGAAGGAATAATCTGAGATCCAAAATGTGAAGAATTCTATAAGTTGAATTTGTAGCTGTGCTAGCTTTTGTTAGTCCCCTTAATGAAATATTTCTGATATGCATATGCTAGCTACCTCTATTTATTTATTTACTAGCTATTTACCCATGCTTCACTACGAAACTATGTGATTGGGCTTAGTTTTTGGGGAGGAAAATAAGGGGGAAAAATTCTGCCTCTGCTTACCAGCATCCATCGGTATTCATCCGGCTAGCAACCTGTCAGTGTGAGAATTGAGGGCTTGCTGTGTGAGCAAGAAGGAGACAGCAAGGAGCCTGGGCATGACTTAGCTCAACTGTTCTGTACTAAAGCTGCTTGGTGCTCTGAACCTGAACCTGAAACTCTACTCCTCTGCTTGTGTTTTGCAATGGGAACAGATTTCTTTTCAGGTCGGGAGAGGGAGTAGAACTCTTTAGCATCAGAGTGTGTTGATAATAATAATAGTAGTAGTAGTAGTAGTAGTAATAATAATAAAATAATAATAATAATAATAATAATAATAATAATAATAATAATAATAATAATAATAATAATAATAATAATAATAATAATAATAATAATATAGGAAATACTCTAAATGCTCTTTACGGTACTGGAGATTTTGGGATGATGCGTGAGGGGTATTTCGCTTTTATACACTGCTCAAAAAAATAAAGGGAACACTTAAACAACACAATGTAACTCCAAGTCAATCACACTCCTGTGAAATCAAACTGTCCACTTAGGTAGCAACACTGATGGACAATCAATTTCACATGCTGTTGTGCAAATGGAATAGACAACCGGTAGAAAGCATAGGCAGTTAGCAAGACATCCCCAATAAAGGAATGGTTCTGCAGGTGGTGACCACAGACCACTTCTCAGTTCCTATGCTTTCTGGCTGATGGTTTGGTCACTTTTGAATGCTGGCGGTGCTTTCACTCTAGTGGTAGCATGAGACGGAGTCTATAACCCACACAAGAAGCTCAGGTAGTGCAGCTCATCCAGGATGGCACATCAATACTAGCTGTGGCAAGAAGGTTTACTGTGTCTGTCAGTGTAGTGCCCAGAAAATGGAGGCGCTACCAGGAGACAGGACAGTACATCAGGAAACATGGAGGAGGCCGTAGGAGGGCAACAATCCAGCATCAGGACCGCTACCTTGGTAGTGCAAGGAGGGACAGAAGAAGCACTGCCAGAGCCCTGCAAAATGACCTCCAGTGGGCCACAAATGTGCATGTGGCTGCTCCAACGGTCAGAAACAGACTCCGTGAGGGTGGTGTGAGGCCCGACATCCACAGGTGGGGTTGTGCTTACAGCCCAACACTCTGCAGGATGTTTGGCATTTGCCAGAGAACACCAAGATTGGCAAATTCGCCACTGGTGTCCTCTTCACAGATGAAAGCAGGTTCACACTGAGCACATGTGACAGACGTGACAGGGTCTGGAGACGCTGTGGAGAACCTTCTGCTGCCTGCAACATCCTCCAGCATGACTGTTTTGGCAGTGGGTCAGTAATGGTGTGGGGTGGCATTTCTTTAGGGGGGAGCACAGCCCTCCATGTGCTCGCCAGAGGTAGCCTGACTACCATTAGGTACCGAGATGAGATCCTCAGACCCCTTGTGAGACCATATGCTGGTGCGGTTGGCCCTGGGTTCCTCCTAATGCAAGACGATGCTAGATCTCATGTGGCTGGAGTGTGTCAGCAGTTTCTGCAAGATGAAGGCATTGATGCTATGGACTGGCCCGCCCGTTCCCCAGACCTGAATCCAATTGAGCACATCTGGGACATCATGTCTCGCTCCATCCACCAACACCACGTTGCACCACAGACTGTCCAGAGTTGGGGGGTGCTTTAGTCCAGGTGTGGGAGGAGATCCCTCATGAGACCATCCACCACCTCATCAGGAGCATGACCAGGCGTTGTAGGGAAGTCATACAGGTACGTGGAGGCAACACACATTACTGAAGCCTCATTTTGACTTGTTTTAAGAACATTACATCAAAGTTGGATCAGCTTGTAGTGTTTTTTTCCACTTTAATTTTGAGCGTAACTCCAAATCCAGACCTCCGTGGGTTGCTAAATTTGATTTCCATTGATAATTTTTGTGTGATTTTATTGTCAGCACATTCAACTATGTATTGAACAAAGTATTTAATAAGAATACTTCATTCATTCAGATCTAGGATGTCTTATTTTTGTGTTCTCTTTATTTTTTTGAGCAGTGTATATATAGATTCAGCTCGCAGGGTGTCCAGCTCACAGAACCAGGTTGGATTGGCTTACCTACAATTTTGGAAATTATCATAGCTCCAAACCTTGACAACCAATATACCTCGAAAGATTTAATATTCTTGCCTAGCTCCATCGGGCCAGCCAGGTGCTCAGTGCCTCTACATTTTAGAAAAGGGGAGCAAGAGAGAAGGCATTGGATCTGATCAGATTTTTGATTGAAGAGACTCCCTTGCAAGAAAACAGCTGCCTGTGTCCAGAATTAAATTCAAACCCATGTAAAATGGAAAGTTTTTGCGGTCCAACGGAGGTTAGGGATATAAAAAATGGGATACTTACGCATCTTAGAATGTTCTGCTTGAGAATTACATTCTCCGGTTCTGGTTTTTCATTCCTGCTGACAGATTCCTTACCATGAGAGACTTCTGGGAGCAGAGAAATCATTTGTAGCCTTAGCGTGACCATTGTTAATGCGTATCTTGGCTTGAGAAAATGACCTGTCGCCTCGTTCTCGCAGGTGGCCCATTTGGAGCGGACAGGACATTACCTGACAGTTAAAGATAACCAGGTCGTGCAGCTGCATCCCTCAACGGTCCTTGATCACAAACCAGAATGGGTGCTCTACAATGAATTTGTTCTTACCACAAAGAACTATATTCGAACTTGTACAGATATCAAGCCAGAATGGTAAGCCTATTTTTCTTCAAAGCTGGGTTTTGTTTTGTTTTTTAAACACAATCCCCAGTTTACAGGGAAGTGCCTACATTTTGGTGAAAGTTGGGGTGGTAGTGGGTTTTTTTAGACACTTGAAAACTACATTCTGTTTAAAACTTTGGGAAACTTGGAAGAGGAGTGAAAATTTGCCTGATCTCAAAGTTGTTTTTTCCTTTGATTCAAACGGCGGCAATGTGGCTAAAACCACTGGGGATGACGGATCACCTGAATGCTGCAAAGAGAAATGGGTGTCATGCCCCTGTTGGAATCTGATTCGGAGAGTGATGCCGAGCAGCTGACAGGGAGTGGGAGTGTGGCTGTGTTGGCTGGGGAAGAAACTGGGGAAGGGCAAAGTCCAGCTTGACAGAGCAGGGGAGAAGTAGAACAAGGGAGAGGGAGTTCAGAGGAAGGTCCAGGCCCACCCTCCCTTCATCCTAGGACATGCAGGGAAGAATGGAGAAGTAATGTGGGTTGGGTGGCTTACGGGAGAGGAAAGGGCCCTGATTACCTTCATTCGCTGCAGCTCGGAACACAGTGTTTAAAAAGGGAAGATGTGCACAGCAAGTGTTGGGAGCAAATCATGAATTATCTGGTATCATTGAGGCTTATTTGGGTTCCTGGCATCTTCCCAACTCTGTGTGTTTTGCTGGGCTTTCAAGTCAGCAATTCCTTCTAACCTGGACATTGGGGGCAAAGTTGGAGGTACTAAAGTGACTCTTCTTACTTATGTGACTGTGTTGCCTTTGTGCCATGCCCCTTTGGGCCATCACAATGGGGTTCTGCTTTCTTTGTGAGCAGAGAAAATAAAATTTAAAACACCAGCTGTTATGAATAGCCAAGTTTTCAAAGAGTGCTGTTTTCAGTAACGTTTGGGTTCTGAAACGGGATTTTAAGAAGCAAAAGAATTCGGCTGAGGTCTAAAAGCCAAAAATGGCAGTGATAATAATCGTATTTTGTTATTTGGAGCTCAAAGATTTTATGGGCATTTTCCTTCAGAACTACTGATTTCCTGATCTTGTCTGATTTTTCTTCCTTTACTTAGATCAGGGGTGTCAAACTGGATTTCTTCGAGGGCTGAATCAGCATTGTAGTTTTCCAGGGGGGAACAGGGATGGGGGGGGGGAGATGGGACTGACATTTCCTGCAGCACCCTGTTGTCCAAAACAGGGTGTGGTGGGTGATGGTGGCACATGCCCCGTTTTCAACTTGAATGACCTCCTGCAACACTCTGCTGGCCAAAAATGGGCCGTGCTCCACCAGACAAAGTTGTAATTAAGGAAAATTTGGGACTGTGCTGAAACGGATAGATTAACTTTAAAATTTAAAGACAAAGATGATTCAGAATACTATTGTCAGGATTCTGGCAGTTACCCCCCATTCAAATCATGAGTCTCGAGCCAAACTTCCAAAACTTCAAAAGGATTTATTGGGAGTTAACATGCTGGCACTGCCTGGATGCAGCCGACTCTGAGATACATCATTCATTGTCACCCTTGACCCTGGTTTTCCCTCCACCCCCTGGGTGTATCATAATTCATATTCTCCAATGGGACACATCCATTGCCAAGAGCCATCAATCATGTTCTCCAGTTAGATATTTGCGGGGCAGAAATTTCAGTCACCTAGTTATTATCTTTGAAAACATTTATGGAATGCACTTTTGGTTTTGCAAGCTGGTGCATTGCTCCCCTTCCTTTCTGATGGCAGTTCTAAAAAGACCATAGAAATATTTTATGAGTTTACAGCTAATGGACATGGAATAAATTTTATGAATGGATAGAGAAAAGACGTAGAAATTTGAGAAAGTAAGATTGTGATGGTTAATATTATATGTATTGAAAATAAAGAGGTAGATAAATATAAAACTAGGCTTTGATAAAAATGTATCTAGCGAAAAAAGAAAACTAGGTCAGCTTTTTTGGATATGTTATCAGTATTGTTATTATACCGTTACTATTCCTAATGATTTGTATGTTGAGATTTATTACCAATGTATGTTGGTCAGTTTCTATTTGTAAATAATGCTTTGTCAATGCACTCTTATTAAAAAATGTTTATAAATAAAAATGAATAAAAAGAAAATTTAAAAAGAAAACGGGCCATAACGGGGTCTCCACTAGCCCGTTTTTGGCCTCCAGGGTGCTCCTGGAGGCCAGGGATGTTGAAAACGGGCTGCACAAGAGCTGTTGCTGTTGACCGTGTTCCATTTGGCTGTTTTGCTTACCTGACAGACTCTTCCCTTTTCTTTGGCAGGTTGGTGAAAATTGCTCCCCAATATTACGACATGAGCAACTTCCCTCAATGCGAAGCAAAGAGGCAGCTGGACCGCATCATCGTCAAACTTCAGTCCAAGGAATACTCCCAGTACTGATTTTGCCTTTTTTTGAGTCCAACTTGCTCAGAGAACAGCTGAAAAACGATAAGACAGGAGTTTCTTCAGTTCCAGATTGTGCTCTTTGCCTTTGATTCGGGAGCTTTTTAATTTTTCCTTTACAGTAAATATTCCATTTTGATTTCATACATTAAAAAAAAGATGTATGCCTCTTTTTATTGTGTTCACACTGTAACTCATACGATGGAGGCAAACGCTGATCAATGTTTTGCAGTTTATTAAAAATAGTTTCTCTCTATAACAATGTTGTAAGCATTGCTTTAGAAATGGTTGAAAAAAAAATGCTTCTGAAATGTGATTATCAACCATGGCATGCATGATCGTTGTAATTGTTGACATTCCTTTTAGAAGTTGTGAAATGTTACAACGTGCTTATGTAGACGCGACCTTCAGCTTCACTACAGAAGTGTACTGACTTCAATAAAGTCTATTTATATTAAAATCTTGGCAGTTTATTGCTCCTGCTCCCTTAATCGAGAAATAATGGTGGTATTAGTATTAATTGGATTGCCTGCTCTACAGCATTTCTGCTCATGTGTTCAGATGTTTGGATAATGTTGGGTAAAGATTAGACTGACGTGGTAAATTAATGAATATTCAGGACCGTATTATAGGCAACATATCACGGTTTTTTGAAAAAAAAGTAGATTCCCATCTTCATGTATACTGAATGGAGAAACCTATAGCCGAGAAAATGCATGTGTCAACTAAAAAGATACCCTTGGTCTTAGCTGCCAGCAGCAAGGGAGTGGGGGAAAGCAGTGCATTCCTTAAGTGCCTAGATAATCGCCCTGGCAGCCCAAAGTTGTTGGAGCGCAAGAATATTACTGGAGAGCATGATTGATGACTCTTGGCTATGGATGTGTCCCATTGGAGAATATACATCTAGGGCATGTGGGGGAAGACCAGGGTCAAGGGGGAAATGAATGATGTATTTTAGTGTCGGCTGCATCCAGCTAACTCCAACATGGCCACTTCTAATAAATCAATTTTCTTTTCTCTGAGATGCGGTTAAATACTTATGATTTGAATGGGGGTGGATTTGTAGGAGTCCTGACAGCATGTTTTAAACTCCATTATAAGACAGTACCTTTTTTATTTTATTTTAAACTGTTATCACGGAAAGCTCAAACTGGGTGCATCCTGGTTTAATCAAACACTTCTGTTTAATAATACCAGAAGAATCCCATTAGTTCATTCCACAGGTCATTCTCGACTTTACCACAGTTCATTTAGTGGCCATTCAAAGTTACAGAGGCACTGAAAAATGTGACTTATGACCGTTTTTCATAGTTACGACCTTCGAAGCATCCCCATGATCGAAATTCAGGTGCTTGGCAACTGACTCCCTATTTATGACCTTTGCTGTGTGTCCCAGTCTGTGGGGAAGCCAGATTCACTTCATAACCGGGCTACTAACTTTGTATCAACTGCAGTGATTCATTTTAACAGTGGCGAGAAAAGTCATAAAGTGGGGGCAAAGCTCACTGGAAAAAAATGTGTCATTTAATGACAGAAACTTTGGACTCAATTGTGGTCATACGTCGAGTCTTTTACAGCAAATATTTAATTTTGCAGAGAGGCCGTTTCATAAAAACAAAACAAAAAATTGAGTGTTTTTCCAGGATTTGTGAAAGGGTTTAGGATAGCTCCCTCCATTGTACACACTCTTTGTCTACCAGGTTGTTACAAGCGGTTCCTTCCCAGGGCTCTTGAGATATCATATATCTTGCTGAATTTTGCAATAGAAAGCATTCTTCCTAAGAGTTTTTATGTGTTTGCTTTGCAAAGAGTCCTCCCCCCCCTTTCTATTTTCAAATGAGACCAGTTTGGACTACATTGATCTATATTGTTTATTTCCATTATTTTATACACAGAGATAGAGACATTTGCCTACATTTTTTGGGGAGGTGACTTGTCTATGCTGGTTTACCACTGAAAATTATCTTGCTTAGAAATAACCAATAAACCATTTTAGGCATTTGCTCTCATTAGACTTCATGCTAAAAAAAACTACTATTTCTGTCTGCTTCAGCCACATTTCTGGCCAACCAATCATATTTTTTAGCTGAGTTGATAATTTCTCACTTTACACTGATGGACATTATCATTTTCCATGGAAACTTAAACCACTTTCTTTCAATATCAATATTCACGTAGTCTGAAGTGCCACGACTTTTAAGTTTCTTTAAAAGCAAAACAATTACAACAAAAATACCAGCCTTTGGATGTTAAAATCTCATGCCAAAATTAATACATTTACTCTAGTTATTTTTAGATTGTTGTCACAAGCCTAATGAGGAAGGTTTAATGGAATTGTCTAGGACTATCTTAGTCAGCAACTAAGATCTAACGAAATATTTTTGCCAGTGCTGGGAATTCTTTTGTAGAAAAGAAAAATAAAAGTGTGAAGGAAAAGGATTCAGCCCCTATTTTTCTAACCCACTGATGACCAACATTCTTACTACAGCTAGTCCTTGTTTAGCGATGGTTTGCAATTACAATGGTGATGAAAAAGTAACTTGACACCAAGCCCTTGTGTGTACAAACTTCATAGGCCTGTAAAGCAAAGGAAAGCTGATATAAGGTAATTGTGTCACTCAGCAGCCACTTGACTTAACAATGGAGACGTCCTTCCCAATAGTGCTCAGTAAAGTTGTCGGTGATGTTAGGAGAAATTTCCACTGCTGTAACTTTTGATTTTAATATTGTAGGAAAACATAATTAAATGTTAATGTGCCCCATTAAGTAGCGTTGGGATTTGGGAAAATAACTTCGTTTTCATAACTGTAATTCTCTATATGAAAAACAAAAGCAGTGTCTATGGAGATTCTCTGTCATTCAAGTCATGGTTTTCCCAAAGGTGCTTTTGTGTTTTTTTTTCCCAAGAAGCAATTGGGCTTTCTGGTTTTGCTTTGAAGATGTTGTTGAGGCCACCTGGAGATTTATCTGTGCCGTCAGTGTCACTTAAGTGGTGCAAATGGGCGTGGAGAGCGGTGACTGCAAGTTATAATAAATTTAATTCATGTGCTCTAAATAGCAAATGCCTTTCCATCTTCCCCCAGTCAATAAAACATTCCACAGAATTCTGCATGATGTTGCAAAATACATCTCGCCAATTTTTTTTATCATCCCTTAAAAGTTGAATAACTACAACCTCCTAATAAAACAACTTGTCCCAAGATTTCAAAAGCCCACCCACAGCCTGTCCCTTCTCTGTAATTTTTAATTTTACACTGAAAACTTCATACTGTGTTTCCCTGAAAATTGCCAGCTGCAGAAGAAATGGGCCGGCAAGGCAGGTATCGGGGTGTGCAAGGCCTGGCTACAACTGTCTAAAGGTAAGTAGTAGGGCAGCTCCATCCCCACATCCCCACCCAAGCTTAATTTTTACCTGTCCACTGTGGAGTGGGTGGGATCTTAATTAGGGCTTTTTTGGGGTAGGGCTTATATTGGGCACATGTGTACAAATCAAACTCGGACTTACTTTCAGGGTAGGCTATATTTTTGGAGAAAAGGTATTTGCTAATGCTTAAATGTCTTTACAAATGAAGTACAATTTATTGGCGAGGCTTCTGTAAAAATAAGCTATATGCTCCAAATCCAGGTAAACTCAATATTATTGCCATCCTCAGCAAACTCGTTTCTGAGTGGTAAGACAATCTTTCCCGACCAATAAAGGGACGTTCGTATTAGTGCAAACTTGAAATTTGAAACATAGCTGAACTGGAGTTAAACTGACATTCTGGAATAAAAGGCAGTGTTACAAATACTTGCAAAACTGATCTTGCTGGCATCCGTTGAGGATTAGTTTAATAATAAAGTTTGAAAGTCTCCTTCGAGATGAGCTTGACCCCCTCTGACTGAGGTGATAAAAGTTACGGTGTTTCCTTGGCACAAATGCAGAACGATTTGCTGCTGCCAACTCCTGGGAGGTTTTTTTTTTTTTTTTACTTTCTAGATTACAGTCCTAAAATTTTCTGGTAGACTTCCTTTCCAAGTATTAATCAGGCCCGAGTTTCCAAGCTCGGACAAGGTCAGTCAGATATTGTTACTAATTCATTAGGTAGGTAATATTTGTATGAATTTCTGACACCTCATGAATGTTCACAAATCACATTTCTATTTTTCAAGATGAAGTGAGAGCTTATAGGTACTTTTATAGCCTCTCTTGAGATGTTTATGGAGTTGTCAATATTTTTTCACTCTCCTAAAGCAGTTACTAGTAAAGCATGAATCCAAAGGTGGGGCCAGGGAGAGTTGAATCTCAAAAAAACATCCAGGGTATTTTGAGAAAAGCTGGATTAAATAAAATTTGCTCTTTCCTTGGGAAAGATGTAGAATTAACCTAAGCTACATTGAAGAATCCATTCGTTGATGTTGGATTTTTAAAAACAAATCAACAAACCAACTTTATTAAAGGAAACAAGGGGAATTTATATTCCTAAAATTAAATTAGAAGGTATACTTTTTCTATCCTTGAAAACTTTCACTGCCATGTAACAAACCCAGGGGAAAACCATGACCTTTGTGATTTTGATCTTCATAGGTATAGATATATCCTACCCTCTGAATCTCTGTTCCAAGGCCTTCATGGCTACTCTATCTAAAGTATTAGTCTGCAAAATCTTTCTTGAGTTGATTCTAATAGAAGCTATCTACCAGAGCCATCTCCAATCTTGGCAGCGTGCCAGCCTGGTGGGGTGGGGGAGGTGAACAGGGCCACACAAGTTAGCAGGTCAATTTGCACATAGCATTTGTATGAGTTCTGACCGGCCACGCGCGCGGCCTGGTTGCGAATAGGCCATGACTCGGCAGTGGACCATGGCTCGAAGTGTCTGCCTTGGAAGCCATATTTGACTTGGAAGCTTCGAGGCTTCCAGTGCCTGGGAATTTGGGAGGGGGGGGAATTCATAGAAAGATGGAAGATTTAGACACAACATCCTTTCTCAGAGAGTCAAAGACATGTTGCCCTGCACCTGGAGGGGAGGGATTGGAGGGATGTCTCCAATTGGGACGAAGATTTGATTGGGCCATGTGGTGGATGGATGGACGCAGGGGATGGTCTTTGAATTTATATTGAGAAGAGAAAATCTGGAACTCTCAGATTTGGGTTTTCCCAGATGTGCTAATATGACAACTCTAATAAAATGGACCTTTGAGGAAATGCTTGTCTTGGAGTTTATTGGTTTGGAGTTGGTTAGTTGGAATGCTGACACGGGGATTAAGAACCCCTGTAATCCAGGGGTGTCCAACTCAATTTCATTGAGGGCTGCATCATGGCTGTGGTTGATCTCAGGGAGTGCGGCAGGCATGGCTGACGGGGGGCGTGGCCAGCATGACGCCATTCCCCAAACTGCTGGCATGTTTCCTCTTCTCATTGGGTAGACCAGGCTGAAACGACACGGGCCAGCCCCTTACATTTTCCAGGACGTCTTTGTGGGCTGGTTCTAACCACATCATGTGGTCCAGACGCAGCCCACGGGCTTTGTGTTTGACAACCCTGCTCTAATCAAAGGGCCAAAGATGGAACAATTCCAAGTAAACTAGCACCAAGGCTCACAGTGAACAGAACTGACAAAAAGCTTTTGCTCCACAGCCCTGCTTGGACAGGTAGGGAACGAAGGAATAAAATAGGAATAAAATAGACCGATGATAGACAGACAGACAGATCAGCAGGAGGCAGTAGACAACTGACTCCATTTTATTTGGGATTCTCCGGATGTAGACTGTCCATTTTATTGTAGATACCAGTCTAACGAGAGAGCTGACAGCAGCACCTGGACAGCTCCTAAACCTACTGCATGATCTAAAAGTCTCTGACTCTGAAAAGTGCAATGGTCCTTAGATTTGTGGTAGAGAGTTTGAATCCTGTGGCTCCCTTTTAAAGAGTCTCAAAGAGGATAAAACCATTGCTTCCTGGTGGTGAGTTAAAAAGGCCACTGTATGCATACTGTATAGAGAAAAACCTCACCTGCTTCCCAGAGTAGCTGGTGGAAGTTATATAAAACCCTATACACGAGGGTGTAATGTAACACAACATCTGTCTGACAGCTGAAGGGACTCAGGGTTTCTCAAACTCAGCAAAACCTCAGGACTTCAACTCCCAGGATTCCCCAGCCAACATGACGACTGCAAGAAGCAAAACAATTAAGTGTATTTTATGACTCTTTCTAGGAAAATTAAAAGGGGGTATATCCAACTTAAGAGAATGAGGCAGATGCATTGTTATTTTTTTTCCCCAAAAGTCTTGATTAATGTTTAAGGCTTTGGTCAGTTTCCATAACTGTAACTCCTTTACCGTATAAATACAGGTAGCCCTTCACTTGTGGCTGCAACTGAGCCCAAAATTCCTGTTGCTAAGTGAGATAGGTGTTGAGTTTTGCCCCATTTTAAGATCTTTCTTGCGACAGTTGTTACATGAATCATTGCAGTTGTTAAATGAGTCACATGGTTGTTAAGAGAATCTGGTTTCTGTGTTGACTTTGCTTGGCAGAAGGTCACAAAAGGGGATGGCACAGTCCCGAGACACCGATTGTCGTAAATACGAGTCAGTTGCCAAGCATCTGAATTTTTACCACAGGGAATGCTGCCACAGTCTGGAAAACGGCAGTCAATTTTTTCAGTGCCATTGTAACTTCGAACAGTCACTAAATGGAACTGTTGTAACCTGTACCCATGAACTTATGTATATTGATGTCATTAACGATTTTACTCTTCTACTCTGAGACATGAAATGAAATTGTAAAACAATACTGCAATCTTTGGTGCCGTTATTTACATGCAAACCAAAGAGTATCATTCCGAGTTAAATTGTGTACAAAACCTCAAGTTCTAAGAAGGAAATGTTTTTGCGCTGCAACAGTTCTGCTGTTAACTTGGAACAGTCGCTAAACAGATAGTCATAAATCAGGAACTTCCTAGTGAGAGATTCCAAGCAGGAGTTGTCTCAGCAGGATAAAGCTGAATAAATATAAGATGCTGCAGTGGAAAAGGAGAAGGAGAGCTTGAAAAGCTCTCTTTATTCCTCTCCTGTTTTTTTTCTCTCTTTTCTCTCTTTTCTCTCTCTTTCCTTTTTTCCTCTTTTCTTTCCTCAATCTTTTTTATCTTTTCTTTTCCTTTCCTCTCTTCTTTAGCTTTTCTTTTTTCTCTTCTTTCTTCTTTTCATTTTTCCTCTTCTTTCCTCTACCTTTTTTATCTATTATTTTCTTTTCTCTCTAGCTTTTCTTTTTTCTCTTCTTTTTTTCTCTTCTTTCCTCTCTTGTTTCTGTTTTCTCTTTTCTTTTCCCTATCTTTTTTTCTCTTTTCTCTATCTTCTTTTCTCTCTTTTCCTTCTCTCTCTTTTCTTTTCTTTCCTTCTCCTTTCTATTTCTCTGTCTTCTCTTTTTTCTCTTTTCCCTATCTTTCCTTTTCTCTCTTCTCCGACTTTCCCTCCGTCTCTTTTTCTTCTTCCCCCTTTCGGCTAAGAGGGGACGCCTGCTACTCCACCTGGCCCGTCCCTTGCCCGGCGTGCGGGGGGGGGGGCTTTCTCACTCTGTGCATGGTCAAGGGCGGCAGGCGAGGCGGCGGCGGCCCGGTCAGGAGCGCGCCCACGTGATGCCGGCGGGGCTGCCAGCTGAGCGAGCTCGGCGGCTGAGGAACCGGCGGCATGGCCGGCTGTGGGCGCTCCGAAGACGCCACCCCCGCCGCGTGCCCCGGCCCCTGCTGCCGCCCCTGGGAAGCCCCGTCCTCCCGCCAGGTAAGGCGCCGCCGCGCGCAGGACGTCCCGCGCTCCCGCCGCCGCCGCCACGGGCTTTCCCGCGCCTTTCCGAGCGGCGCTTCAAGGAGGGGGGGCGGCTGCCCCTCGCGCCTTCTTCTTCCTCTTCTCGGACTCCAGGGGGGCGGGCGGAGCGATGGATAATGGAAGGAAGGCGATGGGAGGAAGGAAGGAAGGAAGGAAGAATGTGGGAAGAATGGATGGATGGATACTGGAAGGAGATGGGACGAACGAGGGAGAAAGAAAGGGAGGGAGGGAGGGAGGAAGGAGAGAAGGAAAGAGATGGGAGGAAGGAAGAATGTGGGAAGGAAGGAAGGAAGGATGGATGGATACTGGAAAGAAGGAGATGGGAGGAAGGAAGGAGAGAGAAAAGGAAGGAAAGACAGAAGGAAGAGATAAGGAAAGAGATGGGGGGAAGGAAGGAAGAATAGGAAGGAAGGATGGATGGATACTGGAAAGAAGGAGATGGGAGGAAGGAAGGAGAGAGAAAAGGAAGGAAAGACAGAAGGAAGAGATAAGGAAAGAGATGGGGGGAAGGAAGGAAGAATGGGAAGGAAGGATGGATGGATACTGGAAGGAAGGAGATGGGAGGGAGGGAGGAGAGAGAGAAGGAGAGAGAAAGAAGGGAGAGAGGGAGGAAGGAAGGAAGGGAGATATGGAAAGGTTGGTGGAAGGAAGGAAGGATAATGGAATGAAAGAGATGGGAGGAAGGAAGAATGAGGGAAGGAAGGAAGAATGGATGGATGGATACTGGAAGGAAGGAGAAGGGAGGAAGGAAGGAGAGAAGGAAGGAAGGGAGGGATGGAGAGAGAAAGAAAGGGAAGGAAGGAAGGAAGGAGATGGAAAAGAAGGGAGGCAGGCTGGATGGATGGATAATGGTAGGAAGGGGATGGGAGGGAGGGAGGAGAGAAAGGAGGAGAGAGAAGGGAGGAAAGAGATGAGAGGGAGGAAGAATGAGGAAAGAAGGGAGGAAACGAAGGAAGGAGAGAAGGAAGGAGATAGGAATGAAGGGAGGGAAGAAGGCAGGAAGGAAGAAAGAATGAGGGAAGGAAGGAAGGAAAGAGGGAGGGAGAGAAAGAAGGATGGATAATGGGAGGAAGAGATGGGTGCAAGGAAGAGAAGAGGTGGAAGGAGAGAGAAGGAAGGAAAGAGCCTCTGCCTCAGGGCTTAGAAGTCACTCATTTTGGAAAGAGCCAGCACCTCCCTCCCTCAAATATGGGACAGAGGGGAAGGAGAGGCACCTGAGGGAGGGAGGAGCCTCCGTCTTTCAGGTATCTCAGCAGGAGGAGGAGGAGGCATTTTCCATCCCATCTTTTTTTTTCTTCAGAGTAGTGTGACCCCCACTGTCCCCCCCAGCCCCAAATTGCCCAACTTCCCTTCTGATTTCACCTCTCCAGGTAAAACCTTCCCAAAAGGCTCCTCCAGGCAGCCTTCCTCCCCTTTCCCATCCCTCCTTCCCAAATTCCTGAAGGTTTACCTTTCGGTGGGCACAGTTGGGTGTGTGTGTGTGTGTGTGTGTGTGTGTGTGTGTGTGTGAAGTTACCTGGTATTTAGTATTTATTTGATTTGTCAATCGCTTACAAGATACAGGTATAAGAATAAATATAGCTTTGAATACATGAGATACATACTTCTAAGAAAAATAAAAGAAATCCAATAGGACAGGGACGGTAGTCACGAATGGTGCGCTTATGCACGCCACCTGCCTCCTTAACTTTGATGCCTGTGCAATACAGTGGGTGCCTTCCAGAATCCCCCATCAAAAATCTTCTTTATTTTTCTATTTTATTTTATTTTATTTTTAATTCTTGAGGTATCCGAAAAGACTTTTCCTAAGCAAAATGGGGGGAGAAAGTGCAAATCAGATTTGGGTGGGGTTTCACATTGCAGAGGATGAGCTGCCCAAACACCTTTGGGATCGAATGGCAACTATCGCGGTGGGCTTTTGCTGCCCCCACTGCTTGCTTGGTGAAACTCTACAAGCGGTTTTGTGTATGTGCGTGTGTGTGTGTGTGTGTGTGTGTGTGTGTGTGTGTGTGGAAAATAGTAAAGATTTGCTTTAGGAGGTGGGGTGGGCTTGACTCGTGCAGGAAAAAGAGGAGTTGGTGGTGGAATAACGGTGCTTAATGAAGAAGGGGAGAAGTTCCAGCTGGCAGAATTGGCAAATTGACTTTGGAGGAAGAGGAGGAGGAGAGAAGGAGTAAGAGGAAAAAGAAGAAGGATGGGAAGGAGAGGAGGTGGAGAAAGAGAAGGAGAAAGAAAAGGGAAGGGAAGGAGAGGAGAGGAGGAAGAGGAGAGGGAGAGAAGGAGAAAGAGAAAGAAAAAGAAGGATCAGAAGGAGGAGAAGAGAGGAGAGGTAGAGAAGGAAAGAGAAAAAGAAGGATGGGAAGGCGAGGAGAAAGGAGAAAACAGGAAGGATGGGAAGGAAAGGAGAAGAAAGGAGGAGGGGGAAAAGAAGGAGAAAGAAAAAGAAGGATGGGAAGGCGAGGAGAAAGGAGAAAAAAAGGGGAGGAGGAGAAGGAGAAAGAGAAAGGATCAGAAGGAGAGGAGAAGGCAGGAGGAGAGGTACAGAAGGAAAAATAGAAAAAGAACGATGGGAAGGCAAGGAGGAGGAGAAAGAAGGAGAAAGAAAGGATGGGAAGGAGAGGAGAAGAAAGGAGGAGGAAGAAGAAAATGTGGTGGGCAAGATCTCCAGTTTCTTTTTCTTCCTCCACCTCGCTTCTCTGGAGCGCAGAGCAGTGCTGAGCTCATGGAAAACCTCCCTTTAGGAGCTCCTGTTTCCAGGAAACTAAGCTCCCCCAAACTAGCAGTTGCCCGTTTAAGATTACACCTCCCTCCCAGCTGGGGATCAAGATGTCATCCATCTTCTCTGCCTCCTTCCTGCTCCTTCCCTCCCTCCAGGAGTTGATTTTACAGCAGGGAGATCACTGGGTGTTAACAGCAAGAGAAAGGAAGAGGAAGGGGGGGAGAGAGAAAGGGAGAGGGAGAAGGAGAGGAGGAGAGAGGGAGAAGGAAGGAGAGAGAAAGGGAAAGAGGGAGCGGGGGAGAGACAGAGAGAGACAGACAGATAGACAGTCAGACACTAAGAGCATTATTAATGATGTCCTGTGAAGTCCTGACAACTATGTTAGTTGTACCTTCTGCATAAGTATCAAACTCTTCAGAGTATCTCTGGGTTGGAGGAAATATTTATTAGCACCCAGTGAGGAAGGTGGCTGGCTGGGTGTTGTAAAGAGAGCGTGATGGATGACTTTGCAAATCTAGGGTGGGCAGTGAAGAAGGGGTCCCAGTTAAGAGATGGGGATGCCATCCTCTTCAGAGGATGCCAGTTTGCTCTTTTATCTCCTCCTACCTCTGGCTAAACATGAAAAGAAAACGTGCTCAATGTACACTGCAATCTAGCTGATATAATAATAATAATAATAATAATAATAATAATAATAATAATAATAATAATAATAATAATAATAATAATAATAATAATAATAGCAGCTTTAGGAAAGACGGTGGCATGTTTTTCATGGCAAATATTAGAAAAGGAGCAAGATGGGACAAACAAGATGAAGGTGGAGAAAATAACTCCTGTAGTAGGAATTAAGGAGAAGACAATTCCTATTTTTTTTTCCTTATCTATGCAGCAACTTCTGTACTGTCTGATGAATCTCTTCACCCACTGATTTTTGTTTTAACAATATCACATTTTAAGTCAAGATTCTTTTAATTAAAAACGGTTTCAGTAAATAATTTTGAACTTGGGTACCGATGCACATAATATAGTTTTGCAAATCATCTTTTGATAGTAACATTGTATTCTAATTGGGAAAATGATAAATCTGCCCACTTCAGCGTCAACCTGTTTTATTTCTATCGAGAGCCAAAATGATAGCGTAGAAGGATGTTTTTTTTTTTTTTTGCAGGTCTATAAACCTTTGGAAAGTTTACATTTTGCTTAAATAAATGCAGGAGGTTAATGTTAGCACACAAAAAAAAAAGCAAGCTTTTTTGTTTTTCCTTTTCCTAAACTATCCCAATTATCTTTTTTTTTATTTTTAGAAATTGCAGCTCGCACAATCTAAAAAGAGGCATTAAAATAATAAGTTATCTTAATTAGAACACAATTTCCCAACTGCATTGTCAGAATAAAAGAACCAACTTAATTATCAATAAATTAAAGCAAGTAGTATTTTCAAGCAGCTGTTTGTGTAAACTTGTTTTCATTTGCTGTGAAGGTTAGTTCTCACATGTTTAACAGTAAACAACCTGTTTGTAGATCAGTCCAGATGAAACTGTGTCTTCTTCCCAAAAGAAGAACCAAACCTTCTGCTTCTGCATTGCATGCTCATATAGAGTGGGAAGGGGAAAGGTACATGAAATTTAAACCGTGTTTGTTATGGATACTTATGATACTAAGCTGGCAGGAATAGCCAACACCCAAGAAGATAGGCTCAAGATCCAAATGGATCTTGACAGACTCGAACACTGGGCCCTATCTAACAAAATGAAATTCAATGTAGAGAAAAGTAAAGTCGTACACTTAGGCAAGAAAAACCAAAAGTACACATATAGACTGGGTGAAATCAGGCTCAATATTGTGAGAGGGATCTTGGACTCTTAGTGGACAACCAGCTAAATATGAGCCAGTGTGCAGCAGTAGCCAAAAAAGCTGATGCAATCATAAATTGTATTAACAATCAAGATTAAGGGAAGTACTAATACCACTCTATAAAGCCTTAGTAAGGCCACACCTAGAGTACTGCATCCAGTTTTGGTCACCACGCTATAAAAAACAGGTTGAGACTAGAAAGAATCGTAAGAGAAGAGCAACCAGGGTGATTAGGGGACTGGAGACTAAAACATGCGATGAACGGTTGTAGGAAATGGGCCTGGCTAGTCTAGTGAAAAGAAGGACCAGGGGAGACAGGATAGTGGTCTTCCAATTTTTGAGGGGCTGCCCCAGAGAGGAAGAAGGGATCAAGCTATTTTCCAAAGCACCCGAAGGCCAGACAAGGAACAATGGATGGAAACTGATCAAGGAGAGATTCAACCTGGAATTAAGGAGAAACTTTCTTACACTGAGAACAATCAACCCATGGGACAGAAGTTGCCCTCGGAAGTTGTGGGAGGCTTTCAAGAAGAGACTGGACTGCCCTCTGTCAGAAATGGGGCAGGGTCTCCTGCTTGGGCAGGGAGGTTGGACTAGATGACCTACAAAGTCCCTTCCAACTCTGATTATCTGTTACAACTGTTATGGAGCTTCCATTTGATACAAGGTCAGTCACTGGAATTCTTTAGTAGTGATTTCTGAGTTTTTCCACAATAAATGTATAATGTTTGTGGATTCTTGTGTGCCTGTTTAGGCAGTCTGTTGGGTTAAGCTTGACACATTAGTTACTATAAATTGAGACAACTTAACTGTATGATATAAAAATAAATAAACAAAAGTCTTGAAGCACAATTTAAGATGATACATTTCTTTCTTACAAAGGTTTTGTGTTCCTTCTTGCCTTCGGCTTCAGGATATATACACTTTGCTATTTTTGATGATGCAACGGTTGCAGTATCTTACGTTGGTATCCTGCTTGTATTAATAATCGATTACTGTGGAGAAAGTAGTTTGGCATACCATGATTAACCAAGTCCTTTGCATAGATCCGAGGTACATATCCCTTCTGATCTTAAAGATAAGCAGATCCACGTGGCAGGAGGTGATTCCTTCAAGCAATTCTGTCCCAACCCCATTAAGGTCATAATAATCTGTTTTTTAATTGCATCGGTAAATCCATGCAGCCAATGCAGTGATAAAGGAAAAGAAACATATATAATCCCCAAATTTTGCACCAATCAGAATTGCACTGGCAGGATTCTGGCCTATTTAATATTATCAGTGGTAGCCCTATGTAAACCATATTACAGATGGCCAAACCTAAGCTACGGTACTTTGGTAAATGAAAACAAAAGTGTATAAGCGAGATACATTCTAAATTTGCTGGTCTTACCATCTCCTTAGAAAATAGCAATCAAATGCTTATTACTTATTTGCAATTGGAAATGAAAAAATGGCTATTTTTAAGCAATGGTTTAGCATAATATATAGCCCTGACTTAAGTTTGAGACAGGTTGCATTATTTTATTTCGCTTGTTGCAATCCCGGAAACTTATGTCTAAATATAGGGAGGGAAAAGCAATTTTCTGCAATTTTAAAGGAGGGAAATCCTCACATTTCGATATGTCACACAAAGGCTTATAAAAGGGGTCCAGAAAATAAGATTTCTGTTCCTAAATCAATACAAGTACTCTGTGAACATCTAATGCCAAATAAAAGCAGCCTTTTAAAATATCAATAGAAGTTCAGATACAGCTTGCTAAACATTTCCTGGAAGAGCAGGGAACACAATAACAAAACACTGCTCACTTAACAAACGTTATCTAAGACTTGCAAATTCATTAGCAGAATTTTTCCCCTCCCCTAAATTTGAGTACTAATTTGCTGCAGAATTTAACTTTTGAATCTCCATCTCAATCAGAATAGAGCTGGAAGGGACCTTGGAGGTCTTCTAGTCCAACCCCCTTCTCAAACAAGAGACCTTTAGGGAATTCTGCTTAATTTTAATGCAGTTTTAAATCTTGGATAATTCTGAAAAGTCTAGTTTTGAAGTTATAGGCAGTCTTCGCTTAATGGCAACAATTTGAGACCAGAATGGCTACAGCTGTGATGGCAAACCTATGGCACGCATGCCACATGTGGCACACAGAGCCACTTGTGCCAGCATGCGAGCTTCAGGCAAACTTACTTCACTGCGCATGTATGTGCCTCACAGCTTTTTGGCCTGTTTGAGGCCTTTTTTGGCCTCCCAAAGGCTTGAGGAAGGCTTCTGCAGGCTTTGCAGTCCAAAAACTAGGCCCGTTTCGTCACTTCCTGTTTTTCCGGAAATACCAGAAGTGATGAAACAGGACTAGTTTTCAGCCTGCAGAAGCTTGCAGAGGCCTTCCTGAAGCCTCTGTGAGGCTGAGAAAGGCCTCAAACCAGCTGAAAATCAGCTGTGAGGCGGGGTGCAGGTAAGGGGACAGCAGGGGTGGGTGGGTGGGTGGGGATTGTGCACGGATGCATAGGGAGCGTGAGGGGGCATGTATTGCCTTCTGGGTACTGGCACGCAAGTGGAGCGTGCAAGCATGCGCACAATTTTTGGCACAGGAGGCCCAAAAGGTTAGCCACCACTGGTCTAGAGTCATAAGGTGACTTCATGGCTTAAGTAACGTTAAGCCCAGCATTTACTTGGGCTGTCATGAATCAAGGATCAGGTGACCTCAAAGCAGGCTGGCTAGCAGGCAGGTAAAGGTGTGAAGGCAAATAATCTATCACCACTGTAACTTTGAATAGCTTTGAATTAGTGGTTGTTAAACGAGGGACTGCTGGTGCATCTTGAAATGGGCTCAGTCAGATTCCTTGGACAGAGAAATAGGGGTGTCCTACTTAGAACTCAGATTTGCAGTTTAGCAATACTCTGTATGCAGGCAACCCCAAATTTCTTACTGTCCTAAATACTAATTTTTTGCTCCTCTGCTCAGAAAACTCACACACCTGTTTCAACCTTGAACATTCTGCCCAAAGCCAATTTGCCATATGGAAACTCAATTCTCATTGTATATATTGGAGGTGGTGACCCTTGGAGAGCTGTATGCAACAAGATTTCATTTTAATGTGTGACAAATACTGTACATTCAAAGTGACAATAAAGCTATTCTATTCCTATTCCTATTCCTATTCCTATTCCTATTCCTATTCCTATTCCTATTCCTATTCCTATTCCTATTCCTATTCCTATTCCTATTCCTATTCCTATTCCTATCCCTATCCCTATCCTATCCTATCCTATCCTATCCTATCCTATCCTATCCTATCCTATTCTATCCTATTCCTATCCCATCCCATCCCATTCCATTCCTATTCTATTCCAGTCTACCCTACTCTATTCCTATTCTGTTCTGTTCTGCTCTGTTCTACTCCACTATTCTACTTACTCTCTACTCTACTCCTACTCTACTCTACTCTACCCCTATTCTACTCCTATTTTGTTCTATTCTACTCTGTTCCTATTCTATTCTATTCACTCCTATTCTACTCCTACTCTACTCCTATTCTGTTCTGTTCTGCTCTGCTGTACTCTACTATTCTGTTCTGTTCTGTTCTGCTCTGCTCTGCTCTGCTCTGCTCTGCTCTATTCTATTCTATTCTATTCTATTCTATTCTATTCTATTCTATTCTATTCTATTCTGTTTTATTTACTCTACTCTACTCCTATCCTATCCTATCCTATCCTATCCTATCCTATTCTATGAGGTCTGATTGGCTTTAGTATTGTTTTGTTGTAGGCAGAAAAAAAAACATTTTAAAAATGGCTTCTACTATGCTTTCTAAAAGGTTCAAAGGGCATCTGAATTCCTTTCATGGTTTTTCATTTTTTAAAAGATATTAGTTTTGCTATTCTGATACTGCTTTTGGGGTGCATATAATATATAAAAGCAATTCCTATGTACTTCAATGCATACATTAATAAATTTCTTTACTGTCTGTCTCTCATTCCTGGTTTTTTATCTCTGACCAGATAGAAGAAAAACATGCAAAGATAATTTGAAAATTCTTTTCAAGAATTTATAAAGGTTTTAAAACTGATAGGATGCAAACTTGCCTAGATAATAGAAATTTTATAGAGAGAATTTTTTTTTTAGTTTTGCACCTCCATTAAAAGCTTTTTGCAACGTTACTTTTTGTTGACATTTGCAGTGTTTTTTATTTTGTTTATTTCAATACAGGCCCTCATGTTCTTAGAGCTTTATTAGCCTGCATATCTGGAGTTAATCTGTTTTTTTTCTCCCATAGCAGATCAATAGTTGAGGAAGCTTCTGTTCCTAATAGCTCAGGCAAGCTTCTTATTTTCTCAGAAAAGTAGCTGTTTACACTCACTGCATATTATTTAAATTATCCATTATTTAGTGCTCAGGCTTAATACAGAAAACAGATCCAAGGCCCTGAAGATTCAGACAAAGTAAGGGGATACATTACAAGATTATTTCAGTTCAAAATCAAAGCTTCAAAGAATGAAAATGTGAAAACAGCCCCTGTTCACCATCAATACATGAATATCTCCCAATTGTTGGAAGTGTAAAGATGTATCAGGCACATTTTTTCACATGTGGTGGACTTGCAATTCTGCAAAAAAAAAAAAAAAAAATACTGGAGACTGATTCAAACATGGATAGAACAAATGGTGGGAGAGTGTATTCAATTTAAACTGGAATATTTTCTTCTTGGAATAATATTCAGAAAAATTTAAGAAGGAAATAATGTATCTAATAGTACATGTATTGATGGAGGCTAGAATAACATATGCACAATACTGGAAAAATGAAATCATACCTCCAGAAATAGAAATAATAAGAAAAATTATGGCATGTGCAGAATTAGATAGGTTACCTTTTGTCATGCTCTTGTTAGAGCCAGACTCTGAGGGAGAGGAGGAATAGCCGATAGGGAGTGGAGGTGTGGCTCTGGAGGTTGTGGAGGAGGCTGGGGAAGGGCAGAGGCTGGCTGGACAGTCAGAGGAAGAACCAGGCCCCTCCCATTTTCATTCCAGGACTGCAGGGAGGAACGGGAGAAGGAAACAACTTGGCTTACGAGAGAGGAAGCGGCCATGATCCCCCTCATTGGTGGCAGCTGAGGAAAACAGTATATAAGAGAGACAGTTAAAACACAGCGTTGCCAGAAGCAAAGCGTGTTTTATTTTGGGCTGAAGTTATCTTGGTTGGCATCCTTCCAACAGACTGTGCCTTGTTATCTCCTTAAAGTTGGTAATTACTTATCCTGGTCCATTGTGGAAATTCCTTCATTGTAGTTTGTTTTAGTTTTCTATTTCACCTTGAGTTTGGGCTGTATTGCTTTCTTTTGAAGACTATTTTTGAATAAGTTAATCTCCAACTGAGAATTATTGAACAGTGGGGCCAAGTTGGAGACATTAAAGGACATTTATTTACATTTGGGATTTTGTTACATTTTTTGTTATACTCCGGGTCATCACAACTTTAGAAATAAAAGACAAAAGAGAATCTAAATATTATAAAACATGGAATAATTTTTATCAATGGTTATATAGCAGAAGGCAAGATTGAAATATTAGTAGTTATGATTAGAATAATTAGTAATTAATATATCAAATAAGGAGATTATAAATGATGAAGTAAAATGTATATGTGTATAGCAAGGCGAAGTTGGATGTATTGTGTTGTATTCTCATAATTAAAATTAAAAAATAAATTAAAAAAATACACAAATGTTTTTTCTTGTAATAAGAACGTTCAAGCCAGCCTATAATGGCCCATAATAATATACACCTATTCCTCAATTTATGACCATAATGAGAGCATATGCACCAGAGACAAATTTCTTTGTGTGTCCAATCATACTTGGCCAAAAAAAGAAATCTAATGGAGACCAAAATTAACGTTGATAAGTGAGACACTTGTTCAGCGGGCTTTGCCCCTTCAGGCCACTTGGAGGTTTATCTATGTCCTCGGGGTGCTTTTTTTCAAGAGGTAACTGGACTTTCTGTTTTTTTCTTTGAAGAGGTTTCCCTTCCAATCAAAGAAGCTTCTTCAGCTCTGACAGAATAGTGGGGAATGGAAGGATTGATACTCCTTGCAGACAGCTAGTCATTTGCATCCTTTCTAGAGGGTCGTTGAGGCTACTTAGAGTTTTATCTGTGTCCTCAGGGTCACCTGAGTAGTGCTCCTGGCTCCTGTAGTCTGCATTTTTTTTCTCTGGAAATCCATTCCTATTCCTTTTCTCTACTTTTAGCTGTACAATTTGGGATGAACGCCCTTTGAATGGTGTGAGAGTAGGAATGGATTTCCAGAGAAAAAAATTGCAGACTGCAGGAACCAGGAGCCCCACTCAGGTGACCCTGAGGACACACATAAACCTCCAAGTGGCCTCACCGGCTCTCTAAAAACAATGCAAATGACCAGCTGTCTGCAAGGAGTATAATTCCTTCCATTCCCCACCATCCAGTCAGAGCTGAAGAAGCTTCTTGGAGGAGAAGAGAAACGTCTTCAAAAACCAAGAAAATCCACTTGCCTCTTGAAAAAAAACACCTTGGGGACAACCAGGACCTGGATGACTGAGAATCTCTACAAACTTATGAAATTTTAGAGTGTTGGAGGACTTCCTGTTGGACTCTAGGAGGCAGCCTTGTTGCATTGCTTCAGGATCCAGCAATGCCTGCTCAAGATTGGATTCTCACAGTAAAACCTCTGCTTGTTAGTGTTTGCCCTACCCTCCAGCACCAAGGAAGATAAATTCTTTTTTCCCTGCGACAATCCTTCAGGTATTAAGAGAAGGCTACCCTGGTCTCACCTGCGAAGAATAGCATGCAGACATTCGTGTCCCCAAACAAAACACATCTGGCATAACCACAGTCCGTTATTTTTATATTTATTCACAAATAGTTTTAACTCCTCATAACCACATTGCCTACCCTGACCTTACTGTCTGCTCGGTGTTTCACCACTTCCCTGGGTGTTACATTTATTTATTTCCATTGTATTTTGGTTTTATCTCATTCACCAATCAAACTTTGGCTCCGTGTCCTGTAAATTTAAATGGGTTGGTGTATGCTTCCTCTAAATCAACCCAACATACAAGAAGCTTCCTGTATTTTTGAATGAGTAAAGAATGCACAGGGATTATACTCCAAAATATGTAAGTACTAGCTTGATACCCATGCTTCGCTACGAAATTATGTGATCAGACATAAGTTTTTGGGGAGGAAAATAAGGGGGGGGGGAGGAGGAGAATGCTGCCTCTGCCTACCAGCATCCATCAGTATTCATCTGGCTGGTGTCCTGTCAATGTGTGAGGGAGTTGAGGGCTGTTTAGAAATAGAAAGAGTATTTGCTGTGTGAGCAAGAAGGAGACAGCAAGGAGCCTGGGTATGGCTTAGCTCAACTGCAGTTGGAACAGATTTCTTTTCAGGTGGGGAGTGAGAGAGTTGAGGGCTGTTTGGAAACTGAAACAGTGTGATGACCCAGGGTGGGATATAAAACAAACACAGTCACAGAAAACAGGTGAAGCCCCTTTTATTCCTTCACTTTGCTTCCAAGCTCCGAATATCTTTGATGAAAGACAAAAAAACAACTCCCACACAGTTACACAAAGAAGGAAAAAAGCAACCCAAATCAGGCAAGATAAGGGCTGGAGGATGTCCACAGATAACATACACTGGGAAGGACGTCAAACTCAGAGAGGAACTACAAACTAGAGATATTTACATGCTTTGTTTGCAGCGGTTGCCAATACGCAGGTCCAAACTCTTATTCAGTTGTCACAGCTGCAGCCCGTGAAAAAGATAAGGCCCTCTCCTCCCGAGGAGACCATGTCTCTCCTTTGTCCTCTCCTCCCTAGGATGCCGTAGGACAGAGAGGGGATGGGCCTGGGTCCTCCTCTGACTGCTCAGCTGGCCTCTGCCCTTCCCCAGCCTCCTCCACAACCTCCTGAGCCATACTTCCACTTCCTGTCCTGTTCCTCCTCTCCCTCAGAGTCAGTCTCCATCAGGGGCATGACAAACAATATTTGCTTGTGAGCAAGAAGAAGACAGCAAAGAGCCTGGGCGTGGCTTAGCTCAACTGTAGATTTCTTTCCAGGAGGGGAGGGAGAGTAGAACTCCTTAGCATCAGAGCGTGTTAATAATAATAATATAGGAAATACTAATGCTCTGATGATCATTTCGATAAATCCTTTCTTAGTGAGCCCCTAGAAGCCAAGAGGAACATATGTGCCAAATTTCATAGGCTTTACGGTTCTGGCGATTTTGTGATGATGTGTGAGGGGTATTTCGCTTTTATATATATGGATTATACATCCTATTTACAGATGTGTATTTTGTGAGGAATAGGGAATCAGTTTGTTTTGGTCATTATAAAAATTGAATATATATGCATTTCATTTAAACTGGGCATTGATATTAAGTACTGTAAAGGGTCCACTTTTGTTTGATCAGGCTTGAAAGCTATAGAATGGCTGCAGATGAAAATAAAATTGCAGTTTTTAGCGCAATTTAGAGGAACCAGACACCAGTTCTCTGAAATAGAAAGATATTATCCATGGTTTACAGGCAGAGCTGAAGTAGAGTGATCTATGATTTTGCTACTACACCTAATCGGAGGCTGTTATTGGTTTTCATTATTGCAGCTAGAGAGATGAAAAGCAGCAATTCTAGAAACAGGACCTCTTTCACGGCTGCAAATCTGTACTTGATGCTAAGGCACAGAGTACCCCAGGGGCAGAAAGAAGAGATATACAGTAAATCACAAATACATGATTTATAGTTCAATAGTTAAAAATTCAAGAATGAAAAGTAGGCTTGCAAATTGCAGGTTTCCTCTCGATCCCCACCAAAAGAGTCTTTGCTGCATTGAAAGATGAATGGAACTGAGCAATCCATGGAAAATTTGACTCGAAATCTTTTCTAGGCCTCCAACATCTCGCTCTTGTCTACAGGGTTATAGCTGAAATAAAAGAGTTCCAACAGGTGTCTATGTAGCTTCTCAGTCCTCCAGGTCATGGTTGTCCCAAAGGTGCTTTTTCAAGAGGCAACTGGACTTTCTTGGTTTTTCCTTGAAGATGTTCCAGATGACTGCAAGGAATATAAATCCTTCCATCCTCCACCATTCAGTCAGAACCGAAGAAGCTTCTTAGATGAGGAGCGAAATGTCTTTGAGGAAAAACCAAGAAAGTCCAGTCAGAACTGAAGAAGCTTGTTGGATGAGAAGTGAAACGTCTTTGAGGAAAAGCAAAAAAAGTCCAGTCAGAACTGAAGAAGCTTCTTGGATGGGAAGCGAAATGTCTTCGAGGAAAAAGGAAGAAAGTCCAGTCAGAACTGAAGAAGCTTCTTGGATGAGAAGCAAAACTTCTTTGAGGAAAAACAAAGGAAGTCCAGTCAGAATCAAAGAAGCTTCTTGGATGAGAAGCGAAATGTCTTCAAGGGAAAAAAAAATTCCCTTTCCCCTTCTTGAAAGTAGAGATCCTTGACATCTGACTCATATTTCAGGGTTCATGTGGTCACTTTGTGGGGGTCAACTTATTTTCCAAAGCCCCTAAAGGCAGGACAAGAAACAATGGATGGAAACTAATCCAGGAGAGAAGCAACCTGGAATTAAGGAGAAACTTCCCAACAGGGAGGACAATTAACCAGTGGAACAGAAACTGCCTCCAGAAGTGGTGAATTCTCCAACACTGAAAGTTTTTAAGAAGAAACTGGATAGGCGCTTGCCTAGAATGATTATAGGGTCTCCTGCTTGACCAGGGGGTTGGATTAGAAGACCGCAAGGTCCCTTCCAGCTCTATTCTGATTGATCGATTGATTGATCTTCTGGCAAGCAAAGTCAATGGGGAAACATTTTACAACTATATTACTAAGTTTACAACTGCAGTGGTTCACTTAACAATTGTGGCAAGGGAGGTCATAAAATGGGGCAACCCGCCCGCCCTTAACAAGTGTCCTGCTTAGCAACCAAAATTTGGGGCTCAATGGTGGTCTTAAGGCAAGGACTATCTTTACTGAATTTTCAGGCTTATCTATATATAAAGCAAAATACCGCACGAGCATCATCACAAAATCTCCAGAACAAACTTGAAATTTGGCATGTAGGTTCCTCTTGGCTTCTACGGGTTCACCAAGAAAGGATTATTTGAAATGACCATCAGAGCTATTAGTATTTCCTATATTATTATTATTATTATTATTATTATTATTATTATTATTATTATTATTATTATTATTGCTGTTGTTGTTATTATTATTATTATTATTATTGTTATTATTGTTGTTGTTGTTATTATTATTATTATTATTATTATTATTATTATTATTATTATTATTATTATTATTATTATTATGCTCTGATGCTAAGGAGTTCTACTCCCCTTCCCCACCTGGAAAAAAAATCTCTTCCAAATGCAAAACATGAGGAGAGGAGTTTCCATTTCAGTTTCAGTTTCACAGCAGCAAGCAGCTTTAGTACAGAACAGTTGAGCTAAGCTACACCCAGGCTCCTTGCTGTCTCTTTCTTTCTCACACTGCAAATACTGTTTCAGTTTCCAAACAGCCCTCAACTTTCTCACACACTGACAGGATGCTAGCCAGATGAATACCGATGCATGCTGGTAAGCAGAAGCAGATTTTTTTTCTCCTTATTTTCCTCCCACAAAACTAAGTCCGACCACATAGTTTCATAGTGAAGTACAGGTATATATATCCTTACACATATGCATTAAGAATGAAATCAGTTACCTATGTCATAATACATGGGAATGCTTACTAAATCTCTTACTCTTGAAGGAAGGAAGAACGTGCGTTTCAATTTCAGCCAGACTCAATTATCTAGCCACAATTTATTCCCAACAATCTTGAATTGCACTTCGTAATAAATCACTTCTCACCCATTACCATGAAAATAATGGACCACTATATATGAAGTATAGGATTGAATGCCAGGCAGGTACAATCAATTTCAAATGGTTTTCCAGCTCACTATATAGTGTAGCAGCAGATCGCTCCTTACTGGGAGGAGTTAATGTAAAATTATGCTTTTGTGTTATCAATAGTGCAATATGTCAGCCTGGAGATTGGCTTTAACAATACAGAATCTCTAACGAGCGATGCAGTAAAATTACAGAAAGCCTATTTACATTTTGCTGTTGATAACAAACAACAACAAATTCTCTCAAACAGTATTGTCCAATACAAAGTTAAATACAAAGTGATCCAGAATTCCTGCTTGCTTTGGGATTTTTGGTTGCTGAGATCCTTATCAGATTTTTTTTACAAAGGGTCCCCAAAAATTGAATCTTGAATCTCTTCTAGAAATGCAAATTTCTTTTTTCTCTCCCCCACTTAAGTTTTTGGAAGTACCGGTCACTTTACACATGGAGGAATTACTTGCGAGTTCATACTTAAATACTTAAAAAAAATATTATTGAAAACAAGAATAACATTAGTTGCTAAGTATATTGGCTAACATTTGGTCTTGGAATCTAGTTTCATTAAATCAGCATGGGCTAGCTTTGGTTTTTTTCTCTCCTTATATATGAATACTATGTATTAATTCCAATTTTAACCTGGGGATTAAAGACCTCACTATTGTGCTACCAAAATTGTTGTTAGAAACAGATCTTGGGTTTTTTTTTTGAATTTTTTATTTTATTTTAAACCACAAACATAAACAAACATGACACACAACATTAAATAAAATCTTTCCATTACATAGTGTGTCAGTTGGTACATATCTCTTGTGCACAATATCAAGAGTCATTCCATCCTGTTTTTATATTACATTTCATATTGTATATAACTACTATTCGCTTAGTATTGTATTATTATCAAATCATTATCAGACTCAATTCAAAAAACAGATCTTGTTTTCATTTGGCACAGAGCCTGTTTTTTTTTTTTTAAACACGCCACTCTTCCATTACAAACAGGTTTTTTTTTTGTCTCTTGCTGAATCAAAATACTGGCAGCACTTGACTTAAAACGACCACAATTGTGCTGAAAACCACCGTCGCTAAGTGAAACAAACTTTTAAGTAAGTTTTGCCCCATTTTACGACTTTTCCAGCCGTTGTGGTTAAGTGAATCATTCTATTTCATTACGTGAGTCATATGGTCATTAAATGAACCCGGGCTTCCCCCGTTGACTTTTTTTGGCAGAAGGTTGCCAAAGGGAATCTTTGTGTGCGTCATAAATACGAGTCAGTGGCCAAGCATCTGAATTTCGATATGTGATTGTGGGAATGCTGCAATGGTTGTGAGCATGTGGAAAATGGTCGCAAGTCACTTTTTTCAGTGCGGTTGTAACTTTGAATGGTCACTAAAGCGAATTGTTGTAAGTCAAGGACTCTCTGTATTCATACAAGAAGCAAGCGATTCCCAGCCTAGCAGAAGGTTTCTGTCAACTCATAAAATATTTCTATGGTCTTTTTAGAGCTGCCAACAGAAAGGGAGGGGGAAGCAATACAGCAGCTTGCAAATTGAAAGCGCATTGCACAAATGTTTTCAAAAATAGTAACTAGGTGACTGAAGTTTCTGCCGTGCAAATTTCTAACTGGAGAGAGTGATTGATCACTCTGGGCTATGAATGTGTCCCATTGGAGAATATGAATTAGGATACCCGCAGGGGGTGGAGAGAAAACCAGGGTCAAGGATGACAATGAATGATGTGTCTCAGAGTCGGCTGCATCCAGGTAGTGCTGGCATGTTAATTCCCAATAAATCCTTTTTAAGTTTTGGAAGTTTGGCTTGAGACTCATGATTTAAATGCCAGAATCCTGACAGCTAGCTGTTAACTAAATATCGGCAGTGAGTCTCCGAACAGCCATTGCAAGGAAGGTCACAAAATGGGGCAAAACTCACTTAATAAATGCTTTGCTTAGCTACAGACATTTTTTTTTCTGCTCACTTTTGATCCCAGGGCTCCCTGTTTTGGTGGCGATGGATTTCAATCACGTGAGACCCAGTATTTTCTTCCTGCCTAAGCAGGGGGTTGGACTAGAAGACTGCCAGGGTCCCTTTATTTATTTTATCTTATTTTATTTTAATTTATTTTGTTTGTCAAGTGTGTATGAGAAAACAAGTATAAGTATGAACATAACATATATACATAATAAATGAGTACGAATAAACGGGGACCATAGGACAGGGGATGGTAGGCACGCTGGTGTGCTTATGCATGCCCCTTTACGGTCCTCTTAGGAAGGGAGTGAGGTCCACTGTGGACAGTTTAAGATTAAAGGAGTGGGGGTTAGAGGATGTAACAACAGAGTCAGGGAGTGAGTTCCAGGCATTGACCACTCAGTTGCGGAAGTCGCATTTTCTGCAATTGAGTTTGGAGAGATTTACTTTGAGTTTGTATCTATTGTTTGCCCTTGTATTATTGTGGTTGAAGCTGAAGTAGTCGTTGACAGGCAGGACGTTGTAGCAGACAATTTTGTGTACTGAGCTTAGATCAGACTGTAGGTTGCATAGTTCTAGGTTGTCTAAGTCCAAAATTTCAAGCCTGGTGGTGTAAGGTATTTTATTGTGAGTGGAGGAGTGGAGGACTCTTCTTGTGAAATATTTCTGGACTTGCTCAATTATGTTAATGTCCGTTATACAGTGTGAATTCCAGGCAGATGAACTATATTCAAGAATTGGTCTGGCAAAGGTTTTGTATGACCTGGTGTGATGACCTGGAGTGTAACACAAATGTAACAAAACCCAAAATGTAAATAATTGTCTTTTAATGCCTCCAACTTGGCCCCACTGTTCAATAATTCTCAGTTGGAGATAAAACTCATTCAAAAATAGTCTTCAAAAGAAAGCAATGCAGTCCGAACTTAATGAGAAGATAGAGGTGAAATAAAAACCCAAAACAAACTACAACGAAGGAAACTCCACAACGGACCAGGATAAGTAATTACCAATTTCAAGGAGATAACAAGGCACAGTCTGTTGGAAGGACACCAACCAAGATAACTTCAGCCCAAAATAAAACACACTTTGCTTCTGGCAACGCTGTGTTGTAACGTCTCTCTTATATACTATTCTTCCCAGCTGCAACCAATGAGGGGGTTCATGGCTGCTTCTTCTCTCATAAGCCAGGTTGTTTCCTTCACCATTCCTCCCTGTGTGTCCTAGGATGAAGAGGGGATGGGCCTGGTTTTTCCACTGACTGCCCAGCCTCCCCCACAACCTCTGGAACCACACCTACACTCCCTGTCAGCTGTTCCTCCTCTCCCTCAGAGTCTGACTCTAACAAGGGCATGGCATCTGGTTTGCAGTACAGTTTGCAGTATCTTCCAACTTTGTTCTTCTATTCTAAGTCTTTGCCTAGGCTCAGGAATGTGGACAAAAGGAGTCTGCCTCCTAGGGCAGTTCATTTTCTCCTCCTAAATGGAAATTTCTCACAAACCGAGTGTGAAAGTTCGGATATATGTGTGTGTGTGTGAGCCATAAAAGACTCCAGTGTTGCTATGTGGGGATATCTGTTTGCGCCGGTGATGGATGGACTCACACAACACATGGCTCAGCTGTATCAAAGCCACACAGAGCCAGATGTGCAAATTTATGGCTTTATTATTCAACATACTCCTGGAAAAATAAATATAGCTGATGCCTTAATATGTCTTCCATTACCTGATTTGCAATCAGATTAATTGGTAGAGGGGCACATAGGTTGGGCTGTTGATTAATCTATTTTTATTTATTTATTGTTTTAGTTGATTCTGAGGTATTTTCCTTACAAGAACACTTTGCTTTCAAGATTTTGGCTCACAAGATTTTGACGGACGTATTGTTTGACCCACAAATGACACAACTGGTTCCTCCTTTGTGTTGACAAATCTAGGCACAGCGGTTAAGTGAATTGTTGCCATGGTTAAATGAATAACACGGATGTTAAGTGAATCTGTCTTCCCCCTTGACTTTTTGAAGGTTGCAAAGGGGGATCATGTGACCCCAGGACACTGCATCATAAATATGAATCGGTTGCCAATTGTCTGAATTCTGACCACGAAGGTTCTAGAAATGGATGGAAGGGAGAGAATTCCTCCACAGATACTAGCCATTTCTAAGGAAGGTTCTAGAAATGGGCCGAAGGGAGAGACTTTCTGTAGAGATAATAACCATTTCTGAGGAAAGTTCTAGAAATGGTCTGAAAGGAGAGAATTCCTCCACAGATACTAGCCATTTCTAAGGAAGGTTCTAGAAATGGATGGAAGGGAGAGAATTCCTCCACAGATACTAGCCATTTCTAAGGAAGGTTCTAGAAATGGGCCGAAGGGAGAGACTTTCTGTAAAGATAGTAACCATTTCTGAGGAAAGTTCTAGAAATGGTCTGAAAGGAGAGAATTCCTCCACAGATACTAGCCATTTCTAAGGAAGGTTCTAGAAATGGGCTGAAGAGAGAGAATTCCTCCTGAGATACTATCCATTTCTCAGGAAGGTTCTAGAAATGGGCCGAAGGGAGAGACTTTCTGTAGAGATAGTAACCATTTCTAAGGAAGGTTCTAGAAATGGGCTGAAGAGAGAGAATTCCTCCACAGATACTAGCCATTTCTTTTTTTTTTTTAAAGAATTTTATTGATTTTCTACAAACAAACAAGACAAACAAAACATTAAAACATCAACTCTCTTATGTACATACAGTGTGTCGGTTGTTCATCAGTTTTGTGCATTCATTTTGTAGTCTCAATTACAGTTATGTTACATAACAACTCATATTGTCAATCCAAACTTATATATCCTAATATCACTATTAAAAAATCATTTGACTATACTTTTAATCATTCATGCTTTTTGAGATAACAATACTTTAAATAGTTTATTCTATAACCAATCATATAATCATACCAAATCTATCCTAAAAACACTTTATCAATATAATAACAAAGGCGAAAGAAAAAATAAAGATATTCCTTGCTGTCTAACATTCTAAATATTCTATTATCGTATTTTGTCATCTAGCCATTGATAAAAAAGATCCCAAATTTCATAAAATTGTTTATCCTCTTGCTCTCTAATTTCAAATGTCAATCTACTCATCTCAGCACATTCCAATATTTTCTTAATAATTTCTTTCTCTGATGGTATTTTCTCACTCTTCCAATTTTTAGCAAATACAATCCTAGCCGCTGTTAATACATTTACAATCAGATATTTCAAGTCTTTACTGTATGTATCTGGTAAGATTTCCAATAAAAAGAACTCCGGTTTCAAATCTATATGTTTCTTTGTCATTTTTTCCAACCACATGCGAATTTTAGTCCAATATTTTTTAGCGTCCTCAGAGGTCCACCACATATAGTAATATTAGCCAGGTATCTGATGACATTTCCAGCATTTTTCAGATTTGTTCTTAAACATTCTTGCTATTCTTGTCGGGGGAAAGTGCCACCTGTAAAACTTCTTACAGAAATTTTCTTTATATGCCAGGGCTGCCAACCTTGAGTGATAGTTCGGAGTGGGACACTGCGAGGGAGCGAAGTGACCGAGGGGGGGATGGTGTGGAAGGGGGGGTGTCCCCCCTTCCACGGTAGGGAGCTTTGACAATTTTACATTTTAAATGGTGCAATCTGATGCATACTTTAGTCATGATTTGGACATATACATACATACATACATGCAAGCAGCACCAATGTACTTGAACTGGATTTGTAAGATATTAATAATGCAGTTCACTGACCATCTTGGCCGGAAAGGGTCCACATTCTTGGGCCTCTGCCCATCTGCTCTGTCCCTTTGGGCTGCTCCAGCTCTCCTCCTCCTCCTCCAGGGTCCCTGGCTGAGAGGGGCGTCCCAAGTGCCTGGGATCCGGCCCCTCCAGGCTGCCTCTTCAGGGCCACAGAAGCCTCCCTCACATGGCCCCGGGGGTGGAGGGGGCCTTGCCAGGGTTCCCGGCCTTGGAGCTGGGCAGAAACGGCCCTTCCCAGCCCTCTCCCACCCTCTGGGCCTCCCACCTGCGGAGGGGAGGGGGATCCAGGCTGAGTCTTGGACCCACCAGCCTCACAGTCCAGCCTGCCCTCTGGCGGGACCCCCTTCCTGGAGAGGCTCCTCCCTGCCAGACCCTCTTGCAGCCTCTTGGACCCAGGGGAGGCTGGGGGGGGCACATATCTAGGTGCAAAGGGGGGGGGAGGGACACAATGTACCCGGGAAGGAGCCCTCCCCCCCTCTTCCCCCTCCCTCTCCAGGGACTTCCCATCAGGCTGGGGAGCGAGAGAAGCCGAGGTGCGCAAGAGGCCAGCCATGGCAGCTCCCCTTGCAAGAGGGAGGCCAGAGAGGGACGCGCCTTTGCGCCCCAATCCCAGCGGCCTTGAGACCAGACGGGTGCGGGGAGGGGATGATGGGAGCTCAGCTCTCGAGAAAGGCCCAGGGATGCCCTGTAGTCGTACTTCATGGGGGATAGAGAGTTCGTCTCTCTCATCTCCGCCTGCCAGAGCAGAGTGCAGCGCAAGGGTTAAGCCCAGAGAGTTGTGACATCCTAGAGCGGAAAGGAGCAACCGCTTCCTGCAGCGTGGAATTCTCTCCTCACCCCAGTACAGAAATCAATGCGGGCAACGTCCTCTCGCACATGCTCTGTTCGCCCTCTGAAGCCGCCCAGGATCGGAGGCTTCACTTCTCGAAACTTTGGGCTTGGGCATATCGATATTCGGAATATCAGAGAATGTAGAGATATATTTATTTTTGTACATTCCATTTTGGGGGTTTAGCGTGAGATTTCGTTTATCAGAGTGAGACGGTCAAAATTGGTTGAATTGCGTGAGTCTCACGCTGATTGCGTGAGAGTTGGCAGCCATGATATGCTGTTGACATTGTCATTTTTAATTTTGAGACCACAATTTTTGCCATTTCTCTAAATGAATCCCATATCCAAAATTCTTCCCCCAAACAATCATAGTTTCTTTAACTTGTTCTTCCTCTAATTTAATTCCCAGTAAATAACCATATAATTTTTTAATCACCTTCTCATCAGTACCCATCAAGATCTTATCTAGATCAGTCTTTTTATCATAGAATCCCTCCATTTTAGAATCTTCATCATACCTTGAATGTATTTGCGCATATGAAAACCAATTTATCTTTATACCTTGTTCCTCTAAATTTTGAATCGATTTAAGTTCACCCTTTTCATCCAAGAGTTCCCCATATCTAACTGTTTGTTCCTTCTTATAAATTATAGGATAGGAAAATGCTTCAGTAGTCAATAACCAAACTGGAATTTTCAAATAACATTGTCTTTTTATCTTCTCCCAATTTAACCACAAAGACTCCCGTATATAATGTCTTCTAAAGTAACCCTGTGTTTTAGTTCCCTTATATCATAAAAAAGCATGCCAACCCAACAGCAAATCATGACCTTGTAGTGTCAACAATCTAATCTTTCTTAATGTTATCCATTCCTTGACCCACATCAGACTTGCAGCTTGATAATACAATTCCCAATTGGGCAGGCCAAAACCTCCTCTAATTCTAGCATCTTGCAAAAGCTTTAGCTTTATTCTCACTTTCTTACCTTGATACTAGCCATTTCTAAGGAAGTTCTAGAAATGGGCCGAAGGGAGAGACTTTCTGTAGAGATAGTAACCATTTCTGAGGAAGTTTCTAGAAATAGTCTGAAGGGAGAAAATTCCTCCACAGATACTAGCCATTTCTAAGAAAGGTTCTAGAAATGGGCTGAAGAGAGAGAATTCCTCCTGAGACACTATCCATTTCGAAGGAAGGTTCTAGAAATGGACCAAAGGGAGAGAACTCCACAGATGTAAGAAGGCTAAGGACAAAATACAGTTCACAAAACATGATTAGGTCCAAAATGTCCTCCATTTGGTTTCTAATTGTGTTAAACACACCAAGAGAAACATGAACACTGCTTATGGATTCATCTAAAGAGCTGGTTAGAACATCTGTAAGAGAAGAAAAATGGCTTAAAGCATGTGTACTTTAATCAGATGTATTTATTTTTCCCTTCCTATCTCAAAGATAATATTTTTGGCAAAAGCCCTTTTGACATTATGCAAATTATAGCTTTAGAAAATTAATATTTACTTTTTTTTTGGTATTGATCTTCCTCCCGCAGAAATACAAAAAGCAAATTTCAGTACCAATGATTATCAGTTGGCTTCCTAATTAGGAATCCCAACTTTTCTTTTTGTGATTGTCTCTGTTCCCTACCTTTATTTATTCAATTTTATGATTTATTTGCAAGAGCAGTTTCAGTTCCCAATGTTAACAATGAATGATATGATTTTCTGCTTCTGTTTACAGCATAAATTAGCATTCTCCCCCCCCCTCCATTTTCTATTAGAGCTTTTCAGTAAGGAATTATAATGCGTAATTTGCTGCAAATAGATGTTATGATCTTGCTGGTTGAGAACAGGCCCATAAACTTGTAGAAGTGATAAAAATGGAATCAATTATTTCTCAGATGGAAGCTATTTACAACCTTTCCACGGAAACTTGCCACTGATAGCACTTGTGACAAATAATTAAATTTCCTAAAAACAACATTCATGGAATTGTATTTTATTTTAAAAGCAGCTCATAAGAGTCTACGATCCTTCCCTTCCTTATGAAGCAGCGGAACGAACACCAATAAACCTGTTGCATCAATAAGTTATCTTTTGTTTTCTTATTGTATATTTATTTAAAAGCCACTTGGAAAATAATGATGAATAATCCAGGACTTAAAAATAGTTACTAACAAAATGAATCACATTGGGATATTAACTTAGAAAGACTCCCGAGGAATGAAATATTAAAATATATGTGCTCTGGAAGCCATTCACATACCATAACTTCTCATTGCTTCTTACTAGAGGTTGTTAATTAAAATTTACAGTATATTCTGGTATATCTCAGGGTTTTGGATTTGTTTTCCAGAAACTGTATAGGAATTTTGCAATCTTCCAATTTTTTTTTAAAGGAAATTTTTTTACTGCATATAATTTTGAGAAAAAAGCCACAGGAGTGGATGGCTTATAAAAGCTGATTTTAGAGAATAGGTGCTATGTTTGGACTTACTCATGGTTTGAAGAAATGTTGTGAGATGAAGTCTGAACACCTTGCGCAGCCCTATCCTATGACATTGAACCATTGAAATAATAAGAGTTTTAAATTTATAAGCCACCCACTCCTGCGGCTTTTTGTAGTTTGCATGGAATTGGGGTTCTTCTCTGAGTTAGTTAAGAGATTCCTTCTAGAGATGCTTGGCACTTTAAATTTTCTTGAGAATACATACACGCACACACACAATTAATGAGGAGACCATGTACTTTTGCAATAGACAGGGCCAATTCCAGAGCCCTTGTTTGTCTGCTGCTGGAATTCAGCAGTTCATTAAAGTGCCATTAACGGCCACATCAAAGGGTCAAAATTGCTGTGTTTTGCTTTGCCAAATGTAACAGGTCAGCTTCTAAGTGAAAGATTGCAAAAGTTGCAATTTGGCTACTGCTGGCGATGGTGAAATAACGATATGTTTTTCTCTCTCTTTCTGCGTGCCAAACAGAAGGGTGTAGTTATTGTCGTGAGTTTGCTTCAGTGTTTGAAATGCCCATTTCCATAATTGTCAGTGTGTCTTCTTTCCTCCAAGCAAAACCTGTGCTCGGTGTGTTTTCTGTGTGGTGTGGGATGCTATGCAAACAAAGGGATTGTATGCCTTTGGGTAAACTGAGGCATAACTTAAAACTTGCAGGGGTCATGTTCCCTCTGACATTGCATCAGTAAGCGGTGACAATTATGTGTGTGTATGCATGTGTGTGTCAGTTGTGTAAAGGAATGCTAGTAATTAATTTTATCCCTCTATTGCAGGGGTCTTCAAACTTGACAGTTTTAAAACTTGTGGACTTCAACTCCCAGAATTCCTCTTCTAGTCATTTTAGCTCAGGAATTCTGGGAGTTGAAGACAACAAGTCTTAAACTTGCCAAGTTTGGAGACCTCTCCTCTATTTTATCTTCTGGTTACATTGGTGTATATAAGGGATTTCCAAACTTGGCAACTTTAAGAGTTGTGGACTTCAAGTCTCAGAATTTACCAGCCAGCTGTGGTTGAGGAATTCTGGGAGTTAAAGTCCACAAGTCTTAAAAGTTGCTAAGTTTGGAGAGCCCTGGCGTATACCATTGCATCCTTTCCTGCTGCATATTCTTTCACGTATTTGATTGCATTTACAGATAATGGAGAACAAATGCTAGGAATTCCTTTACAAGCTATTCTTTGGTCTGGCTAAAACAGCTGTTCAAAGGTTCTTCCAATTTCTGCTTAGGCTAGACCTTACCTGGCACCTGCAGATGAAGAAAACCGCATAGAAAGCCTTGCTTGAGAACACAGTTAAAGTACTGTTGAGAATAGCTTTAAATAGCATTTTATAATTTTAGAGTTAGTTATCAAGGTGTTTTATTGGTTCCATTGCTCACTTCCCAGAAATACTTTCTCACAATCCTGCTGGGAAACTGCTAACCCAGCTGACAATATGTATTTATCTTATCCTTCCGTTCTTCCATCTTTAACTCAGGCAAGCTTTACCAAATAGGATGATGTTTTAACATTTCAGTAAAGTTGTCCCTGATAGAAAGAGTTTTCTCCTTACTACAGATAGTTCTCGGCTTATAACAGTTTTTTTTGGTGACCATCTAAATCAGGGGTCACCAACCTTTTTGGACCTCAGGGACCACCAAACTCATAACTTTAAATCCCGTGGACCAGAGACCCTGTGAAAATCCCAAAAAAAGTCTGCAGGAAAATTCCCCACCCTGTTTTCCTACCGATCGATCATTCTTTATTTGGGATTGCAGGATACTGTCTCCAGCTCCGTTCTCAGGGGGAGAGAGAGAGAGAGAGAGAGATTTTGGCTTCATGCAAGGAAAGCAGCAGAAGCAGCAGAAGTCTTTCTTTCTCTCCTCCAAACTCTCCAGAAACGAGTCTTTGCTGGTGCAGCCTCTTGGAGCAGGAGGCCTTGCGTCCCAAAGACTCCTTTCTGGCGGAGTTTGGAGGAGAGAAAGAAAGACTTTGGCTGCTTTCCTTGTGTGCAGCCAAAAGCAGAAGAAGAAAGAAGCAGAAAGAAGCAGCCTGAGGGCCAGGCCAGATGTATGAGGTGGGGTGCAAGTTCTCCCCTCTGCCCTTTCCCCCCTCCCCTCACTACCTCATGTTGTTCGCAATGCAAGCTATGCAAGCCTTGTGTTCCCAGAGGCCATGTGGCCTCAGCCTGGATTAATTGCTTTGGAGTGTGCTTTGGGGGTGACATTTCTCTGCAGACCACCAAAATTTTCTTATGGCCCACCAGTGGTCCCTGTCCCACTGGTTGGCAACTACTGAACTAAATGGCTGCAAATATTTAGGTCATATGCTGCATTTGAATGAACTTGTAAGTGAACAGAAATGGGATGCAACCTCTACGCAACAAAAGGTTAACATCTTTCTGGAAATTGGAATCCATGCAGATTTGGAATAAGAAAACAGTGAATACGACAGATTGCTAATAAATCCCCAACAGGTGATTGACCTGTTAGCCTACAATTAGCCAGGTAAAACCAATTCCACAGGGGACTAAAAATTCTTGGCCTTTCTAATCTCTCCAAATGGGATGGCTTTTTTCTATTTGTAAAAAAACCCCTCAAAAATCCCACAGATCTCTTTCAGCAGCTGTTTTGGCACTTGAAAATGGAGATAATTTCCTCTTACAAAGAATAGAAAGCTACAAAAAGATTCTTTCTAAATGCTTACAGCAGTTTTTATAGTTAGAAAAAATGGTGAAGAAGAGGAAAAGGAATGGTTGAAGAAGTCAAGACGGGGCCTGGAAGATTAAGCACTAATCAAGAAGTGGCCGGGTCTCTAAAACAGAACTGTTGCATCACTTCAAGTGTCAGCTTAGAATAGAATAGAATAGAATAACAGAGTTGGAAGGGACCTTAGAGGTCTTCTAGTCCAACTCCCTGCCTAGGCAAGAAACCCTACATCACTTCAGACAAATGGTTATCCAACATCTTCTTAAAAACTTCCAGTGTTGGAGCATTTACAACTTCTGGAGGCAAGTTGTTCCACTGGCTAATTGTTCCAACTGTCAGGAAATTTATCCTTAGTTCCAGGTTGCTTCACTCCTTGATTAGTTTCTACCCTTTGCTTCTTGTCCTGCCCTCAGGTGCTTTGGAAAATAGCTTGACTCCCTCTTATTTGGGGCAGCCCTTGAGATATTGGAAGTCTCTTTTATCATGTCTCCCCTAGTCCTTCTTTTCATTAAATTAGACATACCCAATTCCAGCAACTGTTCTTCATATATTTTAGCCTCCAGTCCCCTAATCCTCCCTGTTGCTGTTCTCTGCACTCTTTCTAGAGTCTCAACATCTTTTTTTTACATTGTGGTGACCAAAACTGGATCAGTATTCCAAGTGTGGCCTTACCAAGTCGTTATAAAATGGTATAAACATTTCATGTGATCTTGATTCCATCCTTCTGTTTACGCAACCTAGAATTGTGTTGGGTTTTTTGGCAGCTGCTGCACACTGCTGGCTCATATTTAAATGATTGTCCACTAGGACTCCGAGATCCTTCTCACAGTTACTACTATTGAGCAAGGTACCACCTATACTATACCTGTGCATTTTGTTTTTCTTGCCTAAATATAGAGCCTTACTTTTTTCAGCATTGAATTTCATTTTGTTAGATAGCACCCAATGTTCAAGTCTATCAAGATCTTTCTGTATCTTAAGCCTATCTTCTGGAGTGTTGGCTATTCCTGCCAGCTTGGTGTTGTCTGCAAAATGTTCCCACTTAATTGTGAAGAGCAGTTCAAAAGGATTTATCTCACCTGCTATTCATTTGGATTGAAGGACTAGCCTTGGAAAAAGTTGGCTCTTCTACACAGAATAGAATAGAATAGAATAGAATAGAATAGAATAGAATAGAATAGAATAGAATAGAATAGAATTCTTTATTGGCCAAGTGTGATTGGACACACAAGGAATTTGTCTTGGTGCAAATGCTCTCAGTGTACATAAAAGAAAAGAAACATTCATCAAGAGTCAAAAAGCATAAGGTACAACACTTAATAATAGTCATAGGGTACAATAGTCCATTCTCTTTATATTCTGTTCAAGTTTAAGATTTTCTCAGGCCAAACACCAATACTTACCTAGAGCTGCAAGTATTATTATGGAGAATGCTTAAATTGTTAATGTACTTCTAACGCAATGCCTGCTAGTCGTATTCAGATTACAACTGGCACAATTCTATGATATTGTTGTTAGATTTATAGCCTGCCTCTACTTTAGTACAACTCAAGGCGATATACACAATGCTCCCACATCATCACCAACAATCACCTGAAGTGGGTTGTGTTGGATTTGAGAGAGAATGATTGGCTTGAGTCACCCAGCTGGCTTTCTTGGCTAAGGCAGGACTAGAACTCACGCCTTCCTGACTTCTAGGAGACAATTGTTTAAAACATTCCATTTTCCACTGGTTTGGAAAAACTGGCATCTTGTTCTTTTGAGAAACAGATTAGGCTGATCTTTTTTTTTATATTAAATTAAATTTATTTTTTATTATAAATTTTTATAATAAACAAACAAAACATAAAAACATCAGGCCATCTTCCATATATGTACATACAGTGTGCCGGTTGGTTTACAAATTATTTTGTGCTTCCATTTTGTAGTCTTCAATTACAGTTACATTGTATGTGATCTTGTATTTTCAATCCAATATTAAATACATTGGTATCATTATTAATTAATCATTTGACTATACTTTTATTCATTCATGCTTTAGGAAATAATCATATTTTACTTAATTTGTTTTGTTACAATTCATATTATCATCCCAAATCTATCCTAAAATCATTTTGTAGATAATAAGGAAAGAATACATTTTTATATATTTAGTATTTTCTAAAAGTCTACATATTTCGTTACTATACTTTATTGTTTAACCATTGATAGAATAGATCCCAAACTTTATAAAATTGTTTATCATCCTGTTCTCTAATTTCAAATGTCAATCTGCTCATTTCAGCACATTCCAATATTTTCTTAATGATTTCCTCGTGTGATGGTATTTTCTCATTTTTCCAGTTTTTAGCAAATACAATCTTAATTTAATTTGTTAATACATTTACAATCAGGTATTTCAAGTCTTTACTATATATTTCAGGTAAAATTCCCAATAAAAATATCTCTGGTTTCAAATCTATATGTTTTTTTTGTCATTTTTTCCAACCACGTGAGGATTTTAGTCCAGTATTTTTTAGCATCTGCACAAGTCCACCACATATGGTAATATGAGCCAGGTGTCTGATGACATTTCCAACATTTTTCGGATTTATTTTTGAACATTCTTGCTATTCTTGTCGGGTAAAATGCCACCTGTAAAACATCTTATACAAATTTTCTTTATATGCTGTTGACATTGTCATTTTATAATTTTGAGATCACAATTTTTGCCATTTCTCTAGATCAATCCCATATCCAAAATTATTCCCCAAGCAATCATAGTTTCTTTAACTTGTTCTTCTTCTAGTTTAATTTCTAATAAATATCCATACATTTTTTAATCACCTTTTCATCAGTATCTGTCAAAATCTTATCTAAATTAGTCAGTTTATCATAGAAACCTTTTGTTTTAGAATCTTTATTATACCTTGAATATATTTGCGCATATGAAAACCAATTTATCTTTATACCTTGTTCCTCTAGTTTTGATCTTTTTTGTAAGGTGCCTGTTGCTGCAACCCTTAAAAGAGACAGAAAACCTGATGGGGAGAATTAAACATATTTATAAAAGAACCAAATGACCTAATTTTCATAGAAAAGCAAGTGATGATGGGTACACAGGTTGGGAAATTCAGCCTCTTCACACCTGGAAATTAGATAATCAACTTCTTCACTATCTGACAAAGGATTTCCTTTCAGTTTCTTGGAAGGAGATTATCTGTGTTCCTCCTACCTTGTTTGGAAGTCTCATACTTTGAGCACTTGCAACTTTCAATAGTGATGATGATGATGATGATAATAATATTATCTGGATGGTCTGGAAAGTCGGTGTGGCAGTGCCTGGAGACAGCAGAATAGAAGAAAAAGAACTGGAGAAGATAACAAAATACAAAGACCTACAAATAGAAATAGAATGACTGAGGCAAAGGCAAGCAAGGGTAGTACCAATAGTAGTAGGCGCCTTGGGTGCAGTCCCAAAACAACTGGAGCACTACTTGAACACGATCAGTGGCATTGACAAATTTGCCATTGGTCAATTGCAGAAGGCAGCTTGAGCTGGAACAGCTTCCATCCTGCAGCGATCTCTGTAACACCGTCAAATATCCAGATTTGCCTCTCCCAGGTCCTTGGGAAGGACTCGATAGGTAGACAAAAATGCCAAACCCCAGTTTGAACATCTGGCTGACTGTGTGATTAATAACAATAACAATAATAATAAGTCGATACCTAGGATGCTGGCAGCAACCCGTATCACTCATCAGCGCCAGTCAATGATATTTTAATACATTTTAAAATGTTCAGTTGATTGAGTTTCATGTTTAATGAATAAAAGTTTACCATAACAACAAGAACGACAACAACCTCAACCAGTTGGACAACTAATGCATACAGATAGTGAAGGTCTCAGGCATATAGAATGCAAGATTATTTGTGCTTTGCGGAATATGTAGAGATGACTTCATCTCTAAAATCATTGGTTTAATGTACCATTTCTCAGGTTCCTTCTATCCTTGATTTACCTCATGACACATCCTAGGGTCTTCCCACCAAACTTCCATTTCAATTCAAACAGAACACTTTCAATGTACAAGAATGTTTCCATTTGACAGGCAGTATTGCAGACTTTATTTTGGATATCTTTTAGTGTATTCCCCTCAAAAGGCACTACGCTGCCTCGTGATGCATTTCTCTCTATGGGGACATGGTGACTCATTTCCACCATTAGATGCTTGGAACAGCTCCAGTATCCAACACTAATACCATTATGTGATAATGACCAGCAGTATCCATCGCCTTAAAATAGCATGCGATCTTGCTCTCCGTTTATTTCTTCCAGCATTTGTATGTGCTGTTGCAAGATTACAGCCTCATTGTTCAGATCCTCAGCAAGGCTTTGTTGAATTCAGCTTTCCTATTTCTAGGCCAGATCCTGTCACATTCACGCATCGTGTTTTCTGATCGAACTCCCTTTTTTCGAGGGAGTGCATGAAAAAGAGAGGGAGGGAGAAAAAAAAAAGAGAGAGATGTTTGGCCCTTGGGATATTGGGAAAACCACCCAATTTTATGGACCTTTTGATGAAAAAAAAAAGAGAAAAAAAGGAATCTGCAATTTATGGGTTTAAGGATGTGAAAGGTCAGCTTACATGAAAAAGGGATTCAAATATTTTTACCACCAGTTTGGTGGACATGGCTTGGTGGGCACGCTTTGTGTGCGTGCACACACTTTGTGTGCCTGCCTGCACCAAACGTGCACTTCGCGCAAGCGTAGAGGCGGTCTAACTCACCTCCTGCGAACCTGCACGGTCCTGGTCGCTTCAGCAACTGCGCTTCAAAAGCATACTCTTCTGTGCGACACAAAGCAGCTGCACTTCAAATTCAGAGGATAAAAGGTGAGTCTGGGAGCCTGGGCAGACGGGTGGGCCTGACAGCAGAGCGGTGGAGAGAACCGGTTCAGTCTCCGCTGCTCATCGCGGCTACCGGCTCGGCAGAACCAGTCCGAACCGGTAGAATACCACCACTGATTCAGTAGCTACACTGGCTTTCTCTACGGCCAACTCCCCCTGGTTTGTCTCTACAGACTGAGCTGTTTCTGACAAGGCTTTGATTTTTTTGCCTGGGTAGACCTTTGCAGTCCTTCCAATTTGCTTCTGTAAATACTTTAGTTTGTATTCTAAATGGATATTGATCGGTTCGTCTCCGTTCTCTTATTCTTCATTCTGGATGTTCTTTTTATAGAAGGGGTACATTCTTTTCAAATATCCTTTTGTCACTGGATTTGATTTGTAATAAGCTTCAAATATTTGTCAGGGCGAAAAAAACAAAACAAAAACTTTTTCTTCCAGCAGCTCTGCAGCTGCTGGGCTTGGTTGCTCAGCCAACAGTCCCAAGTTCTATAAACCTGTCAGAGCGTTTGCAGCGTGACTACCATTATGAGACAACCAGGAGGAAAACACAGCACACACATACTTAGACTTTTAACAGTGGTGGTTTTTATACAACAGTTATATACAGACATATATGTGGTAGGCAAAATACCTTGCGAGCAATCTTTCTTCTTCTTAACTCTACACAGAGAACTCTGCAATGGATACCAGACACAAGGAGAGAGAACATGCCCTCTAATGGCTGCCCTTCTATAAACACCTCTTAAAGGGATAGAACCATTCCCAGCTGCAGCAGCACGGGTGCCTCGGGAGTAAGGCTGCAAGGTGATGGCTCCTCTCTTAAGAGATAAAAGCCAGCTGAGAAACCAGAGTTTTTTGCAGGAAGCAAAGAAGTTTTTGCACTCAAGCCTTGTGAACATTTGGAGTATCTTGGTTGGTGTTTGGAGAATCTTTGTGTTTGAAATATTTCTTAGTAACTTTATCTGGTGTTCTTGGCAGCCTTGCACCACCTTGGCAAGGCTCGTTCTTATCAGAGACAGTTAGTTTGAAACAGCCTTTTAACCGGGAAGGAATTCATAAAGAATCAGTAAAAGGTTTTGCTGTTACCTCCGTTTCGTGTTGGTTTCCTTGGAACAAGGTTTGGGTCAGAACAATAAGTAAGCAAACATCTTCTTAACTGTACACCTAGAGAACTCTGCAATGAATACTGGACACAAGGAGAGAGAAAACACGCCTTCCAATGGCTGCAATATATAAACACCTCCTAAAGGGATCTTTAATCCCCAGTCTTAAAGGAAAATACCCATGCTATGCTGATTTATTCTTATTGTATCATCCTATATTACATCAGCTTCACTGCTGGTTGGTTCTTAAATCCCAAGACCTTAACGAAGCCATTTGTCCCTAGGTGTCCAGAAACCTTGCTCTGGGATGGATTTCTGTCAATTTCATTATTCTTGTGAATGCAAGAAAAGTCATAAAATGGGGCAAACCCCACCTAATAACCCACAATTCTGGCCACAATTGTGCTTGTCAGTCAAAGGCTTACCTGTATATGCAGATAGACCTCAACTTACAATGGTTCATTTAGGGACTGTTCAAAGTTACAACGGCCCTGAAAAAAGTTATGTATTTTTCACACAACCATTGCAGCATCTCTATAGGGTCACAGGATCCAAATTCAAACAACAGACTTGTACTTACAACGGTTGCAGTGTCCTGGTGGGTTGCGTGACCTGCTTTTGTGACCTTCTGACAAGTGACGTCGATGGGGAATCCAGATGCACTTAACAATGGTGTTACTAATTTAACAACCTCAGCAATTCCCTTAAAACTGTGGCAAGAAAGGTCATAAAATGAGACAAAATTCACTTAACAAATGTCTCCCTTAGTAACATATTTTTGAGGCTCCATTGTGATTGTAAGTGGAGGACTACCTGCATGTGTTTGTGTATAAACATATATTTGTCTATTGTTTGTGAATCCCTCTTTCTCTCTCTCTCTTTGTCTGAATGTGTTTATCTATATACATTTTTTGTATTATAAATAGGTTGTTATATGTATGTTGTTCTTATTAGTTTATGTTAATTTTTGCAATATTGTTACTGAACTTTTAAAATCTAATTTTATTTTATTGCTCTTTTAATACCTGTACACAGCCTGGAGAGCCTGCAGGAACTAAGGCAGTAGATAGTTTGTATAAATTAACATTAAAATGGGTACTTTCAATCAGAATACAGGTGGAAGGGACCTTAGAGATTTCCTAGTCCAACCCTCTGCTCAAGCAGAAGACCCCAGATTATTTCAGACAAGTGGTTGTCCAGTCTCTTCTTGAAAGCCTCCAGTGATGGAGCACCTACAACTTCTGGAGGCAACTTCTGTTCCACTGGTTAATTGTCCTCCTAGCTAGGAAGGTTCCCCTTAATTCCAGGGTGCTTCTCTCCTTGATTAATTTCCATCCATTGTTTCTCATTTTTTCTCCTGATGCTTTGGAAAATAAATTGACCCCCCTCTTCTTTGGGGCAGTCCCTCAAATACTGGAAGACTGCTATCATGTCCCCCCAGTCTTTCTTATATCTAAACTGGCCAAGCCCAAATCCTGCAACCATTCTTCATATGATTTAGTCTCTGGACCTTTAATCATCTTAATTGCTCATTTTGTGGTTGTGTGTCCATCTTTGCAACCATGTAAGAAACAGGTAAGTCTCCCACCATGGCCATTTTGTGAGAATGCGATATCTTTTAGGTCACCAGTGCTTTCAAGATATATTCCTCCATGTTTTGGGAAAGGACATATAGAAGATGACCAGGCTGAGCCCAAGGGAGAAGTCAAGTATGTCATAAACCCCGAGTCTCTTCTTGCCCACAAGAGATCTAAGTCCAGCCCACTGTCAACTCGTAAAGCATTCCTATGTCTGTTTTCAAGTTGTCATAAGCGGAACCAGAAGTACATTCCACACATATCTTACAAAGATTGTAGCTAAGCTACCAGATCTTCTGCCTGTGAAAATCCTTCATTGGAGAATGTGATTGATGATGTCCAGCCCATGAGCATGCTTTGTTGGAGAATCTGATTGATGACACACCTGGGGGGGGGAGGGAAATGGTCACAGGTGGCCATAAATCACGTGTATCAGAGTTGGCTTCAACTGGGATAATGCCGACATGTTGCTCCTAATAAATCTTTTGGATTCTTTTGAAGCTTGGCTTGAGGCTCATGATTTAATTAGGATAATCACCAGAATCCTGGCACCCACCTTGAATTCTATTGACTCTTATCTACCAAAATTCTCTTTGACCATTAGTAGTTAACACAAAATGTAGAACAATAGATTTGGAAGGGAGCTCAGAGGTCTTTTCCAACTCCCCATCTCAAACATTTCGGACAAGTGGTTGTCCAGTATCTTCTTGAAGACCCACAGAGATGGGGCACCGACAACTTCTGAAGGCAACTTCTGTTCCATTGGTTCAGATTCTTGTAGAGAGCTTTTGCAGACAATAAACCTATGTTCATTTGAACTGCCTGGACTCCTGATTTTTGGCCAGTGGTGGGATGCTGCCAGTGTAACCACCAGTTTGGTAATTGCGCGCACACCAAATGCATGCTGTGTGCATGCGAATAGCTTTCTGAAAATACTTACCTGCTACGATACTACTGGGGAGTAACACAGCGGAGGAGCGGCGATTCCTCTGCAGTAGAAATCAGCTGAGAGGATATAGATAAGTACAGGGCAGGGGTGAATGGGCAGGCCCACATGATCATCGGCGTGAATTGGTTTGCTGCCAGCTGATTGTCAGAACTAGGGGTTCACCCGAACCAGTCCAAACTGGTCAAATCTCAACCCTGTTTTCAGTGCTCGACAGGGGAAGAGTTGAAGTTCCATGTGTACTTCTGCAACTTAGGCTGAAGATTTCCAGCGATGGCAAACCTTCTTCTCACCCTGGACTGAAATCAAGCAGCATCAACATTTGAGGTGGCCCTGGGAAGAACATATAAACCTTGTAATTGTTGTGGCCTGCCAGCAGCCAGCAGAGCTGGCAGCAGACTCAGACAGTGAGGAGGTTGGGGAACAACATAGGCCAGTCCTGGAGTCTGGGGAAGGCTCAGACAAGGGCTCTGCATTGGAGGCAGAGATGGGGCCGGGGCTGTCCAACAATTATCAGCTGCCTTCGGAGTCAGAGATCAGTGGGGAAGAAGAACAGCTGGAGCCTGTTCCCAGTGTGCACATGCACAGAGCTGCCAGAAGAAGGGAACAGTTAAGGAACAAGGGTTGACTTGGGAGTAAAGGCACAGGTGGACGGTGAATACCCTCTCTGATAGGGAATAAAGAGGAGCGAAAGGGGCATGGGGTTTGCAGGAGACAATTAGTTCAATTCATTCCAGGTGAAGATCTGTTCCTGACTTCTTGCCAAGTAATTGCTGCTACAGCATGACATTTGGAAGCTATTGGCCTGGCAACTCTCCCAGCCTGATAAAGGTCTGTAGTTGTAAAATCTCTTGAAAGACTGTTGGCTGGGACTTTGCTGGAGAGGAATTCACTTTAACCTCAATAAAAGGGGTTTTACCAGGACAAGGAGTTGGCTCCATGATCTTGGGAAGGTCTAGGTTACTTTGCAATTACTAGCAATTACTAGCAATTACTTTGAAGGTTCTTCCTCTTCTTTGTTTTCCCTTTAACCCCCAGTGACTCCGCCACAAACTTCACATGGCCCAACTACAGACCTGAAGTGGACTCTTGCTTGGAAGTTGGCCGAAACTACTGAGCTGGAAGGGAAAAGGTTTCATATTTCCTCACTAGGCCAGCTGCTTCCTTGAATATAGCCAAGAGGTGTTGATAGAGTTGAGTGGTGTTTTCAGAAGAGAGGCGACAGCAGACTGAAAAGGAATCCCCTGGACACGAATTCCATCGGAGCGGGACAGCAATTAACAGTCCTGTCTTTCATCAAAGAGGAGAGGATTAATGGTTTGGCCATTACTGCTGGAACAGGGAGAGGCAGAGGAGCCTCATTAGACCGAACTGGGTAGCTTTGCATTATTTTCCTCCTCAGGCTTGGCACAAGGGGGCGATTTTAATAACCAGAAGGTAGGTTTCCCTTCTCTCAGAGGCCCAAAATTAAAATGAGAGGTGCCTCCAACATGGAAGGGACGTTTCTGTCTTCATCCCCTCCCCCAGTGAGATATTCAGTAGCCTTGTGTGAGCCACATTCCTCCCTGGGAAAGGGTAGGGGTCTGAGTTGACTCCAATTATTTCGTCCGTGCCTTGTTTTTCTAATAAAAAACTTTGTACAAATCACAAAGGGGGTGCTTTACCCCAGCTGAAAAGGTAAGCATTGTTTTAAAATTTCAGCTGCGGAAATTGACTCATGTATGGCTTCTTCCTTTTTTTTTTGCTAAGAAATAATAAAATAATTATCTGCTCTGCCTTGCTTCTCTATTCTGTTCTGCTCTACCCTACTCTATCCTACCCTACCCTGCCCTGCTCTGATCTACTCTATTCTATTCTTTATCCCAATATTCTGTTCTGTTCTGCTCTGCTCTATTTTTCCATTTCTATTCTATTCTATTCTATTCTATTCTACTCTACTCTACTCTACTCTACTCTACTCTACTCTACTCTACTCTACTCTACTCTATTCTTTATCCCAATATTCTGTTCTGTTCTGTTCTGTTCTCTCTATTTTTCCATTTCTATTCTATTCTATTCTATTCTATTCTATTCTATTCTATTCTATTCTATTCTATTCTATTCTATTCTACTCTATTCTATTCTACTCTATTCTTTATTCCAATATTCCTCTCCTCTTCCTCCCTCCCTCCCTCCTCCCGTCTCTCTCTTGCATACACACATCTACATAACACACACACATGTATACACTGGTATTATTTTTTACTTGTATGTTTTATTAAGGAATAAAATCTTGCCTTTTCAGCTTTAACTTCAAAATTGTCTTCATAATTATATGAAGGTTGGCATGGTGATTTTTTTTTTTTTTTTACAAAAAGAACCAAATAATCTCTGATATTCTTCTGGAGGAGGTTTTCATCAAGAACAAATCATAGGTCCTAAATGATAACACAATAATTTGTGTCAAGACTTTCTTGAGAAGTTTCATCTCCTTCTGTTTCCCCAAAAGTGGCTCTTCCTGAGTTTATTCCTGGTGCCATCACCCAGGGCTTGATGTCCCAGAACATCAACCTCAATCTTTGAAGGCAACTTCTGTTCCACTGGTTGATTGTTCTCACTGTTAGGAAATTTCTCCTTAGTTCAAGGTTGCTTCTTCCCTGGGTTAGTTTCCATCCGTTGCTTCTTGTCCTGCTTTGGAAAATAGTTTGACCTCCTCATCTTCGTAGGAACTCCTCAAGTATTGGACTTCTTCTAAATCTTCCAGGTGGATAATGCTATGATAGGAGAATAACATCCTTGCACTTCACTTCAGACAGAAAAGCTACGTTATCTTAATGCATTTTTTCCCAGAAAAAGCAAAGAGAGAGAGATTCAACACACACACACACACAAAGGAATATTTCACACATGGTTGGGCCGATACTTCTACTTGAGCTCTTTCAATTTTGATTTCTTAATATAGTATTTTCCTGTTAAGATACTTTATTTCACCAAAGGGACTCAGTTTTCAGATCATTTTAGAGATTTCTATTGAGTTATTCAGCTTGGATTGCCTACGTTTCAAATACTAGCAAGATTTGAGTCAATTTTGATAAACCCTTTGCTCGGTTTATCAGCAGGAAATTGATCAAGAGTTGAAAAACTGATTTTAGGAATCAATTGGACTTTGTATTAGTCCGGGGAAGCTTAGATATTAAGGAGTATTGAACTCCAGTTAATGCTATGGTATTATGTTGTTAAGGTTCTATTTGTGAAAAATCAAAACATGGTGATTTCTTTTTTGCTTGATACTCATAATGATACTCTTACTAAAATTCTTTTCCTGTTTCAAATTATTTCAAATTATTGCCTATATATATAAAAATTGTAGAATATAACAAACCACACAATACAAGTGGATTTACAGTATGTACCAAATCATCATTAGTTGCATATTAGTTTAATAATGATAATGATAATAATGATAATAATGATAATAATGATAATAATAATAATAATAATAATAATAATAATAATAATAATAATAATAATAATAATAATAATAATAATTTGCCTATTCCAGGTCCTTGGTAAGGACTTGATAGGTAGACAAAAATGCCAAACCCAGTCTGAACATCTGGCTGACTATGCGATGATTAATAATAATAATAATATAATAATATACTATTATTTGCGATTGTATAATGGGTACAAGTTTAGTTGATGTATTGTGTTATTAAGTTTCATAACATACTTCGTGGCAAGTTTAACAGATTATAACATTAATCCATAGATAATACTGCATTCCAGTCAAAGATTTTCTAAATTGTGCTGCAAAGGTTATCCATCAAATTGATAGTTATTATCATCTCCTGATTTGTTATTCATTTTAGTTGAACTTTTTGATTCAAGGATATTCAAGCTTTGATTATTAGTTCAATTGGGAATGTACTGTCCGTTATTGACTATAAAAAGGTGCAGGTAAGAATTTGATCCAATTTTTGCTTTTGGCTGTTACATGTAGCTTTTAGCAAAAAAATAAAAATAAAATAAAATATTGGAAATATTGGAAAATCAAAGTACCGTATATACTCGAGTATAAGTCGACCCGAATATAAGCCGAGGCACCTAATTTAACCACAAAAAAACTGGGAAAACTTATTGACTCGAGTATAAGCCGAGGGTGGGAAATGCAGCAGCTACTGGTAAATTTCAAAAATAAAAATAGATACCAATAAAAACTTTCACTAGGACAGTTGAGAATAAGTTTGATGTTCACAATTTCCTCTTTGAAAGAGACCAGTAAATAGGGAACAAGAAGATGAAGAAAAAGAAGTGTGTTTTTTCACACTTTTCACACTGCAAAAATGGCATCATAGGAACAGGCTTATTCTCAGCCCAAAGGTTTGTTTCTGATTTCTTCCCTGATTTAAGGGAAATTTGGGAAACGATCTCACTATCATGAAAGGTTTGATTGATTCACTAACCCAAAAGATGATGATGATGATGACAGTGGTAGGCAGGAGTCACTCTCTCCCTTGCAAGAAAAAACCAAGAGCCGTTCTTATGATATCTCTCTCTCTCTCCCCCCCCAATAAAGTCAAGACCTTCCCAGCACGCGCGCGCGATCCGCCCCCGCCCCTTTGCACCTTGCAAATGCAAAACCCCAGGGTTTTTGCACTTGCAAGGTGCAAAGCGGCAGGGGTGGATCGCGCGTGCGTGCTGGGAAGGGCTTTACTGTATTACGGGGAGAAAGAGAGAGAGGGAGAGAACATAAGAACGGCTCTTGCTTTTTTCTTGCAAGGGAGAGAGTGACTCCTGCCTCCCACTGTCATCAACATCTTCTTCTTTTGGGTTAGTGAATCAATTAATTTGGGAAATGATCTCACTATCAGAAAACAACGCGAGCTGCCACCACCACCTCCTCCTTCCCCTCCTCCCGAGTGGACTGAAAGCAGCTGGAGCTGAGGAAATGAAGCTGAGTGGAGCGACCTCGGCTCGCGTTGCTTTCTCAGCCTAGAGCTCAGAAAACAACGCAAGCTGCCTCCCCCTCCTCCTCCCCCTCCTCCCAAGTGGACTGAAAGCAGCTGGAGCTGAGGAAATGAAGCTGAGTGGAGCCGAAGCAACCTCGGCTCGCGTTGTTTTCTCAGCCTAGAGAAAGGGGAAGGGGGCTCATCTGGACCAAGGGTGAGTCTCCCCCTCAGTTTCCCCTGAAGCATCTTCTGTTGCTTTTGCCTTCTCCCTACATCTTCCCTCTGTTAAAATCCCCCCCCCCACACACTTATTTTCGGTTGGATAGATTTCGTGTCTGAGCATTCTCACATGGCGGTGGGTCTTCCCCCCCAAAAAACAGTTAAAAAAAGAAAAAACAATATATCCTCAAGCAAGAACTTTTCTGCTTCCGATTACCCCCATGCTTAAAAGTTGCAAAGGAAACACGGAAGCAGGGAAGTGGCTGCCCAGCTTCGGAGCTCCACACCATTTTTTTTCAGAGGGGAATCTGACTCGAGTATAAGCCGAGGGGGTTTTTTTCAGCACAAAAAATGTGCTGAAAAACTCGGCTTATACTCGAGTATATACGGTACTTCTTTCTATAGCTCAGAGTTATTTTAAAATAGAAAACAGTGTTGGCTAAAAATTTGATGCTAGAGCTGTGAATTTGGAAGGCTCCTTTAATTAAGGATTGTTTGCTTAGTTTTGGTCTGCATTTCTAACAAAGCTATTCTTAATAGATGGTTTATATCTGTTCAAATGGGCACTGGATATGGATGCTTGCCGTTTTTTTTAAATTTCTCCTTAAGATTAGAGATGCCATCATAGTTTGTCAAGTTTGTGTCCCTGACCACATGAGTGTAAAATGTATGTCTTATGTCTAATCCATCTTGATTCTTTTCAACTCTTCCATAAATGTCTCTGGATACTATTTTTGAGGGTGTGTTTTGGAATCAGTGACAACTCCTAGTGATTAAATCATGGAACATTGAACATAGAATAATAGTGTTGGAAGGAACTTGGAGGTCTTTTACTCCTTTTCATGGCAGGACATCCTACACCATTCCAGACAAATGGATGTCCAGTCTCTTAAAAATGTCCAGTGATGGAGCACCCAATGTTGTGGCCTGCCAGCGGCCAGCAGAGCTGGCGGCAGACTCGGACAGTTAGGAGGTTGGGGAGGACCATGGGCCAGTCCTGGAGTCTGGGGAAGGCTCTGATGAGGGTTCTGTGTCAGAGGCAGAGATGGGGCCAGGGCCATCTGACAGTTATCAGCTGCTTTCGGAGTTGGAGATCAGTGGGGAAGAAGAACAGCTGGAGCCTGTTCCCTTTGTGCACATGTGTAGAGCTGCCAGAAGAAGGAAACAGCTAAGGAACAGGAGTTGACTTGGGAGTAAAGGCACAGGTGGATGGTGAATGGCACCTCCCATAGGGAATAAAGAGAGCGAAAGGGGAGTGGGGTTTGCAGGAGACAATTAGTTCATTTAATTAGTGTGAAGATTTGTTCAGTCTCTCTCAGAGACTACTTGCCAAGTATTTCCTTGTACAGCATTGCGCTATCAGCCTGGCAGCTCTCCCAGCCTGATAAGGTCTGTGGTTGCAATTCTCCTGTCTGCCGGGACTTCCCCTTCCCCTTCCTGTTCCCCTTCCCGTTCTCCTTCCCCTTCCATTCCCTCCCTCCCTTCCCTTCTTTTTCCTCTTTCTCTTTCTCTTCCCTTCCTCTCCTTTTCCCCCTTTCCCTTCTCTTCTCTTCACTTTACTCCACTCCATTTTGAGAGCAATTTGTTCTCGTCTTCCTAGGGCTGAGAGACAGTGGTTGGTTTAAAGTCTCAGGTGACTTCATCATGAGCCTTGGTGGCGCAGTGGTTAGAGTACAGTACTGCAAGCTACTCCTACTGCAATTTGGCAGATCGAATCCCACCAGGCTCAAGGTTGACTCAGCCTTTCCTCCTTCCTAGGTGGGTAAATGAGGACCCAAATCATTGGGGGCCAGAGGCTGACTCTGTAAACTGCTTTGTGAGGGCTGTAAAGCACTTTAAAGTGCTATATAAGTCTAACTGCTATTGCTTATTATCTAAGAACTCAACATCCTGTGTCCGTCCACAAAGTTTGATCTTTAAATATGCTATTTTTTTTTTAAAAAAATTCTTCATCACTCTAGTTTTTATTTTCCATGTTTTATATAAAGCGACGTTTTGCTAAAATTGAAATGTTTCCTTCAAGCTGTTCGCTTAAGTTGGTCGTGATATCTCCCTGTGCTTCTTCCGGTGCTATTGCTTGAGGTTAGCATTTTCCAAATAATTTGAGAGAGAGAGCCTTTGGGGGGGAAGAACACTAGAAAAAGTAAAGGAGGTGCATGCTGTTTCACACCATAGTAATTTGGTGATTGTAGGAAAAGAATATTACTGACCGAGTAGTAAAATAACAGACTGCGCTTGAGTTGTCCCTTGGTCATCATAAGTCGATAATGAGTGAAGAAATATTATTGTTATTATAAATGGTCTTTGGATTGTTTTCAGCTGCCTACGTTATTTAATGGTTACTCATATCCTCTGCAAAATATTACAGGATTTGACAGGACAATTTTGTATACGTGCGTGCGTGAAACAACAAATGATGTCCTGTACAGATTCACAACGGTTTCTTAAAGAAGATGTGCACAGACACAACATTGCTCTCTTTATAGGGTCCAAACGGTATTAATAAGAAAAGTACTTTTTTTTTTATGTGTTAGAGAAATAGAATAGAGTAGATCAGAAAATAGAATAGAATAGAATATAGAATAGAATAGAACAGAATAGAACCGTGATGGTGAACCTATGGCATACATGCTGGAAGTGGCATGCAGAGCCATTTCTGCCACCATGCAAGCTGTCGCCTGGAACAGACCCATTGTGCATGTGTGCGTGCCCCCAACAGCCAGCTGGTTATCAGCTATCTGCTGTGCATTAGAAAATTATTATCAATGTAACGAATATTGTAAATTTTGATTGTAATAGCACAGAGATATTTGTACCCAGATGACACACTGTTTAATGTCATATGTTCAAGTTTAAAAAATAAAAAACTTTATATATATATATATACTGAGGTTCTCGCAAGTATTTGTATGTGGATCTTTGGTTATTCAGGTTTTCTCCCGCGTAAGATTGGAAGTATCTAGGCAACGTTTCGATGAAGTCTCATTCATCATCTTCAGGCTTGGTCTTCAGCTCTGTGCTTCTCAGAGTGATGTGAGCTTGCAGCTGCTTCTTCCTTTTAACTGCTAGTGGGGGTGTGACTTGATTGGGTGGGGGCTTGGCTATGTTCTGATTGGGTGTGTGTGTGTTCTGATTGGTTGGAGGTTTGGCTGTGTTCTGATTGGTTGGGGGGTTGGCTGTGTTCTGATTGGCTGGAGGAATGTTCTGTTCAGGTGGGGGCTTGGTTGTGCTCAGGTTAGTCTTAGTTTCTGGGGGATTTGAGCTGGTGAGCTGTGATCTTGCTGTTTGGCTTAGAGTTCATGGTCGTGCTGCATCTTCATGGTGGGGGTCAGTTCGCTTCATATATGGCTCAGAGGGGTTTGAGGTGGGTAGTGATGCAGCTGCAGTGCGGCTTCTGGTCCGTGGTCGTGTCTCATCTTCTGTATGGGTGTGAGTTTGCTTTCCATGTGGAAGTGTGGTGGTGGCATCTTGTGTGGCTCTCAGGGGTGTGGGTCTGGTGTCATTCTTCATGTTAGGTACTCGTCTGTTCATGAGGGCGGGTTTCCAAATGGCTGGTAGGCGGGAGGCATCATCTCGTTTATTCATGCTGTGTGGGCGTTTTTCTATCTCTATGGCTTCTCTGATGATTCTGCTGCTGGAGTGTTCGGTTTTGGCAATAGTTTTGGTATTTTTAAAGTCAATCTCATGTCCTGTGGCTTTGAGGTGTTGGACCAGGGAAGAGGTCGGTTCTTCCTTTTTGATTGAATTCTTATGTTCTTCAATGCGTGCACTTATTCTTCTATTAGTTTGTCCAATGTATGTGGTGGGGCAGGCAGTGCAAGGGATTTCGTATGCTTCTCGATTTTCTAACTCGATTTTGCCCTTAGGGTTTCTTAGGATGGTGGATATCTTTCTGTTTGTGCAGAGTGCTGTCTTAATGTTGTGTTTTTGGAGGATCTTGCTGATTTTGTCTGTAGTGCCTTTTATATATGGGAGGAGGGCTTTGCCATTTTCTTGTTCTCTGTCTTGGATTTTGGTTGGGGTTTCTTTTTGGATTAGGTGGGTGATCTTCTTTCTTTGGAATCCGTTGGCTGTCAGCACACTGGTGAGAGTGTGTAGTTCGGTCTCTAGGTGTTGTTCGTCAGCTAAGCATTTTGTTCTGGAGATGAGTTTCTTGGCTACGGAATTGATCTGTGCTGGGTGGTGGTGTGAGAGTGCGTGTAGATAGCGGTTTGTATGTGTTTTCTTCTGGTAGATGGTGTGTCCTAGGGAGCCATTGGATTTTTTGTATACCAAGACATCTTGGAAGGGAAATTGGTTGTTAGCTTCTGTTTCCATGGTGAATTGTATTTTGGGGTGTAGGTTATTGAGGTGTGCCGGGAAGTTGTTCAGTTTTTCTTTCCCGTGTGGCCAGATTATGAAGGTGTCATCTATGTATCTGAGCCAGAGTTTGGGTTTGTGATCATATTTTTCTAGAGCTTGTGTTTCAAAGTGTTCCATGTAGAGGTTAGCGATGACAGGTGAGAGGGGTGATCCCATGGGTGCTCCTTCTATTTGTTTGTATTTTTGTCCATTGTAGGTGAAGTATGTATTGGATAGGCAGTGGTTGGTCAGATCTAGGATGTGCTTGGGGGGGTTGTATTTGTTTTGGATGGCTGTCAAGGCTTCTTTTATTGGCACTTGGGTGAAGAATGATATGACATCGAAGCTCACTAGTAGGTCACTGGGTTGTAAGTTTTGTTTCTTTATGATCTCGATGAACTGGAATGAGTTTCTTACATGTGAGTTGATGGATTCTGCATAGGGCTGTAGTTGTTTGGTGAGAAATTTGGTTAGGTTTTATAGAGGTGAGCCTGCGGAGCTGACTATTGAGTTGAGACTTCATCAAAACATTGCCTAGATACTTCCAATCTTACGTGGGAGAAAACCCAAATAAATATGTATATATCTTTGGTTATTCGGGTTTTCTCCCACGTAAGATTGGAAGTATCTAGGCAACGTTTCGATGAAGTCTCATTCATCATCTTCAGGCTTGTGTCTTCTGCTCTGTGCTTCTCAGAGTGAGAAGCACATTCACTACAACTTTAAAAGCACCACTACTATGACGTGGGAAAATACCCGAACAAAGCTGAATGCCATACATGTAAATACCCGCGAAAACTTAAGAAAACACACACACACACACACACATATATATAATATATATATATATAAAGTTTTTTATTTTTTAAACTTGAACATATGACATTAAACAATGTGTCATCTGGATACAAATGTCTCTGTGCTATTACAATCAAAATTTACAATATTCGTTACATTGATGATAATTTTCTAATGCGTGGCAGATAGCTAACATATATATATACAGTTTTATATATATAGTTTTATATGTATAGATTCTGCCGAAATGTTGCTACAACTTTAAAAGCACAACTACAATGACGTGGGAAAATACCTGAGCAAAGCTGAATACCATATGTATGTATGTATGTAGGTATGTATGGTATTCAGTTTTGTTCGGGTATTTTCCCACGTCATTGTAGTTGTGCTTTTAAAGTTGTAGCAACGTTTCAGCAGAATCTCATCTGCCATCATCAGGCTTCTGTATAGTGTTCGTCTGTGAGTCAGACTTTCACAGCCATTTCTGTTTTAAATTTGGTGCTAGCCTACGTTGTGCCAGAATGGTTTTTTCCTTCATCCTGATTGGTTGGGAGTCTTGGTCTGTGTTTATTGGTCTTGGAGTTTGCTGTGTTCTGCTTGATTGGTGTTTCTAATATCTTCTGTCTGTTTTGTAGCTTTTTTGTCTTGATGGCTGGCAACATTGTGTTTCCTGTATTGAAGGCTTTTAGTGCAGCTTGGCTCTGAGTAAATGGATGGCTATCATTTATTAACAAGCTAGGTTTCATCTGGGTGCCTGGTTGGGGTGTGTTTGAGCTGGAGGTATCAGGGGGGATCTGTTTGTTACCAGGTGTTTGCCTGGTTTGTGGTGTGGAGATTTTTTTGTTTCAGAGTGCAGGCTTCCAGAGAATTGACAGTCTGGTGGAGTCATCTGTCAATTATCTGGACATCTGCACTCTTAAACAAAAAAATCTCCACACCACAAACCAAGCAAACACCTGAGGTCCTCATGAACAAACGAGTACCTAACATGAAGAATGACATGAAGAATGACACCAGACCCACACGCACGAGGGCCACACAAGATGCTACCACCACACTTCCACATAGAAAGCAAACTCACACCCCCACAGAAGATGAGACACGACCACGGACCAGAAGCCATACCGCAGCTGCATCACTACCCACTTCAAACCCCTCCGACCCACACATGAAGCGAACTGACACCCAGCATGAAGATGTGGCATGACCACGAACGCGAAGCCAAACAGCAGGATCACGGCTCACCAGCTCAAATCCCCCAGAAACTAAGACTAACCTGAGCACAACCAAGCCCCCACCTGAACAGAACACACCCCCAGCCAATCAGAACACAGCCAACCCCCCCAACCAATCAGAACACAGCCAAACCCCCAACCAATAAGAACACATCCCCAGCCAATCAGAACACAGCCAAGCCCCCACCCAATCAAGTCACACCCCCACTAGTGGTTAAAAGGAAGAAGCAGCTGCAAGCTCACATCACTCTGAGAAGCACAGAGCTGAAGACCAAGCCTGAAGATGATGAATGAGACTTCATCGAAACGTTGCCTAGATACTTCCAATCTTACGTGGGAGAAAACCCGAATAACCAAAGATCCACATACAAATACGCGCTAAAACCTCAGAATATATATCTATATCTATATCTATATCTATATCTATATCTAAATCTAGATAGATAGATAGATAGATAGATAGATAGATAGATAGATAGATAGATAGATAGATAGATAGATATTTTCTTAAGTTTTCGCGGGTACTTACATGTCTGGCATTCATCTTTGTTCGGGTATTTTCCCACGTCATAGTAGTGGTGCTTTTAAAGTTGTAGCAACGTTTCAGCAGGATCTCATCTGCCATCATCAGGCTTCTGTATAGTGTTTGTCTGTGAGTCAGACTTTTACAGTGGATTCAGATTTAAATTTGGGGCAGCCTATTGCTGTGTCAGAATGGTTTTTTCTTCCTCCTGATTGGTTGAGAGTCTTGGTCTGTGTTTATTGGTCTTGGAGTTTGCTGTGTTCTGCTTCTAATATCTTCTGTCTGTTTTTTTTTTTTTGGGGGGGGGGGCTCTTTTTGTATCTTGATTGGCTGGCAACATTGTGTTACTTTACTGGAGGCCTTTAGTGCAGCTTGGCTTCGGGTAAGTGGATAGCCGTCCACTTACCCGAAGCCAAGCTGCACTAAAGGCCTCCAATAAAGTAACACAATGTTGCCAGCCAATCAAGATACAAAAAGAGCCCCCCCCAAAAAAACAGACAGAAGATATTAGAAGCAGAACACAGCAAACTCCAAGACCAATAAACACAGACCAAGACTCTCAACCAATCAGGAGGAAGAAAAAAACATTCTGACACAGCAATAGGCTGCCCCAAATTTAAATCTGAAACCACTGTAAAAGTCTGACTCACAGACAAACACTATACAGAAGCCTGATGATGGCAGATGAGATTCTGCCGAAACGTTGCTACAACTTTAAAAGCACCACCACAATGACGTGAGAAAATACCCGAACAAAGATGAATGCCATATATATAAGGTGGGTAGTTTGTGGAGAGTTTTTAATCCTGCAAATTGAGACTTTATTGCAACCATTCATTTGTTTATTTGTCTGAATTTAAAAGTCACTCAATTTCAATAGGGTTATATTTTTCCTCTCCTCTCCTCTCCTCTCTATATATTATATTTGTGTTACAGTCCTCAATCTTGGTTAATAGACACTTTTTTTTCCTGGTGGCGGAGAGAAATTGGACAGAAAATGTCAAACGCACTACAATTCACTGTGCTGCCATCTTGCAAGAATATTAATTGAGCGATGGTTGGATTTATTTATTTTGCAGCTAAGGACATAATCCCAGGACTGTTTTTAATGGATGTGTTAATTGGTAAGCGGAATTATAATTATAGACATAATCATGGAAATTTATAATCTTGCCTTATTTACATGATGTCAAGAAATTAATCTACAGAGATCATATATTAAACTCTGTGTTTGTTATAGGGAATCTCTGCTAATTAAAAGAAAACCTGAATTAGCTATGAGATGGACTCAACTGCCTTATGCGTTCTGCATTCCTATTCAGCAGGGTGTCAAGAGTTCACCTTTTGAGTGGTTATTGATCTGGATTCAAACACTTCATTAATCTAAACACCCGTTATAAAGATTTTTTCCTCCCCAATGTGATTTTGAAAAGGTTGAAAACAGTATTGAAGGATAATAGCCAAATTAGCTTTTTATAGTATCTCCCTTGGGAGATCAGACGTTTGCAATGGGAATAGGGGTGAGGCGGGGAAAAAAGGTGATTGTTGATGGACTCTTTTCCCCCATTTGTATTCCATTAGGCTGAAGAGTTTGGAAGACATTTTGAACACTTGGGGAATGAACGGGTAGATTAAAAACAAAACAAAACCAAAGACATTATAAGCAGTGGTGGGATCCAACCGTGTAACAACCGGTTCGATGAGCGCATGCACACAGCGTTTGAAAACCGCCTATTTTCAGCTCTAAAACTTACCTTCTGCTGCAGCCCCGGTGAGTAAAACAGCTGATGTGTGGTGAATCATCTGGGCTGCAAAACACAGAAATATAGGCAAGATTGGGGTGGGTGGGTTGGGCCAACTAATCTCCAGAATTACCGGTTCGCTGAACCGGCTGAATCCCACCCCTGGTTATAAGCTATCTGATTTGGAATTGTGCCTGGAAAGGCATGTGATTTAGAGGCTGAATGTGATAGAGTTTAGATCTAGCTTGGTAAAAGCTAAACCAGTAGGTGATAGCAAAGAGTTAAGAGTTGTCTTGTCTGTAGAAAATCTGAGTCATTCAAATCATATCCTCTGATATAACCTGGATGGTATGACCCGATATGAACTCTCACATCCCGGACATAAACTCTTTCTATTCCTTCCCTCAAGGTGATGTTATAGGGCATTGCATGCCAAAGCATCTAGACCTAAAGATAGTTTTTTCCCTCCATGCCATTCATCTCTGCTGAACACCTAATTCCTACCACACTTGTCTATGCCCTAGGATGTCAAATCATCTGGTAGGGCTGTATTATTTTTTATATTGCCGCCTACTTGCACATGGCAACTCAAAGCGGCTTACAGCAGTGGCCCCCAACCTTTTTTGTGCCACGGCCCGGTACTGGCATCACAAAATGATCCGCAGCCCGGTACTGGCATCAGCATGCATGGCAAGGTGAGCCGAGCGACCGGCCAGCCAGCCGTCCCCCGCTTCTCCCCGCCACGTTCAACTCCTCCTTTGTACCTTTGCCGATGGGCTTTGGGACGGCTTTGGGATGGTCACTCGGCTCGCCTTGCCTTGGGTGCTGAAAGAATCCTCGCGCCTTAGTTTTGTTCAAAGCTGCCGCCCCCCTTCGATGAAACTAAGGCGCGAGGATTCCTTCAGGACCCAAATGCTGCTTTCCAACCAGAAAAGCTCACCGGAAGCACTTTCTCATCAAAACAAGATGGTGGCGCCCAGCAAACCAGTGGCCCGGTAGAAAATATTCCACGGACCCGTACCGGTCCAGGGCCCGGTGGTTGGGGATCCCTGGCTTACAGGACATAAAAAACACAATAAAAAATAAAATAAAAAATACCCCCCCCAATAACACATAGCCATTTAATGGACTCCATCCCGATCTGGGTTCCCCAGGACCACTGACAGAATTACATCTTCAAGGCCTTCCAAAAGAGTGCCCTAACCAACAAACTAACACTAGCATGGATGATGTTCCCCTAGTTGGGTCATGAAACGTCTGCAAGAAAATAAGCAAGCTCAGAGAGCACCAAGCACCCCATAGTCGTCGTCGTCCTCCTCCTCCTCCTCCTCCTCCTCCTCCTCCTCCTCCTGTTACCTAGTTAAGTCATGAAATGTCTGCAAGAAAATCACCAAGCTTAGAGAGCACCAAGGACCCCATAGTCCTCCTCCTCCTCCTCCTCCTCCTCCTCCTCCTCCTCCTCCTCCTCCTCCTCCTCCTCCTCCTCCTCCTCCTCCTCCTCCTGTTACCTAGTTAAGTCAGGAAACATCTGCAAGAAAATCACCAAGCTTAGAGAGCACCAAAGACCCCTCATTTTCAACCCTGAGCTACAAATATTCTCTTTTATTGCTAATGTATAGTCAAAGAATGCTCACGGCACCTCTAGGCGGCTAACACACAATAAAAACAGAATGCAGAAAAATAAAATAGATTAAATAAAAATAATAACTCCCGGCCCAGCTACAATGCACACTCATACCAGCCATTGAATGGGCTCCATCGTGCTCAGTGTCAGAGTCTTAATTTCTGGAGGGAGGATGTTCCAGACGGAGGGGGCCACTACGGAGAAGGCTCTTCTTCTGGGGCCCACCAGATGGACCTCCTAAAGGGATAGTACCCCCGACATTCCTCACCTCCCCACTCTAGTAGGGTTGGGTAGATGTGGCAGGCAAAAGATGGTCCCTCAGATAACCTGGCCCCAAGCCATTACCTGTTATCTTTCTCATCTTTTCTATTACCTAGTGTCCTCCTTCAGCATCTTGTGACTATCACTTTGTCGTTTGTAATCTTACAATGTACCTTGATTGCTTTCATTTGGTATCCCAGGGTTATCACTGAGGGTGGTGACATCTTATGACTTATGTTGATTGTATTTGATCGTTATGATTGGGATTTATCACTTGCCACTTGTATTTACACTGAGAGCTTCAGCACCGGAGACAAATTCCTTGCATGTCCAATCACACTTGGCCGAAAAAGAATTTTATACAGGTTGTCCTCAACTTACAAAAGTTCATTTAGGGACCGTTGAAAGTTAAAATGTGACTTATGACCGTTTTTCACACAATTGTTGCAGCATTCCCAAGATTGTGTGATCAAAATTCAGATGCTTGAACACTGACTCATATTTATGATGGTCTCAGTGTCCTGGGGAGGGTCACGTGATCCCCTTTTGTGACCTTCTGACAAGAGAAGTCAATTCGCTTCACAACAGCTTACTCACTTATCAACTGCCATGATCCACTTAACTGTGGCAAGAAAGGTTGTAAAATAGGGCAAAAATCACTTCACAAATGTCTCACTTAACAATGGAAATTTGGGGCTCAATTGTGATCGTCAGTCAAGGACTACCTGCATTCTATTCTAGAGTTGTCTCAAAGGTGCTTCTTTCAAAAGGCAACTGGACTGTTCTTTCCTTGAGAAGAATGGAGGAGGAGGAGGAGGAGGAGGAGGAGAAGAGGAGGAGAAGAAGAGAGGAATAGGAGAAGAGGAGGAGGAGGAGGAGAAGAGGAGGAGGAGGAGAAGAAGAGGAGAAGAAGAGGAGGAGAAGAGGAGGAGGAGAAGAGAGGAATTAGGAGAAGAAGAGGAGAAGAGAAGAGGAGAAGAAGAGGAGAAGAGGAGGAGGAGAAGAACAGGAGGACGAGGAGAAGAGGAGGTGGAAGTTGTTTTTGCTTCTTTAAATTTCAGTCTTTCTTTGTTTCCATCCCCACTTTTCAGCCACAATCTGGTTGACCTGGTTGCGTCCTGCAGTTTAACCTACCCACCCTCCACTACTGGAAGGAAGCAAGGACGACTTCATTATATCAGAGAGGTAGATTAAAGACTAATTAACAGAAATGTGGGACTGATGAATGGTAGGTGAACTCTCACCTAATGACAGCAATTAAAGTACTTCAGTATTTCAGGATTGAAGAGGCTTGGCTTCCATAGGACCGCATTGCCAGTTTACAGAGCTGCTGGTGCAATTGCACAATGGGGTTTAACCACATAAGACAGGGGTGTCAAACTTAAGGCCTGCCGGCCAGATCTGGCCCCCGGGATGCTTCGATCTGGCTATGTGGGGCCTCCCTGGAAACAGCAAAGAACCAGCATGTAGTGCCTCTGCTCAGTAGGGCGATGCATGTGGCACTCCCTGTTGTGGCCTGCCACCAGCTAGTGAAGCTGGCAGCAGAATCAGACAGTGAGGAGGTTGGGGAGGAACCTGCATGGGCCAGTCCTGGAGGCTGAGGAAGCTTGGACAAGGGCTCTGCGTCAGAGGCAGAGATGGGGCCAGGCCAGGCTGTCAGTCAGCAGCTGCCTTTGGAGTCAGACAGCAGTGAGGCAGGGGAGCAGCTGGAGCCAGTGGCCAGCCTGCGCATGCGCAGAGCTGCCAAAAGGAAAGAATAATTACCAACTCAGGATCAACGTAGGAGCAAAACCACAGTTGGACAGTGAATGGCCCCTCCCATAGAGAATGAAGAGGAGGGAAAGGGGAGTGGAGTTTGTAGGAGACAATTAGTTCAGTTCATGAGGGTGAAGATCAGTTTTTTTTCCTGACTTCTTGCCAAGTAACTGTTGGCCAGGACTTTGCTGGAGAGGAATTCCCTTTAACTTAAATAAAGGGTTTTTTATTGAGATGAGGAGTCTGCTTTATGATCTTGGGAAGCCTAGGTCAGAACACCCATCAGCCTGGATTGCAACCTGTAATAAGTCTGTTCCTTTCAGCTCTTCATCCTGTCAATGAATGTTTTCATCCATCCCTGAGTATCCCAGGTTTGATATTGGCCTTGTGAGACTGGCTCTGCTTTCTGGAGCTTTGGTGAATTTATGGAGCCTCTATGTTCCTTCCTTTGGTGTGATGGACGGTTATCGCTGCCTTCCTGACATTCCTTTTCTTTTGCTTTTTTTCCTGTTTGATTTCCCTTGGCTTGCAAAGCACTGTTGGCTTGTCTCAAACTGCATAAAATGTTGCTGTTCTCCAAATTCACATTAAATTGGCTCCTTTTGGGAGGACTGACTTGGACTACGAAAGTCCGAGGAGCTGAGTTGTTTTGGAAACCCACTGTGCATGTACACTGTAAACAAGGCATTTTGCAAACCTTAACTGACCAAATTCTTATAATTCATTGATTGTTGTTTGGAACTTAGAATTATTGATTGTAACTATGATTTGTGATACATTATTACTTGCTGTGCATGTGTACACTGTGAGCTTTTGCGCCGGGAACAATTCCTTGTGTGTTCAATCACACTTGGCCAATAAAGAATTCTATTCTATTCTACTGTATGTTCTGTTCGGTTCAGTTCTGTTCCATTCCATTCTTCATTCCTCCCTTCTGTTTCATTCCGTTTCATTATTCTGTTCTAATTCCAATTCCAATTCTAATTCTAATTCTACGCTATTCTACTCTACTCTACCCTATTCTTTCCCATTCCCACTCACTCCATTCCAATTCCAATTCCAATTCCAATTCCAATTCCAATTCCAATTCTATTCTAAGTCTGCTCTACTCTACCCTACTCTACCCTGCTTTACTCTATCCTATCCTTTTTTCATTTACACTCCATTCCAATTCTAATTCTATTCTAAATCTACTCTACTCTACCCTACTCTACCCTACTTTACTCTATTCTATTCTTTTTTCATTTACACTCCACCCCACTCCACTCCAATTCTAATTCTATTCTAAGTCTGCTCTACTCTACCCTACTTTATCCTATTCCTTTTTCATTTACACTCCACTCCATTCCAATTCTAATTCTATTCTAAGTCTACTCTACTCTACCCTACTCTACCTACTCTACTCTATCCCATTCTTTTCCATTTCCATTCCATTCCACTCTATTCCATTCCAATTCCAATTCTATTCTAAGTCTACTCTACTCTACTCTACCCTACTTCACTCTGTCCTATTCTTTTCTATTTCCACTCCACTCCATTTCAATTCCAATTCCAATTCCAATTCCAATTCCAATTCCAATTCCAATTCTATTCTTACTCTACTCTACTCTACATATTCTACTCTATCCTATTATTTCCATTCCCACTCCACTCCATTCCACTTCACTCCACTCCATTCCATTCCATTCTCTGAAAAAGTGACCAAATTTTTGGCCACAATTTCGGTCGTACTACCTGCATCTATTCTCGAAGTATCTACATTTTTGAATAGAGAAGGTCTGCTTGCAGATTACTGCTGGCTGGCCTGAAATAAGTCTCTGTTTTTCCCCTTCTCCTGCTAGCTGAAAAATAACCCCGGATTTCAGCTTTTGATTTCCAGAATGGCTCTTTTTTTTCTTTTTTTTCAGAGCAGTGACATTTTATATTTCCATAGCTTCAGAACTGGTTCAAATATCGAAAGGGGTTAGAAAGCTCAATTAACCTTTTGAGCAATTAAAAAAGATGCCTTCAAATAATTGGCTGGCAATTGGTGACGATTTGAACATAAATAATGTGCAGCTGTCAGATATGGTTTTAGAAATGGAGGGTATTGTGTAGACCATGCTGTTGTAAACAGGCAAGCTTCATTTCTTTTCAAGGCCCATCCCTAGAGATTTGTGAACTGGGGTGTATAAATATAAAAAAATCATTCAGAAGGAGGCAGAGACTAATTTAGGAGTTTAGGGATGTTATTAATTAGCCTTAGAGCAGTGATGGTGCTTTTTGTTGTGGTGTGCCAAAAGTGTGCACATATGCTGCCCAGTGGTGGGATTCAATTATTTTTTTACTAGCGGTTCAGTGGGCGTAGCTTGGTGGGCCTGGCAGGGGAAGGATATTGTAAAATCTCTAGTCAGAGGTGGGATTTGCCGGTTCTCCGAATTACTCAAACTTTCTGCTACCGGTTCTCCACAACTGGTTGGAACCTGCTGAATACCACCTCTGGTACTGTCACCCACAATGAAATGTGCCCCCACCCCTGTGCATGCAAGTGTAACACCCCCCATCCCTTACTTGAACTGTGTATGCATGCGCCTTCCAGCTGATTTTCAGCCCGGAAATACCAGAAGTGCTGAAATGAGTTTGTTTTTTGGCCTCCAAAAGCTGCAGAGGCTTCCCTTGAGCCTCCAGGAGGGCAAAAATGGCCTCCCACGGGCTCCAGAGGCCCTTCAGAGGCTGAAAATATTTCCAGAAGACCCATTTTTTGACCTCCTGAGGCTGCAGAGACTTCTCTCGAGCCTCCATGTGTGTGTGTGTGTGTGTGTGTGTGTGTGAAAACGGCCTCAAAAGGGCTAAAAATCACCTGGGAGGTATGTGCATGTGCAGTGCAGTTAAGTTTGGTTGGGGCTTGCATGTCCACACAAATGGCTCTGCATGCCACCTGCGGCACGCGTGCCATAGGTTCGCCATCACAGCCCTAGAGCAATACCTTTGTGGTCATTCTTCACAGAAGATATGTAAATTTGATGGACTATAGAACTGAGGGAGGAAGGGAAGCATTTGAATCACCACCAGAGGTGGTATTTAGTCAGTTCGGACTGGTTCTGGAGGACCGGTAGCGAAAAATTTGACTGGTTCGGAGAACCGGCAAATACCAGCTCTGGGTGGCCGCGCCTACCCGCCCCTGCTCTTACCTCTCCTATATTCTGTTGTTTATTACCTCAGCTGATTCGCGAGGCAGAGCAGATTGCCAACCTCAGCTGAGCTAAAAAACAGCACAGCTCATCAGCGTTGATACAGAGAGCAGGGTTTGAGCCCTGTGTACGCATGCGCAAAGCAAGCTCTCCAAACTGGTAGGAAAAATTTCTGAAACCCACCACTAGTCACCACCTGCTGATGGAAATTTCACTCCACGATATAACACTGGCTTGGAAAAAGAGCGTTAATGCCATAAGCTGACATTCCTCTTCCTTAAGTCTTGTCTTTGAACAAGCCACTTGCCTGAAGAAACCCTTGGCAAAACCTTTGTGTTTAAATCTTCTTCTTCTTCTTCTTCTTCTTCTTCTTCTTCTTCTTCTTCTTCTTCTTCTTCTTCTTCTTCTTCTTCTTCTTCTTCTTCTTCTTCTTCTTCTTCTTCTTCTTCTTCTTCTTCTTCTTCTTCTTTAAATATACTGTTTGGTTGGGTAAGTCTCTAAGTGTTTAATGGCTCAGTTTAATGTGTGTTCACTCAGGTCTCCCTAAATTCTATGGGACTTGTTAATTCCAAGGTACGGGGTGAAAATAATTCCAAGCATCTTTGCGTAGACGTAAATCTAACATGAACAGCATGATCCAGCCCCCATTATGCTCTGAGAAAATCCCCTTAAACTGACAAGTGTTTCCTCGGTTACAATCCTGCAGTCTCTTGAGAACAAATACCATCAAATGCACAGAGGGGAATACTTTTGATCTTTTAAAGGACTGAAAATAAATACGTTCCATCCAGATTTCTCTGGAGGTTCTCAGCCATCCAGGCCCCACAGGTGCTTTTTATAAAGAGGGACTTGGACTTTTTCTTGTTTTTATTTTTGCTTCTCATCCAAGAAGCTTCTTCAACTCTGACTAGATGGTGGGGAATGGAAGAATTTATATTCTTTGCAGACAGCTGGTCATTTGCATCCTTCTAGGGGGTCATTGAGGCCACTTGGAGGCTTACCTGTGTCCTCAGAGTCACCTGAGTGGTGCTCCTGGTTCCTGTTGTCTGCAATTTTTTCCTCTAGAAATCCATTCCTACTTCCACATCATTTAAAGGGTGTTTGTCCTAAACTGTGTAGCTAAAAGTCTATAGAGATTCTTCGTCATCCAGAACATGGAATCCTAGGCTCCCAAAGGTGCTTTTTTTAAAAAGAGGTAACTGGACTTTCTGGTTTTTCTTTGAAGACGTTTCACTTCTTATCCAAGAAGCTTCTTCAGCTCTGACTGGATGGTGGAGAATGGAAGGATTTATAATCCTTTTAGGATTGGTCTTTTAGGTTGGAGGTTTGTCTGTTTCCCTGGGGTGTTTTTTTCAAGAGGCAACTGGATTTTCTGGTTTTTCTCTGAAGATGTTTCATTTCTCCTCCAAGGAGCTTCTTCAGCTCTGACTGGATCATGGGGAAGGATTTATACTCCTTGCAGTCATCTGGTCATTTGCATCCTTTTAGAGGGTCGCTGAGGCCACTTGGAGGCTTGCAGCATTGCCATGGTCATGTGATTTACATTCGCATACTTGACAGTTGGCTCACATTTATGGCGACCGCAGTGTCCCGAGGTCCCGCGATCCCCTTTTGTGACCTTCTGACAAGCAAAGTCAATGGGGAAGCCAGATTCCACTTAACAACCGTGTTATTTGCTTAAGAACTTCAGTGATTCGCTGAACAAACATGGTAAGAAAAGTTGCAAAATGGGGCAAAGCTCCCTTAACAAATTTCTCACTTAGCAAACATACATTTTGGGTTCCATGGTGGTCTTAAGTTAAGGGCTACTTGCGTATTTGTGCCTTTAAAAAGTGTAATTGTGCTTTCCAACAGTTGCCTTTGAAGTGCTGTTGAGAAAGTGTGAAGGGTTGCAAAGGATCTGGAAAAGGGCTAAAGAGCTGGAAGGATCTTGTAACACTTTTGTAGTCTCTTCCCTATCCCGAGTTTACAATTCTTTAATTATTAGGACAATGCTCATTTTCCATTTTCCCTCTCTTTGCTCAGCTCTTGTATTTTTTTTCAAAAGATGCTCTCTCTCTCTCTCTGGCATATTGGAAAGCTAGGAATCAGTAACGGGAGCAGAATAAATTTAAATTTAGTGTTCGATTACTCAATTCAGTTACTCTTGTTTAAATAAATGAGTATTTTTTTCTCACACTGGGGCTAATCAAGTTTGATTCTGCAGGAGATCATTGTCCTGTTTGTAATATTGACCTGCGGGGCTGCCCCGGAAACAGTGAAGGACTGGCCCCCATGGGCTCCATTTTCGCTGGCAGATAGAATATAAAATCAGCGCCCCATAATCCCTTCCATATAAGTAATAAAGGTTTTATTCTGGCTCATATACTGCAATGGCTTTGCAGATCAGGACCTACATACCTATAATTTGCCACTGTGAAGTTAATTTTGGGCTGGAGGGATGAATAAGGCTGACATTCAACAGGGTAGGATTTGAAGAAATAACCAAGAAATGTTATGTTGGATGCATCTCTATAGTTGACACTGTACTTCCACAAAATTCCACCAACTCCAGTACCTGATCAGACATTTTATTTATTTTTACCGACTGATCGCTGAATTTATCTCACTTTTCCATTTATCACGGCACTCAAGAGGCTTGCCACAATTTTAAAAATGCAAAGTACAAAACCTAATGAATTTTGAGGCAATCAAAAATCAAGTGAACATTAAATTGAAATAATTCATAATTAAATGATGTTTGAACTGCTGTACTGTCTTCCTAAGTACTTGGATGATAGAGCCAAACTTTTTCCTGAAGAAGTACATTTTTATAGCTTCATATAAAGAATAAATTCTTCACCATTAATAAAGGAGGGATGGATGGATGGATGGATAGATAGATAAACAGATAGATAGATAGATGGCTGATAATGATGGATGGATGATGACTGATAATGATTGATGGATGGATGGATATAGATGATAGATAGATGATATAGATAGATAGATGGTTGATAATGATGAATGGATGACTGATAATCAGGGGTAGGATTCAAATTTTTTAACAACTGGTTCTGTGGCCGTGGCTTAGGTGGTGGGCATAGCTTGGGGGTAATGTGACTGGGTGGACTTGGCTTGGTGGTCATATTATTGGCTGGGCATGGCCAACTCAGTATCACTCACATTGAGGCATGCATCTCCTTGCCTGGCCTCTCATGACTGTGGGGATGATGTCGTAAGTGTGAAAAATGGTCATGTCACTTTTTTCAGTGCCATTGTGCCAACTTCGAATGGTCACTCCACACAAGCAAACTACCAGCAAAGGAGGGGAAAAAAACTCCAGAGAAGTTCCTGAGACAGGAAGTCTAATCCTGCCAAGAATGTAATAAGGATTAACGGAGAGGCAGTTTCTGTAAGCAACTCCGGAATGTTTCCTTCCTGCCTTCCTGACAGGATTAGGCCAGTAATTTCTTCTAACAACCAGTTCTTTGAATTGTTTATGTTAACAACCGGTTCTAGCGAATAGATGCGAAGTGGTAGAATCCCATCCCTGCTGATGAAGATAGATGATAGATAGATAGAGAGATGATATAGATAGGTAGGTAAGTAGGTAGGTAGGATAGACAGACAGATAGACAGACAGACAGGATGGATAGACAGACAGATAATAACCAGGAACTAAAAGAAAAATAAATCCACAAGTCTTAAAGTTACCAAGGTTGGAGACCGCTGTTCTAAACCAAGAATCCCTTGTCTTGAAATGGAGTTGACTTCCTCAAACTCAATGGCAAAAGAGCATTTCAGGAAAAATCCACAGTAATGTAATTTCCCCCAAACGTCTTTCTTTCTTTTTTTTACAGTAGTCAAAATGATTGACTATAATTCAATAATAAATTACAGTAAACCAATGCTTATCGACCTTGGCAACTTTAAGATGCCTGCTCCATGCTGCCTGGGGAATTCTGGGAGTGGAAGTCCAATCTTTGGCATCTTAAAATTGCCAAAGTTGAGAAACATTACAGTAAACTGTAATAATTTGGTGTAAGATTGAAAGATAATAATCCAAAGACCAAACTCAACTCTAGGGACTTTTATTTCTCTCATTCTTTGTCTTTGGGACTTTCCTTCTTTTGGACTAATCCTTTTTATTAGTTTATAATAGAAAAACACAAAAGCAAATAATCGGAAAGATAGGGGAGGGAAGAAAGAAGGGAAAAAAGGGGGGAAAGGGGAAAAAAGAAGGCATTGACTCTCTTTGGTGAAGTAGAACAAGATTGTTGTGAATGTATAAAGTTTTAATAAAGCGTGAGCTTGGAGTAAAGTGCAGGGTTCTGGCCCTGCACTTCTGATTGGTTGTTAAACGGCCGGATCGGATTGGCCCGCTCCGGGGAATCCGATTGGCCCTTAACAGAGAGTTCCTATTGGTTATGAGAGCTAGCACTCCTCGTTGGTTATTGGTTAATAATTACTGGGGTTTGCCTATATAAGGTGGGCTAAAACTACTATAGAGGCTAGAAGTCACTATGTAAATAAAGAGCTGAAGTTCACCGTTCAGAGGCTTGTCTCCATTCTTTCTCGCCCATGCTCCAAACATAACACTGGCAATGAGGATGGGATGTGGAGACATCTGAACCAACGAAACTACAAAGAACACCGAGCACGTGACAGACGACGCTACACAACGGAACCATGTCCGGTGGCGTCGTACCACCCGCTCCATTCGATCCAGTACAGGAGGACTGGGAGTCCTACATGGATCGCTTCCAAATGTTCTTAGAAACCAACAACTTAAAGGACGCCATACCAGGAAAGAAACAGGTGGTGTTCCTAACGCATTGCGGTCCAACGGTATTTAAGATGGCTAAAGCACTAGCAAAACCCTGAGAAGTGAAGGTGATGGATTGGGACGACCTCGAACCTCTCCTACGAGATCACTACACACCAACCGTGCCTACGCTCATGAGACGGCACGAGTTTTATCAGAGGAGCCAGCGAAAGGGAGAAAGCGTGGCTGACTTCATAGCAGACCTCCAAAATTTGGGAGGCCTCTGCGGGTTCACCGATTTAGAAGAAGCACTAAGAGATCGCATAGTTCTGGGACTAGATGCACCAGGCATTCAAAGCAAGCTGATGGCGAAAGGCGACATCAGCCTTGCCGACGCCATCACTGATGCTACTGCAGCAGAAGCAACCAGGAAGTCGGCTGCACAACTACGCCGAAACTGCGCTCCGGTACCACCACCGACAAGCGACATTTTATCCAGGTCAGAAGGGCAGCTTACAACGACGCACCACGAGGACCTCTCTTCGTTGTCAGGCAGAGACGAAGAAGGGGTCCATTGACTGCGGTCCAACCGGGACCACCACCCAAAGCCTTTATGCCCTTGCGCAGGCTGTGGAGCCAACCATGCCAGGTCCGAATGCAAATTCCGCGACGCGCTCTGCCATGAGTGCGGGAAGCGAGGCCACATCGGACGGGTCTGCCGAAGCTTACCAGGACCCGGCCAGGCCTCAAAAGGGACTAACTATCGCCAATCGTCAGGAAACCGTCCTGTACGGCGAGAGCCAGTAAACCACTCCTACAGAAATCGAGTTTTGCAGAGAGAAGAGGCTCACCATACTATCACTATCGGTCACGCCTCAGCTTTAGACACCAAGAAAATACGAGTCACAGTAGCCATCGAGAACCAGCCTTGCCACATGGAAGTCGACTCGGGATCGTCCCTCTCAATGGTGTCCTGGAAGACCCTTCAACAACTCATCCCCACGATTCAACACCAAGATCTCCGCTTCCAAAGACTCATCCTCAAAAACTACCAAGGGAATCGAATACCCATTGTTGGTTCCTGTCAAGTCTGAGTCTCCTTCAAGAAGCACACAGCATACTTACCACTAACTGTCATCGATAGAGACAGGCCTAGCCTACTAGGCCTCCAATGGTTCGCGCCACTCAGCATTGAAGTGGCCGGCATAAACCAAGTCAGCGGAAGTGACTGGGAGGGAGACCTCATCCATGAGTTCAGGGACGTCTTCGCGGACAGCTTAGGCGAGTACAAGGGGACCCTGATTTCATTCAGTCTAGATCCAAAGATAGCTCCCATCCGACTTAAGCCCCGTCGAGTTCCGTTTGCCTTAAAGTCGAAAATCGACGAACAACTTGACAAACTGATAGCTTAGGGGGTATTAGAGCCCATCGATCACTCCCCTTGGGAACCCCCAATCGTAACACCCATTAAGCCAGACGGGTTGATCCGAATTTGTGGGGACTACCGGGCCACTTTGAACCACGCCCTACAGCCGAACGCATATCCAGTGCTGGTGGTGCAGCATCTCCTCCACTCCCTGGGAGGGCAGAAAAGTCTTCGCTAAATTAGACTTAGCTCAGGCATATCAGCAACTACCTGTTGATGAAAAGACGGCACTGGCACAAACAATTGTGACGCACCAAGGTGCCTTTAAATGTACCCGGCTTCAATTCGGAGTTAGTGTAGCCCTGGGGATTTTTCAGAGCCTTATGGAGAGGTTATTAAAAGGGATTAAGGGCGTGGTCCCCTATTTTGACGATGTATTAATTGCGGCCCCTACAAAAAAAATCTTACAGGACCGGTTAAAATTAGTCCTAAAAAAATTCCAAGAGGCCGGTCTTAAAGTAAAGAAAAACAAATGTAAATTGTGTACTGACAGTGTTGAGTTTTTAGGGTACCTAATTGATAGCCAGGGTATTCACCCTACTGAAAGTAAACTAAGGACGATAAGAAACGCTCCCAGGCCACGAAACAAGGCCGATCTCCAGGTGTTCCTAGGCCTCATCAATTTTTATAATGTATTTTTACCGCATAAAGCAACGGTCGCTGAACCGTTACACCGGTTGTTAGATAAGAAAGCAAATTGGTTGTGGGGTCACCGAGAAGAACAGGCGTTCCGCAACATGAAAAAACTGCTCACTTCTGACTCTGTACTCATTCAGTATAACGAGACTTTACCGTTAAATATAACATGTGATGCTTCGCCTTTCGGAGTGGGCGTCATCTTGAGCCATGTACTGCCTAATGGGAACGAAGCCCCTGTTGCATATTTTTCAAAGACACTTTAAAAAACTGAGCAAAATTATGGACAAATCGATAAAGAAGCCCTCGCAATTGTGTCAGCCGTTAAAAGATTCCACGAGTACGTGTATGGCCGGGCTTTTACTATCGTGACTGACCACAAACCATTATTGGGGATAATAGCCAGAGATAAGCCGACTCCCTACATATTATACGCTAGGATGACTCGATGGTCAGAATTCTTAGCTACTTATAACTATCGGCTGCAATACCGCCCGGGGAAAGCCATTCCCCACGCCGACGCATTGAGCCGAGCACCGCTTCCAGAGACTCTCGACGATCCTGCACCAATGGTAACCACGTTGCAAATTGAGGCACTCAACTTGCCGCCATTAACCGCCCGAGATATCGCGAGAGAAACCAAACGCGACCCCACCTTAGCGCGAGTCCTAAGCTGGATACAACGCGGATGGCCATTGGACCAATTATCAGATGACTTCACACCATTCAAGACTCGACAAAATGAGTTGTTCTCCCAAAAAGGCTGTGTCATCTGGGGCGATAGAGTCGTTATCCCAGAACGACTCCAGAAAGCGCTTCTGAGAACCTTGCATGATGGCCACCCCGGCATCATGCAAATGAAAACCCTTGCGCGAAGCTACGCATGGTGGCGGGGCATTGACAAGCAAATCAAAAATTGGGTTAAAGCTTGTCATAAATGCCAGGAAGTGAGCAACTCCCCACCTAAAGCCATTCCTACTGAATGGGAGACACCACGCGGACCCTGGTCCTGAATTCACTTGGACTTCGCGGGGCCGACCAAAGGCCACACCTTTCTACTTACTGTCAACGCTTATTCAAATTGGCTCAAGATTCATCGCATGACGATTGCAACCTCCGAGGCGGTTATCAAAACCTTGGAAAGACTATTTGCAACCCACGGACTACCAGACGTCCTGGTATCCGATAACGGGCCCCAATTTACAGCACTGTCATTCGAGCAGTACCTCACTGACCGCGGCATTCAACATGCGCTCACCTCGCCTGCGCACCTTGCGACCAATGGCAAAGCAGAATGCATGGTCCAATTTGTGAAGAAAACCTTACAGAAGGTAGACTACGACAACATTGACAACAAGATCAATCGAATCCTTTTTTCACAACACATCACACTGCATAGCATCACCAACAAAACTCCCGCCGAACTGCTAATGGGATGAAAACTCCGCTCCCACCTCGACCAGTTACACCCAGCTTACGAACCGGAAAAACCACTAAGATCCAGCGGCCGCTGTCGTGCCTTCCAGGTAGGAGATTTAGTATACGCTAAAAACCTATCGGGCGACCCATTGTGGGTGGAGGCGACAGTAGTTCGTGTAACCAGCCCAAGATCCTACCTTGTACAATGCCTTGACGATAGACTATGGAAACGCCATATCGATCAATTACGATCGCGGCTTCTGGCGGGCAGTCCTGAACTCCCCTATGACCAGACTGAGGGGGGGGGAGGTATGGAAGAAGATGAATTCCAAGAAGAAGAAAACCCGTTAGAAGGGAATGACGGTATGATAGAGACTCAGGAAGTGGAACCAGAGAGGGAAACAGTTGAACCTCAGGGAATTACAGAGAACATGGGCAACGACGGGGAAATGAACTCTGAACCAGAAACAGCCCCACTGCCAAACAACGATCTACCTCAGCGTGATTGCAGCCAAATGACACAGCGAAAATCAAAGAGACTAATGAAACACCCATCCTACCTAAAGGACTATGTAACTGCGCCCTGCAAACAGAAGCCAGGGGGAAGGGGTGTTGTGAATGTATAAAGTTTTAATAAAGCGTGAGCTTGGAGTAAAGTGCAGGGTTCTGGCCCTGCACTTCTGATTGGTTGTTTAATGGCCGGATCGGATTGGCCCGCTCCGGGGAATCTGATTGGCCCTTAACAGAGAGTTCCTATTGGTTATGAGAGCTAGCGCTCCTCGTTGGTTATTGGTTAATAGTTACTGGGGTTTGCCTATATAAGACGGGTTAAAACTACTATAGAGGCTAGAAGTCACTATGTAAATAAAGAGCTGAAGTTCACCGTTCAGAGGCTTGTCTCCATTCTTTCTCGCCCATGCTCCAAACATAACAAAGATAATAACATCAAACCTCAACTTTCTATTTTTACATAATAGGATAAGCCAGCCATTTCTATAACAACAGATCTATGTAATTTAGCAAATCCAAAATCAGAGTTTTATTTTTTTCCCACCTCGAGCATAAAGTCCAGAAGCGGTTTCTAAGGAGAAACAGAAGTAATGGTGGTGGCTTCCCCCCCTTGAACCGAAGCAGTTAATTCTGCAATCTCTGTTAACTCCCATCAAGTTTTGCAACCATTTATCCATTGTGGGGTTCAGATTTTTTAACAACTGGTTTTATGGGCGTGGTTAGATGGGTGTGGCTAAGTGGGCATGGCTAGGTGGGCTTGTGACTGGGTTTGATGTTGTTATCTTATTCTACTGCACCAAAGGGAGTTGGAAGTCAATGCCTTCTTTTTTCCCCTTTCCCCCCTACTTTTCCTTTCATTTTTCCCTCCTCTGTCTTTCTGATTATTTGCTTTTGTGTTCTGTCATATTGAGTGGAAAGTCTACCTTACTATGAATTGTAATTGTAAAAATTATATTATGTTCTATCTATCAAACCCAATTCACACAATAGATAGATAGATCGATTGCATGTGAATTGGGTTTGCAATTTACTAGTTCCAATTCTTACAAAAGAAGGCACCCATGGCAAGACACTTCTACATTGTTGATTTTTAATTATAAGGCTGCCTAATTATCATCCAACTTGTGTCAAGAAAATTGTGTGAATATGACAGCATCATTTAAAGAAGCTAGGCTACTCAATGATGATGCCAGAAGACACTTAGCTGATTACTGGGATGGAAGGGGGGGAGGGAAGGAAATCAACTTTTTTCAGGAAGCTGTGGAGGTGATGATGTGGCCGGGTGTAAGCCTTAAGTAACTTTGGTGACTGATGGTATCGAATATTCATTCACCAAGGCACATATGGAATGTGACACACGTGAGTTTGAAAAAGCTTCAAAGAAAGTTGAATAGAGAATACCAAAGCAGGTTCTTTTCAAAGAAGTGAATTGAAGTGGACTGGAAGTTGATGACTCCATGATACGTTGAAGATCCAAATCGAAAGAAAAGATTGAAGGCATGCACAGAAATCAAAGACTTAGATTTCCGGAATAACTTTATTGTCATTTTAAATGTACAGTAATCTGCGTACATTAAAATGAAATTTCATTGCATACAGCTCTCAAAGGGTCACGCCTTCCAATATGCACGCCATAAACGTGACTAAATAAATAAATGCAAAATTATGCAAATAATAATAATAATAATAATAATAATAATAATAATAATAATAATAATAATAATAATAATAATGCGAGAAGACCCTGGGGAATTCTATATTAAATTGCCAGAGATCCTCAACAGCGGTTCATTTCGTGACTGTTCAAAATTATCATACATTTTATGTTCTGACTGCAAGGAACAGATTTCGTATAATCAGTTTATATAAAGGAAAACCTGAAATTTAGAGTGGTCGGTAAGAAATATATCTATATATGTAAAAATAAAATGCCACTCACACATCATCACAAAATCTCCAGAACCGTAAAGCCTAGAAACTTGAAATTGGGCCTGTTTGTTCCTCATGGCTTCTAGGTGCTCACTAAGAAATGACCATCATAACATTAGTATTTCCTGTATATTATTATTAACATGCTCTGATGCTAAGGAGTTCTACTCCCCCTCCCCAACTGAAAAGAAATCTCTTCCAAATACAAAACACAAGCAGAGGAGAGGAGTTTAAGTTTCAGTTTTAGTTTCACAGCACTGAGCAGCTTTAGTACAGAACAGTTGAGCTAAGCCATGCCCAGACTCCTTGCTGTCTCCTTCTTGCAAATACTGTTATAGTTTCCAAACAGTCCTCGACTATCTCACACACTGACAGGACACTAGCCAGATGAATACCGATGGATGCTGGTAGGTAGAGTCACAATTTTGTCCCTTTATTTTCCTCCTCAAAAACTAAGCCTGACCACATTAATCATTAAAATGAAAAGCGAAAGAAAGTTAAGATCCATAGGAAAAAAAAGCTGTCCAATCACTAATCATAAGCTTCCAGAAGTAATATTTATTTAAAAAATGCTTTACAAATCCCATCCTTCTTAATTTGCCACAAATGTGCCAAAGATTGTAAATCTATTAAGCTGAAGGAAATCCTATCCTAGTAAAGAGCTAGTTGTCAGATTGCAAAAGGCTTCAAAGCATTCAGATACAGGTTCCCTCCCCCAATAAATATTGTCATGTCATCGGAAATGATGCCAGGAGTCGGTGACTTAGTATTAAGCTCTTTTATTGAGTTAGGAACCGAACTGGGGCTAAGGAAAAACTTTGCGGCTTTTTATTTCTTTAGCCGCGGCGGCCGCGGCCAATGGCACCGCTTTGAATCTCCCGCGATTCAAATAGACCAATCGCGGGAGATTCTCAGTGAGCCAATCGGCGCGGCTCGCCTAGCCAATCAGAGTGCCCCGCGCTTTGGCCAATCAAAGCACGGGGATCTCAAGAATGCTAATGAGGGGACAGAACACCCCTCCCCTCTTGGTTCAGTCCTTACGTTGCGTAGTCCCGTAGGTAGGCGGGGCTCCGTCTTAGCCTACTGGACCTGCGCAGCTCAGTCGTAGGTTGGATCCCGGCCGGTTCGGTCGGGGTCTCTGCTTCTCTGGATGCCGTCGTGGGAACCTGGTCGGTTCGGGCCGGGCCGCTCTCCATAGCTCCCTCCTGGGCTTCCCGGGTTGGTTGAGCTGCGGGTTTCGCCGCTCCCGCTCAGTCTTCCTGGGTTGGTTGAGCTGGCCTGGCTGTCTCTTTCTGGCGAGGTTTCGTGCTGGCTGCTTCCAGGTGAGTATGGTTGGTTTATTCTTCCTCGGTTTTGGTCCCCTGGGTATTCCCTCCCCTCTTGGTTTGTGTTGTGGGGGTTGGTTTTGCCTGTTTGCGCGTCGGTGGTCTCTTGGGTGGTCGTCCTCGATCTTAACTGGTCGATGTGGCGTTTCCACGCTCGTCCGTCGGTTGTTTGTAGCCGGTACAAGTGTGGGCCTGATTAGTTGTGTGATGATGACTGGTACCCATAACGGGTCTCCTGTTAGGTTTTTCACGTAAACGGCGTCGCCTGGTGCGAAGGTTCGGTGTTTGCTGGTTGAGTCTGGGGGTTTCTCTGGGTTGTACGTGGGGTGTAATCTATCAAATGGGGACCTTATTTTCCTCCCCATTAGCAGTTCAGCTGGGCTTTTATTCGTTGTGGTATTTGGGGTTATGTGTTGGATGAAGAGTAATTTATTTATTTTGTCCTGGATCTCCCCGTGGTCTATTTTCTGGATGGTTTTCTTTGTGAATTGAACCATCCGTTCCGCCCTACCGTTCGCCGCCGGATGCGCCGGTGCTGTCAGCGCATGTCGGATGCCCCTTTCCGCTAGGAATTTTTCAAATTCTAGCGAGGTGAATTGGGGCCCGTTGTCGGAAACGACGACGTCTGGGAGGCCGTGTGTTGCAAAAAGTTTGCTGAGTTCTTTGGTCACAGCATCCGTGGTTGTTGTTCTCATGTTGCTTACCTCCAGCCAGTTGGAGTAAGCGTCTACGGTTATTAGGAAGGTGTGTCCTTTTGTGGGCCCGGTGAAATCTATGTGGATCCTAGACCAAGGTCCCCTTGGGGTTTCTCACTCTAGGACGGGTGCTGCGGGTGGGCTTGGCCTAGTTTCCTGGCATCGTTGGCACCTTGCTACCCAGGCCTCAATCTGTTTGTCCATCCCTGGCCACCAAGCGTAACTTCTGGCCAGGGCTTTTGTCCTAACGATGCCCGGGTGCCTCTCGTGTAACAGTTCCAGAACCTTCCCTTGTAGTTCTTCTGGGATGACCACCCTATCTCCCCATAGTATGGACCCTTTTAGTAACGAGAGTTCCGTTTGCTGGTTCCGGAATGTCCTGACGGACTCGTTGTTGTCCCTTTCCGGCCACCCTTTCTCTACCCAATGCAACACCCGCGCCAGACGTTTGTCTTTATTAGTTTCTCGGGCAATGTCTGACGCGGTTATGGGTAGGTTGGGTAGAGTCTCTATACTGAGGGTGGTCGTCGTGGGTGCTGGGTCGGTGTCAGGCTCCGGTAACGGTGAGCGGCTTAAGGAGTCCGCATGGGAGATAGTCTTACCCGGTCTGTGTGTGAGTCCGTAATTGTAGGCCGCCAGGAACTCGGACCTCCTTGTCATTCGGGGAGACAGAATGTTCGGGGTGGCCCTGTTCCCTGCAAGGATTCCCAGCAGCGGCTTGTGGTCGGTGATGATGGTAAATGTCCGGCCGTAGAGATACTCGTGAAATCTTTTTACTGCGGCAACGATAGCCAGAGCCTCTTTGTCCAGCTGGCTGCAGTTCCGCTCCGGTTTGGTGAGGGTCCTTGAAAAGAACGCGATGGGTGCTTCTTTTCCGTTGGGGAGAGTATGGCTGAGGACAGCACCGACGCCGAAGGGAGATGCGTTGCATGTGACGGCCAGAGGTAGGGTCTCGTTGTACTGGATAAGAACGGCATCCGAAGTGAGGAGGTCCTTTGTTTTCTTGAAAGCGGCTTCCTCGCATTTCCCCCAAGTCCAGGTCGCCGCCTTGTCCAAAAGCCTATGCAAAGGCTCCGCTGCCGTTGCCTTTTGGGGCAGGAAGACATTATAAAAGTTAAGCAGCCCCAGAAACGCCTGCAGTTCTGTCTTCGACTTGGGTGTGGGGGCTTCTTTGATGGCTTTGATCTTTTGGTTTGTGGGGTGAATGCCGTGACGGTCTAGGAGATATCCTAGGAATTCAACCCGTTCTGTGTATAATTGGCATTTCTCCCTCTTTACCTTGAGCCCGGTCTCTTTGAATTTGGTTAGGACCTCCCTTAGGCGACCCTCTAGTTCGGCCTGGTTGGTTGCCGACACTAAGACGTCGTCGAAGTAAGGTACCACCCCCTTGATGCCTTGTAATAGCCTTTCCATTAGGCTTTGGAATATTCCAGGCGCCACGCTCACTCCGAATTGGAGCCGGTTGCATTTAAATGCTCCCCGGTGGGTGACTATGGTTTGCGCTTCTGCCGTTTCCTCGTCGACTGGCAATTGTTGGTATGCCTGGGCGAGGTCGAGTTTAGCGAAAACCTTGCCCCCTCCCAGTGAATGCAGTAGGTGTTGCACTACTGGGACGGGGTAAGCGCTTTGTTGCAAGGGGCCATTTAGGGTGGCCTTATAGTCCCCACAGATTCTCACCGACCCATCAGGCTTGATCGGGGTGACTATGGGGGTCTCCCACCAGGCGTGGTCTATGGATTATAGGACCCCTTGCTTGACGAGCTTGTCAATTTGCTTATCTATCTTGGGTTTAAGCGCAAATGGCACCCGCCTTGGTTTTAGGCGTTTTGGGGGGACGTTTGGGTCTAGGCTGAATGATATAAGGGGCCCTCAGTACTTGCCTAGGTTTCCGTCGAACACCTCTTGGAATTCCCGGGCTAGTTGTTGCTCCCAGTTGTCGTCGGCGATGTGGTCGATTCCCGTGACTGCGATGCCGAGCGGGGCGAACCATTGCAGTCCCAGTAGGCTTGGGCGGTCGCGATCGACGATGGTCAGGGGAAGCCTTTCGGTGCGCCCATTGTAGGTTACCTTGAACTGTCTGGTTCCGACTACAGGGATGCGGTTTCTCTGATAGTCTTTCACGATTAGTCTCTGGTTGTCTAGGCCTTTTCTTTGGACGGTAGGCACCAAGCGTTTTATTTCTTGCCATGCTATCATGGAGAGGTAGTACCCGGAGTCCACCTCCATTTTACATGGCTCGCCTTCGATGCCTACCTCCATGTAGACCTTCCGGGCGTCGTTGGTTGTGGCGTGGCCGATGGTGACCGTCTGATGGGTCTCCTCTCTTCGCTGGGTTTCGCCGCCTCGTAGGGATCGTCCGTTCCGGTCCCATCTGTTGTCAGTGGGGCGATCTCTGGTCCGGGGTGGTGTGCTGTCTCGTCTCCGTTCGCTCTGGTCCCATCGTGGAGGGCTGCGGTTCTTTTTGAGACGGCAGACGCGGGCGATGTGTCCCTTCTTGTCGCAATGCCGGCAGATTGAATCGAAGAACCGGCATTCGGACCTGGGGTGGTCGCCTCCGCAACCAGCACAGGTGGTCCTCGACTTACGACCCTGCCGGTTCCGTGGGTCGCGGCCTGCCTGGAGACGGTGGATTTCCTCCTCCTCGTCGGAAGTGCCCGATGCTGAGTGGACGTCGCCCTGGTGGGTGGTCATCTCGGGTTGGGCCTTGGCCGACCTTGCAGGGTGGTTGTTCCTGCTGCGGTCCCCAGCGTTCGGTCGGCGCATGCGGTCGTCGGATGTTCGGGTAGCTTTGGCGGCTGTGGCTTCGGTGAGGGTATCTGTGAGGGTGATGTTGCCCTTGGCCATCAGCCGACTCTGGAGGACGGGGTCCCAAAGGCTGAGCACGATTCGGTCTCGCAGGGCTTTGTTCATGTTGTCGAATTCGCACAGCCCCCCTAGGTGCCGTAGTTTGGCGACGAAGTTGCTGAAACTCTCACCCGACCGTTGGTCCCGATGGTAGAACTCATGTCGTCGGATGAGGATGGGCACATCTGGAGCGTAGTGTCGCTGGAGTATTGGCTCGAGGACGTCCCAGTCCATCGTGGCAACGTCGGCGGGCTTGGCAAGCGCTTTGGCCATCTTAAACACTGCGGTCCCGCAGTGCGTCAGGAAGACGGCTCGCTTCATTGGGCCGGTGGCGTCCTTCAGGTCGCTGCACTCGAGGAACATGCGGAATCTGTCGGAGTACGATTTCCAGTCCTCGCTGGCGGGGTTGAAGGGTGCAGGGGGTCCGATGTTCGCCATCGTGGATTTTCGTCTGTTTTAGCCTACCAGGCCCTTAAATCATCTTAGCTTCTCTTCTCTGCACTTTTCCCCAAGTCTCATCATCATTTTTGTAATGTGGGGATCAAAACTGGATGCAGAGTTCCAGGTGTGGCCTTACTAAGGCTTTACAAAATATTAGTAATACTTCACATGGGGTCAGAGCGTTTGCAGAGTGACTCCTATTACGGGACAATCCAGGAGCAAAACACAGCACACAGAGACTTAAATATTTAACAGTGGTTTATATATAGACATATACGTGGTAGGCAAATACCGTCTTAACTCTACACAGAGAAACTCTGCTCTGGATACAGGGCACAAGGAGGGAGAACACGCCCTCTAATGGCTGCCTTTATATCAACACCTCTTAAAGGAATAGAACCCATCTCCAGTCTTAAAGGGAAATACCCAGGCTATGCTGATTCATTCTTATTGCACCAGTCACATCTGGTAAGCTTCACTGCTATTCGGCTCTTAAATCCCAAGACCTTAACACATGGTTTTGATTCATTGCCTCTGTTTATACAACTAAGGATTGTATTACCTTTTATTGGCTACTACCGTACACGGCTGGCTCATATTTAAGTGATTATCCACCAGGACTCCAAGGTCTTTCTCACAGTTACTCTTTTTGAGCCAGGTTTCACTTAATCTGTATTTATACCTTTGGTTTTTCCTGCCCTGGTGTAAAACCTTATTTTTCTCCACATCAAATGTCATGTTGTTAGAGAGGGCCCATTGTTCAAGTCTGTCAAGATCTTCTAGGACCCTGAGCTTGTCTTCTGGGGTGTTGTCTATTCCTGCCAGCTTGGTGTTATCTGCAAATTTGATGACTTCCCCTTCTATTCCCTCATCTATGTCATTTATGAAGATATTGAAGTACTGGGCCTAAGACAGATCCTTGTGGTACCTCACTGCTTACTTCCCTCCATGTAGATGTGGTACCATTAAGGGCTGCTCATTGAGTATGGTTTGTCAGCCAGCTACAAATCCATCTGCTGTCTAGCACACATTTTTCTATCTTATCAAGAAGTAGGCTGTGGTCTACTTTGTTGAATACTTCTGTTTTTCCTGTATGAATCTCCTCAAAAGACCAAAAAGTACACTCTATAATATCTTGTCTTCCTACTGAATGTTGGCGTCACGATCTTGAAGGTATCTTAAAAATGGGGCATGGATTAGTTCAACCTCCAGTTTGTTCACTCTTCCTTTTGCAAGAAATTACAACTGGGTTGGGTCAGACCCACAACACAAATACAGTACTGGAAATGGGGTTGAGAATGTGAACTGCCTGGTTTTGTCTGCTGGATTTTGATGAAAAAGACACCTGTAGGTATAAGAATGAGCTACCGAAGAATCTTTCCTGATAAATCCATTCAGTTCTTCAACAGGGTCTTCGGAATGGGGCAGTTGAATGCCAGTTGGGCAAAAAGATAGGTGGATTTTGAAAGAAAAAAAAAAGGGGGGGGTAGGAAAATTGAGTTTATTGTATGCAACTTTCAGGTTAGAAAGAGTTCGGCTGGAGACATTTTTTAGACATTTGTGACATTGTGGTTCTACTGTATGATCAAATCATACACTTCAGAGGATGATATAATTGAGTGCAAAGGTGAACTCCTTGAGGGAATCCAATTTTTTTTTTTATTAAAAAACCCATGTTTTCTTTTCTTTTTATGTGGCTACTTATTTGAGAGAGAAAAAATAACATGCCATCTGAGGAAAAGGTTCTAACACAATCAGTTTGCAAGATCCAGGGTGGATCCAATGTGTTAATGCTGGATGGCTTTTGTTTGATTCACTCAAAGAGATGGTATTCAGCAGATTCTGACCTGTTCTGAAGAACCGGTAGCATAAATTTTGAGTGGTTTGGAGAACCAGCAAATCCCACTTCTGACTGGCCCCGCCCCCATCTCTTCTCTGCCTCCCATTGAATCCCAGCTGATCGGCTGGGTCTTCTTTGGTTGCCCTGGACAGGAGAAAGGAGCTGGAAAGCAGGTTAGTGGGGTGGGGAGGGAATAGAGTATCCTCCCCCTGCTATGCTCACCAAGCCACGTCCACTAAGCCACACCACACCCACAGAACCGGTAGTAAAAATTTTTGAACCCCACCACTGATTCACTTGGTATTTTTTTTTTTTTTTTGAAACAAATTTTATTAATTTTAAAGATAAAACAACACATCATTAACCATTAAATACATAAACACATAAAACCTCTTAATATTGTAAATCCTCACAAGTCAAACAAAACAATATTTTTATACAACATAATTCCAATTTATCCCATCCCCATATGGACACGCAAATATCTTTCATCAAGTTTCTCATTATTTCTCTTTACTCCAATTCAATTTCATTTCTCTTCCATATTTATCCATTTTATAATCATCATATTCTTTTCTTTCTGACTTGTTTAAATTATTCTCATCTAACATTCCTCCAAGGTTTTATTGATTCTTTTTTCCTTTTTTTTAATAAAAAACAAATTTTGTTAGTTTTATCATAAGCATAATACACAAACATACAAACACAAAACATAGACAAAACTACAAGATCTTTTCTGAAGGTTGTCTGTTCCCGGGTTAAAAACTCTTTACACAGACACAAATTCAAACATCATATTCAACCTAAGTCTCCTTCTATATCTTATTATCATTTTCTTTTTTATATATGTATATAAAAACCATTTTTATCAGTTTTCTAAAATCAATACACACAAAATCAAGGCATAACAGCTTATAAATTCTTTTCTAAAAAAAAATAATAATGATAGACCAATAAAACATAACATTTCCAGATTATAATATCAATATTTCATATAATATTAACTTCATATCTTATCCCTACTTCTCTTTTCCATCCAAATTATTTATCAATTAAAATTTTATTGCCTTTTATCAATATACAAAATCAAAAAAAAAAGCATATATATCCTTCCATTATTACCATTTTCAACAACATTCTTTGTCTGTTCTATTTCCAAACATCCATTCATCTTTTTTCTTTTACTATACTTCTCCTGTAAACCAATTGGAGTTGCATCTATAACACATTACCTAACTTAAAAATACTACATATAAATCTTTCTTGGGATTCTGTTTAAAAAATTCTTAAAATTACATAATAAATTTTTTATTCTAAATATACATACATATAAAAACACACTCTTAAATACCCTCCAGAATCCCTCTTTTAATCTAAATTAAATTCACCCATTGTCTCTAAATAAACTTTTTTTCTTTAAATCTTGCTTCCCCCCATTAAGGCTTCTCCTCCCCCCTTTTCTCTCTTGCTTATTCTTCTCCTTGCCCTTTCTACCCCTTTGCTTTTTCCCTTCGCTTTTCTTGCTCCTTTTCTTTTGTTTTCTAACCTTGCCTCCATCTCTTCGCTCATTTTTCTCTCTTTTGGTTGTTTTTATAATTCTTAAAAACCCCTTTTTCTTATCCTTTTTCTCCTCCTCTCCGGAAGGAACCCATTGTTCATCAAAGATGGCTTCTTCTTCTTCTTCCTTGTCCCAGTCCTTCTGCTGCGTCAACTTTTCTAAGGAACATAACGCCATTTCTAAGAATTGGAACAAAGCGCCCAAAGTATCTTCTTTTTTATATTTTTGATATTCAATCTCTAGTTCATCCACAGAGAATGCCATTATGAAAAGGGAAACTTTTTCCAAAACAACCACAAGTATTTTTAATCCAAGACAATCAAAAGCAATTAAAAAAAGGAAAAAAAGAAAAAAGTTCCAAAAGTTAATACTTTTCTTCCTTCTTCTCTTTCTCTTTCCAAATTAATTTTTGATCAAAGAGGTCCAATTACCATATATCTTCTTTTGGGATCCACCAAGACGTTCTAGACAGTCTCCTCCTTTTTCAGTTTCTGCTCCAATTTTTCTTTCTCCCTTCCCACTTGCAATAACAATTTTAAATAATCAAAAATCCATACCTCCAGCAGAGATTTTCCAATTTCTTAAATTTTTCAATGTCCAAAAATCCCTTTGTCTCTTAGCTTAGCTTTCAAAGCAATCCACTTTCAGTGTCTAATACATCCAAATATTTCTGCTTTTTCCGTGGGATGAGAGAGTAAAAAAAAATTAAAAGAAAAAGTTCCCTTTAACAGCTTCTCCGCCGCTTTCGATCTTCTTAGGGATACAATGTATCCTCCAGCAACAAGCAGCTCAATTCCAGGAGATTTAAAAGTTGTTACTTGACCCGGCTCAGACAGAACTTTCACTTTTCACACTTCCTCCAGCACAGTTCTTACCCGGTTGCTGGCTTCTTCGTGGCGGCCATTGCTGACCGCCGCTCCACCGCCTTGGGAAAAAGGGGTTTTCCCGGAGAAGGGGGGGGTCTGCGATGCCCCCACCTCCCTAACCGGCTCCCCTCTATCTTCAGCTGTCCCTACAGGGCAGCCATAACCCCCTGACCCATCTGGATCGGGGGTACCTCGGCAGCTAGCCAGCAGGAATCGCGAGCTGTCGCGAATTCCTGCTGCTCCGAAGCCACGCAAACCGGAAGTCCTCCTGATTCACTTGGTATTGAGCTATTAACAATGGATGCAAAGTTAGGATCCGTGAGCACAGGGGTGGGATTCCACCGGTATAACAACCGGTTCGGTGAGCGGTGTGCTGTGCCACGCAAATCAGCTGGACCACAAAACATGGTAATATAGAACACACTAGGGCAAGGGTGAGTGGGCGGGGCCAACTAATAACTGGAACAACCGGTTCTTCCAAACTGGTCCGAACCGGCTGAATCCCATCCTTGCATGAGCTGCAAGAACATGGGATGGGAGGCAATTGGCAGTTGCATGGCATTTTCCGCTGTTTGTTAGAGCAGTTGCGCAGTTCTGTCAAGGATGATGGATGGTTTTCCCCTTTTAAGTGCAACATTATCCCAAACTTATTGCAGGTTTTCCTCGACTTACAACAGTTCATTCAGTGACTATTCAAACTTACAATGGCACTGAAAAATGTGACTTGGAGCCATTTTTCACCCTTAACAACCATCACAGAATCTCAAAATTCAGAGGGATTGCAACTGGTCAATATTTATGACGGTCGCCGTGTCTTCCGGGGTGTCACACGATCCCTTTTTTGCGACCTTTCGACAAGCAAAGTCAGTGGGGAAGCGGGATTCACTGAATAACTGTGCGACTCACTTACTGTTCTGACCCAAATCTTGTTCCAAGGAAACAAAACATGAAACGGAGGTAACAGCAAACCCTTTTTATGATTCTTTACTAATTCCGTTCCTTCCCGGTTAAAAGGCTATTTCAAACTAATTGTCTCTGCTAAGAGCGAGCGTTGCCAAGGTTGTGCAAGGCTGCCAAGAACACTAGGAATATTTCAAACACAAAGAGTCTCCAAACACAAACTAAGAGAGTCCGAATGTCCACAAGGCTTGAGTGCAAAAACTTCTTTGCTTCCTGCAAAGAACTCCAGCTTCTCAGCTGGCTTTTATCTCTTAAGGGAGGGGCCATTACCTTGCAGCCTTACTCCCAAGTCACCATTGCTGCTTCAGCTGCTCTTTCCTTCGAGCAAACCTGCGCACACACGCACTGGGCACAGGCTCCTCGGGGGCCTCTTCATCACTGCTGCCAGCCTACACAATCTCCGAAGGCAGCATTCCACTCCCTGATGGTCCTAGCCCCATCCCTGCATCACACGCAGGCCCGTCACCTATATCCTCACTTTCTGAGACCTCAGCTGTCTGCACCTGCTTCCGGCGAACCACAACAAGCAGGGTGTTGGCCTAGAGAACCTCCAAGGTCCCTTCCGTCGCTGTTCCTCTGTTCTGCCCCCTTTTCCAATTAAGTCAGAAGGCACCCTTTTCTTAAATTTGTTCGCCCCCTGGTCTTTAGCTGTGTGGTCAGGTGAAATCTTTAATTTAGCACACATCACCTGTTATTCCATTTTCCTCTTCAAATTCAGCAGAAGCAACCCGTGAGGCATTTAATAAGGAACATGTCCTGTTAAGTAAGGTCATAATTGACTAATTTTTCCGTATATTAGAGACCTTGAGAATCTCATGTTTACAAAGAGGAAAAAAATCATAACTGCGTCATTCCTTTCTTCCAGGATGTTCCTCCCCCCACTTTTGCTTGATGTGCTTCCTTTTCCATTTTTAAGCTACAGAAGGGATACCGCTGTACATGCCTGTTAGATTTTAAGTATCACACTTTAAGTTTCTAATTAAGAAATTAATTAAAATATTACACAGTTTACTGCACAGTCTGTCAAGAGTATGGCAGTTTGCAAGATTTTTCATCTTAGATGTACTATAAACTATATATATATATATATATATATATATATATATATATATATATATATATTCAGCAGAATCTTATCTGCCATCATATATATATATATGATGATGGCAGATAAGATTCTGCTGAAACGTTGCTACAACTTTAAAAGCACCACTACTATGACGTGGGAAAATACCCGAACAAAGCTGAATGCCATATATATATATATATATATCTCATCTACCATCATCAGGCTTCTGTATAGTGTTCATCTGTGAGTCAGACTTTTACAGTGGTTTCAGATTTAAATTTGGGGCAACCTATTGCTGTGCCAGAATGGTTTTTTCTTCATCCTGATTGGTTGAGAGTCTTGGTCTGTGTTTATTGGCCTTGGAGTTTGCTGTGTTCTGCTACTAATATCTTCTGTCTGTTTTTTTGGCTCTTTTTGTATCTTGATTGGCTGGCAACATTGTGTTACTTTATTGGAGGCCTTTAGTGCAGCTTGGCTCCGGGTAAATGGACGGCTATCATTAGTTAGGAAGCTGGGTTTCGTCTGGGTGCCTGGTTGGGGTGTGTTTGAGCTGGAGGTATCAGGGGGGATCTGTTTGTGCCCAGGTGTTTGCCTGGCTTGTGGTGTGGAGATTTTTTTTGTTTGTGAGTGCAGGGTTCCAAATGATTGACTGGTGGAATCATCTCTTCTATTCATGATTTCTGGTCTTTTATATATATAAACAGACAGAAAAATAGCAGCCATTCTCAGGAACCCCAAAGACAAAATTGATCTGGAAAACCAAGGCATATACGAAGTCCCCTGTGCATCATGCCCAGCCACATACATTGGATAGACCAATAGAAGAATAAGCACCCGCCTGGATGAACACAAAAATGCAGTCAAAAAGCTGGAACACACTTCCTCACTAGTCTAACACATGGAAGCCACAGCTCATAGCATCAACTTCAATGGCACCAAAACCCTAGCCACTATAGAAAATCCCAGCCACAGAATCATCAGAGAAGCCATAGAGATTGAAAAAAGACCAGAAAGTATGAACAGAAGAGATGACTCCACCAGGCTGTCAATCATTTGGAAGCCAACAAAAAAATCTCCACACCACAAGCCAGACAAACACCTGGGCACAAACAGATCCCCCCTGATACTTCCAGCTCAAACACACCACAACCAGGCACCCAGATGAAACCCAGCTTCCTAACTAATGATAGCCGTCCATTTACCTGAAGCCAAGCTGCACTAAAGGCCTCCAATGAAGTAACACAATGTTGCCAGCCGATCAAGATACAAAAAGAGCCCCCCCCCCCCAAAAAAAACAGACAGAAGATATTAGAAGCAGAACACAGCAAACTCCAAGACCAATAAACACAGACCAAGACTCTCAACCAATCAAGAGGAAGAAAAAACCATTCTGGCACAGCAATAGGCTGCCCCAAATTTAAATCTGAAACCACTGTAAAAGTCTGACTCACAGACAAACACTATACAGAAGCCTGATGATGGCAGATGAGATTCTGCTGAAACGTTGCTACAACTTTAAAAGCACCACTACTATGACGTGGGAAAATACCCGAACAAAACTGAATGCCAGACATGTAAGTACTCGCGAAAACTTAAGAAAGCATACACACACACACACACACACATATATATACATGCATGCACGTGCACACACACACATTCCTATTCAAGCTGATATTTAGAGTCCTCCTTCAGGAACCTGTCTCAAAATTATAGGGGAGCGTGAGTTATGAAATAATTGTTTGAGCAGGAAACACAGGGGTTAGAAATTTCAAGCATGGAAGACTGATATTGAATCTGATAGGAGTACAGCAAATGCCTAAAGACCAAATAAGATTTAACAGTGTGATAAGCTAAATTGCATACAAGTTACAGTGATTTTCTTTGAGGAAATCTGAAAACAGAAGATATATAATTTTTCTTGGTTTTGATAATTTTTAAGAATATTTTATTATGATAGATTTGATATGATTTCATGATTTGTCATAAAATAATTTAACTTAATTATAGTTATCTCGCTTAAGTATGAATTGGTAAAATTATAGTCAGATGATTGTTCAATAATGATATTGGGATATTTTATTGATGATTGATAATGTGAGTTATTATGTAATATAATTATTCTGATGACTATGAAATGGATGCACAAAAGGGAGTGGTAAACCAACCGATACACTGTAAATTTATGAAGAATGTTATAATTTTTTTATTTTTATTTTTTATTTTTTTTATGTCATGTTTTATGTCTTATATGTTTTTTGTCTGTTGTTAAAATCAATAAAACTTTTACAAAAAAAAAAAAAAAGGTCACCTAACTGATGCAAAATGATGTGGAGCCTGCTTGGAACTGCTGAAAGGACACCCATTTGCACCACTCAGGTGACCCTGAGGGCACAGAGATAAACCCTCCAAATGGATGTCCTTCTCTAAGTGAGACATTTGTTAAGTGAATTTTGCTCCATTTCATTACTTTCTGTAAAAAGTGAATCACGGTAGAAATTTTGACCTCCATGGTGGTCGGAAATTGAGGACTGCCTGTACACAGTTAGTCCTTGACTTACAATGGTTCATTTAGTGACCTTCAAAGTTACAACAGCCCCGACTTACGACCATTTTTCACACTTATGACCATTGCAGCATCCCCCATGGTCAAAACTGAAATGTTTGGCAACTGACTCATATTTATGACAATCATGGGGTCCCAGGGTCATTTGATCACTTTTTCTGAGCTTCTGATAGGCGAAAATCAATGGGGAAGCCAGATTCACTTAACAACCATGTTCCTAACTTAACAACTGCAGTGATTCACTTAACAATGATGGCAAGAAAAGTCATTAAATGGACCAAAAATCACTTAAAAATTTATCGCATAGTGTTGTGGTTCACCGGCAGACAGTACAGATGGTAGCGGAATCGGACACTGGGGAAGAACGGGACTAGTCCAGAAGTCTGGAGAGGACTCGGACAAGGGTCCTGTATCTGATGCAGGGATGGGGCCAGGACTATCTGGGAGTGGGGTGCTGACTCCGGAGCTTCAGAGTCTGGCAGCAGTGAGGCTGAGGAACAAGGGGAGCCTGTTCCCAGTGCGCGTGTGTGCAGAGCTGCTAGAAGGAGAGAGCAGCTGAAACAAAAGGGGCAATTTGGGAGTAAGGCTGGGAGGTGATTGCCCCTCCCATAAGGGATAAAAGTCAGACCCAAATGATGAAACCTTTGCAGGAAGCAAAGTAATTCGATCAGTTCCGAGTCATCCTTGAAGCTCTTTGTACTTTGGTTGGTTTTTCTTGTACTTTGGTTGGTTTCTGTTCTAGTGAATTTGAGGCTTCTGCTTTTGGCAGCACTGCACAGAACTGAAAGGTGGATGCTTATCTTGGGGGACTGTTTGAGATTAATTCCAGTTGGGAATGAAAACAATTCCCAGTGTTGCAATAAAAGTAGGTTTTGTTTTTAAAACAAGTTTGTGCATCATTATGGTTTATAAAGCCTGGGTCAGAACACATAGCAACATAAAGATTGGAGTCCATTGTGTTTCATAAGTCGAGGATTACCTGAGGTGCATGATGGCAAATGTATTATTGCAAACATATTATATGCGTATTGCATATTTATTACCGTGATGATGAATAAATTGTCCCTTCTGTGTTTGAAGCTACCTGGACAATTTCCCTTGGAGAAGAATGCAAGATTTATATAATCACGAAGGAAGTCAAGCAAAATTTGGGAGTCCTGGCTTCTGGATTTTCGATCTATATTTATTAATTACAAATAAACCACTGAGCCATGGATTACTTCATCACTGCTATGGACTCCTTTTATTTCTCCTCTGAAACCATGATTTCCTAAGAACGAATGAAATGTCAGCGAGCAGTGAATTATATAGAGATGTATTTTTACTGCTAGATGATAATTTCCTGTTATAGCTTTATGCCCAGAAGTTGCTTCTTTAGAGAAAGTTGATGTAGTGCCTCAAGAGCCAGGCTTGTTTGGAGGAATGGAAGTGCTTGGAAAAAGAACTACGGGATTCAATTATCTGCACTGGGGAAAATGTCCCTCTTTGCCTACTCTGTTGTAGCCTGCCAGCAGCCATCAGAGCTGGTGGCAGACTCGGACAGTGAGGAGGTCGGGGAGGAACATGGGCCAGTCCTGGAGTCTGGGGAAGACTCTGACAAGGGATCTGCATTGGAGGCAGAGATGGGGACAGGGCCGTCCGACAGTTATCAGCTGCCTTCAGAGTCGGAGATAAGTGAGGAAGAAGAACAGCTGGAACCTGTGTGCGCATGCACAGAGCTGCCAGAAGAAGGGAACAGCTAAGGATCAAGGGTCGACTTGGGAGTAAAGCCACAGGTGGACGGTGGGTAATAGGGAATAAAGAGGAGCGAAAGAGAAGTGGGGTTTGCAGGAGACAATTAGTTTATTTAATGAGGGTGAATGTTCCTGACTCCTTGCCAAGCAATTGCTGCTACAGCGTGGCATTTTGAAGCTGTCGGCCTAGCAGCTCCCCAAATTTTTCTTCCTTGTAATTCTGCTGCAGAATTTATTTAGAATCTATTTAGCTTTTATATCTAAGAAATGGATGCAATCCACAAAGTATCCAAATACAATAATATAGATATTGATAAATAGAGCTTCTGCAGTGGCTAATATGCTAAGCTGCAGTTGGTTTAACCATAGGTTATTGAATTGCAAATTAAACTGTACAATTGCTTTAGTGCACAATTTCTTTCTTTCTTTTTTTTAAAAAAATTGCGTACTTCAGACTTCCGGTTTGCCAGGCTTCGGCGGTGGCGGGGTTTCGCGATCCTGTGCGATCCCTGCTGCGCTAGCCATCTTGGTGCCTCTGATCCTGACGGGTCTGGAGGATAAGGCTGCCCCCTAGAGGCAGCCGAAGATAGGGGGGATCCGGACAGGGGTCTGGGGGTTCCGCAGACCCCCTCCCCACCCGGCATAACCCCCTTTTCTCAAGGCGGTGGAGCGGCAGTCAGCAATGGCTGCCACAAAGAAGCCGGCAGCTGGACCAGATTGTGCTGGAGGAAGAAGGAGAAAGTTTTGAAGCGAAAGTTTTTTGGTTGAACCGGGAGCATAAGATACATTTAATATCCCGAAAACCTTGATTGTTGAATGATACTTTGTTTCCAGAAGAGATTTATAAGCAGCGAGTGAAAGTGCTGAAAGAGAAAGTTTACTCTCCTTCCCTATGGAATCAACAAATGGACATTGAAAAGCCTGCTTTTTTATAGAAGGTAAAAATTTAAAGCTCTTTGTGACAAGTGGGGATGGAGAGGACAAAGGAGAAATTTATATTAAGATTTTGTTGGAGGAGATGCCTGGAAGACTTTGAGATTGGAAGTTAATTGCAATAAGACTTTTAAATACAGATTGGGCTTTTTCTTCCCTTTCCAATTGATATTACCCCAGGAAGAAAAAGTGCAAAGGGAAGAATCTTGTGCTCTGTTGGGACTGTTTGATGACTTTGGGATTTTGGGGAATTGTTCTAAACTTTGAAATATCTTGGTTGTCTTAAGAAGAAGAAGAGAAAAGAAGAAAAGGTTTATAATGGCTTTATCTGTTGATGAACTAAGAGAGGAATATGGAAAAATAAAGAACGAAGGCAAGGACACTTGGAGAGAAACTATTTGCTTTTTAGAAATGGCGCTTGCTACTTACCAGCAAATACAACAATTGAAGGAGGAAGCAGAGGAAGAAGAAGAAGAAGGAGAAGCCATCTTTAATGAATTCAAAAAGTTGATGAAGAAAGAAAAGAGAAAGAGAGGAAGGAAAAGGGACTTAAGACTTAAAAAAACATCCAAGAAAGAGAAAAATAAGATGCAAAATCAATATAATGTTAGAAAGCAAAAGAAAAGAGAAATGCAACAGAGAGGGGAAGCTAAAAAGGCGGAGATTTGGAGAAGGGGGGATAAAAAGACCAGGGGGGATAAAAAAGGAAGGGAAAAGGGGGAAAAAAGCCACAAAGGTATGAAACAAGATGGGAAAAAGAAATTGTTTGGGGGGGGATAAAGGGTAATGTAAATTTTTTCTTAAAAGGATTCTGCAAGGTACATAAGATAGTATTGTAGTGTTTATATTAGAAATAGAAAATTAGAATTTAATAAGAATTAAGTAAAGATTAAAATATTAAATATTTAACAATGATAGATTTTATGATTTAATAAATTATTAAAAGGAATGTTTAAAATACTTAGTTTAAGTATAGAGTTTAATTGACTATGTTAGTATACATTTATTATGGTAGCATTTGACTTTGAAATAGATAATTGGAATGTTATAAGATTTAATGTTTAATTATGTATTTAATTACTTTATAGATTTACTATTTTCTTTTTCTTTTAAAAATTAGTAGGTAGAATGTACTAAGCAGAATCAGATGGGGAACCAGGTGTTACCTTAAATGTTAATTTAGGGGAGCAATGGAAAGGCATCATACTTCGATTAGTAACTTCAGGAGAAATCCCTTTTTTTTTCCTACTATAGGGAATGAGATAAATGGGTAATTGGAAAAGAATGGACAAAAGATACAAGTATAATGATGTAAATTAAGATGAAATAAATAAAATATAATTAAGAAGAGTGGAAAGCGGGGAGAAGTTATAATGAAGATATAGAATGGTAAATAAGATAGGAAATGGTATATAAGATGAGCATAAATTTAATTGAAGTCCATATAAAGAGAGGTAATCCGGGGCCAAGCTACTTTCTAAAAAGAAGTTTTATGTTTTTGTGTTTTGTGTATTTATGTTTGTGTGAGATTTAATAAAACCTTGGAGGAAAGCTAGATGAGGATAATTATAAACAAAACATAGGGAAATATGAATATGATGATTATAAAATGGATAAATATAGAAAAGAAACGTAATTGAATAAGAGTAAAGAGAAATAATGAGAAATCTGCTAAAAGATATTTAAGTGGAAATGGGATATATTAGAATTATGTTGTATAAAATAAAGTAATATTTTATCTGTCTTGTAAAAATTTATAATGGAAAGAGGTTTTATGTGTTCAATGTTTAATGGGTTGTTTTTTTAAAAAATTAATAAAATTTGTTTCAAAAAAAAAATTGCGTACTTCACATTTACAGGGAACAAAGTAATATGCTTAATTGTCTAAATTTCATTTACCATTACCACCAGCATGGCATGTATTGCATAGTTGAGTAGAGTTATGGAAATGAACCTGGAATATAAAACAACATCGCTGTCCAACTGACTTGCTCGCAAATATATTGGGAATAGAAGTCCCTATGTTTGTTTCACAAACTGCAAGCCCTGTGTTCGAGTCGGGCCTCTTTTCTCATTGGTCTGAAGTGCACTTAGGGAAAGAATTCACAAGAGATCATTTCACTGCTTCTTTGCTTGAGAGGATGAATAAATCAGGACTTGGGGGAAGTTGATGGGATGGAGGAGCAGAATAACAGAGCTGAAAGGGACTTTGGAGGCCTTGTAGTCCAACCCCCTGCCTAGGCAGGAAACCCTATATCACTTCAGACAAATGGTTATCCAACATCTTCTTAAAAACTTCCAGTGTTGGAGCATTTACAACTTCTGGATGCCAGTTGTTCCACTGATTAATTGTTGTAACAGTCAGGAAATTCCTCCTTAGTTCTAAGTTGCTTCTCTCCTTGATGAGTTTTTATCATGTTGCTTCTTGTCCTGCCCTCAGGTGCTTTGGAGAATAGCTTGACTCCCTCTTCTTTGGGGCAGCCCATCAAATATTGGAAGACTGCTATCAAGTCCCTCCCTAGTCTATCTTTCCATACTCAGTTCCAGCAACTGTATTTTTTAAAAATACGTTTCAGCCTCCAGGCCTTTAATCATGTTAGTTGCTCTTCTCTGTACTTTTTCCAAACTGCCATTGTGGAAATTCAGTAATTCTGATTTTGATATAAAGGCTCTTCCAAGGTTGTGAACTGGGTAGTTATTGCTATGCATTTAAAATGAAGAGTATGCATACAATAACACTTGGAAGGGATCTTGGAGGTCTTCTAGTCCAGCCCCCTGCTCAAGCAGGACACCCTATACCATTTAAGACAAGAGACTGTCCAATCTCTTCTTAAAAACCTCCATTGATGGAGTACCCACAACTTCTGAAGGCAACTTCGGTTCCACTGATTAATTGTTCTCACTATCAGGAAATCTCTCTTTAGTTCTAGGTTGCTTCTCTCCTTGATTAGTTTCCATCCATTGCTTCTCATTTTACCTTTTGGTGCTTTGGAAAATAGCTTGATTCCCTCTTCTTTGGGGCAGCCCCTGAGATATTGGAAGACTGCTATCATGTCACCCCATATCCTTCTTTTCATTAAACTAGACATACCCAATTCCTGCAACCGTTCATCATATGTTTCAGCCTCCAGAAGCACTTATTCTTTTGAGTTGGTGACTGTCCTTATGCCTGCCAGGAGTAGAAATCTGTTCTTTTAAAGATACTTTCCCCCTCCAATTCCAATAATTTAGAAAGGATAAGAAAGCAAAGACGCAGTAATTCACTTAAAATCCACTGTTATATTATTTCTGAATTCTCCTCCTCACATGTGATCTTGAGTGTATCAGAAATTAGAGCTTTCTCTCAAGTGAAAAAAGAAAAAAAAAACTAGAAAGAAGCTGTTGCAATTCATTTTCCAACACCCCCATTATTTTATATTTCTACACCAGGGTTTCTCAAACTTGGAAATGGCAGGACGTCAACTCCTACAATTCCCTCAGCCATTGTGGCTTGCTGGGGAATTGTGGGAGTTTAAGTCCACCCAACTTCGGGTGGCCGAAATTGGCAATCTAGATGCTCCAAAACATGATTTCACTTGTGTCTGCTTCTCACTTTAACATATTGGATAGAAAAGGTTTCAGATTTTTTTCCTTTTGGGACTAATGGAAAAAAGAACTGGAGAAAAAAATTGGAACTTTTGACACTACACATGTTGACAGCAGCAAGACTATTGTATGCGCAAAAATGGAAGGACACTTCGATTCCTACCACAGACGAATGGCTGCAGAAATTGATGGAGTTGGCTGAAAATGGCAAAATTGACCACTTTGATTAAAGAAAAGAACATAAGCAGTTTCGTTTCCACATGGAAATGAGTGGGATTCTACCAGTTTGGACCGGTTCAGGTGAACTGGATGTTAAAGTTACAGTTGGTTTGCCGAACCAGTATTTCACCCGACCGGCTGGCCAGTCCCCTCCCAGGAGTCTCCCCGCAGCCCATTTTCGATGGAGGTAAGTGCAGGGTAGTGCGGAAGCTGTGGAAGGGGGAAAAACGGGCCTTCTGGAAGTCTGGAAATGGGCCTGTTTCTGGCTTCCAGAGAGCCTCCAGAGCCCCAGGGAGGCCATTTTGTTCTCCCAGAGGCTCAAGGGAGGACTCTGGACCCTTGGGAGGGCAAAAAATGGCCTTCCTGGAAAAACTGGAAGTGGCCAAATGGGCCTATTTCTGGTTTCCGGTGGGCCTCCAGAGGCTGGGGGAGGCTGCTTTCAACCTCCCAGAGGCCCAGAGAGGCCTTTGGACCCTTGGTGTTGTGTACGGTCAGTGGGTCCCAAGAATAGGCGAGCCTTGGGTAGTGAACAACAGCTCTTTATTAACGGATAGATTCTGAGACAAAAGTACCCAGCACGCGGCAGCTCTTATAGAGCTGGCTGCAGCTAGGCAGCCAATAACAACTCTTCGAGTTTGCCGTGCTTGGTTTCATCCAATCACGGCAAACCCTGTTTGAGCCAATCCGTAGCATTCAAGCTATCCAATCACAATCCAGCTTTTCCGGACCAATAGGAGTGCAGGGTTTTAAGCCTGCTAAAATGGAACACTTGGGAAGGTGAAAATGGCCTCCCCCAGGCTCTGGAGGCCCCCCAGAAGCCAGAAACAGGAAGTTCTGATAGGTCCCACCCAGATGGCCAGGCCTACCCAGCAACTGGGCAGTGAACTGCTTGTTTGGATGTTTGAATTCCACCTCTGCACGGAAACTGCTTCTGCACTTTGTGCTTGATGTGAAAAAGAATGTAGCTTTGACTTTGGGTTTTATCAATTAGATTGATAGATCTTTATAAAAATGGCTTGTTCATATTATTGTGGAAAAACCAAAAACTGTGATTCGATGCCAATGCCCTATTTTACTGCAACAGAGAGATTCTTTTTCTTTTTTTCCCCAACCCTTCCTCACTTCTCTTTCTCCTATTCCCTCCCTGCTCCCTGCTCTTCTATTTACTTTTGTATTTTATAATAACTTAATAAAAATGTTTTTTTAAGAAAAGAAAAGAAAAGAAAAGAAAAGAAAAGAAAAGAAAAGAAAAGAAAAGAAAAGGTTTCAGAACTGGCAGGCTGGATGTAGCTTCAGCGTTTTTAATGTACATTTTTTTTTGATAAAAGTTTTATTGATTTTAACGACAAACAAAAACACACAAAACCTAAAACATAACGTAACATAATTCTTCATAAATTTACAGTGTATCGGTTGGTTTACCACTTCTTTCTGTGCATCCGTTTCACAGTCATCGAAACAATTACATTACATAATCACTCACATTATCAATCATCAGTTAAGTATCCTAATATCATTATTGAACAATCATTTAACTATAATTTTACTAATTCATACTTAAGCGAGATAACTATAATTGAGTTAAATTATTTTATAACAGATCATAGAATCATACCAAATCTATCTTAATAAAATATTCTAAAAATATTATCAAAACCAAGAAAAATTATATATTCGTTATTTCCTAGATTTCTAAATATTCTATTATTATATTGTATTATCTAACCATTGATAAAAGAGATCCCAAATTTCATAAAATTGTTTATCTTCTTGTTCTCTAATTTCAAATGTCAATCTACTCATTTCAGCACATTCCAATATTTTCTAAATAATTTCTTCCTCAAATGGTATTTTCTCACTCTTCCAATGTTTAGCAAATACAATCCTAGCCGCTGTTAACACATTTACAATCAAATACTTTAAGTTTTTATTATATATATCAGGTAAGATTCCCAATAAAAAAAATCTCTGGTTTCAAATCTATATGTTTCTTTGTCATTTTTTCCAGCCATATGCGAATTCTAGTCCAGTATTTCCTGGCCTCTTCACAAGTCCACAACATATGGTAATATGAGCCAGGTATCTGATGACATTTCCAGCACTTTTCAGATTTGTTCTTGAACATTCTTGCTATTCTTGTCGGGGGAAAGTGCCACCTGTAAAACATCTTATACAAATTTTCTTTATATGCTGTTGACATTGTCATTTTATAATTTTGTGACCACAATTTTTGCCATTTCTCTAAATCAATCCCATATCCAAAATTCTTCCCCCAAGCAATCATTGTTTCTTTGACTTGTTCTTCCTCTAATTTAATTTCCAACAAATAACTATATAGTTTTTTAATCACTTTTTCATCAGAACCTGTCAAAATCCTGTCTAAATCAGTCAATTTATCATAAAATCCTTCTATTTTAGGATCTTTAAGATACCTTGCATGTATTTGCGCATATGAAAACCAATTCATCTTTATACCTTGTTCTTCTAAATTTTGCATCGTTTTAAGTTTACCCTTTTCATCCAGTATTTCCCCATATCTAACTGTTTGTTCCTTCTTATAAGTTATAGGATATGAAAAAGCTTCAATAGTTGATAAGCAAACTGGGATTTTCAAATAACATTGTTTCTTAATTTTCTCCCAATTCAACCAAAACGATTCCCGTATGTAATGCCTTCTAAAATAACCCTGTGATTTAGTTCCCTTATCCCATAAAAAAGCATGCCAGCCCAATAATAAATCATGACCTTCTAATGTCAACAATCTAGTCTTTCTTAACGTTATCTATTCTTTAACCCACATTAAGTTTGCAGCTTGATAATACAACTCCCAATTAGGAAGGCCAAATCATCCTCTAATTCTAGCATCCTGTAAAAGTTTTAATTTTATTCTCGCTTTCTTGCCTTGCCATATATACTTCAACACAATTTTATTTAATTCTTCAAAGTAATCCTTACCTAACCTAATTGGTATTGTTTGGAACAAATATAAAATTCTGGGTAAAATATTCATCTTAATTGTTGAAATTCTACCTATCAATGACAATTGTAGGTTTTCCCATTTTTTCAGATCGGATGCTATCTGCTGTTTAAGCTTAATATAGTTATTCTCTTTCAGTGTAGTACATCTTGACGTCAGATATATCCCCAAATATTTAACTTTGTTCGTAACTTGAATTTTCAATAAATCTGCCAGCTTCTCTTTGTCTTAATAACATGTTCTTTGTCAGAATCTTTGTTTTGTCTTTATTTATTTTCAAACCAGCCATCTCACCATACATCTCTATCTTTTCCAACAGTTTTAAAGCTGAATCTAAAGGGTCTTCCAAAATAAAGACCAAGTCATCCGCAAAGGCTTGCAATTTAAATTCCTCCTTTTTGACTTTCATTCCTTTTATGTTTGTATCCTCTCTAATATTTCTATTTAACACTTCCAAAGTTAATACAAATAACAAAGGAGATAATGGACATCCTTGTCTTGTACCTTTTTTAATATTAATAGAGTCTGTGAATTCTCCATCTATCATTACTTTTGCCATTTGCTTATAATATACGGCTTCTATTGCTTGAATAAATTTTCTAGCGAAGCCCATCTGTTCCAATAGTAATAGCATAAATTTCCAATTCACATTATCAAATGCCTTTGGGCATCAAAGAATATCAAAGCCATTTGTTTTTCCGGGTGCGCCTCGTAATATTCCAATGTGTCCAGGATTACCCTTATATTGTCTTTAATCTGTCTCTTTGGTAAAAATCCATTCTGATCAGAGTGAATAAAGTTATTTAGGTATTTTTTAAGCCTTTCTGCCAAGATTGAAGCAAAGATTTTACAGTCTGCATTCAATAAGGAAATAGGTCTATAGTTCTTAATTTGTAATGGGTCAACCCCTTCTTTTGGAATAAGTGTAATATAAGCTTCTGACCATGTTTTAGGCATTTTCTTATTTATCATAACTTCATTCATGACTTCTAACAATGGAGTCCTCAATGATTCTTGTAATGTTTTATAAAATTCTGCCGGGAAACCATCTGATCCTGGTGCTTTTCCATTGTTCTGTCTGTTGAGTGCTTCGGTTAATTCAATCATTGTTATAGCACTTTCTAACATTTTCCGAGTTTCATCAGGTATCTTAGGAAGGTTAGCATTTTGTAAATACTGTTTAATTTTTTCCTCATCAAGATCCTCCTTTTATATAATTGTCCATAAAAATCTCGAATGATTGCCTTTTTCTCCTTATTACCATAACAAATTTGACCTTGATCATCTATTAACTGTGATATTTTCCTTGATTCTTTCTCTTTTCTCAGCTTATATGCTAACCATCTACCTGGCTTATTTGCATCTTCAAAATAGTTCTGTTTAGCACTTCTAATTTTTTGTGCCAGTTCTTCTTTCTCTGCTTGATCCATTTTATATTTAATTATGTCCATTTTAGGTTTAATATCTTTTTTCTGTAGCGTCTTCTGTAATTCTTTTTCCAGTTTTTTATGGTCATCTTCTAGAGCTTTAATCATTTGCCTCTTCCCAATGTTCTTTTTCTTTGTATAGTCAATTATTAATCCTCTTGCATATGCCTTCATTGTATTCCAAACATTCTGTATTGAAGTATCTTCTTTTTTGTTTTCATTAAAGAAGAAGGCCAATTCTTTTTCCATCCATTGTGTAAAGTCTTTTCCCTTTAGAATAGTATTGTTTAATGTCCATCTAGATCTTCTTTTTTGTCCTTTCCATTTAATTGTCATTGGATTATGGTCTGCCCATGTACTTGTTTCAATATTTATTTCTTGAATATTAGATAATAATTCTCTTGATGTCCAAATCATATCCATTCTGGACCACGATAAATGTCTATTTGAATAAAAAGTATATTGTTGAATTTTAGCATTTCTTTCTCTCCATATATCTTTTAAATTTAATTCATCTGTCATTTTGAAAAAGGATTTAGGGAGAGTTTTCCTATTTTGTCGTGTTTTTATTGTGTAGTCCAGTTTATTGTCTACAATTCCATTGAAGTCCCCCATCATAAGTATATTAACATAGTCCAGTTCAATTATTTTCATATGTAGTTTTTTATAGAATTCTTCTTGTTTATCATTCGGGGCATAAATTGCAACCAAGAGTGTTTTTATATTATTATCCACTATTTCAACTATTAATACTCTTCCATCTTCATCAGTATAAATCAGCTTGGCTGGAGTGGTTTCTTTGATGTACAAAACCACTCCTCTTTTCTTACAATGAGTCAGAGAAGTAAATATTTTCCCTAAATTTGGTCGTGTCAATAATTGTTCATGTTGTTTTTTAATGTGTACTTGTAAGCAAATTATATCAAATTTTAGCTTCTCTAATTTGTGAAAAGTTTTCCTTCTTTTGGTAGCTAAATTCAGTCCATTTATATTCATGGAAATAAGTTTTTTTTCTCCCATGGTTATGCTTTATATTTAGGTCTAGCAGCTCTCATGGATCTTATTTCACGTTGTTCTTTGATCTCCATTTGTCCACCTATTGCGCCTTCTTCTTTTTCCATCTCCATTTGGTCCTCTTCAGATACAGTTAAAATCTTTTCTTTTTCTATCTCCATTTCTCTTCTTTTGAAAAATTCCTTGTAGAATATTTCTGCTTTCATAATTGAATCAATTCTGTGTCTCTGTTCTTGCCATGTAAACATTAATCCTTCTGGAATCAGCCATCTATAGTTCACATCTTTTTTCAATAGCATTTTGGTCAAAAATTGATATTCTCTTCTAATCTCTCTCACTTTTCTAGGTACTTGTTTTAAGACCAGGATCTCTTTGCCTTTGTATTTCAACCCCTTCTCTCTTTTCACCATCATTTGTTGAACATTTTCAAATTTTTCATCAATCTTTCCAAATCTTTGGTCAATACTCTCCATTCTTTGTTCAATACTCATTTTAAGTTCTTGTATTCCTTGCATAACCATTGTTAAATCCACTTGCGCTTTATCTTGCTTCACCATTGTTGAGAGTCGTCCTCCAGATGACGGGGAGACAGGAGCAGAAGTTGAGATGTCCGAAGGTAAAATTTTCTTACTCATTTTAATAACTCAGGGTCTTCCGGGTCTTTTAATCCAATTAATGAGGTAGCCAATTATAATCCAATTAAGAAAAAGGAAAACACCATAAAAAACAAAAAACAAAACCAATAATAAGTAAAAAGCCCAAAATTAAAAAGGAAAAATTCTTCAGGTTCTTCAAGACCTTAATCCAATTGTGAAATACTCAATTGTAATTGAAAAATAAAAAATAAAAATAAAGAGAAAAAAAGAAACAAAATAAAGCCCAATAATATCAAAAAGTAATAAACAAAGAAAAAGGGGGAAAAAAAGAGTTCTTCAGGTTCTTCCCACCTTAATCCAATTGAAAGACCTCAAAAAATGAAAAGTAGCCATAAAAATAAGTCAAAAATAGAGATAAAGAGGCAGACATCCCTATGAAAAAAAAAAGCGAAAAAAGAATATTCTGAGATTTCCCCTTTAAAAAAAATAAAAATAAAAATGAGATAAAATAAAAAATAAAAAATAAGTATATCAATATTACAAAATGCTGTGGGGTTGGAGGGGAGGGATAAAACAATTAATAAAGGATTGAAAAAAAAGCGCACACTGCCTTTTGTTTTTCCAAGGCTCTTACTTGGCTTCTCTACAAGTTTCAAAGCCAAACTTCAGATATTCATTTAATAATAGAAGTCCCAAAGAGCACCTGTATAAACATCCTCCAGTACTCTTCCCTCTATCTTATCATTTCCAGTAGCCTTGAGAAGAGTTTTTTTTTTTCCCAACTCTCAACTTCAAACAAAATATTTTCAAGCCTCTAGTTGGCAGTGTTACAAAGTTTCTTCAAACCACTCCCCCTTCTTCCCCCCTGAAAAAAGCCTAAAAAGAAAAAAAAAAAGTATATATGTATATTTTAAAAAAAATATTAAAGGGGGCCTCTATTTTAAAAAATATAAACAATCAAAAAGGAGAAGAGAGAGCAAGTAAATATAAAAATATAAAAGAAAAAACAGTCTGATTAGCTTGATCGCAATAGAAATTCAGTAAAGAAAAAAAAAAGTAAAAATAAAAAGCCGAGCCTCACTTTGACATTACTTAAAAAAAATCGCTGCTAAATCAAATTTTGTCAATAAGTTTACAGATTTCTTCTCATATTAGAGTGTTCTTAAGTCCCAAGCAAAAAAAAAAAGATCCTCACCAGCCGATACACTTCTCTTTCTATCTTGTCCTTCCGGAGCTGTCCCTGCTTCAGCAGCTTAAGGGCTGCCTCTCCGCCATTGGCAAAAGGGCTTCTTCTGGATCAACCAGAGACTTGCGATGTCTCTGGGATCTACAGAACGCGCCCCTTACTGTCACCGTCACTAGGAGACGGTTTAGGTCCGTTGGGACTGATCAGGGGCGAAGATATCAGCTGTGATCTCGGAGCCCCGAGATCGCAGCTGTATCGCAGCGATGAAGCTCCGCCTTCTCTTAATGTACATTTTTAATGTACGAAAATGGTACAAGATCAACAGGGAAGCTTAATTGCAGATGGTCAATTGATAGATTGCCGTGCCTTAACTTTGAATTGTTAATGTGTGAAGAAGGCCATTAAGCTAAACTCTTTGGGCTCATGCAGAATCATCTCCTGATTATTGGGTCAGAATAATCTTATTGAAAGTCATTGAAACTGGAAAGATTTAAGAGCCATGGTTGAGGTGTAGAAATGTGTCCTTTGTAAAGGAAAAACAATACTGTGATGACCCAGGGTGGGATACAAAATAAACATAATCACAAAAATAGGTGAAGTCCCTTTTGTTCTTTCACTTTGCTTCAAAGCTCCAAATATCCTTGATTGGAGACAAAAAACTCCCCCACAAGCAGTTATGAAAAGGAGGAAATGCCATTTAAATTAAAAATGCCTATAAATCATAAGAGTTAAAACAACACAAACCACATTGAAGCAATTAAGGGGAACCAGGCAAGGGCTTGAAGAAGTCCACAGATATCGGAACACACACTGGGAAGGACGCCAAACTCAGAGAGGAATGACAGACTAGTGATATTTCCACGCTTTGTTTCCAGCACTGGCCCGTATGCATGCCCGTCCTTTTAACCAGTTCTCACAACTGCAGCCCATGAAGGGGATCAAGGCCCTTTCCTCCCCAATAGACCACACCATTCACATCTCTCCCTTATCCTCTCCTCTCTGCATGCCCTAGGATGGATAGGGGATGGGCCTGGGACTTCCTCTGACTGCCCAGCCTCCTCCACAATCTCTGGAGCCACACTTCCACTCCCTGTTGGCTGTTCCTCCTCTCCCTCGGAGTCAGACTCCAACAGAGGCATGACAAATACGTAGCCACTGCAAGGGAACTGCCATGCGAAATAATAGCTACAAAAGCTTTTCGTTTCTTCATCCTCTCAGATGATTGGTTTGTTAGGGGTGGTGTGTTAGGGTGTGCATGCATGCACACGATCACCCACCAAACCGGTAGTGACTAAGGCAGGATCCTACTACTGGTTTGTGGCTAGTTTGTTTACCCAGAGAGATCATTTCTCTATTTGTTCCCAACTATATCTTTATTTTAGTTCAACTTGAGACGAAGTAATGGAAGGAAAGCTAATTTACATTAATTATTTTCACATATAGCATGGAGCCAATGTTATCTAATTAAGGATAACATATGTTAAGGGCAGCTTCCACTGGGAAGACATTAAATAACAGAATAAATATTTGCATGGTTTATGATAAACTGATGCTTTCTCTACTTTGAGTTTCTTTCTTGCCATGTTCATTTGGTTTGATTCATGAAGTGCAGTTTCTCAAGAATTATGAAAGTGCCTTTCCCCTTAAATCTAATCCAAGCAAAATGATTTATGTTGGAGAACGGCTTAATATTTAGTAACACATTTTTAAAATAATAGCCAAATCATTTTATTATTATCATTATGACAGCAGAATGTCTTGTTTAATATTAATCACGAGAGCTCACTCGAGGTTGAATTAAATTCCCATCGCAATTCATGAAGTATGAATCATTTCCAGACCTTTCCAAATATTTATAGAAAATGGGGTTTTAGCCTAACGGTTTGCTTTCAAAATGAACTAACCTCATTTGGCAAATAGAAAGCAGAGAGATAGTTATAACTTTCAAGACTTTAGGGGAATTTCAAGTTTCTCTACAGAATTATGTGACTGAAAGGAAGCTTTGACCCAACGATCCATTTATTATAATCTAGTTTTCAGCAATTGTATCTACATCATCTTTTGTAGATCCTCATTTTTTGGGAAAAATGAAATACAGTATGCAGTATTACAATAAACATTTATCGATAACTTTTCCATGTTCCTGAAGAAGGAATTTTCATTTTTTTAAAGACAGAAAATCTTTTTGTTAATTTTTTTCCCCATATTCCTCAATCAAAAGACAGAAAAATGATTGCATTAGAGTGATCTATTTCCACTCTACATATCCTTTCATATGGTCACAACAATGAACTTGGGACTGACTTACTATGGGTAAGAAATGAGTGTTCAAGTACTCATTAAAGTCAATTGCCAATAAAGTAAAGTACTCCAATCCCTAAATTATCTGAACAATCTGCATTTTAATCTGTTTATCCCAGGATGCGTTGGGTTTAGTCTTTGGGGTTGGTTTGCTTGTTTTAACTTTGCAAGCTGCCTAGAGTCACTTGTGTGAGAGATGGGTAGTTGTATAAATCATAAGAAAACACTTAAAAGTATTTACTCACTCCTCATGGTGTTAAGGACCAGTCATTGCCAGACATTGTCATATTCAGAAACTTGCAACTCTTTCAACAATGAAGAAGGAGATGGAGGAAATCTCCTCTTCCTCCTCCATCTCCATCTCTGTCTTTTTCCTCCTCCTTCCCTTCTTCTTCTTCTTCTTCTTCTTCTTCTTCTTCTTCTTCTTCTTCTTCTTCTTCTTCTTCTTCTTCTTCTTCTTCTTCTTCTTCTTCTTCTTCTTCTTCTTCTTCTTCTTCTTCTCCTCCTCCTCCTCCTCCTCCTCCTCCTCCTCCTCCTCCTCCTCCTCCTCCTCCTCCTCCTCCCCTCCCCCTTTCCCTCCTCCTTCTCCTACTATTTCTTCCCCTTCCCCTTCCCCTACCTCTCCTCCTTTTATCCCTTCTCCTCCTCCTTCCTCCCTCTCCTCCCCCCCTGCATTTTTTTTTCTGCTTTGGGGGTCAACTAGTGCCATCTTTTGTGATCAAATGCAGCACCTGGCTCCGACGACGGGGCCTTTATTGTATCTCACCATTTTTGTTTATTTTGGAATAAAACTAGAGAGGAAATTACCAAAACCAAATGGGGAGAGTCTCATCCTCTTCTTAAGGACAGGGAAGAACATCAGAACTAGAGGATGGGATAGATATGCATTTAATGTTATCAGTGACACTTTTTAATTAAAGCCTTGAATTGCACCACCTTCCCAGAGCAGGTTTCTGTGATGAAAACTTCAGCCCTCACCCTGATCCCAAGCGTTTACTGGCAGAGCAAATGTTTTTCTTTCTTTTTCATTTTTTTAAAGCTAACTTATTTAATCTCTATGGTAGTATTTAGTCAGCCAGGATAAAAACCTTGGGAGATCGTTATTCAGAAAATAAACGTGGATTCTGACACCGTTGCTGGTTTCATTGCTGAAAAATGATTCTTAGAAAAGAAGTTAGGAAGGAAAATCCAGGGCCCCACGGAAATAGATGCACTCTAAACGTTGAAAGATTGGGTTTTTTATTAAAAAAAAAAAGTTCTTCCCCCAGGCATTATATAGAGAGACTATTCTAACCATACCGACTTTCTAACTTAGCTTTTTGGAAAAGTTTTTATTATTATTATTATTGCTGTTCAGAAAACCTAGTGCTCACTTCACAGCCCTTTAAAAGAGAAGATAATGATTTTGGTACCTCAAGTTTTATTGCTCTATTTAAGAGCCATTTAATAATAATAAAAATATTTGCAGTCATAATTGCCCTTAGAATCTCATGCACTGGGGTTTAATCACCGTGGCTATTAATAATCAAATGGACCGATGGTTAAAATGGAAGTGACCGTCATTATTGATAAATCTGGACAAACGACGGTGGGCATAGCTTAGATTTTAGAGATCCCATTGCCAAATCTATCGTGCAACTCTCAGAAGGAACAGAATGCTGAACAGTTTTAGAACAGCAAAGCGTAGGGGTGGAATTGTGTGCTGCAAAAATAAAAAAATAAAAATAAATTGTGCGTTCCTGAAAAAAGTACAGATTCCAAAAATTGCTGCAATCAATTTGGTATTGACTATAAAATGATAATGACTGGTATATCATGCCAGTCCACCAAATTGCTTCTTTAATGGTGCAGAATAGAGGGGAGATCAGTCAGTGTTCTACTTTGAATCTCGATTCTGATATAACCATGAAAGGGTGAAAGCTGGAATCACTGGTAGTTACTTTCCAGGTGAATAACTTATTATCTTTAATGGCTCTGGAATCTTCTGGCCTATTATTCTAGGTTATTAAAACCTCTTGATCTCTTTTAACTCTTTTCTGCTGTTTTTGCTTATTCTGGCCCCATTTTGCTAGTGAGCTAGACTTGATGTTAGATGTTTAATAACTGAACATCTAGCTTTTTTTTAATGGCCGAACTGAGTCATGTGGTCCTCACTCTGATCTGGATGCAACTCTGATTCTGATTCTGATTCTGATTCTGATTCTGATTCTGATTCTGATTCTGATTCTGATTCTGATTCTGATTCTGATTCTGATTCTGATTCTGATTCTGATTCTGATTCTGATTCTGATTCTGATTCTGATTCTGATTCTGATTCCGTTCCCTTCAATTCCACTCTATTCTTTCCATTCTAATTCTAATTCTAATTCTAATTCTAATTCTAATTCTAATTCTAATTCTAATTCTAATTCTAATTCTAATTCTAATTCTAATTCTAATTCTAATTCTAATTCTAATTCTAATTCTAATTCTAATTCTAATTCTAATTCTAATTCTAATTCTAATTCCTATTCTATTCCATTCTATTCTTTTTCTTTTCTTTTCTATTCCATTCTTATTTGATCCGATTCCAATTCCGATTCTGTTAAGTTCTGCGCATGGGCGCAAGGAACGGAGACGAGATGGTGAACAGTGAACTTCAACTCTTTATTATACATTCTGAACAGAACAAAACCCTAGAGCAAAAGCAGCCCTTTTATAGGCAAGCTTCTGCTCTAGTAATCAATAAGAAACATGGAGTGTTTCCTTAACCAATGAGAGTTGGCTCGTTAACAGCCAATCAGATTCTCCTGAATGGACCAATCTGATATCTCTCTTATCGGCCAATCAGAAGTGCAGGGCTAGAACCCTGCTATTTTCTAAAGCTTTTGATAAACTTTATTTGAGTATTTTATTAGTTCACAACAGATTCCGATTCCGATTCTGATTCTGATTCTGATTCTGATTCTGATTCTGATTCCATTCTTATTCTTATTCTTATTCTTATTCTTATTCTTATTCTATTCTATTCTATTCTATTCTATTCTATTCTATTCCATTCCATTCCATTCCATTCCATTCCATTTCATTCTTTCTATTCCATTCCATTCTTAATTCCAATTCCAATTCCAATTCCAATTCCAATTCCAATTCCAATTCCAATTCCAATTCCCATTCCATTCCATTCCATTCCATTCCTAATTCTAATTCTAATTCTAATTCTAATTCTAATTCTAATTCTAATTCTAATTCTAATTCTAATTCTAATTCTAATTCTAATTCTAACTCCAACTCCAACTCCAACTCCAACTCCAACTCCAACTCCAACTCCAACTCCAACTCCAACTCCAACTCCAACTCCAACTCCTATTCCTATTCTAGTCCATTCCATTCCTATTCCTATTTCTGTTCTGTTCTGTTCTGTTCTGTTCAGAAGTTGTGGTTGCTCCATCACTGGAGGTTTTGAAGAAGAGATTGCACAAAGATTTGTCTGAAATATTATAGGGTTTCCTGCCTAGAAGACCTTCAAGTCTCACTCAGCCCTATGATTCTATAATTCTGTGATCCTGCAATAATATGATCATAATTTGGCTTCTAGCAAACAAAGGCAGTGAGGAAATCTGGGTTCACTTACTGACCAAGGTAAAAATGGTCATAAGATCAGGTCCAGTTGCACGAACATTTGCTTAATGACTGCATCACTTCTAATGCTAGTCTGTAGCCATAATAAAAATTGATTGATTGCGTTATTTAGTAACAAAATTCTGGTTCCAATTTGCAGTTGTAAGTTGAAGATTACCTGTAACTGACATTTTTAAAAACTAATTTTAGTACATTTAAATACTTATAAAATACACAATCATTGTAATGTAACTCCAGAAAGGAAACAAGCTGATTGCAAGAATTCCAATGCGATTCATTTGATCTATTTAGCTTTTACATCTAAGAAATGGATACAATCCACAAAATATCTAAATACAGTAACATAAATATGGCAGTAATGACATCTGAAAGGCAGATGGCTGATTGTTGGGTTTTGAATGCAAACTGAGTCTTGGATCCTCTGGAATATTTCCTGCCCAAGTTCTCTTTTAGGTCAATAAAGAGCAAATTTGCAGGCTGAGAGTTGACCCATTTCGGAAAAGACTGCGGGGAGGCAAGTCAATGTATTGGGAAGAATATTACCATGTTTCCCTGAAAATAAGACCCTGTCTTATATATTTTGGCCACCAAAAAAGGCACCAGGTCTTATTTTGGGGGGATGTCCTCTACTGACTAACCTTACTTGTGTGCGTCGCCCCTGGCCTCCTTTTCACTGTCAGGGGCCTTCAGGAACTTCTGCAACCGGCAAGGCTTTCGGAAGACTTCTGCAGCCAATAACAGAGGTGTGGATTGATCCAGAGCTTTGTTCTCAGCTCCAGAGGCCTTCAGGAAAGCTTTGACAGCCTTGCCGGCTGCAGAAGAAATGGGCCAGCAAGGCAGGTGTTGGCGTGTGTGAGGCCTGGTTACACCTGTCCAAAGGTAAGTAGTAGGGCAGCTCCACCCCCCATCCCCACCCAAGCTTAATTTTTACCCATTCACTCTGGAATGGGTGGGATCTTAATTAGGGCTTATTTTGGGGGGTAGGGCTTCTATTGGGCACACGTGTAAAAATCAATCTAGGACTTACTTTCAGGGTGGGTTGTATTTTCAGGGAAACGGGAGGTAAGAGTGGAATTCTTTTTGTATCTCATAATCAGCAGCCAACTTGTGGCTGCAAAGAAGCCCAGGAAGAATAAAAATTCTATAGGTTTTTAAAAAATTGCTTTACTGATGCAAGAATTTGGACCCTAGGCCTAACGGTGGCCTCAAAATACCTCGCTGAATTTAGGTAATCCTGGCATTAAAGTTTTTAACTTTTAAACTTTTCCAGGTGATCCTCCTAACTCACCTGGAGAAGTTTCTGACTAAAAAGGACTTCTTACTGAATCAATCCATCCAGTTCTCAAGATGGAAGCCTCTTTCCATTTCAGCTTCCCTCACGGTAACTATGGCTCAAGCTTGGGCTTTCTTGCAACTATTTTCAAATTAACTTTTTTATGTTTTAGGTAGATGAGCAGTATATTCATCTGAAGCATTCGCAATGAACAAGAAAAAAACCTGCAATGGAACCGTATCTCCATCCGTTGCAGAAACTGTCCAAATGCCCCAAGACATGTCCTGGCTTTGCAATCAAAATCCTCCTGGTTCTGCTTTTATTTAAAGCCTGGGCTTGCTGATTGAGCCAATTGTAAGAGGCTGTGCTTTCATCATGCTAACGGTGTGAAGTGAAGCACCAAGACACCAACCATGCAAAAGAAAGAGGGGAAAAAAATATCCCTAAATCCAGGAGTTTGTATTTCATGTGCTATTGATTTCAAATGAACATTTTTCAGGGCAGTGTTAAAATATTATCCGTTCTCTGATGCTTTCAAGGGAGATGAAAGCCTGGAAGGACCCAAAGTTCCTTCTTTCCCTCCCCTGTTCTCTATGTGGAAAGGTTGAGTGGTAGAAGAGAAGAGAAGAGAGAAGAGAACAGAACAGAGAAGAGAGAAGAGAAGATAGAATACAGAATAGAATAGAATAGAATGGAATAGAATTTGAGAATGGAATGGAATGGAATAGAAATCAGGAAAGTATAGAACAGAACAGAACAGAATATGGAATGGAATAGAAATAGAGTTGAGTAGAATAGAATAAAATAGAATAGAATTTGTGAATAGAATAGAATATCAGAATAAAGAATAGAATAGAATAGAATTCTTTCTTGGCCAAGTGTGATTTGACACACAAGGGATTTGTCTTAGTGCAAATTCTCTCAGTGTACATAAAAGAAAAGATACGTTTGTCAAGAGTCCAGAATCATCAGGTACAACACTTAGTAATAGTCATAGGGTACAATAAGCCATCAAATCAGGAAACAGTCCATATAAATCGTAAGGATACAAGCGGCAAAGTTACAGTCCTACAGTCACAAGTGGGAAGGGATGGGTGATAAGGGGTGATGAGAAGATTAATAGTAATAGTAGTGCAGACTTTGTAAATAGTTGAACAGTGTTGAGGGAATTATTTGTTTAGCAGAGTGATGGCTTTCAGGAAAAAACTCCCCTTTGCCTAGTTGTTCTGTTGTGCGGTGCTCTATCGCGTCATTTTGAGGCAAGGAGTTGAAACAGTTTATGTCTGGGATGTGAGGGGTCCGTAAATATTTTCACAGCCCTCTTTTTGACTCGTGCAGCATACAGATCCTCCATGAGAGGCAGGTTGGTAACCATTACTTTTTCTGCAGTCCTCATTACTCTCTGAAGACTGGGTCTGTCTTGTTGGGTTACAGAACCAAACTGGACAGTTATAGAGGTGCAGATGACCGATTCAAAAAAAGGGGAAGAGTAAAGAGAAAATTCTACCTATTGATGTTTGGGGTGGGGGGGAGGGTTGTGCGTGTCTTTGTGTGTCTTTGTGTCTCTGTGTGTGTAGATAAAGGTCTGCTCGCTTTTATCCCTGCTGTCAGAACGTGGCTGTCCTTTTTAAGTTCCTCCGAAGCCTTTTGGCTCTGTCTGCTTGTTTTGAGCCCCCATCCTCTGTGGGGATGCTGACACCTGTCCCCCCTCTCCCTTAACTTGAAACTTAATGGAAAATGAAGAGGGGAAAAAAGGGGGATTGAGATGAAATACAAAGACATCAGATCTAAATGAAGAAAGCACCAAAGAGCGAGTTTGAAAGGGCCAATTTCATAAGCGCACCAGCGTGACTACCATCCCTGTCTTACTGTCCCCATTTATCTGTATTTACTTCCTTTGTTCCTGTTTATGTTCATATACCTATACTTGTTATTTTGTACATGTTTGACAAACAAATAAAATAAAATAAAATAAATGCCTTTTGCATTCAAAGTGATCAACGTTCTCTTCCCAGGCTGAGAACCTTCAGGAATGCAAAAAACACTGCAGAAGGGATCGGAGGCCTTATTCTACGGCAGGTAGTCCTCAACTTACAGCGGTTCATTAAGTGACATCATCAGCACTAGAAGGAGGTGGGGTTTGCGAGAAGGAGGAGGAGGAGAGGAGGAGGAGGGCTGTGGGGTCCTTGGTGCTCTCTGAACTTGGTGGTTTTCTTGCAGATGTTTCATGACCTGAACTAGGTAACTCATCATCAGTGCTAGGAGGAAGTGGGATTTGCAGAGAGGAGGGGTAGGAAGAAGAAAAGGAAGGACTTGGTGCTCTGTCAGGTTGGGGGCTTTCTTAAATGCATTTCATGACCCAACTAGGTAACATCATCATCATCATTTGAGTAGCACTGATGATGTTACCTAGTTGGATCATGAAATGTCTGCAAGAAAACCACCAAGCTCAGAGAGCATCAAGGACTCCACAGTCATCATCGTTTACTGTTAAGTCTGGGCGGTGGGTCCCAAGGAGAGACAAGACTCAAAGTAGTAACAACAGCTCTTTATGAGGAAATCAGATACTGAGATGAGACTCCTAGCCGCGGCAGCTCTTTTTATAGAGCTGGCTGCAGCTAGGCAGCCTATGACATGCTTTTGAGCTTGCCGCGCTCACCAAGTATCCCATAGCCCTCCTCTACCTCCTCCTCCTCCTCCTCCTCCTCCCCCTCCTCCTCCCCCCTTGCAAATCCCATTCCTTCTAGCAGTGTTGATGTTCCCTAGCTGAGTCATGAAACGTCTGCAAGAAAACCACCAAGCTCAAAAAATAATAAAAACAAAACATCAAATCCACTTAGAAGTAACTGTAAGTAAAAAATCCCCACCTTCCTCCTTTCCAGAATCCCCCCCCCCCGTTGAATAAATGAAGGGGTAAAGCACACAAGCTCTCAATGAAGTCCTCCTCCCCCAATTCAAAAAAGCATCTCTATTTTCACATGACCATTTTTCGGGGTTTCTCTGGGCTGGCTTCCTTGTTCGCCGTGTCCTATAGATAGAGTCGTGTTGTGGACTAATTGTCGGCCGTTTGGCACTGCAGACACTCAAGATTAATGAAAGAAGCTCTTCATTGTCACAGATTCGTTGCAATGTTTTCCCCTTGAGACTTCGGGCTCTTTGGTCATCACAACTGGATTTGCTTCAGTAAAAGCCAGTTTGTTTCTCCTGCTTAGCATCAAATAAAGCCACTTTCCTTTTTGCAAAGGTCAGTTTGTTGGCCTGAATAAACTCATGTACTTTTTCTTATTTAATCATACAACTTTACTTTCTATTTTCGTTCTGGAGTATTCAGCCCTGCTGCGACTCTAATAAGGTATTATTTTAGCAGCCTCCATGCTGTTCAGCATGGATTTTAATTTCTTCACCATCCCTTCAGGCTGTACAACTCCACCTTGCATTTGGAATAGTGACAACCCTATAATAGCCCTAAACGTCTTCAAAGAAAAAATACAAAGCAAAAAAAGTCCAGCTGCCTCTTGAAAAAGCATCCTTGGGACAACCATGATTGGATGATGAAGAATCTCCATAGACTTTGGGATGGATGCCCTTCGAATGGTGCTGAAGTATGAAAGGATTTCCAGAAAAATTGCAGACTACGGAAACCATGGACGCTCCAGTTTGAGACGGAGACAACACAAATCCGTCTCCAACCATCTGTGCCTGTGTTCTACAACGAAGGAACACAGGGCAGAGAAAAACATCCTGCAGAAAACACAACTCCACATCCTCCACAGATCCTTTCAGCAGTTCCAAGAAGGCTTCCCATCCATTTGCACCACTCAGGTGACACTGAGGACATAGATAAACCTCCAAGTGGCCTCAATGGCTCTCTAAAAAAAAGATGCAAATGACCAGCTTGTCTGCAAGGAGTATAAATCCTTCCCTTCCCCATCATCCACTTAGAGCTGAAGAAGTGTTGTGGTTCACTGGCAGCAGGTGTGGATGTCTGAGGTCTTGGAGAGCGAGGACTCGGATGAGGGGCCTGTGTGTGATGCAGGGATGGGGCCAGGACTATCAGGGAGTGGAATGCTGCCTTCGGAGATTGTGGAGGCTTGTAGCAGTGATGAAGAGGATCCCATGCCCAGTGCGCATGCATGCAGGGCTGCTCGAAGGAAAGAGCAGCTCCTGCAACACGGGTGACTCGGGAGCAAGGCTGCAAAGTGATGGCCCCTCCCTGAGGAGATAAAAGCCATCTGAGAAACCGGAGTTCTTTGCAGGAAGCAAAGAAGTTTTTTCACTCAAGCCTTATGGAGTATCTTGGTTGGTGTTTGGAGACTCTTTGTATTTGAAACAGTTCTTAGTCACTTTATCTGGTGCTCTTGGCAGCCTTGCATCACCTTGTTCTGAGACAATTAGTTTGAAACAGCCTTTTAACTGGGAAGGAAAGGAATTCGTAAAGAATCATTCAAAGGTTTTGCTGTTGCCTCTGTTTGGTGTTTGTTTCCTTGGAACAAGGTTTGGGTCAGTAACAAGAAGCTTCTCAGATGAGAAGAGAAGCTTCTTCAAAGAAAAACCAGAAAGTCCAGTTGCCTCCTGAAAAACAAGAAATCACCTTTGGGACAACCACGACCTGGATGACTTGAGGATCTCCAATATATAGCCCAAATCTCTGGGAGTGTCATCTGTCCCATGATAACAGTCACAAATTCTCATTTTAGTTCTTCTTGAGGCTTTTGTCATCTGGGCATCCAGACACGGAAAACTCTTTCAAGACTTCTCCTGGTCAAGGCTCTTCAAAGAATCCCATGTCTTTTCCAAATAACCTTGCCAAAAAGGTTGAGATCGGGCTGTAGTTCCATTCTGATGGGCAAACCCCCAACTAACCATACAAGGAAGAAACAGCCTTAATTTAATTTACCCAATTCCTTATTAAATGTGCATGCCACCCCTCTCTCCAGAGGTGACCCTGGGTGGCATACAACTTAAGTTCAATTCAAAATGCACTATAAAAGCTGAAAACAATCCATTTAAAATTCAGTTAAAATAAAACCAAGTCTTGTGGCCTGCCAGCAAAGCTGGCGGCAGACTCGGATAGTGGGGAAGAACATTGGCTAGTCCTGGAATCTGGGGAAGGGCCAGGATCGTCGGACAGTTATCAGCTGTCTTTGGAGTTGGAGATCAGTGGGGAAGAAGAATAGCTGGAGCCTGTTCTTGATGTGCGCATGCACAGGAGAAGGAAACAGCTAAGGAACAAGGGTCAACTCGGGAGTAAAGGCATAGGTCGATGGTGAATGTCCCCTCCCATAGGGAATAAAGAGGAGTGAAAGGGGAGAGGGGTTTGGGAAGCCTGGATCAGAACACCAACCAGGATGGAGGGGGAGAGAGCAAAATGCACCCAGGAAAAAGATGGGAAAGCCATCATTAGCCAACTCTCAAGTTTTCATGCACAATTGGGGCTCCTGGCTAGTTGGCTTGGCCATTTCTTCAAGGACTTTTGGAAAGTCCAAAAAAGGTTGTGTAGGTCTCACCTTGGGACCCATGAAGTTCCAAAGAGCGGGAGCCACAGCAGAAAAGGCTTTTCTTCTGGACCAGCTGAAATTTCTTGGCTGAGAAGCAGGGAGGGGGGCTACTGTGGGTTTGCCCAGGTTTGGGAGAACCTGAAGCTATTGTTAGGGCTGGTTTGGAGAACCACCAAATCCCACCCCTCATTCTCAGCCAGGGGATGTCCCTCCAAGGACTTTTTCAAAGCTATTTTTGAGGAGGGTGCATCGTCTACCGGAAGTAGCCAAGCATGGTGGATTGTTTCTCGAACGATTGAATAATAATTTCGCTTCCAAAGTGACACCAACCTTGTTTGGTTGTGACCTGCAAAGTTAAATGGAGAAGCCATTTGTTTGGCAGCTTATCATTTGTGGCTACTGAGCAGTATTTTGACTCAGATGATCATAGCTAACTGATTTTTCGCTTCAGGATCTAACTAAAAATCGTATTTCTGAAACAACTTATATTGATAATTTTGATTTTCTCCCTCCCTCCCTCCCTCCCGCCTTCCTTCCTTCCTCCTTCCCATCTTCTTCCCTCCCTCTCATCCTCTCCCTTCCTCCTGCTCCTTTCCTATCCCGCTCCCTATCCCCCTCCCTATCTTCCTTACCTTCCTTCCTCCTTTCCTCCTCCTCCCCTATCTTCCTTCCTCCCTGCCTCCCTCCCTCCCACCTGCCTCCCTCCCTCCTTTCCTCCTCCTTCCCTATCTTCCTCCCTTCCTCCCTGTCTTTCTCACTCCTTCCTCCCTCTCCTTCCCTCTCTTCCTCCCTCCTTTCCTCCCCCTCCTTCCCTATCTTCCTTCCTCTCTTCTTCCCTCCCTCCTCCTTCCTTTTCTTTTTCCTTTCCTTCTTTCCTTTTTGTGATTACCATCAATTTTACTTCTTGTTGAAGAGCTGGAGTCAGCCTATCATTTGTGCATCTGATTTTTTTTTCCTTTTCTTTCTCTGTTGACACAATGGCTTGTTTGAAAGGTAATTGGATTTCTGTTACCTAATAGAAAGTGACAGTTAACAGTATTTATTTTCCATTTATGTATGGGCAGATAGCATAATGCAATTTTGATTGGTCTTTAGTTTTGAAATCTGAGATTCTTTTTTGTCTGTCTTTTGAAGGATGATAAGGTGATGGCCTAATGATAATAGTTTGTTTTTTAAACACTAGCTGTCATTTTCAGACTTAATGGCCCCTGTTCCATGTTATATTCTAACGCACTGTCAAGCAACTTACCATATTTTTTAAAAATTATTTTCTATTCCCCTCTTTTATAATTTAGTCATTCATTTGATGCTTTAAATTTCTTACCTTTGTATAATGGTTTCCTTCTAAGGAGACTAAGCTAGGATGGTATTATCTTATTATTTTTTCTCTGCAGCTCAGCCAGATACGGTGAATGAGAAATAAGTCCTTTTGTAAAATTCATATTGTAGTTTAATATTTAAACCAGGTTAATGTAATAGTTGTTCACTCTTGATGAGTCCTCATGAAAAACACATAGCTAAATATGTTCACATGATAGGAAAGAGCAAAATATGTAGAAATTTGATAGAAATACATGGTTAATGAATAGAGATACTCAATATTGTATTTGCTTGATTTTTTTAAAAATATATTTGCTTTCTTTTTCTCATGGGTTTCCCCTCCAAATGTAAAATAAAATCTATTTGTAACGTGATAAAATGAACCAGGTTCTAATTACATTTCACAAATGACGATTATAACTATGGATTAAATAAAAGAATTCCATTTTCCAGCAGACTTCTAGCAGAAAATAAGGAAAAACATACCAACAAATTCTAGCCTGGAATTTGAAAAAAATCCAGAGGGCAAGTCCATTGTATGATGCGCTGCAGGTTCAGATCAAACAAATATAAAATACTGCGTTTCCAAATATATTTTGATTCTTTTTTGAAAAAACAACAACTCAGCAATGTATTCAGACAGGTGACTTAGGAAATCATAATCAAAACCTTGAGTGTAAGTAACTTACAAAGAGAGAGTTGGAAGGGATCTTGTAGGTCATCTAGTCCACCCACCCACCCAAGCGGGAGACCCTACACCATTTCTGACAGAGGGCAGTTCAGTCTTTTCTTGGAAGCTTCCAGTGATGAAGTTCCCACAACTTCTGAAGGCAACTTCTGTTCCATGGGTTGATTGTTCTCACTGTCAGAAAATTCCTCTTTATTTCTAAGTTGAATCTCTCCTCGATCAGTTTCCATCCATTGTTCCTTGTCTGGCCTTTGGGTGCCTTGGAAAACAGGTTGACTCCTTCCTGTCTATAACAGCCCCTCAAATATTGGAAGTCTGGTCTCCTGTCTCCCCTGGTCCTTCTCTTCACTAGACTAGCCAAGTCCAGATTTATTTTATTTATTTTTATTTTATTTAATTTGTCAAGCGATTATAAGATAACAGGTATAAGTATAAACATAGTTATGAATACATGAAATGGGTATATATAAGAAAAATAAAAAGAAACAATAGGACAGGGACAGTAAGCATGTTGGTGCACTTATGCACGCCTCCTACAAAACTCTTAGGAAAGGGTTGAGGTCAATAGTAGACAGTCTAAAGTTCAAGTTTTTGGGGTTTGGGGAAGAAACCACAGTTCCTGCAACTGTTCATCATATGTTTTAGTCTTCAGTCCCCTCATCATCCTGGTTGCTGTTCTCTGCACTCTTTCTAGAGTCTCAACATCTTTTTTGTATCATGGCGACCAAAACTGGAAGCAGGATTCTAGGTGTGGCCTTACCAAGGCAGTATAAAGCAATAGGACTAGCCAAGATTGCTCCACATGTGTTATGTCCTGAGCATGGGCGCAAGGAACGAGGCATCGAACTGTGACTTCAACTCTTTATTAGTAACTTCAGAACAGAGCAAAATACTTGGGCAGCAGCAGCTCTTTTATAGAGCTGGCTGCTGTCACAATAACCAATGATTTGAGTTTACCGCTCTAACAAGCGTCCAATCAGAGAGACCCGCTGCCAGCCAATCAGATCAGCCAGAAACGACCAATCACAACTCGCTATTCGCGGGCCAATGAGAAGTGCAGGATTACGAGGCTGCTGTTAAAGTAAAGCTATTAGGGTTGTTACTGAACGCGTTAGCTTAGTCCTTAACAACATGTATGCTGGTTTTTAATGCTGCAGGTTGGCACAAGATGCCCAGTTTCACAATACATATTTGTGAGAAAAGAAACATTAACAGAAGAACAACTGTTTGGGAGTTGGACTTTGGCAAGTCCAGTTCAATAAACAGTTTGATATTTTGGTTTCGATTTTTCCTGGGTTTTTTTGTTTGTTTCCCTAAGGATAAATAGAGAAATTGTTTTTTGCAGCTGCTCCGGCCTGAGTTAAGCTACCTAGCCCTCATTATGTCATTGCAAAAAAATAAAAATCATTTCTCTTTGTGCTCCAACGTAGTTGTGGTGATTTTAACAGACAGGAGTTTCTGAAATGATTTTTTTTCTCCCCCCAAGTATTGCACAAGATATTAATTATTCCAGCTTTAGGAATAATTTCAGCGGTGCGTGTAGTTGAATGAATCAGCAGGAAGCAGGATTTTTTTACCAGCTTTCCCAATTTAGTAGTTGTTTCAGATACAGAGCTCAGAAAATATTCTTCTCCGGCAGAAAGAAAATCCTTGTTTTGTCTAGTCCGGCTTGCTATTTTGTAATTAGGCGTGGAATTTTGGATTCCATGCTCTTTTTGGCATAAATGATTTGCATACTTTGCGCATTAAAATATTGACCAATTTATATCGCTGCCTTTGAAAGTTTTTGTCATTATATGGACAAAATGGTGAATTTTGTACGTTATGTTCTGACCCAGGCTTCCCAAAAGCACAAAGCTGATGCCTTGCCCCAATAAAACTCCCTTTTATTTAGTTTAAAGGGACTACTTGGGTTTACTTCCTCTGGGCTGAAAATGAAGAGAATGGATAAAACGGGATTGCTGTAAGTAACCCTACGATGATAAATGACAAATTGGTGACTCAGTTTCCTCCTTTTTTTCTTTCTATCTCTTTGGCCTTTCGTGACTGTAGGTAACTTTACAACCCCTTGTGGCTACCAGGGGTGGGATGCAAATATTTTTACTACTTATTTATTTTTACAGTAAAATATTTTTACTGGTTCTATGGGCATGTCTAGGTGGGCATGGCTATGTGACTGGGTGGGCGTGGTTTTTTTTTCAGCACTCCCACACCGCGCTCCATTTTTTTGCCTCCTGAGCCTCAGGGAAGCTTCCTGGGTGAAGCAGTAAGACAGCGAGGGGCATCCCAGAACAGCTGATCATCAGAACAGCTGATCATCAGAACAGCTGATTGTCGGGAGGATCTGCTGTTTCTTTCTAGCGGTTCGGCCGAATGGTAGCATTTTTTACTACTGGTTTGCCCAACTGGGTTGAACTGGTAGAATGCCACCACTGACTCAGACTTTGCTTTTTTCCAATTCTTGTTTTAAGATATCCAACGAAACGAATAACCTAGGATTTTCTGTAGTCTGTAATTTTCTGTAATTCTTCACCCAAGAATTAATCTGACCCTATCTTAGCTTTTTCAGCTCAATTGTATTTGGAGTATCCAGAGAGAAATGTTAACATTCAATATCAACGATAATAGACATATAATTGGAAGAGAATTAAGATTCTCTTAAGTGTTGTTTATTGCAAATAGAACACAGCATTTTTCTGTTGGTAAACATTTCATTCTCAGCCTGCTGTGGACTCCATCTCTTGGCTGAGTAATATTCAATCACTTCTATTTTCCTCTAGAAACCATAAACACAATAATGCCCATTTTTAAAATATGGACGATGTGGTCTTGATTCTCTAAGCAAATCATTTGCCAGTTTTTACATCCTGGATCAGTGCTTTTAACTGCACTTGATTAGACAGCTTCCTTGAGTGATAAGTTTTAGAATTGGCAATAAAGAATACAACATGATCAGTGGAATCATTATTGTTACACATAGCGTCACGAGACCACTTCCGTTTTTGGTTCTAAAGTCACCAAAATATTTGTAACATCTGTGCAAATTGAAAAGGTTTTGATATTTTCCCCCCCCTCTTGTTCATTCCCCCAAGTCTCTTCTCCCATCTTTGTTTCCTGAGCTATTATGAGCTATTCTTGCCTCTGATACCCTCTCAATCTGCAAAATAGAACATGGATCAGATAAATAAATACAATCTTTTGAGTTTTGAGAAATGCCTAGTTCGTTGATATGGCCTAACAATCTTGGCTGATATTGAAAGGCACTAAGTTTTTTAAAAATCATCTTCATGTAAACTAGAAAAAAGAAAAGAATTGATGATGCCTATAGAGGCCATGCTCCATATTTTCTTTTTATTTTCGTTTTTTAAATTCCCCCATGATATTGTTACAAAACTTTTTCCAATAGACAGCTTCATTATTGCAGTCATTATTTCATCATAAATTCACATCAAAAGCAAAGTTTGCAAATGTTCATAAAGTATGATAATTAGTTACGTGCTTTTGGATTGCATTGCCTGGTTAAATCATTCCTATTCTGATAAAAAAATATTAAAAGGAAGTTTGAAGACCCTTGTTATCCTAGAATGGGTGCTTTAAGGAAAGATTTGGAGCATTAGGTATCATTTGTTAAGGATAGTGACCTTAGGTAGAGAAATTAGGGTCTCTGTGGAGTTGACAACGAAGGTGGCCTTGAGCTGTCAGTTTCATGTCACCAACACCAATGAGGCAGCATCTGTTTGTCTGTTGTTTGAGGCTTCTGTGCCTTGAAACAGAGAGCATTAGTAAGATACATTTCAAAATCGTAAATATAATATAAAATGCTATAGTTGTCAGTCACTGAACTACAATAATGAACAGCTATCATGACTTCAGTTTAGCTGACAACTCCGAGTTTCCTCAATACTGTCTTGATCAGCCTCTCTGTTCCTTGTCTTCCTCCTGTTCTTCATTGCTTCATTTTTAACAATTGGATTGTGAGATGACATACGTTTCTGGGTGTTTTTGCACAAATAAATAAATGGAATCTTGTATTCAACAGGGATATTAGTGTATAAATTAGTCCTGTAACAGACATCGTAATGTTATTTAGATTTTTTGGGGGGGAGGGGTTTATGTAGACAGAGTCGGAAGTCCCCAGAGCTGCAATACTGAATTAGAAGATGTGATGTAGGAAAATTGGTTTCAGTAATATGCTGCGGTTGCCAATAGACTTTTGATGTGTGGAAACTGAAATAAATTAAAGCTTCTGCTTCCTCTGACATAGGGAGTCAAGATTAGGAATGATTTCAGATTACTTTCTTGCTGGCTTTTAGATTTGGCCTACAGGACAATAAACACCTGTTTCTTTTGTCAAGAGCTATTTATGCAAAGGGAGCCAAAATGGAAATACCATCTGAAATCTGCAGGAACTTCACCTCCTGACAGTAAAATGTGTACTCTCTCTTTCTCTGTCTTTCCTTCTCTCTCTCCTTCCCCCCTTTTCTCTCTTTCTCTCTCTCTTTCTCTTCTCTTTGTCTCCTTTCTCTCTCTCTCTCTCTTCTCTTTCTTTATCTCTCTCCTTCCCCCCTCTCTCCTTCTCTCTTTCTCATTCTCTTTCCTGGTCTCTTTCTTTCTTTCTTTCTTTCTTTCTTTCTTTCTTTCTTTCTTTCTTTCTTTCTTTCTTTCTTTCTTTCTTTCTTTCTTTCTTTCTTTCTCTCTTCTCTCTCTTTTTCTCTCTCCTTTCCTTCTCTGTTTCTCTCCCCCTCTCTCCTTCTCTCTCTCTTTCCATCCCTTCTTCTCTCTCTTTTGCTCTTTCTCACTCACTCTGTCTCTGTCTCTCTGTCTTTCTCTCTCTCTCTCTCACACACACACATATGTAGTTTAGTAAGTTTATCATTGCTTCACAGCAATTTTCTTCACCAAAAACTCATAACTATCCCAATTAAGTCCAGTCAGTGAGCAGACCGATGCTAGTCTACATAGAAATGGCCAAAGAGTCCACCAGGCACTTGAAAGTTTCCAAAACAAGATAACTCCACCAGGAAAAATTAAATCCACAACACAAGAGGGTTCATGAGACAAGAAAAGTCTGGAGTTCACAAGGCACAATCCAAAGTCAAGGCAGGGGGACAATTCAAAGAGAGGCAGGAATCACAACAACCAGAAAACACACAGCTAGGAAATGAACACATTGTTCCCAGCATCACCTCCATCTGTCTCCTATGCTCAATAGCCAGCTTCTAGTGCAGCCCATCAGGGAGGACTGAGGCTGCCTCCTTGCAAGTAGTTGGGCTGACCACCTCTGCTCCTGCCTTTTCTCTGCCCTAGGTGTTCTTGGATCGATGCAGAAGGCAGTTCCTCCTCCTCTTCACAGATTGGCTGTGTGTTTTCTCCACCTGAGGCCTCAGCCAAATCCCTCCCAGACAGCTGCTCAGAGCCATCAATCAATTCAGCTCCTGATGTGCCAGGGACTAGTTCATCCTCCCCCATCCTCTGAGCTGACATCTAGAGAGGCATCCAAGGAAGCATCTGGAGGAGTCATCACACTGGCCAGAAGAAGGTGAAATCTTAGGGTAGTAAGGAACATAGCCTTCCTAGCCTACATTCTTTTTAAGATGATAATTCTAGGTTTGAAAGAACACCTTGTCAGGTGAAGAGCCTGGGCTATTCAACTAGAATGCTTCAAAATCAGCGCTCTGCCTAGGAAGTTATTTTAGAGTGGAAATAAACTGTCAATCTCATCAAACGTGAATCTACTTCTAATCTTCTCCACTTTGAAGGGTAGAAAGAATCAGAACCCAGTGAAGTTCTATTGAAAATCATCCAGAAATTGATGCAGGGAATTGACTTTTCTAGCTGTTTCAGATTTTTCATTTTTAGGACATCGCTTCTTGAAAGAACTCTTGTTCACCAGAGGAGTCTAATTTGCACATTCAGGACTACAAGAAGTTGTAGTGAGAGATGGCTCTGTTTTTTAGGTTTTAGTGGTGGGCCATTCCAGAAGCCATTGTGTCATGCCCCTGTTGGAGACTGACTCCGAAGGAGAGGAGGAACAGCTGACAGGAAGTGGAAGTGTGGCTCCGGAGGTTGTGGAGGAGGCTGGGGAAGGGCAGAGGCCAGCTGGGCAGTCAGAGGAAGAACCAGCCCCATCCCCTCTTCATCCTAAGGCACGCAGGGAGGAATGGTGAAGGGAACAACATGGCTTATGGGAGAGGAAGCGGCTATGATCTCCCTCATTGTCTGCAGCTGGGGAGAATAATATAAAGGAGGGGCATTTAAAACACAGCATTGCTAGAAGCAAAGCATGTTTTATTTCTGGCTGAGGTTTATCTTGGTTGGTGTCCTTCCAACAGACTGTGCCTTGTTATCTTCTTGGAATTTGTAATTAATTATCCTGGTCTGTCGTGGAAATTCCTTCAGTGTGATTTGTTTTGGTTTTTTATTTCTCCATTGTCTGTTCTTTGAGTTTGGACTGTATTTCTTTCTTTTGGAGACTGTTTTGGAAAGAGTTTACTCTCCAACTGTGAACAATTGAACAGTGAGGCCAAGTTGGAGGCATTAAAGGGAATTTATTTACGTTTGGGAATTTATTACGTGCGTGCTGCTTCCCGGGTCAACCCACATTGTGATTTTTTTTCTCCCAAGGGAGTGGGCGGCTATAAACACTTGCAGATTGTCTTTTATCTTGCTTTGACAGTTCCTTAAATTGGAGTCAATTCAACTTTGCTTCAGCTCTTCATGCCTCCTGATTCACCTTTTCTCTCACCTATCAGTGCAATCTGCTTGACAGATCATCCTCTAACTTACATTTTGTGACTATTTCAAAGTTATAATGACACTGAAAAAAAGTGACTTACGACTGCTTTTCACACTGACAACTGGTTGCAGCATCCCCCCAGTCACATGATCCAAATTCAGACACTTGGCAACTGACTCATATTTATGAAGGTTGCAGTGTCCTGGGGTAACATGATCCCTTTTTGCGAACTTCTCACCAGCAAAGTGAATGGGGAAAGCCAGATCCACTTAATTAATTGTGTGACTAACTTAACAACTGCAGTGATTCAGGGATAAGGCAAGGAATGTCATAAAATGGGGCAAAACTTAACAAATTTCTCACTTAGCAACAGAAATTTTGGGCTCAATTAAGATCGTAAGTTAAGGATTACCTGCATTCCTCTCCCTCCCTCCCTCTTTCACTTTGTCCTTCTCAAAAGTCTATACACATACTATTTGTCTACCAAAAGATCAAAGCGAACCTAACCCTAGCTCTAACCCAACTTTAGCCTAACCCTAACCCACCCTTCTTCTGCAGAGGTCTCCCACAAGCAAGACCAATGCTTAAATCCAACTGAAAAGGGGCTAGATTGGGGGTGTCAAACTCACGTCGTTCCAGCTTCATCATGTGACGTATTGGGACTTTCCCCCCTTTTGCTAAACTGGGTGTGAATGTGGCCAGTGCGTGACGCATCCAGCCTATGGGCCACGAATTTGACACCCTTGATCTAGATGATGCAATATTTTGCTTGTGTGCTTCTTCCAAATTTTCTCCCACTTTCCTTAGGTTGAATATTCTCCCCATCAACCTTTCCAAGGCACGTCCCAAACTACTGGGTCATTTCTCCCATAACTACCCTGTTTATGCGAAAATACGACCTACCCTGAAAGTAAGTCCCAGCTTGATTTTTACACGTGTGCCCAATATAAGCCCTACCCCCCAAATAAGTCCTAATTAAGTTTCCATCCACTCCAGAGTGGATGGGTAAAAATTAAGCTAGGGTGTGGATGGGGTGTGTGTGTGGAGCCACCCTACTACTTACCTTTAGAGAGTTGTAGCCAGGCCCATTTCTTCTGCAGCTGGCACGGCTGGCAAGGCTTTCCTGAAGGCCTCTGTAGCTGATAATAAGGCTCTGGATCGATCCAGAGCTCTCTTATCAGCTGCAGAGGCCTTCAGGAAAGCCTTGCTGGCTGCAGAAGAAGTTCCTGAAGGCCTCTGACAGCGAAAAGGAGGCCGGGACGATGTATGCAAGTGAGGTTAGTCAGTGGATAACATCCCCCAAAATAAGACCTGATGCCTTTTTTGGTGGCAATATAAGACAGGGTCTTATTTTTGGGGAAACACGATAGGTTGAGCTAAAGTAATCCATTCAAGAGTCTGTATTAAGAACAACATGAAAATTTTTCCTTCAAAATTAGGATTCACACATAAAAAAATTCATGGTGTCGTGAAATTTATCTTTCAACATCAGGATTAAAAAACTGGCCAAGAAGATAACTATTAAGGTCACCATTTCAGCCAGGAAACAACCCCCCCCCCCGAAATTACTATATACATCCCCTGTTTTAAATGCATGGTAACTGAATCAGAATACCCCTTGCCTTGATTAATAAGGAATATTGTATCCCTCAGGCAAGAGGATCACTTATCCAAGTTAAATTTGCCTCGTTGTAGAAACACGCCTTTGTTTGAGATAAATTAATTTCAGGAAGGGGTGTTCCTGATTTACTGGCCTGGCGCTGATGATAATATCCTGAATGTTTTCTGATGAATACAGTAGGGTTTCTGGGCCGTCGGGAGTTTGTTAATAAATACAAAAGATGATTGTTGCAGCAATTTGAAGTGAAAGGACAAAACCCACCAAGACTTTTCTTTTCTTTTTAACCGTTCCCATAAATCGAATGGTGATGTTGAAAGGAAGAGTGGAAGTTATCGCAAATCATGTCAGCTGAAAGAGCATCTGGCTTCAACACTTTGGGCAAAAGAAAAAAGAAAGGAATTTGCATGAAGGCCTTTCTGTTGATAAAGTGACATCGTTAGACATTGATAAAGCATCTCGATACAAAGGACAAAGAGTAAAGCTGTAACGTCGCAGGGAAAAAAAAAACTAAATATGCCTGTGTCACTGTTCACTCATCAATACTTATCTTGTCAAAGCATTGCTTGCGCTGTCTCCCGTGCCATGAAATGTGACCCAATCAAAACTGGATGAACATTTTTGGCATTTGATTGAACCTAGAAGAAAGAATCTGTGGTGGCAAACCTATGGCATGCCTTTCTATGGGAATGCGTGCCATCGCTCCAGCTCAGCTGCACTGCGTATGCGTGCACACCTCTTGACGGCCACCTCCTGAGTTCCATGATGTAATATCCTGAGCGGATGGCTGTGATGTAACGTTCTGGGTTTTGGTTTGGCTCCGAGTTTAAGGTCTGGCTGTATGTTCATGGCATGTGTCAGTTTGCTTAGTTTTGGGGTCGGGGGGTATGGCAGCTGGTGATGCAGCTGTGGTCTGGTTTCTGGATGGTGGTTGCCTTTCGTCTATGGGATGGGTTTGAGTTTGAGTCTGGTGAGGGAGATTGGTGGTGGCATCGTGTGTTGTTTTGGGTCCGGTGTTGGTTTTCGTGGCTGGGACTCGTTTGTTGATAAGGGCTAGTTTCCATATGTCTGGTAGGCAGGAGGTATCGTCCCGTTTATTCATGTTATGGGGGTGTTTCTCTATTTTGATGACTTCCCTGATTATTCTCTTGTTGAAGTACACAGTATTGGAGATTAATTTGGTTCCCTCAAAATTAATTTCATGTCCTGTGACTTTAAGGTGCTCCCTTTTCCAGCACCTTAAAGCCCACACTCAGGAGGTTACACTACAAAACCTCAGGATGTTGCAACACAGCCAACGACCCATGAGATTACAGCACAAGACCCAGGATGTCACAACAATAGAGCTCAGAAGGTCATCACACAGCCCATTACCCAGGTCATTACAACATAGGAGGTGGATAGACACACAGCCAGTACCTCAGCCACACAGGTTCTTATGAAAAAGCCAACCAATCTGCAAACATCAACTCCATCAACCAAACACAGCCAACTAGCCCGCTTACAACAGAGCCAGCACACCATACCTTCCCACCAGTATTTACAGAGAGACAGAAGCTCCGATCACACTTTGCTCATACAAGCATGAAGCCGAAAGCACCAGCCTGCAGATGGCGAGTGGGACATCGTCGAAGCATCATCAAGATACTCTCAATCTTACATGGGAAAAGACCCGAACATGCCAAAACCTGCATATATATATGTGATGGAAGCAAAAACAACAGAGTTAATTACAGGTGGGAGGTGGTTGGAAAGGCCTATTATGAGTGCAAGGGCTAAATTGATTAATGTTATATAAAGGCAAAGATCTCTGTAATGGTAGCTTAATACTCTGACGATGTCAGCAGAGGCTGACGAAAGCTTAGTAAGTACATTAAATATAATTTTAAGTTCCGGAGATTGCAGGATGTCTGTTTCTTCTTTTACACACACATATACACATACATACATATGCAAAGACCATGCATTAAACCTAGAAGACATTAAAGTCAGGGGAAAGTCAGTCCTAACCAAATCAGACTCCCTTGTAACCTTTATATTATTTGTAGTAATTGTGGTTGTGTTTCTGAATTTTGCTGAGAATACCAAAAGATATTCTCAAAGATCTGCTTCACTAGCTAAGATGCAAACATTTCATCACCATGCCACGTTACGCGACAAATATTTGCATAATTTTAATTATCATACAATGCAAATATTCCTAATACATTTTCAGTATAGAAATCATTGTTTCATACGCGGACCATTTTTAATGTTTACAAGGATAATTGCTAATTTGCTGTACGAGGCAGCGATTCAATAATTATATGGAACTGAACAACCACTGTGCCAGATAAAAAGATAGGAGTGAACACCAAAATGTATTAGAAATTATTGAACTAAAATTAATTCTGAAACTTAATTGTAATATAAATAAAAAAGTACACTTAGTTGGTGAATTTTTTCCCCTTTGCTATATGGTGGAATACAATTATTGGTAAAGGTTCAGTGTTTTGTGACAAATCAAACTCAACTAAAAGACTCAACTAAAGTTTCCAAATAAAAATACATGTATATTAGAAGGACATTCCCAAGGATTCAGTGGGAGTAAATGGATAAAAAAAAGAAATTACTAAAAACCAGGACTATGGAGAAACAATTGTGGGACTTATAGGACAACACAAAATTCAAGTGTAGCTGTGTTCCATCCTTGGGTGCAATAAAAAAAGAACTTTTGTTAGCATTTGGCATTAATATGTATATATAAAAGCAAAAGACCACTCACGCATTGTCACAAAATCTCCAGAACCCTAAAGCCTACAAACTTGAAATTTGGCACATAGGTTGGCTCTTGGCTTCTAGGGGCTCACTAAGAAAGGATTTTTCGAAATGACCCTCAGAGCATTTAGAGTATTTCCTATATGATTATTATTAATCCACTCTGATGCTAAGGAATCCTACTCCCCCTCCCCATCTGAAAACAAATCTCTTCCAAATGCAAAGGAAAGGAGTTTCAGTTCCAGTTCCAGTTCTAGTTTCAGAGCATCAGGCAGCTTTAGGACAGAACAGTTGAGTTGAGCCACGTCCAGGCTCTTTGCTCTTTCCTTCTTGCTCACACAGCAAGTTTCCAAACAGCCCTCAACTGTCTCACACACTGACAGGATACTAGCCAGATGATGGATGCTGGAAGGCAGAGGCAGAATTCCCCCTCCCTTATTTTCCTCCCCAAAAACTAAGCCCGACCACATAGTTTCATAGCGAAGCACGAGGATCGAGCTAGTGATAAATATCTCTGAAACATTATTTTTGGGATGCTAGTGCTGTCTTTTAAAAACCTAAAAGGTTTTTCATAACATATAGCTACATGAATTCATTAAAATAGCTACATCTTATATTTTATTTAAAATCAAGCTTCTGGTATAAGACTGGGAAAAAAAGATGCTTTTATGAGTTGCAGGAAAGACATGGCTGCTTTAATGAACAAACTGTTAAAGCAGCTGCATCCCCTTTTAGGTCTCATGCTTCCCTGGTAAAGTGCTGCTTTTCTGCTCCCACAAACTTTCTGAAGCACCTCTTCCCAATCATTGTCGAAAACATGATTCCCACCCAGCATTGTCAAAGTGTGTTTTACCGGATGTTACAGCCAGCTGCTGTAGACAACTCACAAAGACTTTCCATTTTGTGTGAGTGCCCTTCTGACTTTCCCAAGCCTGGAAATACCATTCTAGACCTCTAAAGGGAAGCGAGTAGGGATGCTAAAAACCCAAAATAGATTTGTGTCATGGATTCACAGACAAGAGATAAGAATCAGTTGAGGGAATAGCAGGCTACGGAAGAGAAATCCAACAAGGCCGACTTAAAAACTTATCATCCCGGCCAGACCTCTGAACAGATGTCGGTTTTGTGAATGCTTATCTCTCTTGGATCAGGACGATGAGATAGTGGAAGCCATTGGCCAAGAGCCAAATCGGAGACTAAAAGAAGATTAAAGGACGATAACAAGTAGAAGCTTTGTGGATTCTGGTAAGGAGAACAGGCCGACTTTTTTCTCCCTGACCTTCCTTGATCAATGGAACCAGGATGGAACCTGATTTCTTGATCTAGTCTGGTTTAGGAACCCAGGTTCTGTTGGAGACAACCACTCTGACTTTGAGTTGCATGTCCATGGGCTCCCATTTCTCTCTCCCCCTCTCTCTCCCCTTCTCTTTCTCCCTCTCCTCCCTCCCCCCTTTCCCTTCCCCCTCTCCCTCTCCTTCCCCCTCTCCTCTCCCTCTCTCCTTTACCCTCCTTTCCCTCTCCCACTTCTCCTTCTCCCTCTCCCCTTTTCCCCTCTTTTTCTCCCTCTCCCTCTCTCCCTTCCTCCTCTCTCTCTCTCCTTCACCCTCTCTCCTTTACCCTCCTCTCCTTCTCTCTCTCTCCTTCTTCTTTCTCTCCTCCCTGTCTCCTTTCCTCCACTCTCTCCCTCTCTCCTTTACCCCCCCTCTCCTCCTTCTCCATCTCCTTCTCCTTCTCCCTTTCTTGCCCTAACCATTACACCAAACTGGATCTCATCCAGCATAAAACACAAGCAAACTACAACACCCATTTAAATAACATCACTGAAAGTTATAAGAGATAATTGCGAATACAACAAAATTAAAACACTAAGAATATGCCATGCCATTAATGTTGACATCATAGATTAGAAGGGGACCTTTGAAGGCCACAAAAAGGTAAAAAGATAATTGCGAACACCATGCTATGAAGTTAAAACACTAACATATATCTGTAAAAGTATTCTGATTTTTATACGAAGGCGATAGATTAAAAGGGGACCATTCGAACTCCACCAAGAGGATGTGAAGCAGATAAATATAATAAAATGTCCCTGAACTTTAATTCCTGCTAGACAAAGTTTAACAAACTCTACATAATTAATGGTTCCTTATCTAAATACTATAAATATAAATTAAATATAAACAATTTTAAAAACATGTTGAGTCTCTAGAAAGAGTGCAGAGAAGAGCAACAAAAATGATTAGTGGACTGGAGGCTAAAATGTATAAAGAACAGTTGCTGGAAGTGGGCATGTTTAGATTAATGAAAAGAAGGATTCGAGGTGAGAGCATAGCAGAGTCTTCCAATATCTCAGGGGCTGCCCCAAAGATGAGGGAGTCAAGCTATTCTCCGAAGCACCTGGACAGGCAGGACAAGAAGCAATGGATGGAAACTCATCAAGGAGAGAAGCAACCTAGAACAAAGGAGAAATTTCCTAACAATGAGGATAATTCATCAGTGAACTTCCCTCCAGAAGTTGTGGGTCTCCATCACTGGAAATATTTAAGAAAAGTGTCGTGACCGCAAAGAGACACCAGGAGTCGGTGACTTCGTACAATGCTCTTTATTTCAAGATTGGAACCGAACCGGCAAAAAGAAAAAAGCCCGCGGCTTTTATTCTTTTCGCCACGGCGGCCGCGGCCAATGGCAGCATTTCGAGTCTCCCGCGCTTTGAACGAGCCAATCGCGGAAGACTCTTAACGAGCCAATCAGCGCGGCTCGCCTGACCAATTAGAAAGCCCCGCGCTTTGGCCAATCAAAGCGCGGGGATTTCGAGTATGTAAATTAGGACAGAACACCCCTCCCCTCTTGGTTCAGTCCTTACGTTGCGTAGTCACGTAGGTAGGCGGGGCTCCGTCTAGTCCTACTTGACCTGCGCAACTCAGTCATAAGCGGGATCCCGGCTGGTGCAGTCGGGTTTTTGGTTGCTCTTGCTTCTGTGCGAACCGGCTGGTTGATCGGGCCGGTTCCTTCTCCGTGGCTCCCACCTGGGCCTTCCGGGTTGGTTGAGCTACGGGTTTCGCCGCTCCCGCTCGGTCTTTCCGGGTCGGTCGAGCTGGCTTGGCTGTTCTTTTCCGGCAAGGGGTCGCGATAGCCGCGTCTCGGTAAGTACTGCTGGTTTATTTTTTCTTGCGTTTGGTTACCCGGGTATTCCCTCCCCCCTTGGTTTGCGTTTTGGGAGGTGGGTTCATTTGCTGTCCTAGACCTAAGTTGGTCGATGTGTCATTTCCATGCTCGTCCATCTGTTGTTTGTAGCCGGTACGAGCGTGGGCCTGTAACTTGGGTGATGACGGCTGGGATCCATAGGGGGTCCCCCGTCAGGTTTTTCGCATATACGAGGTCCCCGGGTGCGAACGTTCGGTATTTCGTGCTTGAGTCTGGGGGCCGCTCCGGGTTATATGTAGGGTGTAACCTGTCGAGTGGGGACCTCAGCTTTCTGCCCATTAGCAATTCGGCTGGGCTCTTGTTGGTAGTGGTGTTCGGGGTTATGTGTTGTACAAAGAGGAGTCTGTTGATTTTTTCTTGGATCTCCCCGTGGTCCATTTTCCGGATGGTTTTTTTGGTAAATTGGACCATCCGTTCCACCCTACCGTTCGCCGCCGGATGCACCGGTGCTGTTAGTGCGTGGCGGATGCCCCTTTCCGCCAGGAACTTCTCAAAGTCTAGGGAAGTAAACTGGGGCCCGTTGTCGGAGACGACGACGTCTGGGAGGCCGTGTGTTGCAAAGAGTTTGCAAAGTTCTTTGATCACGGCCTCCGTGGTTGTTGTCTTCATGTCGCTTACCTCCAACCAGTTGGAGTAAGCGTCAACTGTAATGAGGAAGGTATGTCCATTCGTAGGTCCGGCAAAGTCTAAATGGATTCTGGACCAGGGCCCCCTTGGTGTTTCCCACTCTAGGATGGGTGCTGTGGGTGGGCTGGGCCTAGTCTCCTGGCATCGCTGGCACCTAGCTACCCAGGCCTCTATCTGCTTGTCCATCCCTGGCCACCAAGCATAACTTCTGGCCAGGGCTTTAGTTCTTACGATGCCAGGGTGCCCCTCATGCAACATTTCCAAAACCTTCCCCTGTAGTCTGTCCGGAATGACCACCCTGTCACCCCATAAGATGCACCCCTTAAGCAACGAGAGTTCGGTTTGGCGGTTCCGAAATGTCTTGACAGACTCGTCGTTATCTTTTTCCGGCCATCCTTTTTCTACCCAATGCAAAACCCGCGCCAGACGCCTGTCTTTATTAGTTTCCCGGGCAATGTCTGACGCGGTTATGGGTAGGTTGGGTAGGGTCTCGATGCTGAGGGTGGTCGTCGTTGGTGCCGGGTCAGGGTCGGATTCCGGTAGCGGCGAGCGGCTTAAAGCGTCCGCATGCGAAATCGTCTTACCCGGTCTGTGTATGAGTTCGTAGCTGTAGGCTGCCAGGAATTCGGACCACCTTGTCATTCGGGGAGACAGAATGTTCGGGGTGGCCCGGTTTCCTGCAAGGATGCCCAGCAACGGCTTATGGTCCGTTATAATGGTGAAAGGTCGGCCGTAGAGATATTCGTGGAACCGTTTTATGGCGGCAACTATAGCCAGAGCCTCTTTGTCCAGTTGGCTATAGTTCCGCTCTGGTTTGGTTAGGGTCCTCGAAAAGAACGCGATGGGTGCTTCTTTTCTGTCAGGAAGGGTATGGCTGAGGACAGCGCCGACGCCGAAAGGTGATGCGTCGCAAGTGACGGCCAGGGGCAGGGTTTCGTTGAACTGTATGAGGACGGCGTCGGAGGTGAGGAGGTCTTTAGTTTTTTGGAAGGCGGCTTGCTCCCGTTTCCCCCAAGTCCAGGTTGCCGCCTTATCCAGGAGCCTATGCAAAGGCTCCGCCGCCGTCGCCTTTTGGGGTAGGAAAACATTATAAAAGTTCAGTAACCCCAAGAATGCTTGTAGTTCAGTTTTTGATTTAGGGGTGGGGGCCTCTTTGATGGCCTTGACTTTTTTACTAGTAGGGTGAATGCCGTGCCGGTCTAGGAGGTAGCCCAAGAATTCCACTCGTTCCGTTCACCGTTGGCATTTCTCCCTTTTTACTTCAAGTCCCGTTACTTTAAATTTAGTTAGGACCTCCCTTAGCCGGCTTTCTAGTTCGGCTTCGTTGGGCGCTGATACTAGAACATCATCAAAATAGGGTACCACCCCCTTGATGCCCTGCAACAACCTTTCCATCAGGCTCTGAAAGATGCCTGGTGCCACGCTGACTCCGAATTGGAGTCGGTTGCACTTGAAAGCCCCCCGGTGGGTAACGATGGTCTGGGCTTCCGCCGTTTGCTCGTCGACCGGCAACTGTTGGTATGCCTGGGCGAGATCGAGCTTGGCAAAGACTCTGCCCCCTCCCAGTGAGTGCAGTAGGTGTTGCACTATTGGGACGGGGTAGGCGCTTTGTTGCAGCGCGCCATTTAGGGTGGCCTTATAGTCCCCACAGATCCTCACCGACCCATCTGGCTTGACCGGGGTGACTATGGGGGTCTCCCACCGGGCATGGTCTATGGGCTGCAATACCCCCTGTTTGACGAGCTTGTCAATTTGCTCGTCTATTTTAGGTTTTAGGGCGAATGGCACCCGCCTAAGTTTCAGTCGTTTGGGGGGAACGCTAGGGTCTAGGTCGAACGAGATAAGGGGCCCCTGGTACTTGCCCAGGCTTCCGTCGAAGACTTCTCGGAACTCCTGGGCTAGTCGCTGTTCCCAACCATCGTCGGTGACGTGGTTGACTCCCGTGAGAGTGATGTCGAGCGGGGCGAACCATTGTAGTCCCAGCAGGCTTGGGCGGTCGCGATCGACGATCGTGAGGGGGAGTTGTTCGGTGCGCCCCTTATATGTCACGTTAAAGTTTTTGGTGCCCACTACCGGGACGCGGTTTCCCTGGTAGTCTTTTACAATAAGTCTTTGGGTGTCTATGTTCCTCCTTTGGAGGGTAGGCACCAACTGTTTTATCTCGTGCCATGCAATCATGGAGAGGTAGGACCCGGAGTCTACCTCCATTTTGCACGGCTGGCCCTCGATGTGAACCTCGACGTGGACTTTTCGGGCGCCGTCGGAGATGGCGTGGCCGATGGTCACCGTCTGGTGGGTCTCCTCTCTCCGCCGGTTGTCGCCGCCTCTCGAGGATCGTCCGGTCCGGTCCCATCGGCTGTCCGAGTGGTGATCTCTGGGCCGGGGCGGTGAGCTTTCCCTTCTCCGGTCGCTTTGGTCCCATTGAGGGGGACTGCGGTTTTTCTTCTGGCGGCAAATCCGGGCGATGTGCCCCTTTTTGTTGCAATGCCGGCAGATGGAATCAAAAAACCGGCATTCTGACCTGGGGTGGTCGCCGCCGCAACCGGCACAGTTGGTCCTCGACCTACGACCTCTCCGGTTCCTTTGGTCGCGCCCCGTCTGCAGTCGATGTATGTCTTCTTCGTCTTCGGACGTGCTGGATGCAGATTGGAAATCGCCGTGGTGTGTGGATGTTTCGGTTTTTCGTTCGGTCGACCTTGCCGGGTTGTTGTTTCCGCCGCGGTCCTTCGCGTCTGGTTTGCGCATGCTATCGGCGGAAGTACGGGTTGCTTCTGCGGCCGCGGCTGCGGTGAGGGCATCTGCTAAATTGATGTTGCCCTTAGCCATCAGCCGGCTCTGGAGCGTGGGGTCCCACAGACCGAGCACGAATCGGACTCTCAGGAGGTTGTTTAGGTTGTCAAATTCGCAGAGCCCCCCTAGGCACCGCAGCTCGGCGACGAAGTCGCTCAATTTCTCACCCGGTCTCTGGTCCCGCCGGTAGAATTCGTTGCGCCGGATCAGGATGGGGACCTCGGGAGCGTAATGTCGGCGAAGGATAGGTTCGAGGACGTCCCAATCCATGGCGGTTGCGTCGGTGGGTTTGGCCAATGCTTTGGCCATCTGGAAAACTTCGGTTCCGCAATGGGTGAGGAAGACGGCGCGTTTTAGCAGGCCCGAGGCGTCCTTCATGCCGGTGCACTCGAGGTACATGCGGAAATGGTCGGAGAACAATTCCCAGTCTTCGGTGGCGGGGTTGAAGGGGGCGGGCGGTGCGATTTTCGCCATCTCGGTGCTTTGTCTGGCTTCCGTCGGACACGGGGTTCGGTTCAGGGTCTGGATCCCACCCTCGTCGCCAGTGTCGTGTCCGCAAAATGACGCCAGGAGTCGGTGATTTCATGCAATGCTCTTTATTTGGAAAACTGGAACCGAACCGGCGAAAAGAAAAAAGCCCGCGGCTTTTATTCTTTTCGCCGTGGCGGCCGTGGCCAATGGCAGCATTTCGAGTCTCCCGCGCTTTGAACGAGCCAATCGCGGAAGACTCTTAACGAGCCAATCAGCGCGGCTCGCCTGACCAATTAGAAAGCCCCGCGCTTTGGCCAATCAAAGCGCGGGGATTTCGAGTATGTAAATTAGGACAGAACAAAAAGTCTGGACAATCATTTGTGTGGAATAGCACAGGGCAATGGTGGCTAATCTTTTTGGGCTCCTGTGCCAAAAATTGTGCGCGCACTTGCTGCCAGAACTCAGAGGGCCATGCGTGCCCCCATGCCCTCTGCGCATGTGCATGCAACCACTTCCCCCACCTCCTTACTTGCACTGTGCCTCCCAGCTGATTTTTTTAGCCCGTTTGAGACCTTTTTCGGCCTTCCAGAGGCTTGAGGAAAGCCTGTGCAGGCTTTGCAGGCCAAAAATAGGCCTGTTTCATCACTTCTGGTATTTCTGGAAATACAGGAAGTGATGAAACAGGCCTATTATTCATCCTGCAAAGCCTGCAGAGCCTTTTCTCAAGCCCCTGGGAGGCCGAAAAAGGTCTCAAACCAGCCGAAAATCAGCTGTGAGGCATGCACATGTGCAATGAGGTAAGTTTGCCTGCAGCTCACGTGCTGGCACAAATGGCTCTGCGTGCCACCTATGGCACGTGTGCCAAGGGTTCGCCATCACTGGCATAGTGTCTCCTGTATGAGCAGGGGGGGTTGGACTAGAAGACCTCCAAGGTCCCTTCCAGCTCTGTTTTTCTGTTAATCAGTGGAATGGCTTGCCTCCAGAAGTTGTGGGTGCTCCATCACTGAAGTCCCAAAGATGCTTTTTCTCCCGCTTTTCAAGAGGCAACTGAACTTTCTTGTTTTTCTTTGGAGACGTTTCGCTTTTCATTCAAGATATTTCTTCAGCTCTGAAGCCACCTGTCTGAAATGGTATAAGGTCTCTTGCTTGAGCAAGGGGTTGGAGTAGAAGATCTCTGAGGTCCTTTCCAACTCTCTTTATTCTGTTATCTGGGAGGAGAAAATCGAGAAGAAAAGTTTCATTGTGACCTATAATACTTGTCAATAAAGGAAGGAGGAGAGCTTCTGGGTTACAGTGGTGATCATGTGAATGTGATGACCTGAATTGGGCTCCATGAACAAGTTCTCATACCCATGGAGACTTTGGTAAATTGCTCACTAAAACCTCATCCCTGGTTGCCAGAAAAGTCCCTTTTTCTGTGCAGGTCAGGTTAAAATAATTATGTTTTATTCTGTATATTGATGCGGCCTGTGGGTTAATCAACAAATGTTGAGGTATTAAGATTTAAGAGCTGACCAGCAGCAGTAATAGCTGCCAGATGCTGTAAGTCTGATGCAATGTTAGGCTGATGAAATGAAAGTGATTTAGCATAGCATGGGTATTTACCTTTAAGACTGGGGATAGCTTCTATCTCTTTAAGAGGTGTTTATATAAAGGCAGCCATGAAAGGGCGTGTTCTCTCTCCTTGTGTCTGGTATTCATTGCAGAGTTCTCTGTGTAGAGTTAAGAAGAAGATTGCTTGTAAGGTATTTTGCCTACCACATATATCTAACTGTTGTGTATAAACCACTGTTAAATGTCTTAAGTCTGTTTTGCTCCTGGATTGTCCCATAATAGCAGCCATGCTGTAAATGCTCTGACAAACAATAGAGTTCCATGCCTCTCATACATGGGCATATGTAGGGGTACGATTCAACCGGTGAAACAACCGGTTCAGTGAGCGCGTGCTTTCTGTTTGAAAAATGCTACTTTTTCAGGTCTAAAACTTACCTTCTGCTGTAGTTTCTGAGAGTAAATCAGTGGAGGCGTGGCAATCCACTGTGCTGTGCCAAACAGTTGAGTGGGAAAAACCCTGGAAATAAAGAACAGAATAGGGCAAGGCCAAACCTTTGTTGTAATTACCGGTTCGCCCGAACTGGTCCGAACCGGCTGAATCCCACCCCTTGGGCATATGTTTCCTAGTCATTACTAGCACAAGCAGCCTTTCAACTTGCAACGATTTGTTTAGTGGCCATCTGGACAGCCCTGAAAAAAAGTGACTTACGACTGCGGTTGACTCTTAACAATCATTGCGGCATCCCTCAGGATCACGCGATCCAAACGGGTGATCTGATTCGTATTTATGACGGTTGCCAGGTCCCAGGCTCTGTTGGTAACCTTTCCACCTGGCTTCTGACATACAAAGTCCATCGGGAAAGGCAGATCCGCTTAATGACCATGGGATTCACTCAACAACTGCAGCAGGAAAGGCCGTAAAAGGGAGCACGAACTGCCTTGTTTAGCAACAGAACTTTGGGGTTTAAATGCGATGGATGTTGCAGACTAGCAGCAATGAAATATATACGCATATATATTACACACACACACACACACACACACACACAAAATTTTGCAGGGATAATCTTAATCTGGGATAATAAACTCATATAAATTATTCCCTTTTTAAGGGGGAGGGAATTCCTCCTTTCTTTTTTCATTCTCATTCTTCTTTTTATGGCGAACAAGGCAACTATTTCTAACATAAATGAACATGCGGCAATGCACCTTAATTAATCAAAGTACATTTCTCTCCTTTTCAGTATGTGCAAAGCTGAGATAAGTTTTCTCACCTTTCCAGCTCTGCAAAATACAAGGGTTAGCCTTGTGTTAATATAAGTCTGTTGACTTATATTGTTCCCTTTTTTTGGTCTGGCTTAAAAATTGATCCCCTAAGAAAAGTTAAATATCACTTGTGTTTGTACATGCTCGACAGCTATTAAGATAATTCTTCTATAAATACAGATGGCACCCTTATCAAAATTACACGACAGTAAGTAGATGGCAGGAAAAGCAATATGACATTGATTAGCTAATAAAACAGAACACAAAGGGAATCAGGCACGGTGAGTTGCTTTGACAGGTCTCATGCTGTCTTATTTATTCCTCTTGTAAAAATGTTTCCAGAGTGCCACTGTGTTTCACTTTCATGCTTTTTTTTGGGTACTTTCTTAGTGTATTTATTTATTTATTTTTTAAAAAACCCCACTTGCTCATTAGATCTAACATTACAAAATACTCATTACCAAACACCTTCATTCTCTTGCTGATGGTGGGGTGTTTTTTCCCAGCCGCTTTTATTTTATTTTTTTTCAAGTCATGAATGGATATCAGATGGAGTGTGCTGGAAATGGTGAGAACAAAAAGTTGGCCAACTAACCATGATAGAAGGTTATTGATCTGAACAGAGAATTCCAGGAATTTGCTGCTAAGTGACAATTTGTTCACCCAGGAAGGCTCTAGCCTTGAAATACAGCGAAGCATAATAATTCTTAGGCATGCCGTGAGAAAATTATGCAAGCTGGTATTTGTGTGTTACAGAAAGAAATACCTAAGTTTAATTGACTGATTGCTATAAACCAGATTATCTTTCCTCGGTAATAGAGCAGGCGTTCAATTGGTTAGTTCTTTTTTTAAAAAAAAAATTAATATCAAAGAACAGAAGTGTTTTGTGGAGGAGTGTGTTAATATAGTGTTTTAGTTTTTATTTATGTTTAGCAAAGATTCACTTGCAATCCTTAATAGAGATGGGTGGAAAGATAGTGCAAGTCCTAAACATGATAGCCAAATACTTTAGGATCATAAGAGTTGCCTCCAGAAATTGTAAATGCTCAGACACTGGAAGTTTTAAAGAAGAGATTGGATAACTATATGTCTGAAATGCTATAAGTTTCCTGCCTAAGCAGGGGGTTGGACTAGAAGACCTCTAAGGTCCGTTCCAACTCTCTTTATTCTACTCTGTTCTATTCTCTTGGGAAGCCGACTGAATTCACTTTTTGTAAGTTTAGTTGGCTTACAGAATGGTTAAAGCTTCTAGTTAACATCTGGACTATAAGGGATCCTTGGTGCTCTTTGAGCTTGGTTGTCTCTGCTTGATACTCTCTGGTCATCACTAGTTCTGATGTTGTTACCTAGTTTGGGTAATGAAACGTCTCCATCAAAACCCTTGTGTAGAGTTTCTGAAGATTCTCACTCATCTATGTCATGGTTGTCCCAAAGCTGCCTTTTTTCAAGAGGCAGCTGGACTTTGCTTTCATCCAAGAAGCTACTTTGGTTCCAACCAAATGGTCACCATTCAATCAGAATTGAAGAAGCTTCTTGATTGTGAAGCGAAATGTCTTCAAGGAAAAAACAAAGAAAGTTCAGTTTCCTCTTGGGGGGAAAAAAAGCACCTTGGAGGAAAACCAAGCTCAGAGAGCAGAACCAAGGACTTTCTGATTTCAACCCTGAGCTGCAAAAACTCTCCTTTTATCGGTATCATGCATGACTACGTTAAGTTTTTTTAAAATCAGGGGTGGGATTTTACCAGTTCGCACCTATTCGCCAGAACTGGTTGTTACCATTCTAAGCATTTCGGAGAACCGGTTGTTAGAAGAAATTACTGGCCTAATCCTGTAAGGAAGGCAGGAAGGAAACATTCTGGTGTTGCTGATAGAAACTGCCTCTCCGTTAACCCTGATTACATTCTTGGCAGGACTAGATTTCCTGAGACAGGAGTTTTTCCCCCCCTCCTTTGCTGGTACTTTATTCGTGTTGAGTGATCGTTCAAAGTTACAATGGCACTGAAAAAAGTGACTGATGATCATTTTTCACACTTACGACTGTTGCAGCATCTCCACAGTCATGAGAGGCCAGGCGAGGAGATGCATGCCTTGATGTAATATTGAGTTGGCAACACCCAGCCAATAACATGACCACCAAGCCATGCCTACAATCTAAGCCACGCCCACAGAGCTGGTTGTTAAAATTTTTGAATCCCACCCCTGTATAAAATTAATTGGTAACTTGGTCTAAATGACCCACTCTTTGTCCCTTTAGAACAACTCGATCTTTTAAAATACTTGGTACAAAGCACATTTCAAACATAGCTGCTCATGATCCAAAAAGATCTTGACAGAGTTGAACCATGGGCCTTATCCAACCACGTACAATTTAATGTGGAGAAAATTGTCCTCACTGTTGGGAAGTTTCTCTTTAATTCTAGAGAGTTTCCATCCATTGTTCCTTGCCTAACTTTTGTGTATTTTCAAAGATAGGTTATCTCCTTCCTCTCTGTGACAGCCAGGGCTGGGCTGCTGGGGGTTTGCAGGGATTCGGAAGAGCCCCTAGCTAAGATTCTGTGCAATTCGGAGAACACCCCCCCCAATCCCACTCCTGGCTGGCCCTGCCCACTTTGCCGCTCCCCTCCAGGAGTCCCCATGCAGCCAATTTTGGATGCAGGAAAGTGCAGGGGGCACACGGAGGCTCAGGGAGGGCAAAAAACGGGCCTCCCAGAAGTACAGGCTGGAAACGGGCCCGTTTCTGGCTTCCAGAGAGCCTTCAGAGCCCGGAGAGGCTGTTTTCATCTGCCCAGAGGCTTGAGGAAAGCCTCTGGAGCCCGGGGAGAGCAAAATTGTCCTCCCCTCCCCCACCATGGTGCAGGAGGCCAACTACTCCATGCCCACTGTTCTGTCCTTAATTTGAATACTTGAAATCCCCGCGCTTTGATTGGCTAAAGCGCGGGGATTTCTGATTGGCCAGGCGAGCCGCGCTCATTGGTCCGATTGAGGTCTCCCGCGATTGGCTCGCTCCAAGAGCGGGAGACTTGAATCGCTGCCATTGGCCGCGGCCGCCGCAGTGAAAAGGATAAAAGCCGCGGGCTTTTTCCTTTTCGCGGGTTCGGTTCACAACTATTAAATAAAGAGCTTGAAACTTAGTCACCGACTCCTGGCTTCTTTTGCGGACACGACACTGGCGACGAGGATGGGATGCCGACCCTGAACCGAACCCCGTGTCCAACAAGAGCCAGTTTCAGCACGGAGATGGCGAAAATCGCACCGCCCGCCCCCTTCAACCCCGCCACCGAGGACTGGGAATCGTTTTCAGACCGTTTCCGCATGTACCTCGAGTGCACCGGAATGAAGGACGCCCCGGGCCCGCTAAAACGCGCCGTCTTCCTCACACACTGCGGAACCGAGGTCTTCCAGATGGCCAAGGCATTGGCCAAACCGGCAGACGCAACCGCCATGGACTGGGACGTCCTCGAACCTATCCTGCGGCGCCATTACGCCCCCGAGGTCCCCATCCTAATCTGGCGCAACGAATTTTACCGCCGAGATCAGAAACCAGGCGAAAAACTGAGCGATTTCGTCGCCGAGTTGCGGCGCCTAGGAGGACTCTGTGAGTTTGAAGGTCTGAACAGCCTTCTAAGAGACCGATTCGTACTCGGCCTATGGGACTCTACCCTCCAGAGCCGGCTTATGGCCAAAGGCGACATCAGCCTAGCAGACGCCCTCACCGCAGCCGCAGCCGCAGAAGCAACCCGCACTTCCGCTGACAGCATGCGAAAATCAGACGCGAAGGGCGGAAACAACAACCCGGCAAGGTCGGCCGACCCAAAAAATGAATCAACCGCACACTACGGAGAATTCCAGTCTACGTCCAGCACGTCAGAAGACGAGGAGGACATACATCGCGTGCAGACGGGCCGCGGCGACCAGCGGAACCGAAGAAGTCGCAGGTCGAGGACCAACTGTGCCGGGTGCGGCGGCGACCACCCCAGATCAGAATGCCGATTTTTTGACTCTATCTGTAGGCATTGTGAAAGACGGGGACACATCGCTCGAATTTGCCGCCAAAAAAAGACCCGCAGCCCGCCCAGATGGGAACATCACGACCGAAAGAAGGAAAGTCCCCCGCCCAGGACCAGAGATCGCCAATCGGACGGTCAGTGGGACCGAATCCAACGATCTTCAAGAGGCGGCGACAGTCGGCGAAAGGAAGATACCCACCAGACGGTGACCATTGGCCACGCCATCTCCGACGGCGCCAGAAAGGTACACGTAGAAGTCCATATAGAAGGCCAACCATGCAAGATGGAGGTGGACTCCGGGTCCTACCTCTCCATGATTGCATGGCACGAGATTAAACGGCTAGTGCCCACCCTCCATAAGAGGAACATTAATGCCCAAAAAATCATTATAAAAGACTACCAGGGAAACCGTGTCCCGGTAGTGGGCACCAAGAACTTTAATGTAACTTACAAAGGCCGCACCGAACAACTCCCACTCACAATCGTCGATCGCGACCGCCCAAGCCTGCTGGGCCTACAATGGTTCGCCCCGCTTGACATCGCGCTGACAGGAGTCAACCACGTCATCGACGATGGCTGGGAACAGTGGCTAACCCAGGAGTTCCGGGAGGTCTTCGACGGAAGCCTGGGCAAGTACCAGGGGCCCCTTATCTCATTCGACCTAGACCCTAGGGTTCCCCCCAAGCGGCTAAAATCTAGGAGGGTACCATTCGCCCTAAAACCTAAAATTGACGAGCAGCTCGACAAGCTCGTCAAACAGGGGGTATTGCAGCCGATAGACCATGCCCGATGGGAGACCCCTATAGTGACCCCAGTCAAGCCAGACGGGTCCGTGAGAATTTGTGGGGACTATAAGGCCACCCTAAATGGCGCGTTGCAACAAAGCGCCTACCCCGTCCCAATCGTGCAACACCTACTGCACTCACTGGGAGGGGGCAAGGTCTTTGCCAAGCTCGATCTCGCCCAGGCATATCAGCAGTTACCGGTCGACGAAAAAACAGCGGAAGCCCAGACCATCGTTACCCATCGGGGGGCATTCAAATGTAACCGGCTCCAGTTCGGAGTCAGCGTGGCACCAGGCATCTTTCAGAGCCTGATGGAACGTTTACTACAGGGCATCAAGGGGGTGGTGCCCTATTTTGATGACGTATTAGTGGCGGCGCCAAACGAAGCCGAATTAGAAAACCGACTCAGGGAGGTCTTAACAAAATTTAAAGTAACGGGACTCAAAGTAAAACGAGAAAAATGCCAACTATGCACAGAGCGAGTGGAATTCTTGGGCTACCTTCTAGACCGGCAGGGCATTCACCCTACAATTAAAAAAGTGAAAGCCATCAAAGAAGCCCCCGCCCCAAAGTCTAAAACAGAACTACAGGCTTTCTTAGGCTTGCTGAATTTTTATAATGTTTTCCTACCCCAAAAGGCTACGGCGGCGGAGCCTCTGCATAGGCTCCTGGATAAGGCGGCAACTTGGACCTGGGGGAGATGAGAGCAAGCCGCCTTTCAAAAAACCAAAGACCTCCTCACCTCCGATGCCGTCCTGATTCAATTCAGCGAAACCTTGCCCTTGGTTGTCACTTGCGACGCATCACCTTTCGGCGTCGGCGCTGTCCTCAGCCATACTCTCCCCGACAAAAGAGAAGCACCCATCGCTTTCTTTTCCAGGACTCTAACTAAACCGGAGCGGAACTATAGCCAGCTGGACAAAGAAGCTTTGGCTATAGTTGCCGCCGTTAAGCGATTCCACGAATACCTTTATGGCCGCCCGTTTACCATTGTGACAGATCACAAGCCGTTGCTGGGCATCCTCGCTGGAAACCGAGCCACCCCGAACATTTTATCACCCCGGATGACAAGGTGGTCCGAATTCCTGGCAGCCTACAGCTACGAACTATTACACAAGCCAGGTAAGAAAATTTCGCACGCGGACGCTTTAAGCCGCTCGCCTTTACCAGACTCTGATCCTGACCCAGCACCAACAACAAACACCCTTAGCATCGAAAACTTGCCCAACCTACCCATTACCGCGTCAGACATTGCCAGGGAAACTATCAAGGACAGGCGTCTGGCGCGAATTTTACATTGGGTGGAAAAAGGTTGGCCTGAAAGGGACAATGACGAATCCGTTAAGATATTCAGAAACCGCCAGACTGAACTTTCACTACTCAAGGGATGTATTTTGTGGGGTGACAGGGTGGTCATCCCGGACAGGTTGCAAGGGAGGATCTTAGAGATGCTGCACGAAGGGCATCCTGGCATCGTCAGAACTAAAGCCCTGGCCAGGAGTTACGCTTGGTGGCCAGGGATGGACAAGCAGATAGAGGCATGGGTAGCCAAATGCCAACGATGCCAGGAGACCAGACCCAGCCCACCCGCAGCACCCATCCTGGACTGGGAAACACCAAGGGGACCCTGGTCCAGAATCCATTTAGACTTTGCCGGTCCCACGAATGGACATACCTTTCTGATCACAGTTGACGCTTACTCTAACTGGTTAGAGGTAAGCGACATGAAATCCACTACCACGGAGGCCGTTATTAAAGAACTTTGCAAACTCTTTTCCATGCACGGCCTCCCAGACGTCGTCGTCTCAGACAACGGGCCCCAGTTTACTTCCCTTGACTTCGAGAGGTTCCTGGCGGAGAGGGGCATCCGCCACACATTAACAGCACCGGCGCATCCGGCGGCGAACGGTAGGGCGGAACGGATGGTTCAATTTACCAAAAAAACCATCCGGAAAATGGACCACGGGGAGATCAACGACAAAATCAATAAACTCCTCTTTATACAACACATCACCCCGAACACCACTACCAACAAAAGCCCAGCCAAGTTGTTGATGGGTAGGAAGCTGAGGTCCCCGCTCGACAGGTTACACCCAACATATAACCCGGAGCGACCCCCAGACTCCAGTACAAAATACCGGACCTTTGCCCCCGGTGACTTAGTGTACGCAAAAAATCTGACGGGGGACCCCCTATGGATCCCAGCCGTCATCACTCAAATCACAGGTCCACGGTCGTACCGGCTCCAAACCACCGATGGGCGAGCCTGGAAACGACACATAGACCAGCTCAGGTCATGAACTGCAACAGACCTCAACCCCCAAAACACGAACCAAGGGGGGAGGGAATACCCGAATAAACAAACGCAAGAAAAAATAAACCAGCAGTACTTACCGGAACGCAGCCATCGCGAGTCCCCACCGGAGAAGAACCACCCAGCCAGCTCTACCGATTCGGAGAAGCCAAGCGGGAGCGGCGAAACCCGTAGCTCAACCAACCCGGAAGGCCCAGGTGGGAGCCACGGAGAAGGAACCGGCCCGATCATCCAGCCGGTTCGCACAGAAGAGGGAGCAGCCAAGAACATGACCGCTCCGACCGAAATCCAGCTTGCAACTGAGTTGCGCAGGTCAAGTAGGACTAGACGGAGCCCCGCCTACCTACGTGACTACGCAACGTGATGGACTATACCAAGAGGGGAGGGGTGTTCTGTCCTTAATTTGAATACTTGAAATCCCCGCGCTTTGATTGGCTAAAGCGCGGGGATTTCTGATTGGCCAGGCGAGCCGCGCTCATTGGTCCGATTGAGGTCTCCCGCGATTGGCTCGCTCCAAGAGCGGGAGACTTGAATCGCTGCCATTGGCCGCGGCCGCCGCAGCGAAAAAGATAAAAGCCGCGGGCTTTTTCCTTTTCGCGGGTTCGGTTCACAACTATTAAATAAAGAGCTTGAAACTTAGTCACCAACTCCTGGCTTCTTTTGCGGACACGACACCCACCATGGCCACGCCCGGACAGCAACTGGGCAGAGAACCCTTTGATAAAATTTTTGAAGCCTACCCACAGTCCCTCAAGTGTTGGAGGACTGCTCTCCTGTCTCCCCTGGTCCTTCTCTTTCCTAGACTAGCCAGGCCCGGTTCCTGCAACCGTTCTTCATATGTTTCAGCATCCAGTCCCCTCATCATCTTGATTGCTCTTCTCTGCACTTTTGCTAGAGTCTCAACATCTTTTTTATAATGTGGTGACCCAAACTAGATGCAGTACTCTAGGTGTGGACTTATTAAGGCTTTACAGAGCAGTATTAGTACCTCCCTTGATCATGATTCAATCCCTCTGTTAATGCAACTTAAGCTTGCATTAGCTTTTGTGGCTGCTGCTGCACACTGCTGGCTCCTATTTAGCTGGTTGTTCACTAGCAAACAATTATAGTGTTCTTGATAAGCTGAGTCCATAGCTGGGAATTCAGCTTTTGAACCAGGGGAGAGAAAAACAGGTGAGACAGGTGACTCCTTCGAAACTTTTAAGACAGGGGTCTTCAAACTTGGCAGCTTTAAGACTTGTGGACTTCAACTCCCAGAATTCCTCCTCCTCCAGTCAGGTTAGCTCAGGAATTGTGGGAGTTGAAGTCCACCAGTCTTTAAACTTGCCAAGTTTGAAGACCTATGCTTTAAGAAGAAGCGCCTTGGATCATGGCATGCCTCGTCCTTAAAACAGCTTGCCCTTTATCTGGCTTTCATGAAAAAGATAAAAAGAAAAACAAAACAAATCCTGCTGCTTTAAGGATCAACATTAACTTGATTGAGTTGACTTCTTCAACATCTGTGTCCAATTGCAGTTTTTTTTTTTTTAAAAAAAGCAGCTGTGGGTTGTGGAGAAAGGAACAGCGCCTGCCATTTTATTTCTCTCCCTTGAATCTTTTGAGCTGGCCTTTATGATGGTGCTTTTTCTTCTTCTTCCAACAAATGAAGTGGTGAACGGGTTATTTTCTTGGAGGCTTCAGAGCCGTTGAGAGCTTATAGGAGAATTGATCCCCTGTTTACTTCTGAGAAATTGGATTTGCAGGCTTTGGGGTTTTTTTTGGGGGGGGGGTTGAAGGTGTGTTATGATTCCAATTCGAGGAGGTATAACTTCTGTGTATTTTTGCCAGTTGAGCTGCAAAACAAAAGGGGTGGGGGGAAAGAAAATTTGGAATTTGGAGCTATGACAAGTAGCTTCTCCTTCCCTTTGATCTAAGAGAACTACACCTAAAATAAAGAAAGAAAAACCCATTGCCTTTGATTCTTGAACTCCTTTAAATCTGAATTAAGCAGGTGTTTGGGGAATAATATTTCGCCTGGCATCTGTGATGGTCTTACTTACATGTTCTACAGTTCAAGAAAACAGAATAGAATAAGAAGTAGAGTACAGAGTAGAGTAGAGTACAGAGTGGAATACAGAGTAGAGTAGAGTACAGGATAGAGGACAGAGATTATAGAATAGAGAGTGTAGATTATAGAGTATAAAGTGTAGAGAGTGTAGAGAGTAGAGCGTAGAGAAGAGTGTAGAGCAGGCTTGTCCAACCCGTTACCCGTGGGCCGCATGCGGCCCAGGTCGCCTCGTAATGCAGCCCAACGCCCACCCCAACCTTCATGAAAGATCCAGCGAGGAGGAGGAGGAGAGGCATGCACGAGGTGCGAGGCAGGGTGAGGCGAGCAACAGAAAAGGCGGGAAGCCGCAGCCCAAAAGTCCCGCCCCACCACCTCCTTCTGTTGCCGTAGCCGCTGCCGCAGCCACTGCTGCTTCTGTCACTGCCGCCACTGCCGCATTTGCAGGAGGAGAGGTAGGCACGAGGTGGGCGAGCTTTCTCCTCCCTCTCCCCGCAAAATTTGGCTGGAAAATTAGTATAAAATAAATAATTTGCAGGAGGAGAGGCAGGAGTGAGGCGGGGTGAGGCGAGCAACAGAAAAGGCGGGAAGCCGCAGCCCAAAAGTCCCACTCTGCCACCTCCTTCTGTTGCTGCCACCGCCGCCGGCGCTTCTGCCTCCACCGCCGCTGGGGCTTCTGCCCCCACCACCACTTCTGCCCCCGCTGCTGCCGCTTCTGCCCCCGCCACCACTTCTGCCCCCGCTGCTGCCGCTTCTGTCTCCGCCGCTGCCGCTTCTGCCCCCACCACCACTTCTGCCCCCGCTGCTGCTGCTTCTGTCCCTGCCGCTGCCGCTTCTGCCCCCGCCACCACTTCTGCCCCCGCTGCTGCCGCTTCTGCCCCCACCACCACTTCTGCCCCTGCTGCTGCTGCTTCTGCCCCTGCTGCTGCCGCTTCTGCCCCTGCTGCTGCCGCTTCTGCCCCCGCCACCACTTCTGCCTCTGCTGCTGCCGCTTCTGTCCCCGCCGCTGCCGCTTCTGCCCCCGCCACCACTTCTGCCCCCGCTGCCACCACTTCTGCCCCCGCTGCTGCCGCTTCTCTCCCTGCCGCTGCCTCTTCTGCCCCCACCACCACTTCTGCCCCTGCTGCTGCCGCTTCTGCCTCTGCCACCACTTCTGCCCCCGCTGCTGCCGCTTCTGCCCCTGCTGCTGCCGCTTCTGCCCCCCCCCACTTCTGCCCCCGCTGCTGCTGCTTCTGCCCCCGCCACCACTTCTGCCCCCGCTGCTGCTGCTTCTGCCCCCGCCACCACTTCTGCCCCCGCTGCCACCACTTCTGCCCCCGCTACCACCACTTCTGCCCCTGCTGCTGCCGCTTCTGCCCCCCCAGCACTTCTGCCCCCGCTGCTGCTGCTTCTGCCCCCGCCACCATTTCTGCCCCCGCTGCCACCACTTCTGCCCCCGCTACCACCACTTCTGCCCCCGCTGCTGCCGCTTCTGCCCCCCCACCACTTCTGCCCCCGCTGCTGCTGCTTCTGCCCCCGCCACCACTTCTGCCCCCGCTGCCACCACTTCTGCCCCCGCTACCACCACTTCTGCCCCTGCTGCTGCCGCTTCTGCCCCTGCTGCTGCCGCTTCTGCCCCCGCCACCACTTCTGCCCCCGCTGCCGCCACTTCTGCCCCCACTGCTGCCCCTTCTGTCCCCGCTGCTGCCGCTTCTGCCCCCACCACCACTTCTGCCCCCGCTGCTGCCGCTTCTGTCCCCACCGCTGCTGCTTCTGTCCCTGCCACCACTTCTGCCCCCGCTGCTGCCGCTTCTGCCCCCGCCACCACTTCTGCCCCCGCTGCTGCTGCTTCTGTCCCCGCCGCTGCCGCTTCTGCCCCCGCCACTACTTCTGCCCCTGCTGCTGCCGCTTCTGCCCCCGCCGCTGCCGCTTCTGTCCCCGCCACCACTTCTGCCCCCGCTGCTGCCGCTTCTGTCCCCACCGCTGCTGCTTCTGTCCCCGCCACCACTTCTGCCCCTGCTGCTGCCGCTTCTGCCCCCACCACCACTTCTGCCCCCGCTGCTGCCACTTCTGTCCCCGCCGCTGCCGCTTCTGCCCCCGCCACCACTTCTGCCCCTGCTGCTGCCGCTTCTGTCCCCGCCGCTGCCACTTCTGTCCCCGCCACCACTTCTGCCCCTGCTGCTGCCGCTTCTGCCCCCACCACCACTTCTGCCCCCGCTGCTGCCACTTCTGTCCCCACCGCTGCCGCTTCTGCCCCCGCCACCACTTCTGCCCCTGCTGCTGCCGCTTCTGTCCCCGCCGCTGCCGCTTCTGTCCCCGCCACCACTTTTGCCCCTGCTGCTGCCGCTTCTGTCCCCGCCACCACTTTTGCCCCTGCTGCTGCCACTTTTGCCCCTGCCACCACCCCCCATCCCGCCGTCGCCGCCCCCCCACCCCACAAAATTTGGCCGGAAAATTAATAAAATATAAATAATTAATAATAAATAATAAATAATAAAAATAATTTATAATTTATTATATAATTTTATAATATAATTATTTTATAATAATTTATTATATGTGTGGCCCAAACCAATTTTTCATCTTCTAATGTGGCCCAGGGAAGGTGAAACCCCTGGTGTAGAGAGTGTAGAGTAGAGACAGTAGAGTGTAGAGTAGAGAGTGTAGAGTAGAGTGCAAAGTGTAGAGAGTGTAGAGTAGGGAGTAGAGTATTTGCCAGGCAGCTTCTGGTGGGCCTAGTTCAGGGGGGAAGTGAGATCTGCTTAAATTTGCCCTTGTTGGGCATGACGCCCTTTAACAACCGTCTCACTTAGTAACAGAAGGTCTGGTTATAAATTGGTTTTCCTAAGTCGAACACCACCTGTATGTGCTCTGAGTAGGATGGTTGGGTCAGTGAGAAAGTTATAGCCGTCTGTTTCTGTGTATAGTCCTCAACTTATGACCATAACTGAGCTCAAAACGGCTCACTAAAAAGGATGCAAATGACCAGCTTTCTGCAAGGAGTATAAATACTTTGCTTCCCCACCATCTGGTCAGTCATCTATTACCTATTCCTAGCTTTCATATTTTTTTTCTCTAGAATATCTTATAATATTCAGTTTGCTCCTTCTCTTTAATTGCAAGTGTTAATCTATTCATTTCTGAACATTCTAATGTTTTTCTGATCATGTTTTCATCAGTAGGAATCTCTTCCCTTTTGCAATTTTGAGCAAATACAATTCTAGCTGCAGTTAATACATGAACAATCAAATATACTTTCTCTTTATTGTAAGTTTCAGGTAAAATCCCCAGCAGGAATATTTCAGGTTTTAAGTCAATATGCTGTTATATCATCTTTTCCAACCACGTGTATGTATTTTTGTCCAATAGTTTTTAGCTTCTACGCATGTCCATCATTATGATAATAGGACCCAGGTGTTTATTGGCACTAAGTACCTAAACTTCTGAATGAAAGAGAAATAATTGGTCCACAATGAAAATCAATTCTACAATATAAAGTGGTGTAGCCTGCTTAATTTTCTCCAGAAGCAAACACAGACCATCCAGATTTATTATAGGAACACGATTAAAAACCAAGCAATGTAGTCCTTTTGTATTGCTTAAAATTAAACACATTTTTTTCCTTTTAAAATGTCAAGTCAGGTCTTGCTCTACAAATACGCTTTTATTTTCAAGCACCTCTAACTGCCAGGGTTTCCTCAAGTAAATCTTTTTAATCTTCGTTTAAAAGAGAAAAAAAAATATAGCTTTGATCTTGCGTGCTATTTCAAGATAACGTCCCCTTCTGTTATACTTAAAATTTCTTTAAAATGCCTTCCCTTGTGGTTGTCCCTCCTATCTTTTCTAAAAACCAAAATACAGGCGAACAATGGTTTTTATCAAGTAATAAGCATTTATTTTCTTGCAATTATTTTGCTGACTGCAAAGGGTAAGGCTGTTGATGCAGCAGAATTCTATGTGGAGCAATCTTAATCTTTTGTGCCATTTGTTCTTTTCTGTGGTGCTTTCCCTTTGCTTTACTTACTTGATTTTCATCCAGTCTATAATTTTAAGGGAGGATCCTAAAAAAAAACCTGGATGAATCCTTTTGTTAAGGATGGAGGAAGCTGAGTTTGGAAAGATTTGCTGACTGCAATGGATGTGCAGAGTAACGAAAGCAGAATCCAATCAAAGCGGCTGCCACCGGATTGTATCTAAATTTCCTTGTCTTGTATGAACAGTGGAAATTAATTCATTTTTAATCTATTAACTCATTAGGAAAACAGTGAAGCTGTTGTTAATTGCTGCCTTTCTGGAGTAACCCTTTCGAGCAATCCTCCGATGTGACTAATAATGTCATGTCCTTTCAATCCATAACACAATTGCAAATCTACGTGTGATCTCCAAAGCAGTGTGTTTGCTGCTACTTTGGAGGAAAGACGATGAGATTTGGAAGGGGGAATTCCAAATTAGCAATTTTATTTTACTCCAGACACTTTTTTTTTAAAGGATTCTCGAAAAAAAGAAAAGATTTTTGCAAAATACTACAGTTCACTCATCAATCAGAATAGAGCTGGAAAAGACATTTGAGGTCTTCTAGTCCAACCCCTTCAACAAGCAGGAAACCCTATACAATTTGAGACTGTTCTGACCAAGGCTTCCTAAACCGTAATTACGCACACATTTATTTCAAAAACAAAACTTATTTTATTGCAATGCTGGGAATTGTTTTCATTCCTGGCTGGAATTAATCTCAAACAGTCCCCCGAGATGAGCACCCACCTTTCTTTTCAGTGAAGTGCTGCCAATAGCAGAACTATCAAATGAACTAGAAAAAAAAAACCAACTGAAGTACAAGAAAAAACCAACCAAAGTACAAAGAGCTTCAAGGATGACTCTGAACCGAATGAACGACTTTGCTTCCTGCAAAGATTTTGTCATCTTGGCCTGATCTTTATCCCTTATGGGAGGGGCAATCCCTTAATCCCTTATGGGAGAGGCAAAAACCTTACTCCTGAGTCGCCTCTTTTGTTTCAGCTGCTCTTGCCTTCTAGCAGCTCTGTTCATACGTGCACTGGGAAGAGGCTCCCCTTGTTCCTCTGCCTCGCTGCTGCCAGACCCTGAAGGCTCTGGAGGCAACACCCCACTCCCAGATGGTCTTGGCCCCATCTCTGCATCGGACGCAGGACCCTCATCCGAGTCTTCTCCAGACTCCTGGACTGGTCTCTGTTCTTCCCCACTGTCTGATTCCGTTGCCATCTGCACTGGCTGCTGGCGAACCACAACAGAGACAAGTAGGAAACCCTATACAATTTGAGACAAGTGGCTGTCCAGTCTAATCAAAACCTTCAGTGTTGGAGTATCCACACCTTCCAGTGGCAAGCTGTTCCACTGGTTAATTGTCCAAACTGTTAGAAAGTTTCTCCTTAGGTCCAGGTTGCTTCTTTCCTTGTGTCATGCCCCTGGTGGAGACTGACTCTGAGGAAGAGGAGGAACAGCCGACAGGGAGTGGAAGTGTGGCTCCAGAGGTTGTGGAGGAGGTTGTGGAAAGGCAGAGACCGGCTGAACAGTCAGAGGAGGATCCAGGCCCATCCCCTATCCATCCTAGGGCACGCAGGGAGGAGAGGATAAAGGAGAGATGTGGTCTACTGGGGAGGAGAGGGCCTTGATTCTCTTCATGGGCTGCAGGTGTGACAACTGAATAAAATTTTGGACCTGCATATTGGCAAATGCTGAAAACAAAGTGTGTTTTATTTTGGTTTGAAGTTATCTTGATTGGTATTCTTCCAACAGACTGTGCCTTGTTATCTCCTTGAATTTGGTAAATATTTTTCTTGTTCCATTGTGGAAATGTTGTCATTGTAGTTTGTTTGGTTTTTTATTTCACCTCTCTCTGCTCATTAAATTCGGACTATATTGCTTTCTTTGGAAGAGTATTTTTGAGTATGTGTTATCTCCAACTGAGTATTATTGAACAGTGGGGCCAAATTGGAGGCATTAAAGGACATTTATTTACATTTTGGATTTTGTTACATTTGTGTTACACTCTGGGTCATCACACCGTGGTTAGTTTCCATCTATTGCTTCTTGTCCTACCCTCTGGGCCTTTGGAAAATTTAATGACTGTTCAGTTACGCTGCCACTTGGAAAAAAGTGACTCATTACCATTTTTCACACTTGTGACCATTTCATGATTCCCATGGTCATGTGATCAAAACTCAGGCGCTTGGCAATTGACTCACATTTATGATGGTTGTAAATGTTGGGGCTCAACTGTGGCCATTAAGTCAAGGACTACCCTGTATTATGTCAAGCCAGAAAAAATATTTTTGATGCTGGTGGGGTTCTGCGATATTATTTCAGTCTGCTTCCTCCCTCCAATTGACATGCTAAAATTTAGCGGGAATTGAACAGATGTGCATTAAAGGAAAGTTAGTTATGTTAATGTGACAGCGATTTTGGATTCAGCTGTTGGAAACCCAGCATTGCACTCTCGTTAGGGAATTAACACTATAACCTTATGTCATTAGCTGACTATTACGCTAATATCTGATTCTGGATTCTGTCCAGTCTCATTAGATATCCCCCTGTTGATGATTCTGTTACAGGTAAAATATTAATTGCCTCCCACATCTCTTTTCAAACGTCTGGGGCTGAAAAGGCTATTTATAAAACTGACACTTTTACTGCTAAGCTATAACTATTTAGGGAAGATATTGGGAGGAAACAGCCAAGGAAAAGAGCCTTGCATTTCTTAGTCAATCTTTTTATATCTTCCGGTTTAGAAGAAGAGAGATATTACATTCCACGTCCAGGTTTAAAACTGGCATAATTTTCATCAGGCAATAACTTTTTACCTCTGCCTGATTAATAACAACAAATTAAGGAACAACTTACAAAGAAAGTCTCTTTCTTAAAGAAACAAACCTACAACCCAGTGACCTACTCGTAAGCCTTGACAGCCATCCAAAACAAATACAACTCCCCCAAACACATCCTAGATCTGACCAACCACTGCCTAACCAACACATACTTCATCCACAATGGACAAAGACACAAACAGATAGAAGGAGCACCCATGGGATCAACCCTCTCACCCATCATTGCTAACCTATACATGGAACACTTTGAAACCAACACTCTAGACAAATCCGGACACAAACCCAAACTCTGGGTCAGATATGTAGATGACACTTTCGTAATTTGGTCACACAGGAAAGAAAAACTGGACAACTTCCTCACACTTCTTAACAACCTACACCCCAAAATACAATTCACCATGGAAACAGAAACCAACAACCAACTTCCGTCTTAATTTACAAAAAACCCAATGGCTCCCTAGGACACACTATCTACTGGAAAAAAACACACACCAACCGCTACCTAAATGCACAATCCCATCACCACCCTGCAAAGATCAACTCTGTAGCCAAGACCCTCATCTCCAGAACCAAACGCCTAGCTGACAAAGACCACCTGAGAACAGAACTACACACCCTCACTAATGTATTAATTTCCAACGGATTCCAAAGAAACACAATTATCAACCTAATCCGAAGAGAGATACCTCCCCAAAACCAAGACACAGAACAAGACAATGGTATCGCACTCCTCCCCTACATCAAAGGCACCACAAACAAAATCAGAAAAATTCTCCACAAACACAATATCAGGACAGTCTTCGGCACTCACCAAAAAATAGCCAACATCCTAAGAAACCCCAAAGACAAGATCCAGCTAGAAAACCAAGGAGTTTATGAAAATAGTGGAGCATCACACTGCATAACGAAAGACTAAAAAGTTATTCTTTGTAGGTTATGAATCTAATCACAAATCATACAGATTCTGGGAAAAAGGAACATCTAGAGTTTACTGTAGCGCTAGTGCCAAATTCCTAGAACATGCAGGATGGGAAAAACTGGAACAAGATTCAAGTAAGGAAGTAATTATAGAAACCTACAAAAGACCAAAAGAACAAATCAGTAATAAGAAGAGTACAATTAAAGAGGAAGTACAGGAAGAGCATATAGGACCAGAACAGGAAGAAATACCAGAACAGGGAGAAATAGATAATCAGGAACAGGTAGAACATGAAAGTCCATCTGTAAGCCCTGTGATACCTAGACGTACTACACGTGTAACCAGACCACCTGACAGGTATCAAGCAAGTATAGTTTGCCAAGTTAGTAAAGTTCCAACTATTGTTGAAGAACTTAGAATGTATCCTGCAAAGGAACAGGAAAATTGGCATAGAGCAATGGAGAAAGAATTAAATTCATTAAAGGAAATGAAAGTTTATGAAGATGCCAAATTACCTCCAGGTGAAAAGTCCATTGGTTGCAAATGGATATTTAAGTTAAAAACTGGTAAAAATGGGACTGTTACCCATAAGGCTAGGTTGGTAGCTCAAGGATTTAATCAAACTGCATGTGATTATGATGAGGTATTTGCACCAAATTTAAAGGCAACAACCTTGAGGGCAGCTTTAGTGTGGGCAGCTAAGAAAAACTATATCTTAAATCACTTAGATGTAGAAACTGATCTGCATGCACCATTGCAGCACACTATATATTTAAGAAAACCAATAGGTATAAAGGATGATAAAATTAATAATGACTGTTGGAAACTGAATAAAAGTCTCTATGGATTGAAACAATCTGCTTATGAATGGAACCAATATATTGTAAAAGAGTTAAACAATATAGGGTTTAAAGCTGGTTTAGCTGATCCATGTTTATTTAAAAGAGAGACAAATGGAATGGTGTCATTATTATTGTTGTTTACAGATGATATTGCTTTAATTACTAAGACAAATAATGAAGTTACTGAGATAATATTATTATTAAGTAAGAGAATAAAATTAAAGCAATTAGGAGAAATAAGACAATATCTAGGATTGACAATAAACAAAACCAATAGTGGCTATAAGATATCACAAGAAGATAAAATTTACCAATTGCTAAAAATGTACAAAATGGAACTTTGTAAGCCAGCAAAAACTCCAATGAGTCAGGAATTTTGCCATACTGATGCTCAAAGTTCAAAATTTGATAAGACTATTTATCAATCATTAATAGGTAGTTTATCATATATAAGTAATTGGTCAAGGCCAGACATTGCCTATAGCATTAATCAATTGGCAAGATTCAATGCTGAACCCACTGAAAGACACTGGCAAGCGCTAAAGCATATATTAAGGTATCTTAAAAAGACAATGCACTATGCATTGTATTTGGAGCCAAAAGATGATTTGATTTTAAGTGCATATGCTGATGCAAGTTTTGCAACAGATATAAAAACTAGAAAATCAACTTCAGGCATGGCTATACTATTAGGTAAAACACTGATTGGTTGGAGGTCAATTAGACAGCAACACATAAGTATGTCCACAATGGAAGCAGAATTTTCATGTCTATCTTTATTATGTACTGATTTAATTCTATATAAACAGTTGTTATTAGAAATGGGAGTAACTGTTAAAGATGCCATTGTAGTGTATGAGGACAATCAAACAGCCATACGGTTGGCTACAAATATTGCTGTAAAAACGAGATCTAAACATACTGACCTTAGATATTTGAATGTAAGACAATCTGTAAAAAATGGTTTAATAAAATTGGAATATTGCATGACTGAAGAAAACATTGCTGATGGATTTACGAAAGCCCAAGGTTCAGTCAAGTACAAGGAAAATTGTGAAAACTATGGGTTGAAATTGTAAATATATTTATATATATTATTATATTACCCAAAAGGGGAGAATGTTAGGGATAACATTGGTTACCTAACTTAGTTTGGGTAAAAATAATATATAAACTATGTTAGTGAGTATAAGTGTGTGTATCACTTTAACTGCAAAACATGTATTTTGGGTGCGGTTGTAAAATCACCATAAGAGGGAGCAAGAGAGCTCACTGTTAGCTGGCTTTTACTGTAGTAGCTGACAATGTTGGATTGATGGTGATAACTGCGTGTGTTTCCCTGCTGTTGCTGAGAGAAGAAAAGGGGTTTGATTTTCTTCATATCTCTGACTGCAAAAGAGATATATTGCTGGACTGATTATTTGTAAGTTTACTGACCTCTATTTTCAACACTGGACTTTGCAACTGATTAACCCCTGGATGGACTGAACTAGTTTATGACATATGGACTGTTTTGACTATGCTATAACTCTTGCTGGAATAAAAAACTATTTAACTGGCACAGTGTATCTGTCTTACTGAGTGTAAACTACAACAATGTTTATCTCACATAATTTGCCTACCTGCTAGACTGCCATTGCACATTCTGCTAGGGTGTGTATCCCTAACACCAAGATATTGTTAATCTTACATGGGAAAAGACCTGAACACACCAAGACCTACATACTTGTACCCATGAAAATCTAGGAAAACACGCTCACACACACATATATGTGTGTGTCTTCTTAAGTTTTCGCGGGTATTTATATGTATGGTATTCATCTTTGTTCAGGTATTTTCCCACGTCATTATAGTTGTGCTTTTAAAGGTGTAGCAATGTTTTGGCAGAATATCATCTGCCATCATCAGGCTTCTGTTTTGTGTTCGTCTGTGAGTCAGACTTTCACAGCCCTTTCTGTTTTAAATTTGCTGCTAGCCTACGCTGTGCCAGAATGGTTTTTTCTTCATCCTGATTGGTTGGGAGTCTTGGTCTGTGTTGATTGGTCTTGGAATTTGCTGTGTTCTGCTTGATTGGTGTTTCTAATATCTTCTGTCTGTTTTGTATCTTTTTCTTGCCTTGATTGGCTGGCAACATTGTGTTTCCTGTATTGGAGGCTTTTAGTGCAGCTTGGCTCTGAGTAAATGGATGGCCATCATTTATTAGGAAGCTAGGTTTCATCTGGGTGCCTGGTTGGGGTGTGTTTGAACTGGACTAGCGTAGGCTGGTACCAAATTTAAAACAGAAATGGCTGTGAAAGTCTAACTCACAGACGAACACTACATAGAAGCCTGGTGATGGCAGATGAGATTCTGCCGAAACGTTGCTACAACTTTAAAAGCACAACTATAATGACTTGGGAAAATGCCCGAATAAGAAATGTTGCCTAGATACTTCCAATCTTACGCGGGAGAAAACCCGAATAACCAAAGATCCATATATATGTATATATGTATATATGTATATATATATATATATATACATATATATATATATATATATATATATATATATATATATATATATGTTTTCTTTAAGTTTTCGCGGGTACTTACATGTCTGGCATTCAGTTTTGTTCGGGTATTTTCCCACGTCATAGTAGTGGTGCTTTTAAAGTTGTAGCAACGTTTCAGCAGAATCTCATCTGCCATCATCAGGCTTCTGTATAGTGTTCATCTGTATATATATGTATATATATATATATATGTGTGTGTATGTATATATATATATATATATATATTTTCTGAGGTTCTCGCGGGTATTTGTATGTGGAACTTTGGTTATTCGGGTTTTCTCCCGCGTAAGATTGGAAGTATCTAGGCAACGTTTCGATGAAGTCTCATTCATCATCTTCAGGCTTGGTCTTCAGCTCTGTGCTTCTCAGAGTGATGTGAGTTTGCAGCTGCTTCTTCCTTTTAACTGCTAGTGGGGGTGTGACTTGATTGGGTGGGGGCTTGGCTGTGTTCTGATTGGGTGGGGGGGTGTTCTCATTGGTTGGGGGTTTGGCTGTGTTCTGATTGGTTGGGGGGTTGGCTGTGTTCTGAATGGCTGGGGGTGTGTTCTGTTCAGGTGGGGGCTTGGTTGTGCTCAGGTTAGTCTTAGTTGCTGGGGGATTTGAGCTGGTGAGCTGTGATCTTGCTGTTTGGCTTCAAGTTCGTGGTCATGCTGCATCTTCATGATGGAAGTCAGTTCGCTTCATGTATGGCTCAAAGGGGTTTGAAGTGGGTAGTGATGCAGCTGCAGTGCGGCTTCTGGTCCGTGGTCGTGTCTCATCTTCTGTGTGGGTGTGAGTCTGCTTTCTATGTGGAAGTGTGGTGGTGGCATCTTGTGTGGCCCACGAGAACCTCAGAAAACAAATATATATATATATATATATATATATATATATATATATATATATATATATATATATATATATATATATATATATATCTCAAAAAAAATAAAGGGAAGACAAAAATAAGACATCCTAGATCTGAATGAATGAAATATTCTTGTTAAATACTTAGTTCATTACAGAGTTGAATGTGCTGACAACAAAATCACACAAAATTTATTAATGGAATTCACATTTAGCAACCCATGGAGGTCTGGATTTGGAGTTACACTCAAAATTAAAGTGGAAATAAACACTACAGGCTGATCCAGCTTTGATGTAATGTCCTTAAAACAAGTCAAAATGCAGCTCAGTAGTGTGTGTGACCTCCAAGTGCCTGTATGATCTCCCTACAATTCCTGGGCATGCTCCTGATGAGGTGGTGGATGGTCTCCTGACAGATCTTTTCCCACACCTGGACTAAAGCATCCCCCAACCCCTGGACAGTCTATGGTGCAACGTGGCATTGGTGGATGGAGCAAGACATGATGTCCCAGATGTGCACAATTGGATTCAGGTCTGGGGAACGGACAGGCCAGTCCATAGCATCAATGCCTTCATCTTGCAGGAACTGCTGACACACTCCAGCCACATGAGGTCTAGCATTGTCTTGCATTAGGAGGAACCCAGGACCAACCACACCAGTATATGGTCTCACAAGGGTCTGAGAATCTCATCTCAGTACCTAATGGCAGTCAGGCTAACTCTGGCGAGCACATGGAGGGCTGTGCGGCCCCCTAAAGAAATGCCACCCTGCACCATTACTGACCCACTGCCAAACCGATCATGCTGGAGGATGTTACAGGAAGCAGAACGTTCTCCACGGCATCTCCAGACCCTGTCACGTCTGTCACATGTGCTCAAGGAACCTGCTTTCATCTGTGAATAGCACAGGGCACCAGTGGTGAATTTGCCAATCTTGTTGTTCTCTAGCAAATGCCAAACTACCTGCATGGTGTTGGGCTGTAAGCACAACCCCAATCTGTGGATGTTGGGCCCTCATACCACCCTCATGGAGTCTGTTTCTGACTGTTTAAGCAGCCACATGCACATTTGTGGCCTGCTGGAGGTCATTTTGTAGGGCTCTGGCAGTGTTCCTCCTGTCCCTCCTTGCACAAAGGCGGAGGTAGAGGTCCTGATGCTGGGTTGTTGCCCTCCTACGGCCTCCTCCATGTCTCCTGATATACTGGCCTGTCTCCTGGTATCGCCTCCATACTCTGGACACTACACTGACAGACACAGCAAACCTTCTTGCCACAGCTTGCATTGATGTGCTATCCTGGATGAGCTGCACTACCTGAGCCACTTGTGTGGGTTTTAGACTACCACTAGACTGAAAGCCCCCCCAGCATTCAAAAGTGACCAAACCATCAGCCAGAAAGCATAGGAACTGAGAAGTGGTCTGTGGTCACCACCTGCAGAACCACTCCTTACTATACAGAAGCCTGATGATGGCAGATGAGATTCTGCTGAAATGTTGCTACAACTTTAAAAGCACCACTATTATGACGTGGGAAAATACCCGAACAAAGCTGAATGCCAGACATGTAAGTACCCGCGAAAACTTAAGAAAACAAATATATATATGGATCTTTGGTTATTTGGGTTTTCTCCCACGTAAGATTGGAAGTATCTAGGCAACAATTCACTCTGAGAAACACAAAGCTGAAGACCAAGCCTGAAGATGATGAATGAGACTTCATCGAAACGTTGCCTAGATACTTCCAATCTTATGCGGGAGAAAACCTGAATAACCAAAGATATATATATATATATGTTTTCTTAAGTTTTCGCGGGTACTTACATGTCTGGCATTCAGCTTTGTTCGGGTATTTTCCCACGTGGTGCTTTTAAAGTTGTAGAAACGTTTCAGCAGAATCTCATCTGCCATCATCAGGCTTCTGTATGGTGTTTGTGAGTCAGACTTTTACAGTGGTTTCAGATTTAAGCTGCCCCAAATTTAAATCTGAAACCACTGTAAAAATCTGACTCAAGACAAACACCATACAGAAGCCTGATGATGGCAGATGAGATTCTGCTGAAACGTTGCTACAACTTTAAAAGCACCATGTGGGAAAATACCCGAACAAAGCTGAATGCCAGACATATATATAGATATAAAAACTTAAAAACTTAAGAAAACAATTAAATTAAATTAAATTAAATTAAATTAAATTAAATTAAATTAAATTAAATTAAGAAAACATATATATATATATATGTGTGTGTGTGTGTGTGTGTGTGTCTGTCTGTCTGTCTGTCTGTCTGTGCTTTTTGCCATCAGGGAGGAGTGGAGTGGAAAAAGACGGATCTGCGTAGCTGCTGTCCTTGCCTTTAGCATCTTTTCTTGTCTCTTGTCCTCATGTTGTTAAGGTCATGCTTAAGAGCCTCCCGCATCAAAGGCTTAGCTAATAGCCCTCCACACACCCCCTACAAGAAAATCAGAACATTTGCCTAGGTGGAAACTCCTTTTTGCCTAATTCTGAAACACTATCTCAGCACCGGGCTTTGTCCTGCAACAGCTGAATCCAAGAAGATAGAAAACAGAAAAACCCAATGTGATCAGGAGGCCCTGGCTTCGGATGGGTGCGCTGCATCAGAGAAATCTCAGCTTCCAGAAAGCCCTGGGTTTAATAGCCTTGATGTCACATCACATGCTAAAATGCTGGTCACACGATACAAAACTTTGGGACTCTCCAGCTCCCATGACAGCATCTAAAATAAGCAAAGCACATGTTTTATTGAGAAGCATTGTAGTCTTGGCCACTAAAAAGGTGCATAACCTTGGAGAAATATGATGAAATGTGAACGAATGGCCTGTTTCTAAATTGGGTGGAGAATATTCAGGGATCTGTGGAAACACAGAGAAACCTCCAGTTCCTGGACTTCGCACAAGTTATAGAAAATATACTAATAGAGCCAAATAAGTTAGGATGAGGATTATTACAGAATAGAATAGAATATTGGAATAAAGAATAGAATAGAATAGAATGGAATGGAATGGAATGGAATGGAATGGAATGGAATGGAATGGAATGGAATGGAATGGAATGGAATGGAATGGAATAGAATAGAATGGAATGGAATATGGCAGGATGAGTGGAGGGCCCAGCGGGGAGTCTCTTGTTGCCTTGGTGAGAGCTCCGCCACCGGGCAGGAAGGCCCGCCTGTCAGCTGCGCTGGGCGCCCCAGGCGAATCTCTTCATGCTCTGCCCAGTGCCAGGCAGGGATGGCAGCTGGGCACTTCTCCCAGGGTGGGCCGATCTTGTGCTGCAGCCCCGGGAGATTTGCCTCCCTATGTGGGGTTGGGCTGCCCTCTTGGTCAGGGGAGGCTTTGTTGTACCAGTAGTAGGGCGTCGTTTTTAAAAGAATTGGCTTTGCCTTTGAAGGCAAAGGGAAGGTGGCGACAGGAGCGCCTGAAGCCGAGTGTCTCCACTGGGCTCTGGTTGCAGGGAGGAGTCCTGGCTGGCCGCATGTGCCACGGCAGCACAGGGAGAAGGGAAAGCAACAGTGGCGGAAGGTCTCCCGATACGAAGTGCCCCACCAACACTGAGGTCAACATCCAAACCATCGCTACCCGCCCGCCTGAGGATGCAAGGGGAGGGAATTAAGTCACCCCCAAAAAGATGGTCTAGCCATATTTTTGCGGGTCAAAAAAAAATAATAAGGCCCAGCCTTATTTTGTGAGAAACATGGCAGAATAGAATAGAATAGAATAGAATAGAATAGAATAGAATAGAATAGAATAGAATAGAATAGACTTCTTGATTGGCCAAGTGTGATTGGACACACAAGGAATTTGTCTTGGTGCAAATGCTCTCAGTGCACATAAAAGAAAAGATACATTCATCAAGAATCATCAGGTGCAACACTTAATAATAGTCATTGGGTACAATAAGTCATCAAATCATACTAGGAAACAATCCATATAAATTGTAAGGATACAAGTGACAAAGTTACAGTCATACAGTCACAAGTGGGAGGGGAAGGGTGATAAAGAGTGGTGAGAAGAGTAATAGTGATAGTAGTGCAGACTTTATCAATAGTTGGACAGTGAAGAATCAAAACCTCATGTTAAGTTGCAGTGAAGCTGATTTATTTCTTGTGCCTACACACAAGAAATTATCAGCTAACGGTCAGTGCTAAATTTGCGCTCAATAACAGTCAAAGGGATTCAAGAGAGGTTGGAGTTAGACCACTTGTGGGAACCTACCAACTCCAGGCTAATTCCTCTCTTAACTCCACCCCCAGCTTTGCCAGTCCTAAATCCTTGAATAAAGGAGAAACTTCCTAACAATGAGGACAATCAACCAGTGGAGCAGAAATTGCCTTCAGAAGTTGTGGTTGCTTCCTCCCTGGAAGCTTTCAAGAAGAGACTGGACAAGCATTTGTCTGAAATGGTGTAGAGTCTCCTGCTTGTGCAAGGAGTTGGCCTAGATGACCTCCAAGGTCCCTTCCAGCTCTATTCTGATTGACTGATTCTACAAAGATTATGATATAGCTTTCCTAATAGTGGATGTCCCTTCTTATGTTACTTGGAAAAAAAACACCTTCAAAAATACTTAGAAATAAATTACAGTTTGAAGTAGCCAATATGTGATTACTGGTTTCAGAGGAAATAAACCCTCTCTTTGTGGAGTTCCTAAGATTCCACTTTATTTTGATGGATTAATTTGAAATGAGTACCTTTGAAACAGAAATTATTCTTAATGGAACGGGGTACTTAAGAAACTTACGTGGTGTATCAAGAAGAGATAGGCTCAAGAATTGCGGCATCGATGAATACAGAAATTATGTTTACAATTTATTTTGTCTCTGAGAAGCTTGAAGTAGTTGATCACTACTTTGGATGGTCGATAAAGGTGGGTGGTACCTTGAATCAGGAAAGCACATTTTGCTTTTATCTGGAGAGCAAGATTTTGGAGAAACTATATAGCTGAAAGAACGTATGAACCACGAGTAGATCACTTTGATTTCTTTGATCATCCTTACATCATCCTGCAGGAATTACTTTCTACCTTCTTACTTGAGGGAACACTCAACCCTTTCTTGGCTGTTGGTAGAGCAGCACATTAGAATAACAAAACAGAAAAACAGGGCTGTAAAGGACCTTGAGAGGTCCTCTATAGGGCCTCTATGCCATTTCAGGAAAAAAATGGTTGTCCAATCTCTTCTTAAAAACTTCCAGTATTGGAACACCCACGACTTTTGGAGGGAAGCTGTTTCAATAACACATTCATTCTCTCCTCCTCCCTCCTCCTCCTTCCTTCTCCTCCCTCCCTTCTCCTCCTCCTCTTTCTTCTCCTCTCCTTCTCCTTTCTTCTCCTCCTTCCTTTCTTCTCCTCTCCTCCCGTCTTTCCCCTCCTTCCTTCTCCTCCTTCCTTCCTTCTCCTCCCTTCTTCCTCCTCCTTCCTCCTCCCTCCTCCTTCCATCCCTCCTCCTCTTCCTCCTCCTTCCTCCTCCCTTCTCCCTCCCTCCCTTCTCCTCCTTCTCCTCCTTTTCCTTCTTCGTTCTCTTCTTTCCTTCTCCCCCCTCCTTTTCCTTCTCTTTCCTTCTCCTCCTCCTCCTCCCTCCTCCTCCTTCCTTCTCCTACCTCTGTCCTCCTCCTCCCCTTCTCTTCCTCCTTCTCCATCCTCCTTCTCCTCCCTCTCCCAATTTCTTCCCGTGACACAGTTCCTCCTCAGGCAAAAGGGAAATTGGCATGGCGTCCACTTGTTACTTCTTCGACGAGCTTGCGTCTTCTCCATGTGCTCTTGTAGTTGGCCCCTTTAGAAAGAGATGGGCGTTGAGTTCCAGTGTATAGATATTAAATCTTCTCAAAGCGTGTCTTAAATCACTGAACTGGGGTTCTTCCCTAAGAGAGAGGACAAGACTTTTCAATTAAAATCTCGTCCTTTTTCCTATGCCAAGCAGGCTTAAATCACTGCACTATTGATCATCTGCAGCAGTGTAGTACCTAGGCTGTCGGTACTCTTGAGTGCCTCAAAGAATTATTAATTGGATTAAAGAATTTTGCTGCTCTTTTCTGCTGATGCTGGTGGATTTTCTGCCGCTGCTGCTGTGCTCTATTTTGTTTTTCTAACACACAGGTTAGGAAAACTTCAACAACAACCACAGAGAATCCGGGGCTGGGTTTCTATTTGTAGAGAGTTGCTTTGAGGTAAGTCGCAGTAAGAGCATTTCAAGAAGGGAAGAAACCGCCTTCCTGGCCGAGCTGGAAAAGTGGAAAATACCCAGATTTTCTTGCAATCCATCGATTTGGAAGTCTTGCCTAAATGCTCGGATGACCCTGGAAGGGCCGGGCTGAGCTAAGTGCCCAGGAGAACGGTCTGTGGATGTTATGAGATTTCCTTACACTTTGTGTAATCCTACCCTGAAAAGACTGACTACAGATATCAAGAAAGGATAATATTTGTAGCTTGGGTTTGACGTGAGGGGTCCTTGCTGCTCTCTGAGCTTGGTGGGTCTCTTGCAAACGTTTCATGACCCAACTAGGGAACATCAACAGGGCTAGAAGGGAGTGGGGTTTGCAGAGAGAAGGAGAAAGACTATGGGGCCCTTGGTGTTCTCCAAGCTTGGCGGTTTTCTTGCAGACGTTTCACAACCCAAGTAGGTAACATCATCAGTGATAGAAGGAGGTGGGGTTTTCAGAAAGGAGAAGGAGGAAGAGGAGGAGGAGGAGGACTGTGGGGTCCTTGGTGGTCTCTGAGCTTGGTGGTTTTCTTGCAGTGAGGATTACCTGCTTGTCTATCTGCTGCCTTGCCGTTTGTTAAGGTATTTAGTGACACAGAATTACCTGAAGCTTCCTTGTTGTCATGTTATGGTTAAGAGGACATAAAATGGCAGCGAGGCTGAACTGTGGGGTAACAGCTGAGCTCAGCAATAACATATACTTTTTCAGAATATTCCTCCTCCCTCGGCCATTGTCTTTGAGTGTCTTGTCAATTTTTAAAGCATTCAGAGACTAACTCTACAGTCTGGCAAGGTGCTCAGTTGGAGAATATGATTTATGACACACCCTGGGGGAAGGGAGGAAACAGGGTCATGGTTGAGCCATAAATTACATGAAGCAGAGCTGACTTCACTTGGGAAAAGTGCCAATGTCCTGCCCCTGTTGAAGACTGACTCCGAGGAACAGCCAACAGGGAGTGGAAGTGTGGCTCCAGAAGTTCTGGAGGAGGCTGGGGAAAGGCAGAAGTCAGTTGTGCAGTCAGAGGAAGACCCAGGCCCCTCCCCTATCCATCCTAGGGTACATAGGGAGGAAAGGATAAGGGAGAAATGTGAATGGTGTGGTCTATGAGGGAGGAAAGGGCCTTGATCTTCTTCATGGGCTGCAGCTGTGAGAACTGGTTAAAAGGATGGACATGCGTATGGGCCTGTGCTGGAAACAAAGTGTGGAAATATCTCTAGTCTGTCATTCCTCTCTGAGTTTGGCATCCTTCCCAGTGAGTGTTCCGATATCTTTGGACGTCTTCAAGCCATTTTCTTGCCTGGTTCCCTTAATTGCTTCTGTTATGGATTAAGCCATCACAACGATACAACCCGAAACAGCTTCGTCGTACAGCGGGCTTGTAATCCTGAAATTCTCATTGGCCCGTGAATAGCGAGTCGTGATTGGTCAGGCTTGGCCAGTCTGATTGGCTGTTAACGGAAACCCCTGATTGGACGCTTGTGAAAGCGATAGACTCAGTTCATTGGTTGTTTGACGGCAGCAAGCTCTATAAAAGAGCTACTGCTGCCCAGGTCTTTTGCTCCGTTCTTTCTTGTTAAATAAAGAGTTGAAGTCACTGTCCGATGTCTCATCTCTGTTCTTTGTGCCCATGCCCAGGACTTAACACTGACGATGAGGATGGGATGCGGAGATGACAGAGCTGACTAGAATATATCGGACAAAGACAGAGCACGTGGCGAAAGAGCACATGCAACAGACGGCAAGATGACTAGTGGCGCCATACCACCCGCTCCATTCGACCCAGCAACTGAAGACTGGGACTCATATATAGACCATTTCCAGATGTTCCTGGAGACCAACAATTTAAAAGATGCTACGTCTGGCAAGAAACGAGCAGTGTTCCTGACTCATTGCAGCCCCACCGTTTTCAAAATGGCTAAAGCATTAGCGAAACCGGCGGAAGTGAAGACCATGGATTGGGACACCCTCACTCCAATCCTCCAGGCCCATTAGGCACCCGCAGTACCTACACTGATACGAAGACATGAATTTTACCAGAGGGACCAATGGAAGGACGAGAGCGTTGGTAATTTCATAGCTGACCTCCGGAACTTAGGAGGCCTTTGTGGTTTTGCAAACTTAGAGGAAGCCCTAAGAGACCGAATAGTTCTGGGATTATATGCACCACACGTGCAGAGTAAGCTGATGGCGAAAGGCGACATCAGCCTTACAGAAATCATCGCCGATGCTACTGCCGCAGAAGCAACCAGGAAGTCAGCCGCTCGAATGCGCCAAGCGAATGCACCGCTTCGCCAACGGTCCTACTCGCCACTGAGAAGCATGCTACCACTACCCACCACGAAGACCTCGAGTCATCCTCAGACAGTGATGAAGAGGAGGTCAACCGGCTCTGCTCGGAATGAGAGCAAAGGAACCAGAGACGTCCGCGCCAATGTGCGGGTTGCGGGGCAAATCACCCGCGATCGGACTGCAAATTCCTCGACGCACTCTGACGTAACTGCGGGAAAAAAGGCCACATCGCGAAGGTCTGCAGAAGCAGACGAGAGTCCAGTCCTAACCGAAAGGAGAACAACCTCCGTCGGGAGATAAGCAAACCTCCTGAGAACCGGGACTGTATGAACCACCAATAGAACAACCACTACTACTACAGAAACCAAGCACCTGCCTTTTCAACGAGATGAGAAGAGGCCCACCAAACCATTATCATCGGCCACGCTTCATCGTTCGATGCAAAGAAGATATGCGTGGTCGATTCTATTGAGAATCGACCATGTGTGATGGAAGTCGATTCGGGATTGTCCCTGTCGATGGTATCCTGGAAAACCCTCAAACAGCTGATCCCTGCCATTTCCTGCCAGGACCTCAGCACGCAGCGAATCATCCTGAAAGACTATCAGGGAAACAGAATCCCAGTTGTCGGTTCCAGCAACGTCCAAGTATCATTCAAGGACCGCACAGCAACGCTTCCCCTAACTGTCGTTGATCATGACTGACCTAGTTTGTTAGGGTTACAGTGGTTCGCCCCACTCGGAATTGAACTAGCCGGCATACACCATACCAGAAATGATGACTGGGAAGAGACTCCAGGAATTTCAGGACGTGTTCACAGGAACATTAGGCAAGTACAAGGGGACCCCTATGTCGTTTAATCTCAGCCCCGATGTAGCTCCCATTCGGCTTAAGCCCCATTGAGTACCTTTTGCCTTAAAACCTAAAATCGATGAGCAGCTAAATAAACTGATAGCTCAGGGCGTATTGGAACCGATTGACCATGCCCGTTGGGAAACCCCGATAGTAACGCCTATGAAGCTAGATGGTTCGTTAAGAATTTGCGGGGACTATCGGGCCACCCTAAATCATGCTCTTTAACAGAGCGCTTACCGAGTACCGGTGGTTCAACACCTTCTTCATTCCCTGGGTGGCGGAAAAATATTTGCGAAATTGGACTTAGCTCAGGCATACCAGCAACTCCCTGTGGATGCAGCAACTGCAGAAGCCCAGACAATAGTTACACATAGAGGCACTTTTATGTGCAATAGATTCCAATTCGGAGTAAGCGTGGTGCTGGGCATTTTCCAAAGTTTAATGGAGAGACTATTACAAGGCATAAAAGGTGTCGTGCCTTATTTTGACGATGTCCTAATAGCTGCCCCCACTAAAGAATTATTAGTACAATGACTCAGAAAAGTTCTGCAGAAATTCAAAGACGCGGGTCTTTAGGTAAAATGAGACAAGTGTCAACTTTGTACGGAGAGAGTGGCGTTCCTGGGATACCTTCTTGACAGACAGGGAATCTACCCCACCGAAAATAAAACTAACCGCAATAATAAAAGCCCCGAGACCTAGGAATAAGACAGACCTTCAAGCCTTCCTAGGACTCATTAACTTTTATAACATTTTCTTGCCCCAGAAGGCAACCATAGCTGAACCCCTACATAGACTTCTCAATAAAAAGGCTCCTTGGGTTTGGGGACGGCATGAAGAGAAAGCGTTCAAAGAGATAAAAGACCTTTTAACCTCCAATGCCATATTAATGCAATACAATGAGACTCTGACGATTACCTGTGATGCCTCACCATTTGGAGTAGGAGCCATCTTAAGCCATGTCCTCCCAAATGGAAATGAGGCACCCACTGCGTTCTTTTCGAGAACTTTGTCTAAAACCGAAAGGAACTATAGTCAACTTGATAAAGAGGCTCTCGCTATTGTATCCGCAATTAAACGCTTCCATGAATACGTATATGGGCGACCCTTTACCATAATTACAGACCACAAGCCACTACTTGGGATTTTGGCGGGAAACAAGCAAACTCCCCATATATTATCACCAAGAATGACATGTTGGTCAGAATTTTTAGCCTCCTATGACTATCAATTGCAACATCGCCCGGGGAAAACCATTCCCCACACTGACGCTTTGAGCCGCTCGCCACTACCAGACATTATAGAAGACCCTGCTCCAACCGTAACCGTACTACAAATCAAAACCCTCAAATTGCCGCCATTAACTGCTCGAGACATAGCCTTAGAGACAAAAAAGGACCCTGTTTTGGCACGAGTCCTCAGCTGGGTAGAACGCGGTTGGCCGGTCAGTGAAACCAATGACACGTTCAAGCCATTTAAGAATCGTCAAACAGAACTGTTCTCCCAGAAAGGTTGCATAGTATGGGGAGACAGAGTCATAGTCCCGGAGAAGTTACAATATAGGATATTGCAAATGCTGCACGAGGGACATCCAGGCATCGTGCGAATGAAGCCATTGGCCAGGAGTTACACATGATGGCCTGGTTTAGATAGACAAACAGAAACTTGGGTAGCAAAATGCAGTAAATGCCAGGAGACTCGCCCCGCTCCTCCAAAGACTCCCCCAACTCAGTGGGAAATGCCTCGAGGTCCGTGGTCTCGTATCCACATCGATTTTGCGGGACCCACAAGAGGACACACTTTCCTCTTAATGGTGGATGCCTATTCAAACTGGCTTGAAGTCCAAAAAATGGAAAGCACCACCACAGACACAGTCACTAAAAAACTGAATAAACTATTCGCTACCCACGGACTTCCTGATGTCCTCGTCTCAGATAATGGCCCCCAATTCATTGCCCTGCCATTTGAACAATACCTGGCTGATCAGGGCATCTGCCATGCTTTAACATCACCAGCTCACCCTGCAGCCAATGGTAGGGCTGAGCAAGTGGTTCAATTTGTAAAACAGATCCTGCACAAAATGGACCACGGCGACATTGATGACAAAATAAACTGAATGCTTTTTATCCAACACATAACCCCAAACAGCACCATGAACAAAACCCCAGCAGAACTCCTGATGGGCCGGAAACTTCGCTCGCATCTTGATCGCCTCCACCCAAACTATACGCCAGAACAACCCCCAGAATCCAGCAGCAAGTGTCGGGCATTCCAGGAAGGTGACCTTGTGTTTGCGAAAAACTTCTCGGGTGACCCATTGTGGGTCCCCACTACCATAACGCAACTTACAGGACCCCGATCCTATTGCCAACAAACGGCAAAAGGTAAGATGTGGAAATGCCACATAGACCAACTCCGTTCCAGATTAGCTCCAGAACCTCCAGCTGGGGGGGGGGGAGGAACATGGAGGAGGACAAAGAAGAAATTGAAACCCAACAGCCCAGGGGATACTCACCATCTGAGGGAGAACCGAGCCAGGGAGCGGCCTCGCCACGTGACAGCACCATGATGGAGGTGGATCCAGGGAACCCGGAAGACAGCACTGATGAGGGCAACCCGGAACCACAGTCTTCGCTATCCAGCCCAACGGATAGCCTACCAGAGCCAGAGCCAGAACCAGAACCAGAACAGAACCCGGTGGAACAGCGCAGGTCGAGCAGACAGGTGAAGCAACCTGCCTATTTGTGAGAATATGTCACCCCACCCCTCAGACAGAACCAAGGGGGGAGGAGTGTTATGGATTAAGCCATCGCAGCAATACAACCCTAAACAGCTTCGTCTTACAGCGGGCTTGTAATCCTGAAATTCTCATTGGCCTGTGAATAGCGAGTCGTGATTGGTCAGGCTTGGCCAGTCTGATTGGCTGTTAACGGAAACCCCTGATTGGACGCTTGTGAAAGCGATAGACTCAGTTCATTGGTTGTTTGACGGCAGCAAGTTCTATAAAAGAGCTACTGCTGCCCAGGTCTTTTGCTCCGTTCTTTCTTGTTAAATAAAGAGTTGAAATCACCGTCCGATGAAATCACCATTAAATAAAGAGTTGAAATCACCGTCCGATGTCTCGTCTCCATTCTTTGCGCCCATGCCCAGGACTTAACAGCTTCAGTGTGGTTTGTGTTGTTTTTACTCTTTTTAATTTATAGACATTTTTAGTTTAAATGGCATTTCCTCCTTTTCGTAACTGCTTGTGGGGGAGTTTTTTGTCTCCAGTCACGGATATTTGGAGCTTTGAAGCAAAATGAAGGAATAAAAGGGGTTTCACCTGTTTTTATGACTGTGTTTATTTGGTATCCCACCCTGGGTTATCATAGCCGACATGTTGCTCCTAATAAATAACTGTATTTCTTTTGAGGAAATGGTTTAATGAGGGCATCCGTTGGAACCCTAACAGTGTCACCTTTGCAACTGAATCAAATGTGTCACGTCCCTTTGATTTTTTTTCATATTTTTATAAACTTGCAATTCAGGTTTATGATTGCATTATTACCAAATCTATACAAAGTTGGCAGTGTGCTTCTATAAACTTTTAATGGGATTCAGAGAGAAATAACTGAGCTTTCATTGTTGAATTTTTGACAGAGAGAGAGAGAGAGAGAGAGAAACAGCATTTGTTTTAACTAACTCAGGAAGAAAGCTAGTGTCAATTAATCTTAGAAGGATAACCGCCCCCCCCCCCAAAGCTTCATTTGTCTAAAATCATTTCATGTAAACAACAAAGCAAATGATTTATAAACAAATGCTAGAGTTTATTATAACACGGTGGCATGTTTATATCTTGTTTCATACATAAAACATGATGGGCAACACAGCATTATTAAGACCAACTTAACATTTATAAAGGGAGAAGGGAACTTTCAGATTTTAGGGGGTGGCCTTCAGCTTACTTAGAAAAGATGGTGTCAATCAATACATTTTAAAGTGTGGATTTCTGCTCATTGGTCAAGCTATTTTCCAAAGCACCTGAAGGCAGGACAAGAAGCAACAGGTGGAAACTAACCAAAGAGAGAAGCAACTGAGGAGGAATTTCCTAACAGTGAGCACAATTAACCAGAGGAACACCTTACCTCCAACAGTTGTGAGTGTTCCATCACTGGAGGTGTCATGCCCCTGGTGGAGATTGACTCTGAGGGAGAGGAGGAACAGCCGACAGGGAGTGGAAGTGTGGCTCCGGAGGTTGTGGAGGAGGCTGGGGAAGGGCAGAGGCCCATCCCCTATCCATCCTAGGGCACACAGGGACGAGAGGATAAGGGAGAGACATGGTCTACTGGGGAGGAGAGGGCCTTGATGGGCTGCAGCTGTGACAACTGTATAAGACAGAGATGCGTATGGGCAAACGCTGGAAAGAAAGCGTGGAAATATCTCTAGTTGATGGTTTGGCATCCTTCTCAGTGTGTGTTATCTGTGGACATCCTCCAGCCCTTATCTTGCTTGGTTTGTGTTACTTTTCCCCTTGTTCTTGTAACTGTTTGTGTGGGAGTTTTTTGGCTTCCGTCAAGAATATTCGGATATTGGAAGCAAAGTGAAGGAATAAAATGGGATTTGCCTGTTTTCTGTGACTGTGTTTGTTTTGTATCCCACCCTGGGTCATCACAGGAGGTTTTTAAGAAGAGACTGGAGAGCCATTGGTCTGGAATGGTGTAGGGTTTCTTGCCTGAGCAGGGGGCTGGACTAGAAGACCTCCAAGGTCCCTTCCAACTGTGTTATTCTGCTGTTATCCTTTAGAAATTAAGAGAAAGTGTTTCAATCTATTGACAAATACAGATGCAGATTAACAGAGTTGGAAGGGATCTTGTAGGTCATCTAATCCAACTCCCAGCCCAAGCAGAGACCATTTCTGACAGGTGGTAGCCCAGTCTCTTCTGGAAAGCTTCCAGGGATGAAGCTCCCACAACTTCTGCAGGCAACTTCTGTTCCATGGGTTGATTGCTCTCACTGTCCAAAAATTTATCCTTTTTTCTATAATTCAAGGTACCATTTTTAAAAGTGTTGGAAGAAACCAGCAGAAATTAAAGCCACAATGGATAAAATCTAAGCCCAGTGGATCAAAGAAATAAACATATGTAGATCTATACATGTTATGGATTTTATATAGAAGTATAAATGGATGGATTTGTCTTTGTAAACAATGCTAAATAATGTTACATTTAACACTTAAATCATGTTAAAATTCAGATTGGGGGAAAGAGACGGATTTATCCGTGCCAACCACAAATCCTATATAGGTACAACTTTTGAAAGCTAGAGTTTGATAGAAATGATTCCTTTTTCAAACATGTCATTGTTGTGGAAAATTCAACCGAAAGGGGCAATGATGGTTTTATTATGGAGGTTACAGTGAGTCAGGGCTCTCCTGCACTCAGCAAGAATCCTAAAATGATATGGGTTCTATTGAGTCCTACTAGCTGGACACCCATCCTCTGCTACAAAACTATGTGGTCGGGCTTAGTTTTTGGGGAGGAAAATAAGAGGAAAAAATTGTGCCTCTGCCTACCGGCATCCATCGGTATTCATCTGGCTAGTGTCCTGTCAGTGTGTGAGAGAGTTGAGGGCTGTTTGAAACTGAAAGAGTATTTGCTGGGTGAGCAAGGAGACAGCAAGGAGCCTGGGCATGGCTTAGCTCAACTGTTCTGTACTAAAGCTGCTTGGTGCTGCGAAACTGAAACTCCTCTCCTCTGCTTGTGTTTTGCATTTGGAAGAGATTTCTTTTCAGGTGGGGAAGGGGAGTAGAACTCCTTAGCATCAGGGCGTGTTAATAATAATAATATCGAAATGCTCTGATGGTCATTTTGAAAAATCCTTTCTTAGTGAGCACCTAGAAGCCAAGAGGGACATAGATGCCCAATTTCAAGTTTGTAGGCTTTACAGTTCTGGAGATTTTGTGATGATGCATGAGGGGCATTTTGCTTTTAGATAGATAGATAGATAGATAGATAGATAGATAGATAGATAGATAGAGAGAGAGAGAGAGAGAGAGAGAGAGAGAGAGAGAGAGAGATAGAGATAGATAGATAGACAGACAGACAGACAGACAGACATGATATATAGATATCTAGGTAGGTAGGTTGGTAGATGATAGATAGATATAGAGATATAGAGAGATATAGCTGTATATATAGAGATTAGATAGAGACATAGATAGATAGCTATAAATATAGATAATTTATAGATATAAATATCTATCTATCTATCTATCTATCTATCTATCTATCTATCTATCTATCTATCTATCTATCTAGATAATATACCATAATACCCATTTCCAGAACTGCTTTATAACTAACATGGACTCAAGAGAACAGAAAGAGAGACGTGGGTATAATTTAAAGTGCGAAGACCCGGAAAACACATTTCTTGAAAGTTGACCTTTCAAGCTTTGATATGTAGGAGAGGTGCTGGTTGTTGCTATTACAAAGTTGACTCTGATCTTAATGCAAAAGGAGGAAGAAAAAAAAAGGGAAGAGGGCCACAAAACCTATCTTTGATTCCAGGGCTGAGCTAAGGCATAAACTCTACCAGGATTTGAATCTCTGACAGCCCAAGTCTACCCTTAAATGCACATTTACAGAAAATGTAACTAAAGAGATACAAGCCAAGATGGGTAGTGGTATGTTCAAACAGGCCCTGGAGAAGCATAGGCAACGCTTATGAAATTCAATTTCCTGCAATTGTACATTCAGAATAATGGAATGAGAAAGTTGGAAGGGACCTTGGATTTCCTGCTCTGGACCATTCTAGACAAATGGCTGTCCTGTCTCTTCTTAAAAGCCTCCAGTGATGGAGCAGCCACAACTTCTGAAGACAATTTCTGTTCCACTGGTTGATTGTCCTCCCTGTTAGGAAGTTTCTCCTTAATTCCAGGTTGCTTCTCTCCTGGATGAGTTTCCATCTGTTGCTTCTTGTCCTGCCTTCAGGGGCTTTGAAGAATAGGTTGACCCCCCCCTCTTCTTTGGGGCAGCTCCTCAAATATTGGAACATGGCATCTCGCAGAGAAGTTATGGGCTGACGTTGTGTGGCACTATTTCTCACTTGAGACTTTCAAGAAAAGGCTGGACTGCCATCCGTCAGAAATGGTTGTAGGATCTCCTGCTTGGGCAGAGGGGGTTGGACTAGATGAACTTCAAGATCCCTATTCTGTTACCCTATATTTAATGGAGCAAATGTTGCCTTCAGAAGTGGTGGGATCTTCATCCCTAGAGGCTTTCAAAAAGAGATTGGACTCCCATCTGTCAGAAAGAGTGTAAGGTCTCCTGCTTGGGCAGAGGGTTGGACTAGATGACCTATAAGGTCCCTTCCAACTCTGTTATCCTGCTATTCTTCCTTCCTCCTTCCCTCTCTCCTTCCTCCCTCCTTTCTCTCCTCCTTCCCTCCCTCCCTTCTCTATCACTGAAGATTTCAAAAAGAGACTGGACTCCCATCTGTCAGAAACGGTGGTAGAGTCTCCTGCTTGGGCCAATAGGGGTTGGACTAGATGACCTACAAGTTCCCTTCCAACCAGGGGTGGGATTCAAATTTTTAACAACTGGTTCTGTGGGCGTGGTTTAGGTGGTGGGCATGGCTTGGTGGTCGTGTTATTGGCTGGGTGTTGCCAACTCAGTATCACATCGAGGCACGCATCTCCTCGCCTGGCCTCTCATGACTGTGGGGATGCTGCAACAGTTGTAAGTGTGAAAAATGGTCATCAGTCACTTTTTTCAGTGCCATTGTAACTTTGAATGGTCACTCCACACAAGCAAAGTACCAGCAAAGGAGGGGGGAAAAAACTCCTGTCTCAGGAAGTCTAGTCCTGCCAAGAATGTAACAAGGGTTAATGGAGAGGCAGTTTCTGTAAGCAACACCAGAATGTTTCCTTTCTGCCTTCCTTACAGGATTAGGCCAGTAATTTCTTCTAACAACCAGTTCTCTGAATTGCTTAGGATGTTACAACCGGTTACAATCTGTTCTACTGTCACAATTGAAAGATGGGTGGACTTTAAGCTCCCAGGACCCAGGTTCCGACAGTGGGCTCTGCAAAATGATGGCAAGCAGGTTGCTCGATGCCGAGGGAATGTTTATCTAAGTGAAATTGGACCCATTTTTATTCTCAAAATCAATAGTCAGTGAAATGCAAGCACGGTGTTGGCATTCTGCTTCTCCAGCCCATTTGAGAGAAAACCGCAGTTTCATTTCCTGGGATTCAAGGCTGGCTGGATTCTTGCTCGGCTTCCATTTCCTTAACATGCTTGGGGCAGTTTCCTTTCAGCTTGGCATTGAGAGGGTTAAACGTTTGGAACAGATTTCTCTCCACTAAGTCGCTGCCCCGAAGGGAAGTGAGCATGATATCATATCATCCAACTTGAGGATGGGATCCTATTGGCCTCCAAGGTCTTTGTGAGCAGAAGGTGCTGTCCCCCCCAGGGCAGATTCTGGGATTGGAAATGGCTCGTTTCTATTAGAATATAGCTGGAAGGGACCTTGGAGGTCCTCTAGTCCAGCCCCCCTGCTCAAGCAGGAGACATTGTACCATTTCAGACAAGTGGCTTTCCAGGCTCCTCTTGATTTTGATTATATGCCTCTGTTGATACAACCAAAGGTTGTGTTGACTTTTTTTGGCTGCTGTCACACATTTCCTTCTCTCTCTCTGTGTGTGTTTCTTTCTTTCTTTCTCTCTCTCTCTCCTTTCTCCTCTCTTTCTCTCCTTCTTTTTCTCTCCTCTCTCTCCCCCTCATTCTCTCTCTCCTTCTTTCCTTTTCTCTCCTCTTTCTCTCTCCTTCTCTCTCTCCTCCTCTCTCTCCTTTCCTCCTCTCTCTTTCTCTCTCTTTCTCTCTCTTTCCTTCTCTCTTTCTCTCCTCTCTCTCTCTCTCCCTTCTCTCTTTCTCCTTTTCTGTCCCTCTCTCCTCTCTCTCTCTTTCTCCTTCTCTCCCCCCTCCTTCTCTCTCTCTCCTTCTTTCTCTCTCTTTCTCTCCCTCCTCTCTCTCGTCTCTCTCCCTCCTCTCTCTCTCTTTCTCTCTTGCTTTCTGTCCTTTTGTCTCTCTCTGTCTTTCTTCTCTCTCTCTCCTCTCTCTCCTTCTCTCTCCCTCCTCTCCTCTGTCTTTCTCTTTCTCTCTCCTTCTCTCTCCACCCTCCTTCTTTCGCTCTCCTTCTTTCTCTTTTTCTCTCTTTCCTTTTCCCTCTCTCATTCTCTTTCTCTCTCCATCTCTCTCTCCTCCTCTTCCTCTCTCTCCTCCTCCTCTCTCCTCTCCTCTCTCTTTCTCTTTCTCTCTCCTTCCTTCTCTCTTTCTCCATCCTCTCTCTCTCTCTCCTTCCCCTTTTGCTGCCTTCTGACCAGCAAAGTCAAGAAGGAAGCCAGATTTCAACTGAGCAACTGCCATGATTTCATTTTAACAACTGTAGCAAGGAAGGTCATGCGATGGGGAGGGGGGAGGGGGGGGCGCAAAACTCACTTAACCAACGTTTCACTGATTCACGTAAAGGTTGGGCCATGTAAATTGTGGTCCTAACTCCATTGGTCCTAACTGTATTGGCCTCTGCTAATGTAGGTTATCCAGCAGTTGTTTAGGAGACGAGTTACTTTTGACTTTTTGCCTGCCAGGGTCATTTGAGGTTCTTGAGCTGGTGTGTGTGTGTGTGTGTGTGTGTGTGTCTTTTTGCAGTGTTTGTTGTATAGAAATTGATCAGTATCTAGTGTTCTTGACCTTTTGGATGAAATCGAGTATTTTTTTCCCCCCATGGTGGCATTTCAATCCTCGCTCGTGTAGGCAGACTCAGAAATGGGAAGAAATTGCCTTTTCTTTTTCAGAAAGTGGATCTTTTTATCCTGAAATGGGTTCCCGCTTGAGCAGGAGGTGAGGCTAGAAGATCTCTGAGGCCCCCTTCCTTCCAACTCTGGTTTATTCTGTTACTTTCAGAACAAACTTGGTGGCACTCTTAGAAATTCAGGTGGTTAAATCTTATCCTCCCTTCCCATCCAAGTGCTTCATTAAGAAAATTAATCAAATGACCAGATCCTTTTTTATACTGGTTTATCGGAGCTTTTCGAGTCACCCTGAGGTGGCCTTGCTTGGAACATTTTCTTCCAAAGCCCAAGGATGATGAGCTTCTTCATCCATCTCCTTTTCTACCTCACTTAATGACATCCAAGCCTACTCCACTTCGGGACATGGCAGTTTCTCAACAATAACTTACAATTAGTTTTCTCCCATTCCGCTGATGGAAGGTAAGGCATTCTGTAATTCACTTTGTCTCACCTTTATTGATTCGGTGGCATTGGTCCAAATGCTGGGGAGAAAAATATATATATATATTTCAGGTGAAGAGCGGTATTGGTAGCATCAGAAGGGCTTTCCAAGGTTTATTTTTCCAGCGTGAAAGCAGCTTATGTTTAATTATAGGTATTTCCAAGGGCAACACGTTCTTTTGTGATGTCTTTTTTTTTTTTCTTCTTCTTATCTTGGACTCATTCTGCTTACCCTAACACATTTGCAGAATGGAGTTCTTCCCTGCCAAAAAAACAAAAAAACAAAAAACACCCTGCATTTCATGTGTTCTGCTTAAGAACTGTATTAAATATTTAAGTACCTCATTATCTCATCTGTTTTGATTGAACATTTACATTTTGCTTCTCGAGGATCTTAACTGGGGAAAAAAACACCATTTAGCATTAGCATGAAGGCTTCCAGGGTAACATTATACTGGAAAATACACGGGTGGAAAGTAATGAAGGAGAGAAGCAACTTGGAACTAAGGAGAAGTTTTCTGACAGAACAGTTAATCAGTGGAACGACTTGTCTATAGAAGTTGTGGATGCTCCCATCGCTGGAGGTTTTTAAAGAAGAGATTGGCCAACCATTTGTCTGAAATGATAATAAGGTTTTCTGCCTGAGCAGGGGTTGGACTAGAAGACCTTCATGGTCCCTTCCAACTCTGTTCTTCTATTCTGTGAACATGAAGCTTTTGCTATGCTGATTGCCATTTTGGCCTGGCCAAGCACGAGCCACATAGGCCACACAATCAAATGATTATTTAAAGGTAGATAGGATTTCAGAATTCAGTATTTAATACACCCGGGAACTTATTGAAATATTGTTCCTTTTTTTTTTTTTTACAGGTGTCTGAACTTCTTTCCTTGGCTTGAAACTAATTTAGCATTTGGAACGAGGAGGAGAAATCTCTTGCATTTCACACTTCACTCTCCATGTTTAAACGCTTTTAAAGTTTGTGTGTGATATTAATTTGGCATTAATTTGGCTTCCTTGATGGCCTCTTTGGCAGGGAGAAGGAGGAAGAGAAAAAATCATTTGGTATCAACAGAAGTTGACATGAGGGATCCTTGGTGCTCTCTGAGCTTGGTGGTTTTCTTGCAGGTGTTTCATGACCCAGCTAGGTAACATCATCAGTGCTAGAAGGAAGTGGGAATTGTGGAAAGGAGGAGGAAAAGGAGGAGGAAGAAAGGGAGGAGGAGAAGGAGGAGGAGGAAGAAAAGGAGGAAGAGAAAAAGGAAGAGGAGGAAGAGGAAAAGGAAAAGGAGGAGGAAGAGGAGTAGTAGTAAAGGGAAGAGGACTGTGGGGTCCTTGGTGCTCTCTGAGCTTGCTTCTTTTCTTGCAGGCGTTTCATGACCCAACTAGGTAACATCATCAGTGCTAGAAGGAGGTGGGATTTGCAGGGAGGAGGGGGAGAGGGAGGAGGAGGAGGACTAGTACCTATGGGGGTCCTTGGTGCTCTCTAAGCTTGGTGGTTTTCTTGCAGGTGTTTCACGACCCAACTAGGTAACATCATCAGTGCTAGAAGGAGGTGGGATTTGCAGGGAGGAGGGGGTCAGCTCAGGGTTGACACGAGGGATCCTTGGTGCTCTCTGAGCTTGGTGGTATTTTTGCATATGTTTCATTACCAAACTAGATAACATCATCAGTGCTAAATAGCTTCGATGGCTCTGAGGATGTTACCTAGTTTGGTAATGAAATGTTTGCAAGAAAACAAGCGAGCTCAGACCATCCTTTGAACACTTTGATCCTCTCCTGGATTAGTTTCCATCCGTTGCTTCTTGGCTTGCCTTCTGGCAATGGATGGAAACTGACCAAGGAGAGAAGCAACCTAGAACTAAGAAATTTCTTGACAGTGAGCACAATTAATCAGTGGATCAAGGTGTCTCCAGAAGCTGTGGGTGTTCCATCACTGGAGGTTTTCAAGAAGAGACTGGACAGTCATTTGCCTGAAATGGTATAGAGTTGTTCTGCTCAAGCAAAGGGTTGGACGAGAAGACTTCAAGGTCCCTTCCAATTATGTTATTCTGTTGTCAGTGAGAATCAACATACCACATTTCTCATAACTAAATAACATGGTTTCTCATCTGAATTTTATCATTTCTTTTGTCCAGTTGTATTTCTGTTGATTATTGCAGCTGCTGGGTATCCTTTGTCAATTAAAAGTAAGGGTTCCCCTCCTTGTACATCCATGCTAGTCATTCCTGGCTCTAGGGGGCACCAGTGCTCCTCTCCGTTACAAAGCCAAAGAAGAGACAGTGCTGTCTGAAGATGTCTCCATGGTCATGTGGCCGGCAGGACTAAATGCCTTCGAAGGTGCATGGAGGGACGCTGTTCCCTTCCCACCAAAAGGGTCCCTATTTTCCTACTTGCATTTTTTTTTAACGTGCTTTCAAACTGCTAGGTTGGTAGAAGCTGGGACAAGGATTGGGAGTTCACTCCATGACGTGGTGCTAGGGATTCAAACCGCTGAACTGCTAACCTTTCTGATCGACAAGCTCAGCATCTCAGCCACTGAGCCACTGTATCTTCTACTTTCTTAACGAACAACTAATACATGATCGCATATCCAAATATTCAGAAGTAATTTTGGATAGGTTTTTTTTCCTTTTTTCTTTTAAAATGCCAGTAGGTGTTTTTATGATTGCTGCATCTGAAAGCTGCAGAAGCCAAGAAATAACCACAAAGGGCCACTGTACATGTTGTTTGGCAAATGTCAAACCTGAAAGCCAGATGGAGCACTGGATCTTCTTAATTGTGGGCAACAATGCCTCCGGGAATTGCTTTTTTAAGCTGAAGTTTTTTAAAAAGTGCACCAAGGGAGGCTTGAGATATTTTGGTTAGCAGTGGCAGTGAAATAGGAATGAACAGTTAATAATAATAATAGTATTCAGCTTTGTTTGGGTATTTTCCCACATCATTATAGTTGTGCTTTTAAAGTTGTAGCAACATTTCGGCAGAAACCTGGGCACAAACAAACTCCCCCTGATACCTCCAGCTCAAACACACCCCAACCAGGCACCCAGATGAAATCTAGCTTCCTAATAAATGATGGCCGTCCATTTACTCAGAGCCAAGCTGCACTAAAAGCCTCCAATACAGGAACACAATGTTGCCAGCCAATCAAGACAAAAAAAGCTACAAAACAGACAGAAGATATTAGAAACACCAGTCAAGCAGAACACAGCAAATTCCAAGACCAATAAACACAGACCAAGACTCCCAACCAATCAGGATGAAGAAAAAACCATTCTGGCACAGCGTAGGCTAGCACCAAATTTAAAACAGAAAGGGCTGTGAAAGTCTGACTCACAGACGAACACTATACAGAAGCCTGATGATGGCAGATGAGATTCTGCCAAAACACTGCTACAATTTTAAAAGCATAACTATAATGATGTGGGAAAATAGCTGAATACTATATGTGAAAGCAAAATACCCCTCATGCACCATCACAAAATCTCTAGAACCGTAAAGCCTACAAACTTGAAATTTGGCATGTATGTTCCTCTTGGCTTCTAAGGACTCACTAAGAAATTATTTTTCGAAATGACCCTCAGAGCATTTAGAGTATTTCCATTATTATTATTATTATTATTATTATTATTATTATTATTATTATTATTATTAACACGCTCTGATGCTAGAGTTGTTCTCCCCCTTCCCATCTCTTCCAAATGCAAAACACAAGCAGAGGAGAGAAGTTTCAGTTTCAGTTTCACAGCACCAAGCAGCTTTAGTGAACAGTTGAGCTAAGCCACACCCAGGCTCCTTGCTGTCTCCTTCTTGCTCACACAGCAAATACTCTTTCAGTTTCCAAACAGCCCTCAACTCTCTCACACACTGACAGGACTTTAGCCAGATGAATACTGATGGATGCTGGTAGGCAGAGGTAGAATTTCCCCCCCTTATTTTCCTCCCCAAAAACTAAGCCCGACCACATAGTTTTGTAGTGAAGCACAGGTATCCAGCTCGTGTGTGTGTGTGTTTGTGTATATGTATATGTATATGTATATGTATATGTATATGTACATGTACATACACACACACATACACACACGCAAACACACACACACACATATATATATGTTTTCTTAAGTTTTCGCAGGTACTTACATGTATGGTATTCAGCTTTGTTCAGGTATTTTCCCACGTCATTATAGTTGTGCTTTTAAAGTTATAGCAACGTTTCAGCAGAATCTCATCTGCCATCATCAGGCTTTCTCCAGGTTCCTCCACAGACGAATACAATACAGGAGCCTGATGATGGCAGATGAGATTCTGCTGAAACGTTGCTATATATATGATCTGAACAGAACTATGTACATCAAAATCTGAAGACTCTGAAAATGTTTTTGCGACGATGTCCCATTGGATATCACATGTTGTACTGTGAGTGACAGCAATATTTAAGAAGGAAAAATAAAACCCAGATGTAAGTAGATGGGTAGGAAGCACCAGTGCTGATCTTCTAAGAGGGTTCCACAAAGTGAGTTGTATCGATGAACTTTGCACACTTAATAATTCAAAGCAGATTCACGTGTCCTTACCTTCCATAAGAACAAAATGGAACAGAAGCCCATGCAGACCCCCAAGATATCCCAAATTGTACACCGTTCACTGCTCAAAGGCAGATTTTTTCCAAAGGGCTTTAAGTATGTGCACCCTTCCAAATTATTCCTCCAGCCACCCTGTGGGCTGCCACTTCTTTGTCAGACAAGTGTACAATTCTCACATGGCAGCTGCAAGACTAAATATGGATGTGCATAAAAATCTGTTTGGGGCAGCCAGCCAACACAACCATTAGAAGAGGCTGGAGGCGAATATTTCATCCACTCCTCTAAAACCAACCAGTAAGAAGAGAGTTGATTGACCTGGTCTAAATTTCTGATCCCATTTTTGTTTTTTTTTAAATAATCTGTCTCCGAGGATGTCACCTATATAAAGAAATGGGACAGCATTTACTAGTAGGAAAGCAGGAACAACTGTCTCCCGAGAGCAAAATTGAGGATACTATGACAAATTCATGGTTACATTATTATTATTATTTTTAAAAGATATCCAGAGTGGTTTTTGATGTATCTCTATTCTGGTGCTTTTACCAGTAAAGTAGGAAATCATTGTTCTGGTACACCGGTGGCCTGCGGAGCTGGCAACAGAGTCAAACAGTGGGGAGGAACAGGGGCCAGTCTGGGAAGGACTTGGATGAGGAATCTGTGTCTGACACAGAGATGGGGCCAGGGCCACCTGAGAGTTATGTGCTGACTCTGGAGCCTGCAGAATCTGGCATCAGTGAGGCAGAGGAACAGGGGAAGCCTGTTCCCAGTGCGTGCTTGCACAGAGCTGCCAGAAGGCAAGAACAGTTCAGACAAAAGGGGCAACTCGGGAGTAAGGCTTGGAGATGATTGGCCCCTCCCCTAAGACATAAAGGAGGAGCAAAGGGACAGGAGCTTTTGCAGGAAGCAACTTTCTGATCCTATTTCACTCTTTGTTCAGATTAAACCTTAAAGTTCTGTGTGGACTTTGTACTCCGTTTGCCTTTTTACAATCCATTTGGCACTTGGAAAAAAAAGTGACATGACCGTTTTCATGTTTATGACTTATTGCATAATGATCACATGATCAGAACTCGGAAGCTTGGTAACTGACTCATATTTATGATGGTTTGTTTTGCGACCTTCTGACAAGCAGAGTCAATTGGGGGAAAGCCGGATTCACTTAAGAACTGTGTTACAGTTTATCAACTGCCGGAATCCACTTTAACAACTCTGGCAAGGAAGCCATTAAAATGGGGGCAAAAGCTGACTTTAACAGCTGCCTTGCTTAGCCACAGGCATGTTGGGCTCGATTGTTGTCGTAAGTCGAGGACTAGCTGCCCTGAAAGCATGGTAGTCAGCTTCATGGCTGTCATACAGATTTGATCTGAACGGCTTGAATTATGCTGAGAAGTGAAAAAAGCCAGAGTTTGAGCTGTTTTGGAAAACCAAATGTACCAGCTGCACTTTTAGTAACTAACACTTTGCGATAATCCAAATAGGATTGTCCAAACAGCAAGAATGAAGTAATTAGAGGGCTGAACTGACAGAATAACACAACACAATAAGAGTTGGAAGGGACCTTGGAGGTCTTCTATACCAACCCCCTGCTCAAACAGGAGACTCTATTCCAGTGATGGCTAACCTTTTGAGGCTCCTGTGCCAAAAATTGCGCTCGCATTCCAGCACCCAGAAGGCAATGTGTTCCCCCCCATGTCCCCTATGCATGCACATGCAATCCCCACCCCCCCACCCCCCTGTGACCTACACTGCACCTCCCAGCTGATTTTCAGCCAGTTTGAGGCCTTTTTCAGCCTCCCAAAGGCTAGAGGAAGGCTTCTGCAGGCTTTGCAGGATGAAAACTAGCCCTGTTTCGTCACTTCTGGTATTTTCGGAAAAACAGGAAGTGACAAAACAGGGCTATTTTTTGGCCTGCTGAAGCCTGCAGAAGCCTTCCTCAAGCCTTTGGGAGGCCAAAAATCAGCTGGGAGGTGTGCGCATGTTCAGTGAGGTAAGTTTGCCTGCAGCTCACATGCCAACACAAATGGGTCTATGTGCCACCTGTGGCACGCGTGCCATAGGTTCGCCATCACGGCTCTATACCGTTTTAGACAAATGATTGGCCAATCTCTTCTTAAAAACCTCCAGTGTTGGAGCATCCACAACTTCTGGAGGCAAGTTTTCCATGGACTAGTTTTTTTAATTGTTGGGAAATTGCTCTTTAGTTCGAAGTTGCTTCTCTCCTTGATTAGTTTCCAATTGATGAAGCTAGAAATGGGGATGTGGGGAAGGTTATACTCTGTAGGATTTGGATGACTTGCTCTCCCCTCCACCAGAGAAGTTATTTTTAGTAGATTAAAGTAGTTAAAATGTCAGTTTGGCCTTGAGTGAAATTCTTGCTTAACTCAATGCTACCGATCCTGTCCTTCCACCTTGTCTCTTCCTTTGCGAGTCTTTGCAAACAGCAATGAATTCTTTGAAACCTTTTAATTTAGGAATCGGAGTGAATTATGCAAAGTAAGTGGATACATGCAAAATATTTATCTTGCTTTGTTTGCTCAGGAGGTTCCAGAGACTGTTGACTGAGGATTGTAATCCTGAATCAACAAGGCCTGTTTTGTGTAGATAAGAAGTAGGGCAGTCCTAATACATGTCAGTATTCCTTATCTGGTGGTTTTTACTTGTCACTTACACCTGGCAGGTAATTTTGTGTCTTCTTTACCTCGGAGAGTAGGAATAGCAACATTTTTGCTGTCGATAATGGGTGGACCATGTAGCTACGCTCTAAGGCAGAGGTAGGGAACCATGGTCACAGAACAGAACAACAGAACAGAACAGTGTTCTATTTTATGACTTGTGGACTTCAACTCCCAGAATTCTGAGGCAGCCATAGTTTGCCCACCTCTGCCTTTGAATCTGAGTCTTACATATTAAAAGTGGCTGGCTCAGGAATTCTGGGAGTTGAAGTCCACAAGTCATAAGAGGAGCCTAACCCTAACCCCAGCTGTTGTGGTTAGCCAGCAGCAGGTGCGGACGGCTGAGGAGAGCGAGCACTCAGATGAGGAGCCAGGACCATTAGGGAGTGGACAGCTGCCTTCAGAGATTGTGTGGGCTGGCAGCAGTGATGAGGAGGTTCCCGAGGAGCCTGTGCCAAGTGTGCGTGCACGCAGGGTTGCTCGCAGGAAAGAGCAGCTGCAGCAGCACGGGCGACTCGGGAGTAAGGCTGCAAGGTAATGGCCCCTCCTTCAAGAAGATAAAAGCCAGCTGTGAACGAACGGACTTTGCAGAAGGCAAAGACATTTTGAACTCAGCCTTGTGGACATTACAGTTGGTATTTGAAGACTCTTGTATTGTAAACTGTTTCTTATCTGTTGTGCTTTGACAGACTTGCAAAAACTTGACAAGGTTCTTTCTTGTCAGAACTAATTAGTTGGAAGTAGCTTTTTATCTGTGAAGAAACAGGATTCTTAGCCGAAACATAAAAAGGTTGTACTGCTGCCTTTGTTTTGTGTTTGCTCTCTTGGAACCAGGTTTGGGTCAGAACAGCTGTAGAGGTCACTCTGTTTTCAAAACCATATGCTTTGACATAAGTTTGTTCTCCTGCCCAATTTAACGCCCATGTCTCAGTATTAAAGTCAGCCTTCCCAATGTTCTTGAAGAGTAAGAGGGCATCAGCTAATCAACAAAGGTGGGAGGAATCCTTTCTGAATGGGAGGGACTGAGACTAGGGGGGCTTTTATATGTTCTTTGGGGCCTTGTGATTGAGATGTCTGTCCCTGTGCAAAAATGTACCCTTCCATATTTTAATGGCTGTTGCCAGATTCCTATAGGGTCACATAGTGGTCATGGCTGGCTCTACAGGCAAAAGGGGAAATGAAAATCCTAGCTGTTTGTCTGAGCTAATCTTGTCAGCTTTGGCTATTCTATCCTGGCTCTTTTTAATATTAAGAATAAATGATATTTTAATCTGGGGAAGAGGTGGGCCTTTCTACATTAGTTCTATTAAATTGATTGATAACATCTCAAAGCTTGATAGAAGATGGATGGCTATATAAGTGGTTTTTTAAAAAAAATAAATGTATCTCCACACATAGCCATTCTTCTGGCTAAAATGGCGGCGCGCACGGACGCAGCGGCTTATGGCTCTCCTGTTCGGTGCTCTTTTTTGTTGTTTGTATACGTCTTTTCTGTTTATCTGTGGACTATTGGCTCTACGATCCAATTATACTCACGACTGGACATCATAGGCATAGGAAACCGACACCAGACGTCTGTTTCGAGTGCTTTTCATCGTTTACATAACATCCCTGACGAGATAGCGAGACCAGCGGGCTCTCCGTGGATTGTTGTCGGGACTAGGAGGCGGCGCAGACGGAGGAGGGAGAGGAAGCAGAGGCGAGGCTGTAGGTCTGGTGTTATGCTAAGGCTGAGGAAACATCCATACAAGCCACCTCTTCCGAGTCTGTATCTTGCCAACGCCAGATCCCTGGTACATAAAACGGACTATCTGAACTTACAACTCGCTGGTAATCGCTATGTTCGAGACTGCTGCGTTATGGTAATTACCGAAACTTGGTTACATCCCGGGATTCCTGACGCTAGCATGCAGCTTGCAGGTCGTACTTTTTTACGCTGGGATAGAACGAGGGACTCTGGTAAGAGTAGAGGGGGGGGGCTCTGTATTTATGTACATGAGAACTGGTGTAATAACGGGACAATTATAGACAATCACTGTTCCCCTGATCTCGAGTATATGTCTGTAAGATGTCGGCCTTTTTTTCTACCGAGAGAGCTAACTGTCGTGATTGTTACGGCGGTGTATATTCCACCCGGTGCAAACACGGATAAGGCACTCTCTCTCCTGCTGAACACCATAAATGAACAGCAACGGGTTCATCCCGATGGTGTTCACGTCATTGCAGGAGATTTCAATCAGGCCAATCTGAAAACTGTACTCCCGAAATTCTACCAGCATGTTAAGTGTGCTACGAGGGGAGGAAATACTCTGGATCACGTTTATACCAACATCAAACATGCATACAGAGCCATACCCCTCCCCCATCTTGGGCTTTCAGATCATCTCTCCCTCCTGTTACCCCCAGCCTACACTCCCCTCAGATGTAGGGGCAGGCCTATCATAAAGACTATTACGACCTGGCCGGAGGATGCACTCAGCAGACTACAAGACTGCTTTGAGCAGACAGATTGGAATACGTTTCAACATCAGGAGCTGGAAATGTACACGAGTACGGTGCTGGACTATATCAAGTTCTGTATCGGAAATGTGACTGTAGATAAAAACATCCGGGTTTTCCCAAACCAGAAACCCTGGATGACCACTCAAGTCCGCAGACTCCTCAAAGCCCGGGACGTAGCCTTCAGGTCAGGTGACAGAGTCCTGTATACAGCCGCTCGAGCCGACTTGAGGAAGGGGATCATAAAAGCCAAGATAGACCACAGGAGGAGCATAGAGCTCCATCTGTCCAGCCATAACACACGGGAGGTGTGGAAGGGCATACATGACATTACTAATTACAGGGGCTGTCATGCGACAACAGAACATCCGAGTGCAGCGCTAGCAGAGGAGCTGAATAACTTCTTTGCTCGTTTTGAAGTCCCTCAACATCATAAAGCTGTACCAGCCCTATTCCCACCTTCAACTATACCCAGCTCCACTATTCCACCCAGTACACTTTCTGTGACGGAGGATGACGTCAGACGGGTGCTCCGTGCGGTGAATCCCAGGAAGGCAGCCGGTCCAGACAGAGTTCCTGGCAAGGTGCTCAAGGCATGTGCTCCCCAGCTTGCTTCCATCTTCAAAGACATCTTTAACCTCTCCTTGGCCCAGGCAGTTATACCATCTTGTCTGAAATCTGCTATAATTATACCTGTGCCGAAGAAATCCCCCATCTCCAGCCTCAATGACTATCGTCCAGTGGCGCTTACTCCTGTAGTTATGAAGTGCTTTGAGAGGCTGGTGCTCCGGCACATCATCAATCATCTCCCCCTGGATTTCGACCCTCACCAGTTTGCCTACCGTACAAACCGGTCTACAGAGGACGCTATAGCCATAGCTCTGCACGCTGCGCTGAGCCACCTGGAGCAGCAGCAGAGCTATGTCCGGATGCTCTTTGTGGACTACAGCTCTGCCTTTAACACAATTATCCCAGGAATACTGGTTAAAAAACTGGACATATTAGGTCTGCCTTCCCCTACATGTGCCTGGATAAAAGACTTCCTAAGCGATCGGCCCCAGACTGTGAGGCTTGGCCCCCACCTCTCTTCCACTTGTACACTCAGCACTGGCTCCCCACAGGGCTGCGTGCTGAGCCCACTCCTGTACTGCCTCTACACCCACGACTGTAGTCCACAGCACGACAGCAACCTCATTGTGAAGTTTGCTGATGACACCACAGTGGTTGGACTCATTTCGAAGGGAGACGAGGCAGCTTACAGGAAGGAGGTCCTGATGTTAACAGCTTGGTGTTCGGACAACAACTTAGTTCTGAACACCAAGAAAACTAAGGAACTCATTGTGGATTTTAGGAGGCATAACACCGATTTGGCTCCCCTTTACATCGATGGAGAGCAGGTGGAGAGGATCCACACCTTCCGGTTTCTGGGTATCATCATTGCTGATAAAATCTCTTGGACGGAAAATACCACGGCGGTCATTAAGAAGGCCCAGCAGAGACTCCATTTCCTGCGGGTGCTCAGGAAGCACAACCTGGACTCTAACCTGCTGATTACCTTCTACCGTGCGTCCATTGAAAGTCTGTTGACATACTGCATCACAGTGTGGTATGGCAACTGCACCATGGCAGACAGGAAGAGATTACAGAGGGTAGTCAAAGCAGCTCAGAAGATCATCGGCTGCCCTCTTCCCTCCCTGTCGGACATTTACTCCTCCCGCTGTCTTAGTAGAGCTGTGAACATCATAAAAGACAGTTCTCATCCTGGTTATGGACTGTTTGACCTGTTGCCCTCAGGGAGGCGTTACAGGAGCATCTGGTCAAGGACAAACCGCCTTAAAAACAGTTTTTTCCCTAAAGCCATAACTACCTTGAACTTACACATGCACTGATTTTAAATACTGCCAGATACACTGTAAATAATTGTGAACAAATCTTGTGCAATATGATCACTATTGTTGTTGTGTTGGTGGGCATGTGCAATAATTCCTACTGGGACGGGCACAGTAGGGTATTTTTATTCTTTTATTCTTTTATTCTTTTTACTCTTTTTATCATAATTTTTTAGAGATTTATGTATATTTCTGGTGTGTATGTTGCACTGAAGGACGAGTCGCTTAATTTCACTGTGTATGCGTATGATGCAAATTGTACACATGGATAGTGACAATAAAGGTATTCTGATTCTGATATTATTTGCAGGGAAAGCATTGAGACAATGGGCAATCAAAGAATAATATGAAAGTTAATAGAGTGAAGTTCCCCCCAGGAATGCTAAGAAAGCAACAAGTGTATCCTACATGCTCTCTTGTGCTTCTCTTCCTGTGCTGATTATTCCTCTGCATATAGTTTTCTAGGTTTTTTTGTTCTACGTTACATTCAGAAGTGCTTTGCAATACACTTATAGCAATACAGTAAAATGTGCAAACAACTATACATTGCTTCATCACTGAGTCTTATAAACTGGAACTATTTCGCTGTCTTGAAGATCTGAATTTCAGTTTTTATGTGGAGTAATCATTTTTCAGTATGCAATTGAATTTAAATGATCTTTGATCAAGTAGTCGTCTTCACCTCTGAAATGGTCACCGGTGGTTGAAAAAAAACAACAACCAACTGACTTATTTATTTGAGAATATTTGCACTATAACTAAGCATCTGTAACTTTTTGATAATTTACTTAGTTGTTTTCAAAGTTTAATACTTGTTGGCTAGACATGAATTGCAATGAAGCACAACCCATCTCGCTACTAAAATCTTTGAACCACACCAATCATTAAAAATAAATAAATCATGAATGAAGACATGAAGGTTTATGAAGGAGTTCAACATTGGCCATTGCAGCTTTACTTTCATTTGCTTCCTTTCTTATGTTATGTGCTGATTGAAATAGTTCTGCTTGGCCATAAGCAGATGGTCATGCAAGAATAAGCCGATCGTGATAAAATTGGAGTTAGAGATACTAAACGCAGCCTTGTAATCAATAAGGCTGCAATGAGAACATAACGAACATCTCCAGCTAAGGAAATTGAAATTGTTCTTACTCTGAACAAGGGAAGAGTAAATGGCTTGCATCACAGTATCTAGAATTCTAGACAATGTCGTGTCAACTTTAACCCAGACTATGATTCCTGGGTTAGCTGCCTTTAGGATGATCCAGAATACTGAATATTTTCCTTCTGCAAACATTTTGAAAAGGTAGACACAGGGCAGGAAACTTAAAGTCCCAAATGCCATTGGATGTATTCAGGGATGGGATTCTGATGGTTTGGACCGGTTCACATGAACCGGATGTTAAATTTACATCTGGTTCACCGAAACGGTAGTTGAATTGACTGGCTGACCCCACCCATCCCTCCTCTCCCAGGAGTCTCCACACAGCCCATTTTGGATGCAGGTAAGTGCAGGGCCCGCTTGGAGGCTCTGGGAGGGTGAAAAATGGGCCAAACCGGAAGTTCTGGAAGTCTAGAAATGGGCCTGTTTCCAGCTTCCGGAAGTCTTCCAGAGCCCCGGGGAAGCCATTTTCACCTTCCCAGAGGCCTATGGGAAACCTCTGGACTCTGAGGAAGGTGAAAAACAGCCTTCCCGAAAGTTCCAGTAGGCCACGCCCACCATGGACACGCCCACCCAGAAACCAGGCAGAGAACCGGTTTCTGGGATTTTTGAATCCCACCCCTGGATGTATTGTTGAAGACTAAAAAGGTAGCCAAGTCAAAAGAAGCTAGCATTAGAAAATATGTATTTTCCCCCACCCCCATGGGCTAAACAAAGTGAGTCGAAAGCTTGAGAGCTGGAAGCTGCATAGCCAGCAGACCAGAATGAGCTGAAGCTGCTCCCTTAAATTATTATGGGAAATCAATCTATGCCAGTAATAAATAAGTTTGTATCCTGCAGATATTTTGAATTGTTGGTTGCGTAAGAGCATAGGTTGCCTTACTCCAGCAGTTCTTACAGGGGTGAACCAGATATCTCTGGGATAGTTGTAAGTAGGAGATATAAACACACTCTTTTCTATTGGAGATGATGATCCCCTTTACTTGGTAGTTACTCCAAGGAACTACCTGCACAAGGAACTGGTGCTCAAAACCTCTGGAAGACTCCGAATGACTTCGACAATATTTTGAAAGATTTTTTTTTCTTGCTAACTTTATCATTGTTTTAAAAACTTTCAGTTGGAGTCAGCAGTTAAACCTTATCACCCATTCAAAGCTCTCAGAACTGTTATTGTACTAAAAAAATATTAGTCTTGCAACTGCTATCGATTACCTCTTGGGCAAGGCAAAACTCTTTGAGATAGGTTTTATTTGATGACTGACTTATAGTTAGATACTACAGACTAATAAAGGAGAATATTTGTCCCTTGGGGTTGATATGAGTGCCTTCTGAGCTTCCTTGTTTTTTTTTTTTGCAAATGTTTAATTACCCAACTAGGTAACATCATTTGTGCTTGAAGGGAGTGGGGTTTGCAGAAAGAGGGAGGAGGAAGTGGAGGAAGATGAAGAGGAGGAGGTGGTGGAGGAGGAAGAAGAGAAGGAGGAGGAGGACTGTAGGGTCCTTGGTGCTCTCTGAGCTTGGTCATCTTCTTGTAGATGTTTCATTACCAAACTAGGTAACATCATCCATGCTAGAAGGGGGGAATGGGGCTTGCCAGAAAGGGGGAGGAGGAGGAGGACTGTGGGGTCCTTGGTGCTCTCTGACCTTGTTTGTTTTCTTGCAGACATTTCATGATCCAACTAGGTAACATCATCAGTGCTAGAAGGGAAGGGAGTTTGCAGGGAGGAGGAGGAGGAGGACTGTGAGGTCCTTGGTGCTCTATGAGCTTAGTGATTTTCTTGCAGAAGTTTCATGACCCAACTAGGGATCATCATCAGTGCTACCAAGGAGTGCTGTCAATTTATATTCTCCTATTTATAGGATAATCCTATTTATGTTATACTACAAACTTTCTAACTTTTCTCTTTGCTCTGTGTGTGTATTTGTAAGTCCTTTTGTTCAGCAGCCGGTGCATTTTGCATTCCTTAAATTTTATGCCGGCCATAAAGTTTTTGGGCTTTTGTGTTTGTTCCCATAATGAAATTGTATGTCTCATTGCACAATTAGCAGAGGACAGGTTGCTACCATATTTGGTTGCTGTCAGGCCTGGGAAACCAGTACTCCAGGTGTACCAAGTGTTGTGGTCGGCCAGCGGCCTGCAGAGCTGTCAGCAGAGTTGGACAGTGGGGAGGAACAGGGGCCAGTCCGGGAGTCTGGGGAGGACTCAGATGAGGGTCCTGCATCCGATACAGAGACGGGGCCAGAGCCATCTGGTCATTATGTGCTGACTCTGGAGCCTCCAGAATCTGACACCAGTGAGGCAGAGGAACAGGGGGAGCCTCTTCCCAGTGCATGCTTGCACAGAGCTGCCAGAAGGCAAGAACAGTTAAGACAAAAGGGGCAACTCAGGAGTAAGGCTTGGAGATGATTGGCCCCTCCCCTAAGACATAAAGGAGCAAAGGGACACGAGCCTTTGCAGGAAGCAACTTTTTTTGTTCTGGTCAGTTTAAGCTCTGTGTTGACTTTGTGCTCTGTTTGGTCTTGTAATTTAGTAATTGGCAGCATTTCCAGGGAGATAAAGCTTATCAGCCTTATCCTGAAGGAATGTGGCAGACTTCAGTTGGACTATTCACAAACTGTTTGGGACTCATTACGGGCTGTGAGTGCATATAATTCACAGCCGTTGAAATAAAAACAGTGTGTGATTGTTATTGTCTCAGGAAGCCTTGGTCTTAACACCAAGAAAAGTTGCCTGAAAAGTTCATGTTCATGGCCCCCTTTCTCCAAATGGATGGATGAGACCTAAAGAGCTTCGATTCTGAAATAGAGAAGGCGTTAATGTGGGACATGAGGATATGTCGTCATCATTGGCCTCTTTGCGGTCAGAGTTTGCCTGCAGTATAGGTAGTCCTCGACTTAACAGCCACAATTTGTTCTCCCTCCTCCTCCACACACATACAAACAGCCCAGATCCCGTGAAGCTGAGCACCACATCTTTGTTGTGTGAATCCTTGTATTTCTGCATCTTCGGAGAAATTGGAATAACGCCATTGTTTTCTGAACAGGCACATCATCTGTTTTCCCGGGTCTGCCGTTGATTAATTTGCAGATGACATTCCAATAAAGTTACTTAGAAGTAGATAATTACAATTATATTAACGGTTCTTGGGGAAGCAGATGGTGTTCGATGAGGAGATGCGATGGAGAATTAGTGCTGACATGGGGCTGCAATGTAGTGTTCACTTGAGCAGACCACAGTCAACCAGCTCCCCCTCGGAAAAAATCTGCTGATATTCCAGATTGAAGCAAAACCAGGCTGTTTCATTTCACGTTCTGTTCTTAAACTCAATTGTTGGCCCTTTCGTAATGCTTAGCAAATACATGTTTTTACGACCAGCCCTGTAGCACACTTGCTGAAGGCATCTCCAAAGGAAGCATGTTCTTTTTATCCATTTGTTGTAGTTTTCTGTACTGTGCCCAGTGGTGAAATGCTACTGGTTCATCCTGGTTCACGTAAACCATTAGCAAAAATTGCTACTGGTTTGGCCAAACTGACAATCAGCTGGGAGGAGAAAAGAGGGAAAAGCATAGGACTGGTCCTCCCACCTGTCCTTGCTGTTTTCTGTTCTTTATCCTCTCAGCTGATTGGCACAGCTTGTCTACACCTGTCCAAAGGTAAGTAGTAGGGCAGCTCCACCCCCTCCATCCCTATCCTAGCTTTATTTTTACCCACCCACTCTGGAATGAGCAGGATCTTAATTAGGGGTTATTGGGGGGGGGTAGAGCTTATATTGGGCAAATATGTAAAAATCAAGCTAGGACTTACTTACAGGGTGGGTTGTATTTTCGGAGAAACAGGGTAGCACTAGCTCTTTTCATTTTTCAACCCTTAAAATGAAAGCATCCTTCTTACTAGAAATGCAAATGAAGAACAGCAACATTTTTTTCATCAATCTTTAAGAAAAAGGGAAAAAAAACATTTTGAGGGTTTCAACTGAGCTAAGCATCTCGAGTTTAATGTTTTCATGGCAGTAAACTCCAAGCTGAATCTGTGCAAAGTTATCTAGCACAGTATATTTGCACAAGGGTTGCATTACCAAGGCAGATAAAATTCAAATCAACCAGAAATACATTCTCTGAATTTTTTTGATTTGATGTTTATATTGTCTGATAAATAACAGTTTAAAACAGCTGTGCAGCCAATTACTAGAACAAAAAACAAAAACAAAGTAAAATTCTTTTGTTATATGAAGATTTATATCTATTGTCTTTTAAGAAGATGATTCATATATATTCATGGACCTTAAAATAGGAAGGAAAAATTGTTTCAAGAAATAAACGGGGGTAAGTATTCCAAACAAGAACAATATCACCGTTGCCAGAATACACAAAATAGTTATATGCACATCACAGTTACATTGAGCTTACTTTGAGCTAATTGCAGTTCAGTTCTAAATTTGGCAAACATTTATTAATTTGGAAGATTGTGCAATTGTGGTTCAAACAATTTTGCCACAAATCAAAAAGGAAATCTTTAAACTAAGGCCAATGAGAGTTTACACTTATGGTCTTTTTAAAAATTTGTTTTAATAAAGCCAGCAAAAAAACCCCGTTTCCTTTCAAAAACATTATTTGTGAAATTAAATGTAAACTAAATAGCAACGTATTGAGATGCATTGTATTCTCAATACAATTGAGAAAGTCCAGAAATATTTTATGAAAAGAATCCTCCACTCCTCTACTCATAGCAGAATACCTTATGCCACCAGACTTGAAATTTTAGACCTAGACAACCTAGACCTGCACCCCCTTTGGTTCGATCTAAGTATAGTATATAAAATTATATATTGCAATGTCCCATCTATCAATGAATACTTCAGCTTCAACCAAAACAATACAAGAGCACAAAATAGATACAAACTAAAGATAAACCGCACCAGATTTGATTGCAGGAAATACTACTTCAGCAACAGAGTGGTCAATGTCTGGAATACTCAACCTGACTCTGTGGTTTCTTCCCCAACCCCAAAAACTTTAACCTTAGACTGTCTACTATTGACCTCACCCCTTTCCTAAGAGGTCTGTAGGGGGGGTGCATAAGCACACCAAAATGTGCCGACTGTCCCTGTCCTATTGTTTCTTTTTTTCTTATTCATATCCATTTCATGTATTTATAACCATGTTTATACATACCTGTTATCTAATAATTGTTTGACAAAATAAATAAATAAATAAATAAATAAATAAATAAATAAATAAATAAATAAATAAATAAATAAAAAATTAAAAAATAAAACGTATGAGCACAGTCACTTTATAAAGAACTGTTTACTGTTATTTAGTGTATATTCAATTTCACAAATGTTTTTTTTAAATTGACTGACAATGTCAGTCTTTCCCTCTTTGTAGTTTCAACCATTCATTTGTGTCTGCAGAGATTCTCAGTCATCCAGATCGTGGTTGTCCCAAAGATGCTTTTTTTTCAAGAGGCAACTGAACTTCTTTGCTTTTCCTTGAAGATGTTTCGCTTCTCACCAAAGAAGCTTCTTTAGCTCTGACTGGATGGTGGAGAATGGAAAGATTTATACTCCTTGCAGACAGCTAGTCATTTGCATCCTTTTAGAGAGCCGTTGAGGCCCATTGGAGGTTTGTCTGTGTCTTCAGGGTCACCTGAGTAGTGCAAAGGGGTGTGGAGCCTTCTTACAGTCCTTTCAGCAGTTCCAAGAAGGCTCCAACATTTGCAACACTCAGGTAACCCCAAGACAAACCTCCAAGTGGCCTCAACAACTCTTTCAAAGAATGCAAATGACCAGCTGTCTGCAAGGAATATAAATCCTTCCACTCCCCACCATCCAGTCAGAACTGAAGAAGCTTCTTGGATGAGAAGTGAAATGTCTTCAAGAAAAAAAACAAAGTCCAGTTCTTGAAAAAAAGCTTTTGGGATATTGCGTCATGTCTGACTCTTCAAGAATTTATAGGCAAATCTTCTCCTTGCTACCCTGTCAATCACAGCTTCTTTTGGTTGTTAGATGTTCATCGTTGCATCAGTTTTGATGGTATCAAGCCAGTGTGTTCTTTGCTTGCCCCTTCTTCTTGTTCCACTAACTATTCCTGGCATTGCTGATTTCTCCGATGAATTTGCACGCAAGACATGGCCAGAGTAAATCAGATGTAGTCTTGTGGTGTTGGCTTCTAGCGATGTGTCTGGTTGTATATGATTTAGCACCTTGTTGTCGGTTGCTCTGGCTGTCTGTGGTACATGCAATAATTTACAGTATAAATAAATTTACCTGGTATATGCTATAATTTATGGTAGAAACACAGTTCAGAGGTGTCAATTCTTCTTTGATCAGCCGTTCTTAGTGTCCAATTCTCACACCCATATATCACTATAGGGAAGTCTGTTGATCTAACTAGCCTGCTTTTTTGTATTTGTACATCAATATCTCTCTGCTTTTCCAGATCTTATTTATGTTAACCATTGCAGGCTGGCCTAAGGTTATCCTGCATCTTTTCCTCTTTAAAGGTAAAGGTTCCCCTCGCGTATATGTGCTAGTTATTTCCAGCTCTAGTGGCGGTGCTCATCTCCATTATAAAGCTGAAGATGTCTCCATGGTCATGTGGCGAGCATGACTAAATGCCTTCAAAGGTGCACGAACGCTGTTCCCTTCCCACCAAAGGGGTCCCTATTTTCCTACTTGCATTTTGAACTGCTTGAACTGCTAGGTTGGCAGAAGCTGGGACAAGTAACGGAAGCTCACTCCATTATGTGGCACTGGGGATTTGAACCGCCAAACGGCCGACCTTTCTGATCAACAAGCTCAGCGTCTTAGCCCTTGAGTCACCGCGTCCCTGTTACGACGTGCTCATTTCTTTAAAACAGTTTTCTAGGAAAACGGGAGCATCTCCTGAAGATCGAACCTCTTGTTGTATGCCAGAGTTGAAATTCCTGCAGTTTCTTTTCATAAATACTTTTTTTTCTTTTAATATCCTGTCCCGACGTTCGTGATCGAATATATGTATTTTCGGAAACTCCTTGTGTCAAGTATAAGGCTGAAATTCTCCACCATGCTTTGCTCCAGCTGTTTTGTGATGACAGCTGACTTTTGATGTATGGGACAAGTATGGAGACCACTGCTAACTTTATCTTCCTGTGATTTGTTAGTCTGTTGGCGGCTGTGGGGGGGAGGGGGGAAAGAGTTGATCGCTCAAAAGCAGTGCTTGTAGGCTTTTCAACAATTCCACCTGTTGTTACTTCTATTTGTGTTGATGTGTTTAATAGATGGCAAAAGGTCTTAAGAACAGAGTTAGAGCCTATAAGGTCAGCACCCTCATTTACACACAGGAATGATACAGAACAAAAAGGAAAAATAGGCATGCTTGTTTTTCTGCCTATGAAGCTAAGATAAACCAATGTTATTTTTTTCTTGAAATAGATCCTGACCTCTGGGTATATATTGTTGAAATATGCATCTTGATTGCCATTAATTTTCTGACACCCCCCCCCCAAATCCCCCTCCCACCTTGATGCCACTTTTGAATAAGGGCCCTGTAATCCAAACTTAAATAGGAATTGAATTCTGCCTTGGGTGGAGAACAAGAAATGCATCAACCGAAGGGAATCTCTGTAGCTCGGGATTGAACCGTGGAATCCTTGTCTCTCTCTCTCTGAGCTTGGCCATTTGCTTTGTGGACATTTCATGACCCAGCTAGGTAACATCATCAGGGCTCCGATATTGCCTAATTGGGCAATGAAATGCCTGCATGCAAACCGCCAAGCTGGGAGAGAGAGAGAGCCAAGAAAAAACGCATCAAATCTGAAAAGAACTTTTAGCAGACTTGTCAGAAATAAAGTGAAGTTTGCTACTTTCTCTCCAGCTGGGTCTTCGAGCATGGAAGGTTCTTATTTTGGTTGTTTTACAGATCCCAATTCTCGCAAACTGGTCCATTCAAGATGGAAAAGTTGGTCACTACTTGATGACTATGATTCAGCACCCTCGATGACTAGTTTCTGCTGTCTATCTGTAGTCCATCTCTCTTTTGGAGACAACAAAGTCCACAATTTGGACAGACAGGACTGATGGTTTGGAAGAGGGGGTCAAAGAGGCCATCTAGGTCAAAATTGAACATCCCTCTCTCATCAGAGGGGAGGGATATAATATCATCTATCTCCAGTCTACAACATAGCTTCTTTCAGCAGTTCTAAGAAGGCTCCACACACCTATTTGCACCATTCAGGTGACCCTGAGGACACAGAGATAAACCTCCAAGTGGCCTCAATGACTCTCTAAAAGGATGCAAATGACCAGCTGTCTGCAAGGAATATAAATCCTCCTTTCCCTCATCTAGTCAGAGCTGAAGAAGTTTCTCGAGTTGGAAGCGAAACCTCTTCAAAGAACAAAACAGAAAGTCCAGTTGCCTCTTGGAAAAAAGCATCCTGAGGACAGACAAACCTCCAAGGGGCCTCAAAGGCTTTCTAAAAGGATGCAAATGACCAACTGTCTGTGAGGAGTATAAATCCTTCCATTCCCCATCAGCCAGCCAGAGCTGAAGAAGCTCCTTGGATGAGAAGCGAAACACCTTCGAGGAAAAAACAAGAAAGTCCAGTTGCTTCTTTAAAAAAAAAAAAAAGCACCTTTGAAATGGCGACTACTTATTCCCACATTCTTCCTGTCATCTGACTTTAGGAAACTATGAAATAACTTAATCCATATAAAGACATTTTTGGGACCCCTTAGCAATTGTCTTACAGTTCTTTTCAGCATCTGCCTTTTTTCCTTCTTCTTTAAATGAGGTGTGTAAAACCCGGAGTTCCTGGACCAGCAAAAAGTTCTTGAGCTTTGCGAAAGAAGTTGAGCGGATGTTTTACACATCTGGCTGATGCAAGGATGGCTTTTGCACTTCCAGGAACCACTTTATACCTGTCCTTCTGAGGTGGGTAGGGTTGGGGGAAGGAGTTAAGAGGGAGTCACAATCCTTGCCGCACGACAAGAGGCGAAGGGACGAGGCAAGGCAGGAACACTTCAATCCGTTGTTGGATAGTGGCTTATCTCTTCGGCTGTTCCTTCACGGATGGCTCCCCTCCCGATTGTTTTTGCTAGGTCTTCTCTGTATTTGCTGAGCTCATCACAAGGGATGATATTTTCCCAGTTATCTGCCCACCTTCTTTCCTACCTTCCGTGGTGGTACCTGGCGCCAACTTTTTCACATTTGGAATAACAGAGGAAGCAGCAAAGAAAGAAAAAGGGAACGAAATATGAAAAGTGTGCATATTTCCCATGGTTACATCTCTCTCTCTCCTCCCCTCTCTCCCTCCCTCTCTCCCTCTCCCTCCCTCTCTTCCCTACCCTCTCTCTCTCCCTCTCTCTCCCTCTCCCTCCCTCTCTTTCTCTCCCTCTCCCTCCCTCTCTACCCTACCCTCTCTCTCTCCCTCTTCCTCCCTCTCTTTCTCTCCCTCTCCCTCCCTCTCTTCCCTACCCTCTCTCCCTCCCTCTCTCCCTCTCCCTCCCTCTCTTCCCTACCCTCTCTCTCCCCCTCTTCCTCCCTCTCCCTCCCTCTCTTTCTCTCCCTCTCCCTCCCTCTCTTCCCTACCCTCTCTCTCTCCCTCTCCCTCCCTCTCTTTCTCTCCCTCTCCCTCCCTCCCTCTCTTCCCTACCCTCTCTCTCTCCCTCTTCCTCCCTCTCCCTCCTTCTCTTTCTCTCCGTCTCCCTCCCTCCCTCTCTTCCCTACCCTCTCCCTCTTCCTCCCTCTCCCTCCCTCTCTTTCTCTCTCTCTCCCTCTCCCTCCCTCTCTTTCTCTCCCTCTCCCTCCCTGTCTCCCTCTCCCTCCCTCTATGTGTTAAGGATTATGCAAAAATGCAGTGTTTGAAGACACCTTCTCTTCGAAGCCTCTGCCAGCACAGGTGATTCTCCTCATGCCGTCAAGGATTAGAGCTCAAGATGGCCTTGTTGAAGTCTCTTAGAAATTTCATGGAAATAGTTCTATTTCTTGGTAGGAACAGAACTGTTATACTTCAATCACCTGTGTTTCCTAAAGCTTTTATGCTATCACCAGGGCTTCAACTGCCTTTGTAGATACTTATCTCATTTTTACTAGCATCCCTATTGCCTTGAGTGAGGGCAAAGGTGTGGAGCTTGTCAAGTCAAGCTTGAGTCAACAATGGCATGTCCATGCATTTGACTTCACAGCAGCACAGAAGTATTGCCACTATCTCCTTCCACTTCATTTTTTCCCTTTGAATTCTCAGTCTAGGCCAGGGTCTTTCACCTTGGCAACTTTAAGACTGGTGGACTTCAACTGCCAGAGTTCCTCAGCCAGCAAAGTGATTTTTATGGACATCTCAAAAAGATACAACACAACTCTATGATTTGTTCCCGACTCGATGTAGCAAATTAGCTGAAAATAAAAATTGGTTTAGCAGGACAGATGTTTCTGCTTCAACCTCATATGGACCCTTCACCATGCTAATGAAGAAATATATTCAGGGGTGTTCCCATTGATGTTAAATTTCACCCAGTGGGTATTGTTGCTTTAACCATAAACCTTTCGACTTTCCTAAGCAATGGTTTCCACCGGTAGTAAGTCACTACTTGACTATCCAGGATCCTAGGAATTCTTGCCATCGCTCTTCAGGGGGACCGTAAAACAGCATACATGTATCAAGTGCACTCCCCTTAATGACAATACATTTATTAGAAAGGCAGATCTACTTAAATAAATAAATTTAACATAGCTGTATTGCCTCTCTTTGTTGGAGTGTCTTGACGTTACAGAAGTTTCTTATATGTATCCATCTCATGTATTCAAAACTATGTTTATACTTATACCTGTTATCTTGTGAGCGATTGACAAATCAAATAGATAAATAAATAAAATAAATAAAATCTTCAGATGACAATTCAATGTTCAAAAGTATCTTATCAATCAATCAGAATAGAGCTGGAAGGGAACCTTGGAGGTCTTCTAGTCCAACCCCTTGCCCAAGCAGGAGACTCTATACCATTTCACACAGGTGGCTGTCCAGTTTCTTCTTGAAAACCTCCAGTGTTGGAGCACCCACAACTTCTGAATGCGACTTCTGTTCCACTGGTTAATTGTCCTCCCTGTTGAGAAGTTTCTCCTTAATTCCAGGTTGCGTCTCTCCTTGATGAGTTTCCATCTTATCTTAGAAGCTTGCTGTTTCTTTGGCAAACCACAAATGCCCGAGATAAAAGCCTTCCTATTGCTCTGACCCAGCTCCCCAAACACAACAAAACTTCTGAATTCAGTCAATGATTCCTTTATTGGGAGTGCCAGGAGCCCTCTCTCACCGCAGGATAACAAGTCTGTCCATCCATCCGTCCAGGAGATGAGTAGTTATCTGCCACCCCTATCCATCTCTGCCCCCTGCCTTTTATCCCCAGAACTAGGGTGGGGCTTCATTAGCAGCTGTGGCTCTTTTGTCCCAAGCAACAGCCCATAGATTTCCACTGCTCTCCTCTCCGCTGCCTTCTGTACATCCACGTGTCAGGCACTGGACCCAGCTGTTCCTCCTCTACCTCATCAGCCACCTGCAGACCTGGGGGCTATTGACTCTCCATCTGAGGGCTGATGGACAGCCCAGGCTCTGCCTCTCTCTGCCATCTCCATTCCCTCTTCCCCCTCGGAGCTCTCAGGTTGCCCTGATGCTGATCCTCACTCCCACACCTCCTCCTCTTCCTCTAATTCAGCTGCTGGAGGGGCCAGCAGCCAACAGGCTACAACACCTACACTTATACGATCCCTCTTGATCTAGGGAAGCATCAAGAGTTCACAATTAAAAATTGCACGAGAGGTTGCTAATCTATGTGCTAATTTAATCAATGGTGGGAGGAAATGAGTCGAAGGTTGAAAAGGCGCATCTTTCGGCACAGAATGCACCCATGCAAACTAGAAGCGTTTTCACAGAGGAAGAGTGACAAATTCAGGGCATTGAGCAAGGCGGCAAAGAGATCTGCCCCAACCACCATCCTACCCAGGTCTGACCCCCAAGGAGTTTCCCATCCATTCCTTCTACCTACATTGAATTTATCATCACTGGAGCAGCTGGAAAATGGAGGTCAAGCTTCATTTTGGCCCACCGCTTGATAAAAAATGACCTGCAAAATGGAGTTGACAGATTGTTATTTTTATGCATTGGAAAATAGCAAAGATCAGGCGCTATCCTTGATCCACCCTCCTGCTTTATTTCTTTTATCCCCTCCTGGCTAGAGATAATATTCCTTGCAAGCCTTTGAGGCGAGCTCTGCTGGTTTGTAATTCCAGTTTCTGGAAGGCTCTCTCATCAGGGTTTTAAAACAAGATGAATTTTCTTCAGCTGGGTAGTTTTAAATCAGGCCGGTCTGCTAGGAGTCACCTTTGTGCGCGATGGCCTTCCAATTCATCACTAAGTAGTAGGCTTATAAAAAAGGAAAGCGGGGAGAGGGGGGGAAATATCTAATCTTCAAAGATGACAGTTTGGTATGCTATTCCTTCTGATTTCTCATTTCTCTAATCTTGAAAGGTATCAGTTAATGGGGATTAATGATTCTGAAGGAATTATGATTTCTTAGGAACATTCTGAGAGAGAAATGGAAATCCTCTCTCTAAAAGGAGCCAAAACTTCTTGGGCTCCTGTAAACCCGTAAAGTAGTTGAGCAGATCTTCAGCTTCTGGAGAAGGTTATGAAATACAAGATCAAATACAGGTAGTCAGTCCTCAGCTTACAACTGCATTTTTTTTTGGGGGGGGTCTTTTAATGACCCCGTAATCCCTTGCAGGGGTGGAGTTGGGACAACTGAATGGAGCTGGGTGTTTTACTGGCCAGATACTCTTCCTGTCACCAGTGCAGAATTTTTTGCCCCAGCAGATCTATTCTCAGTGTGCCCAGAGAGAGAAATATTTGCTGCTACCTAGGATCAAACTCACAGCTTCCTGATTGTAGCTAAATGAGATGTTGGTGAAGTGAGCTTTGCTCCATTTCATGACCTTCCTTGCCGCCATTGTTAAGTTAGAAACCTGGTTGTTAAGTGAACCTGGCTTTCCCGTTGACCTTGCTTCTCGGAGGGTTGCAGACGTGGATCGTGTGACCAAGGGACGCTGCACACGTCATAAATACGAGTCAGTTGCCAAGGATCATGTGGCCACAGGGATGGCTGTGGTGGCTATTAAGTGTGGAAAAGGGATGAATGTATGAGGGTGGGTGGTTGATTATTCCTGAGTTGAAATCTGCAAGTGTTGCTTATTATCTTTCTTTTGATTTTGATTTGATCAAGAGTATGAAAAAGGAGGATCTAGTTGAATCCAACAAGTTCAAAATTCTAATTGGGATTTCAAAGAACTTTTGACTAGTTCACTTACCAAATACTTTGGTGAAATATTAATAGAAAGGAAAAGGTGCTTATAAACGGCGATGGGTAAAAGAGCAGATAAGACAGAAGCAAATGAAGTCCTATGACAGATAGGCTACCGTTGTTGATTCATCATAAATTAGAGAAAGGCAATCAATCAATCAATCAATCAGAATAGAGCTGGAAGGGATCTTGGAGGTCTTCTAGTCCAAGCCCCTGCTAAAGCAGGAGACCCTATATGATTTCACACAAGTGGCTGTCCAGTTTCTTCTTAAAAGCCTCTAGTAATGAAGCACCTACAACTTCCGAAGGCAAGTAGTTCCACTCAGTAGTGGGATTCTGTCGTGTCCTCGAAAATGATGCCAGGAGTCGGTGACTTCAAATCATGCTCTTTTATTAATGTAGGAACTGAACTGGTGCTTTGCAAAAGGTTCACGGCTTTTATTCCTTTAGCCGCGGCGGCCGCGGCCAATGGCACCACTTTGAATCTCCCGCGATTCGAATAGACCAATCGCGGGAGATTCTTAGCGAGCCAATCGGCGCGGCTCGCCTGACCAATCAGAGTACCCCGCGCTTTGGCCAATCAAAGCGCGGGGATCTCAAGAATGCTAATTAGGGACAGAACACCCCTCCCCTCTTGGTTCAGTCCTTACGTCGCATAGTCACGTAGGTAGGCGGGGCTCCGTCTGAGCCTACTGGACCTGCGCAGCTCAGTCGTAGGTTGGATCCCGGCCGGTTCGGTCGGGATCTCTGTTGCTCCTGATGCCGTCATGGGAACCGGCTGGTCGATCGGGCCGGGCCGCTCTCCGTAGCTCCCTCCTGGGCCTCCCGGGTTGGTTGAGCTGCGGGTTTCGCCGCTCCCGCTCGGTCTCCCCGGGTCGGTCGAGCTGGCCTGGCTGTCTCTTCCTGGCGAGGGGTCGTGCTGGCTGCTTTCCGGTAAGTATGGCTGTTTTATTCTTCTTTGGTTTTGGTCCCCTGGGTATTCCCTCCCCCCTTGGTTTGTGTTGTGGGGATCGGTTTCGCCTGTTTGTGCGTCGGTGGTCTCTTGGTTGGTCGTCCTCAACCTTAATTGGTCGATGTGGCATTTCCAGGCTCGTCCGTCTGCTGTTTGTAGCCGGTACAAGTGTGGGCCTGTTATTTGTGTGATGACGGCCGGTACCCATAATGGGTCTCCCGTCAGGTTTCTTGCGTATACGGGGTCGCCTGGTGTGAAAGTTCGGTGTTTGCTGTTTGAGTCTGGGGGCTTCTCCGGGTTATACGTGGGGTGTAACCTGTCGAGTGGGGACCTTAATTTCCTCCCCATTAATAGTTCGGCTGGGCTCTTATTCATTGTGGTATTTGGGGTTATGTGTTGGGTGAAGAGTAGTTTGTTTATTTTCTCCTGGATCTCCCCGTGGTCTATTTTCCGGCTGGTTTTCTTAGTGAATTGCACCATCCGTTCCGCCCTACCGTTCGCCGCCGGGTGCGCCGGTGCTGTCAGCTCATGGCGGATACCTCTTTCCGCTAGGAATTTTTCGAATTCCAGCGAGGTGAATTGGGGCCCGTTGTCGGAAACGACAACGTCTGGGAGGCCGTGCATTGCAAAGAGTTTGCAGAGTTCCTTGATCACGGCCTCCGTGGTTGTTGTTTTCATGTTGCTTACCTCCAGCCAGTTGGAGTAAGCGTCTACTGTTATAAGGAAGGTGTGTCCTTTAGTGGGCCCTGCGAAGTCTATATGGATCCTACACCAAGGTCCCCTTGGGGTTTCCCACTCTAGGACGGGTGCTGTGGGTGGGCTTGGCCTAGTTTCCTGGCATCGTTGGCATCTTGCTACCCAGGTCTCAATTTGTTTGTCCATCCCTGGCCACCAAGCGTAACTTCTGGCCAGGGCTTTAGTCCTAATGATGCCAGGGTGCCCCTCGTGTAGTAGTTCCAGAACCTTCCCTTGTAGTTTTTCAGGAATGACCACCCTATCCCCCCATAGTATGCACCCTTTTAATAACGAGAGTTCCGTTTGCCGGTTTCGGAATGTTTTGACGGACTCATCGTTGTCCCTTTCCGGCCACCCTTTCTCTACCCAATGCAACACCCGCGCCAGACGTTTGTCTTTATTAGTCTCTCGGGCAATGTCTGACGCGGTTATGGGCAGGTTGGGTAGAGTCTCTATGCTGAGGGCGGTCGTCGTGGGTGCTGGGTCGGTGTCAGGTTCAGGTAGCGGCGAGCGGCTTAAGGCGTCTGCATGGGAGATCGTCTTACCCGGTCTGTGTATGAGTCCGTAGTTGTAGGCCACCAGGAACTCGGACCACCTTGTCATTCGGGGAGACAGAATGTTCGGGGTGGCCCGGTTTCCTGCAAGGATTCCCAGCAGCGGCTTGTGGTCGGTTATGATGGTGAATGTCCAGCCATAGAGGTACTCGTGGAATCTTTTTACGGCGGCAACGATAGCCAGAGCCTCTTTGTCCAGCTGGCTATAGTTCCGCTCCGGTTTGGTGAGGGTCCTTGAAAAGAACGCGATGGGTGCTTCTTTTCCGTCGGGGAGGGTATGGCTGAGGACAGCGCCGACGCCGAAGGGTGATGCGTCGCATGTGACGGCCAGAGGTAGGGTCTCGTTATACTGTATAAGGACGGCGTCCGAAGTGAGGAGGTCCTTTGTTCTTTGGAAGGCGGCTTGCTCGCGTTTCCCCCAAGTCCAAGTCACCGCCTTGTCCAGGAGCCTATGCAAGGGCTCCGCCACCGTCGCCTTTTGGGGCAGGAAAACATTGTAAAAGTTAAGTAGCCCCAGGAATGCCTGTAGTTCCGTCTTCGACTTGGGTGTGGGGGCTTCTTTGATGGCCTTGATTTTTTTGTTTGTGGGGTGAATGCCGTGACGGTCTAGGAGGTATCCTAGGAATTCAACCCGTTCCGTGTATAATTGGCATTTCTCCCTCTTTACTTTGAGCCCGGTCTCTTTGAATTTGGTTAGGACCTCTCTTAGGTGACCCTCTAGTTTGGTTTGGTTGGTTGCCGACACTAGGACGTCGTCGAAGTAAGGTACCACCCCCTTGATGCCTTGCAATAGTCTTTCCATTAGGCTTTGGAATATTCCCGGTGCCACGCTGACTCCGAATTGGAGTCGGTTGCACTTAAATGCTCCCCGGTGGGTGACTATGGTTTGCGCTTCTGGCGTTTGCTCGTCGACTGGCAACTGTTGGTATGCCTGGGCGAGGTCGAGCTTGACGAAAACCTTGCCCCCTCCCAGTGAGTGCGATAGGTGTTGCACTACTGGGACGGGGTAGGCGCTTTGTTGCAACGCGCCATTTAGAGTGGCCTTATAGTCCCCACAGATCCTCACCGACCCATCGGGCTTGATCGGGGTGACTATGGGGATCTCCCACCGGGTGTGGTCTATTGGCTGTAGGACCCCTTGCTTGACGAGCTTGTCAATTTGCTCGTCTATCTTGGGTTTAAGTGCGAATGGCACCCGCCTTGGTTTCAGGCATTTTGGGGGGACGTTTGGGTCTAGGCTGAATGATATAAGGGGCCCTCGGTACTTGCCTAGGTTTCCGTCAAAGACCTCTTGGAATTCCCAGGCCAGTTGTTGCTCCCAGCTGTCGTCGGTGACGTGGTCGACTCCCGTGACTGCGATGCCGAGCGGGGCGAACCATTGCAGTCCCAGTAGGCTTGGGCGGTCGCGGTCGACGATTGTCAGGGGAAGCCTTTCGGTGTGCCCTTTATATGTGATTTTGAAGTGTCCGGTTCTGACTACCGGGATGCGGTTTCCCTGGTAGTCCTTTACAATGAGTCTCTGGCTGTCTAGGTTCCTCCTTTGGAGGGTAGGCACCAAGCGCTTTATTTCATGCCATGCTATCATGGAGAGGTAGGACCGGAGTCCACCTCCATTTTGCATGGCTCGCCCTCGATGCCTACCTCCACGTGGACCTTCCGGGCGTCATTGGTTATGGCGTGGCCAATGGTGACCGTCTGATGGGTCTCCTCTCTTTGCTGGTTATCGCCGCCTCGTAGGGATTGTCCGTTCCGGTCCCATCTGTTGTCCGAGGGGCAATCTCTGGTCCGGAGTGGTGTGTTCTCTCTCCTCCGTTCGCTCTGGTCCCATCGGGGCGGGCTGCGGTTCTTTTTAAGGCGGCAGACGCGGGCGATGTGACCCTTCTTGTCACAATGCTGGCAGATCGACTGGAAAAACCGGCATTCGGACCTGGGGTGGTCGCCTCCGCAACTGGCACAGTTGGTCCTTGACTTACGACCCCGCCGGTTCCGTGGGTCGCAGCCTGTCTGGAGGCGATGAATTTCCTCCTTGTCATCGGAAGTGCCCGATGCCGAGTGAAAATCGCCCTGGTGGGTGGTCGTCTCAGGTTGGGCCTCGGCCGACCTTGCAGGGTTGTTGTTCCCGCTGCGGTCCCCAGCGTTCGGTCGACGCATGTGGTCGGCAGATGTTCGGGTTGCTTCGACGGCTGCGGCTGAGGTGAGGATGTCTGCTAGGCTGATGTTGTCCTTGGCCATCAGCCGGCTCTGGAGGACGGGGTCCCACAAACCGAGCACGATTCTGTCTTGCAGGGCATCGTTCAGGTTGTTGAATTCGCACAGCCCCCCTAGGCGCCGTAGTTCGGCGATGAAGTCGCTGAAACTCTCACACGACCGTTGGTCCCGACGGTAGAATTCGTTGCGTCGGATCAGGATGGGTACCTCTGGAGCGTAGTGCCGCCGAAGTATTGGCTCGAGGATGTCCCAGTCCATCGCGGTCGCATCGGCAGGTTTGGCAAGCGCCTTGGCCATCTTGAACACCTCGGTCCCGCAGTGGGTCAGGAAGACGGCGCGCTTCATGGGGCCGGTGGCGTCCTTCAGATCGCTGCACTCGAGGAACATGCAGAATCGGTCGGAGTACGATTCCCAGTCCTCAGTGGCGGGGTTGAAGGGTGTGGGGGGTGCGATTTTCGCCATCGTGGAGATTCGTCTGGCTTCCGTCGGACACGTGGTTCGGTTCAGGGTCTGGATCCCACCTTCGTCGCCAGTGTCGTGTCCTCGAAAATGATGCCAGAAGTCAGTGACTTCAAATCATGCTCTTTTATTAATGTAGGAACCGAACTGGCGCTTTGCAAAAGGTTTGCGGCTTTTATTCCTTTAGACGCGGCGGCCGCGGCAAATGGCACCACTTTGAATCTCCCGCGATTCGAATAGACCAATCGCGGGAGATTCTTAGCGAGCCAATCGGCGCGGCTCGCCTGACCAATCAGAGTGCCCCGCGCTTTAGCCAATCAAAGCGCGGGGATCTCAAGAATGCTAATTAGGGGACAGAACAGATTCAATTTTTTTTACTACCAGTTCTGTGGGCGTGGCTTGATGGGTGTAGCAAGGGAAGGTTACTGCAAAATCCCCATTCCTTCCCCACCCCCGCTAACCTGCTTCCAGCTCCATTCTCCTGTGCAGGGCAACCAAAGGAGACCCAGTCAATCAGCTGGGACTCAGGAGGCTGAGAAGAGATGGGGGCAGGGCCAGTCAGATGTAGTATTTGCCAGTTCTCTGAACTACTCAAAATTTTTGCTACCGGTTCTCCAGAACTGGTCAGAACCTGCTGAATACCATCTCTGGTTCCACTGGTTAATTGTCCTCACTGTTGGGAAGTTTCTCCTTAATTCCAGATTGCTTCTCTCCTTGATGAGTTTCCATCCATTGTTTCTTGTCTTGACTTCTAGTGGTTTGGAAAATAACTTGACCCCTTGTCTTTCTTTTTTTCTGACTAAATTATTTAAGCTTAATTGATAATAGGAATTCTATGCTAGACTTCATGATTAAGATATATCTCTATATCTCTTTCTATATATCTCTATATCTCTCTCTCTATATATATATCTGTATATATCTATCTCTATCTATCTATCTATCTATCTATCTATCTATCTATCTATCTATCTATCTATCATCTATCTATATCTTTTATATCTGTCTATCTATCTATCTATCTATCTATCTATCTATCTATCTATCTATCATCTATCATCTATCTATAATAACTGAAAGCCTTATCAAACTTTAGTTACAATACAGTGCACGGCGATCCTTGCCCCTGAAAAGGGACAAATATTAATTGATGTAATCCAGGGAATGTAGAAATTTCGCTGTAAGAAAAAAATGACCACAGCTTTTTTACCCTAGAGCAAAACCCAGTAGAAGGAGGAAGGCCGGCTAAACGTATATGAAGATATACGTGGTGTGTAAACCATTTTTTCCCTCCCCCCAAAAAATTGTAAACGCCAAGAGTTAGCAGGCATAATGGTAATCAATAATGTGATTACCTCTGATAGTAGAATGAGTAGACCTTGGCTAATTCCAGTTTTTCGGGAAGACGACCGCTAGGATGTGGAGGCATTGTCCTCTTGTTTCTGGTTGGTGATTCTGGCCATTACAATGGGGAACTAAGTGCATTTGAATCTAGGGCAGGAAGGTGCCCTTATCTTCCGGTGAGCAGCTGGCCAAAAGAATGGGGCAGGCTGGTTGGAATAAATACTACATTGACACTATAAACTGTCATCCATGAGCTAAATTCAGAAGGCTTTTTCAAAATATTTTGGAAATCCAGGGGAATTTCGGTCTTCTGCTTTTATCACAAAAAGAACAGCCCTCCTGAGGGTGATGTTAAAGCTAGATAACATCTTTCATCTTTTCCATTAATTATGTTGCACGAATTAAAGCTGAACTAGTTCCTCTCGAGTTACATATGTTTGGGTTTTTTGGGGGGGTAGGGTGGAGTAGGAGTAGGAGTAGAGGGTCCAGCATGCGTTTTGTCAAAGATGCCTGTTGCTTTAATGGGTAAAAAGCCGCAGAGAGGAACCTTAGGAAAGGTACCCAGGAAAATGCAGATGACAGCAGGGAGAAGTAAAAGGCAAAAAATCACCGTGGATAAAAGGATCAGGCGAGGAAGGAAAGCGTGGCGGCACCAGGATGGTTTGCATAAGTAATAAGAGTGGGATTTTGTCATTTGCAAATTGCTGTTGAAATTCCGATTTGCATGTTTATCAGCGATCTCATTTGGTGAAATAAAGCTGTCCAAGGAGACACACACACACACACACACACAGAGAGAGAGAGAGACACAGTCACAGAATGGCCAACGATGCTCACCAATGGTTCGACAGACAGACACCCACGAAGAGCATTGCTCTGATCCCAAGAAGTTACTTAGATGCTTCGACTTGCTCTGTGCAACCTGCACAAAATGTTGTGTGGTGGGATTTGGGTAAATGAGTATTGAATTGCGTCTAAGCAACTCTTCCCCTTCCCTTCTTTCTTTCTATCTATCTATCTATCTATCTATCTATCTATCTATCTATCTATCTATCTATCTATCTATCTTGCTTTCGTTCTTCCTTCCTTCTTTCTCCTTCTTTCTCCCTTCTTCCTTCTGTCTCTTCCTTTCTTCTTCCTTCCTTCTTCCTCCCTCCCTCCCTCCCTTCCTTTCTTCCTTCTTTCTCTTCCTTTCTTCTTCCTTCTTTTTTCCTTCCTTCCTTCCTTTGTTCTTTCTTCCTTCTTTTTCCTTCCTTCTTCCTTCCTCCTTTTTTCTTTCTAAATTCCTTCTTCCTTCCTTCCTTTCTTTTTCCTTCCTTCTTCCTTCCTTCCTTTTTTCTTTCTAAATTTCTTCTTCCTTCCTTCCTTCCTTTTTCCCTCCTTTCATCTTCCTCCCTCCTTTCTTCCTTCCTTTTTTTTCTTAATTCCTTCTTCCTACCTTTTTCCTTCCTTCCTTCCTTTCTTCTTCCTTCCTTCTTTTTTCCTTCCTTCTTTTTTATTTCTTAATTCCTTCCTTCCTTCCTTCCTCTCCTCTCCTCTGTTTTCAGAGTCTCAAGATCTTTTTATCGTGTGGTGACCAAACCTGGATGCAGTATTCCAGGTGTAGAATATACTGGATGTAGGTGTGCTTCATTAAAATCAAACAAAGCTATTCCTATCTGTGTGGCAGGTCATGTCTTGCTTAGCTAAAATGTAAATTTGCTATTTAAAAGTTATTTCAAGGGTATAAGCTTTTCCCAAGAAAGAAATTCAGCACCTTTTCATCAGGTCTGTTGAAAAAGAAGGATGCCCTTCTACATTATATACAAGAATATTTGTGCGTTGACAAAGTAGCCAAATGTACTTGAATTTGTACCTCTGTAGGAAACACTGATTGCATTTCCAAATTAACCATCCCCGCAATTAATCTAAACAATTGCTGCCACACATTCAAATTATTGAAAGTAATATTTCTAATTTACATGTCCAAATTAGTTTCAACTTACTTATATTGAAAGATAATAGATTTCGCTCCCCCCCCCAATATAATTAATGTAGTCGGCAAATGTACTGTGGATTAAATTTATCACTGTAAGGATCTTCAGATTCTAATATTTTTGCAGAAGCATAAAAAGAGGTGGCTATAATTATTTCATTATGTATGTATAAAAATAGAATGCGGGAAAGAAAAAGCACAAGCTTTTCCTTTACTGATTACTCTTAATGGTTCCCAAATTCCCTGATTTACAGTATTCTCAAAGGATGCAGGTTTTACTAATTGAAGTAAAGCAATTTGCATATTTTAGAGGGGGGGGGATTAATTGATGCCTTTTGTGTTCTATAGTATTCTATATATTTTAGCAGGCAAATAGTTTAGATGAAGCCCCTATTGCTTTGTGCAAATAATCCCACTTTTGCAAATGCAGGAGTTATTTTTCTCTTCGCGTGCGGAAGTGCAATCATCTGGAAGAAGATGGCAATTAGCATAATCCAAAAATGCAAATCTGTAAGGGATACATAGCCCTGTCCACCTTGAAAATGATTCATGAAGCTTAAAACTTTAGTCCAACCTTTAGTCCACGGACCGGTACCAGTCCGTGGTCTGTAAGGAATTGGGGTCCCACAAGTGATGGGTGGGAAAGCATCACACTCAGCCACACCCACAAACCAGGAGTGGGATTCTACAGGTTCGCACCTATTCGCTAGAACCGGTTGTTAACATTCTAAGCAGTTCAGAGAACCGGTTGTTAGAAGAAATTACTAGCCTAATCCTGCAAGGTAGGCAGGAAGGAAACATTCTGGTGTTGCTTACAGAAACTGCCTCTCCGTTAACCCTGATTACATTCTTGGCAAGACTAGACTTCCTGTCTCTGGAACTTCTCTGGAGTTTTTTCCCCCCTCCTTTGCTGATACTTTGCTTGTGTGGAGTGACCATTCAAAGTTACAATGGCACTGAAAAAAGTGACTTATGACCATTTTTCACACTTATGACTGTTGCAGCATCCCCACAGTCATGAGAGGTCAGATGAAGAGATGCGTGCCTCGATGTGAGTGATGTTGAGTTGGGCACGCCCACCAACTAAGCCATGCTCACAGAACTGGTTGTTAAAATATTTGAATCCCACCCTTGTACACACCACCCTGGTCCTTGGTGCCAGAAAGATTGGAGACCACTGATTTAGGGTGTCTACTTGGTCTTGTTCTGTAACAGCTAAAGTGGCTCTGTTCTGTTCTTGATGTGGATAAGACATGCTTTGGTTGAAACCACGAAACCCAACAATCATCATCTTCATCTTTTTATGACCCCATAAATCCATGGTGGAGAACCTATGGCACACATACTGGAAGTGGCATACGGAGCCATTACTGCCAGTATGTGAGCACTCACCTAGAAAAGGTCTACAGCACGGGGGCACACCACCTGCCTGACAGCTGATTGTTGGGTAACTGGTGCACATGTGCAGGGGCGTGGGGGGCACAGGACATACTCGTGCATGTACAGAAGCACACCGTGCACATGGGGGGTAGCGCACGTATGCACAGGAGGCATGGGGCCCACCTGCTCATGTTGCCTTTTAAGTGATGGCACGCAAGCACAAGCAGGCAAGCGTGCATGCAATTATCGGCATGGGAGCCCAAAAAGGTTAGCCATAATCCCTTGTGGGTTGGAGTCTGGGTAACTGAATGGAGCTAGCAGAATTTTTATTGGCCGGATGCCTTTCCTGTTCCCAATGCAGAGTTTTGTGCAGCAGATATACTCTCATTGTGGCCAGAGCGAGAATTATCTGCCTCTACCTAGGATCGAACTCACAGCCTCCTAACCCGTACTCCTCGCCCAAAAAACCCAACAATATCGGCTGAAAATGCTAACCCAACTTTTCATGGACATTTCTGCTTTTTAAAAGAAGCTATTGGATATTGTTTGAAGGCAGGTTTACGATCCCTTCGTGCAGAGCAATGAAATACAGCTTCAAAATTTCTGGGTCTTTTATTATTATTTTAAATTTACACATTCAAAGGAGTCATACACACACACACACACACACCAAATTTGGCCAGATCCGCCTGAATTCTCTGTTTTCGAAAAATGATCCCGAGAAGTATTTTATTCCGAGAAAATTTTCTGCTGTCTGCAAGTCAGTGTATTCCACATAATCTATAAAACATAACATTTAAATAAAAAATCTTGGTTGTTCACTTAGTCGTGGAGATGAGATGGATAGCGAGCGGGAATTGCCCCTCTTGATAAAAAAAGGTGTAGTTACCTATCCGTGGGGAGTGTGTGTGTGCCTATAGACATAGAAACACAGAATTTCATAAATCAGTTGTCAGTTTTATGCATTATGTTTTTGACAATGAAAATGTATGCTCTGCATTCTTCCTTGGCACTTTAGCATAACCGTTTTCACTCTGTGCCTTCACATCCCTTTTTTCCCCTCTTATATTTATTCTTCATTTTTATTGGGACTTTATCTGTTTTCTAAGAGTTTTTTGTTCATTCTCTTTCTGAAAAGCACTTCCATTTCTTTCCATCCTCATCATTTTCCCTCATTCACCAAATTAACGGATCAGAAGTTTCCCTAGAATCCTTCACTATTTTGTTTAGTTATAAATCAATCACGATTTCAGATTTATATTCATCCTTTGCCATCTGGGTTTAAACCAATTTTTAAAAAAATAATAATCCATTTCTCCCCCCCCAAAATAAAATCATGATTTCCATTTGTTTTTTGTTTATTTGTTTGTTTATCTATACCCCACCTTTATTTTTGTTACAAATAACTCAGGGAGGATCACTACGCTAAAGTGTCTTTTTCAAAAAGAAGTTACTGTTTTGACTGATTTTGATTTGACTGTTTTGCTCTGACTGGATGGTGGGGAAGGGAAGGATTTATACTCCTTGGAGACAGCTGGTCATTTGCATCCTTTGAGAGAGTCGTTGAGGCCACTTGGCGGCTTGTCTCGGGTCACTTGAGTAGTGCAAATGCATGTGGAGCCTTCTTGGAATTGCTAAAAGGACTGTAAGAAGGCTCCACACCCATTTGACCTATTGAGGTGATTCTGAGGACATAGGCAAACCTCCAAGTGGCCTCAATGGCTCTCTAAAAGGATGCAAATGACCAGCTGTCCACAAGGAATATAAATCCTTCCATTCCCCATCATCCAGTCAGAATGGAAGAAGTGTTAAGTCCTGGACATGGGCGCAAGGAACGGAGACAAGACATCAAACAGTGACTTCAACTCTTTATTATCAAGAAAGAACAGAGCAAAATACTTGGGCAGCAGCAGCTCTTATAGATCTGGCTGCTGTCAAAACAACCAATGAATTGAGTTTTACCGCTTTCACAAGCGTCCAATCAGGGGGCCCCATTAACAGCCAATCAGAGTGGCCAAAAACGACCAATCACGACTCGCTATCTACAGACCAATGAAAACTGCAGGATTACAAGCCTGCTGTAAAGTAAAGCTGTTGATGGTTGTATCACTGCGTTGGCTTAGTCCATAACACCCCTCCCCCCTAGGTTCTGTCTGAGGGGTGGGGTGATGTATTCTCGTAAATAGGCAGGTCACTTCACCTGTTTGCTTGACCTGCGCTGTTCCACCGGTTTCTGTCCTGGTTCTGGTTCCGGTGGGCTGCTAGCTGGTCTGGATGGTGAAGATCGTGGCCCTCGGCTGCTTTCCCTGCTTACGCTAGTGCTGTCTTCCAGGTTCCCTGGATCCGCTTCCATTGTAGTGCTGTTACGCGGCGAGGCCACTCCCTGGCTCAGTTCTCCTTTGGATGGTGAGTATCCCCTGGTTGGTTGTGTAGGCTGTTGGGTTTCGATTACCATTTCTTCTTCTTCTTCGGCCTCCTCAATGTTCCTTCCCCCCGCAGCTAGAGGTTCCGGTGCTAATCTGGAATGGAGTTGATCGATGTGGCATTTCCACATTTTACCGTCTGTAGTTTGTAGACGATAGGATCAGGGTCCCGTAAGTTGCATTATGGTCACGGGAACCACAATGGGTCGCCCGAGAAGTTTTTCGCAAACACTTTCCTGGAATGCCCGACACTTGCTGCTGGATCCTGTGGGTTGTTCCGGCGTGTAGTTTGGGTAAAGGCGATCGAGATACGAGCGAAGTTTCCATCCCATCAGGAGTTCTTCTGGGGTTTTGTTCATGGTACTGTTTGGGGTTATGTGCTGGAGGAGAAGCATCCGGTTTATTTTGTCGTCAATGTCGCCGTGGTCAATTTTGTGCAAGATCTGTTTTACAAATTGAACCATTCGCTCAGCCCTACCATTGGCTGCCGGGTGAGCTGGCGATGTTAAAGCATGGCGGATGCCCCGATCAGCCAGGTACTGTTCGAATGGCAGGGCAATGAATTGGGGGCCATTATCAGAGACCAGGAAATCTGGGAATCCGTGGGTAGCGAATAGTTTATTCAGTTTTTTAGTGACTGCGTCTGTGGTGGTGCTTTTCATCTTGTGGACTTCGAGCCAGTTTGAATAGGCATCCACTGTTAGGAGGAAAGTGTGTCCTCTTGTGGGTCCCACAAAATTGATGTGGATACAGGACCAAGGACCTCAAGGCGTTTCCCATTGTGTTGGGGGAATCTTTGGAGGATTGGAGCAAGTCTCCTGGCATTTGCTACATTTTGCTACCCAGGTCTCTAGCTGTTTATCTCAGCCAGGCCACCATGCATAACTCCTGGCCAATGCCTTCATCCGCACGATGCCTGGATGTCCATCATGCAGCATTTTCAATACCCTATATTGTAATTTCTTTGGGACTATGACTCTGTCTCCCCACACTATTCAGCCTTTCTGGGAAAATAGCTCTGTTTGATGATTCCTAAATGGCTTGAACGTGTTATTGGTTTCTCTGACCGGCCATCCCTGTTCTACCCAGCTGAGGACTCGTGCCAGAATAGGGTCCTTTTTTGTCTCTAAGGCGATGTCTCGAGCGGTCAGCAGTGGCGATTTGAGGGTTTCAATTTGCAATACAGCTAAGGTTGGAGCAGGGTCCTCTATAATGTCTGGTAGTGGAGAGTGGCTCAAAGCGTCAGTGTGGGGAATGGTTTTCCCTGGGCGGTGTTGCAATTGGTAATCGTAGGCGGCTAAAAATTCTGACCAACGTGTCATTCTTGGTGATAAGATGTGGGGAGTTGGTTTGTTTCCCGCCAAAATACCAAGTAGCGGCTTGTGATCTGTAATTGTGGTAAAGGATCTCCCATATACATATTCATGGAAATGTTTAATTGCGGATACAATAGCGAGAGCCTCTTTATCAAGTTGACTATAGTTCCTTTCGGTTTTAGACAAAGTTCTCGAAAAGAACGCAATAGGTGCCTCATTTCCATTCGGTGGGACATGGCTTAAAATGGTTCCCACTCCAAATGGTGAGGCATCACAGGTAACCGTCAAAGGTAGAGTCTCGTTGTATTGCATTAATACAGCATTGGAGGTTAAAAGGTTTTTAATCTCTTGGAACGCTTTCTCTTCATGCCGTCCCCAGACCCAGGAAGCCTTTTTATTGAGAAGTCAATGTAGGGGCTTGGCTAGGGTCGCCTTCTGGGGCAAGAAGATGTTATAAAAGTTAATGAGTCCCAGGAAGGCTTGGAGGTCTGTCTTATTCCTAGGTCTCGGGGCGTTTTTGATTGCGGTTAGTTTTTTTTCAGTTGGGTGGATTCCCTGTCTGTTGAGAAGGTATCCCAGGAACTCCACTCTCTCCGTACAAAGTTGACACTTGTCCCTTTTTACCTTCAGACCAGCGTCTTTAAATTTCTGAAGAACTTTTCTGAGTCGTTGTACTAATAACTCTTTAGTGGGGGCAGCTATTAGGATGTCGTCAAAATAAGGCACGATGCCTTTTATGCCTTGTAATAGTCTTTCCATTAAACTTTGGAAAATGCCTGCCGCCACGCTTACTCTGAATTGGAGTCTATTGCACTTGAAAGTGCCTCTATGGGTAACTATTGTCTGGGCTTCTGCAGTTGTTGCGTCCACAGGTAGTTGCTGGTACGCCTGAGCTAAGTCCAATTTCGCAAATATTTTTCTGCCACCCAGGGAATGAAGAAGGTGTTGAACCACCGGTACTGGGTAAGCACTCTGTTGAAGAGCATGATTTAGGGTGGCCCGGTAATCCCCACAAATTCTTAACGATCCATCTGGCTTCATGGGCGTTACTATCGGGGGTTTTCAGTGGGCATGGTCAATCGGTTCCAATACGCCTTGGGCTATCAGTTTATCTGGCTGCTCGTCGATCTTCGGTTTTAAGGCAAAAGGTACCCAATGAGCCTTTAGCTGAATGGGAGCTACATCGGGGCTGAGATTAAATGATATAGGGGTCCCCTTGTACTTGCCTAATGTTCCTGTGAACACGTCCTGGAATTCCTGGATGAGAGCCTCTTCCCAGTCATCGCTTCTGGTTTGGTGAATGCCGTCTAGTTCAATCCCGAGTGGGGTGAACCACTGTAACCCTAACAAGCTGGGTCGGTCACGATCGATGACAGTCAGGGGAAGCGTCGCTGTGCGGTCCTTGAAGGATACTTGGACGTGGCTGGAACCGACAACTGGAATTCTGTTTCCCTGGTAGTCTTTCAGGATGATTCGTTGCATGCTGAGGTCCTGGCAGCAGATGGCAGGGATCAGCTGTTTGAGGGTTTTCCAGGATACCATCGATAGGAACAATCTGGAATCGACTTCCATCACGCATGGTTGATTTTCAATAGTAACCTTTACACGGATCTTCTTAGCATCGAACGATGAAGCGTGGCTGATAGTAATGGTTTGGTGGGCCTCTTCTCATTTCGTTGAAGAGGCAGGGGCTTGGTTTCTGTAGTAGTAGTGGTTGTTCCATTGGTGGTTCAGACGGTCCTGGTTCTCAGGAAGTTTGCCTATCTCCCAACGGAGGTTGTTCTCCCTTCGGTTGGGACTGGACTCTCGTCTGCTTCTGCAGACCTTTGCGATGTGGCCTCTTTTTCTGCAGGTACGGCAGAGTGCATTGAGGAATTTGCAGTCCAATCGTGGGTGGTTTGCCCCGCAACCCATGCATTGGCACGGATGTCTCTGGTTCCTTTGCTCTCGTTCCAAGCAAAGCCGGTTGACCTCCTCTTCCTCACTGTCTGAGGATGACTCGAAGTCTTCGTGGTGGGTAGTGGTAGCGTGCTTCTCAGTGACGAGTGGGTTCTCTTTGGAGAGTTGGCGAAGCGGTGCGTTTGCTCGGCGCATTTGAGCGGCTGACTTCCTGGTTGCTTCTGCGGCAGTAGTGTCGGCGATGACATCTGTAAGGCTGATGTCGCCTTTCGCCATCAGCTTTCTCTGCACATGTGGTGCATTTAATCCCAGAACTATGCGGTCTCTTAGGGCTTCCTCTAAGTTTGCAAAACCACAAAGGCCTCCTAGATTCTGGAGGTCGGCTATGAAATTTCCAACGCTCTCGTCCTTCCGTTGGTCCCTCTGGTAAAATTCGTGTCTTCGTATCAGTGTAGGTACTGCAGGTGCGTAATGGGCCCAGAGGATTGGGGCGAGGGTATCCCAATCCATGGTCTTCACTTCCGCCGGTTTTGCCAGTGCTTTAGCCATTTTGAAAACGGCGGGGCCACAATGGGTCAGGAACACCGCTCGTTTCTTGCCAGGCGTAGCATCTTTTAAATTGTTGGTCTCCAGGAACATCTATATATGAGTCCCAGTCTTCGGTTGCTGGGTCGAATGGAGCGGGTGGTATGGTGCTGCTGGTCATCTTGCTGTTTGTTGCGTGCGTTCTTTCACCACGTGCTCTGTCTTGTTCGATGTGTTCTTAGTCAGTTCTATCGTCTCCGCATCCCATCCTCGTCGCCAGTGTTAAGTCCTGGGCATGGGCGCAAGGAATGGAGACGAGACATCGAACGGTGACTTCAACTCTTTATTATCAAGAAAGAACAGAGCAAAGTACTTGGGCAGCAGCAGCTCTTTTATAGAGCTGGCTGCTGTCAAAACAACCAATGAATTGAGTTTTACCGCTTTCACAAGCGTCCAATCAGGGCCCCCCGTTAACAGCCAATCAGAGTGGCCAAAAACAACCAATCACGACTCGCTATCTACGGGCCAATGAGAAGTGTAGGATTACAAGCTTGCTGTAAAGTAAAGCTGTTGATGGTTGTATCACTGCGTTGGCTTAGTCCATAACAAGAAGTTTCTTGGATGAGAAGTGAAACCCCTTCAAAGAAAGCCCAGTTGCCTCTTGAAAAAAGCACATTTGGGACCTTGGACTAATCTTTTTTGGAGAATTTACTTCTTTTTTACTACTGGTTCTGTGGGCGTGGCAGGGGAAAGATACTGTAAAATCTCTAGTCAGAGGTGGGATTGGCCGGTTCTCCGAACTACTCAAAATTTCCACTACTGGATCTCCAGAACTGGTCAGAACCGACTGAATATACCTCCTCTTTTGTAAGGCTCTTCAGAGGATTTTATTTCATTTTTCACCCAAAGTAATTTCTCATGGTTGATAAGATTGGTTAAAAAAGAAAGAAAGATATACTTTAGTTTTCAAGGGACCAGCAAAGGAACCTCTACCAGTGATAATGGAGATTGGGGGGGGGCCTTCATTTTCAACCACGATGGCCTCCTGCAGCCCTCTGCCAGCGAAAATGGAGCCTGGGTGGGCCCACGCATGGCCTGCCCAGATGTTGTAGTTAGCCGGGAGCAGGTGTGGATGGCTGAGGAGAACAAGGACTCAGATGAGGGGCCAGGACCATTAGGGAGTGGATTGTTGCCTTCAGAGATTGTGGGGGCTGGCAGCAGCGATGAGGAGGTTCCTGAGGAGCCTGTGCCAAGTTCACATGCATGCAGGATTGCTCAGAGGAAAGAGCAGTTACAACAGCACGGGTGACTCAGGAGTAAGGCTTCAAGGTAATGGCCTCTCCTTCAAGAAGATAAAAGCCAGCTGTGAATGAATGCACTTTGCAGAAGGCAAAGAAGTTTTGAACTCAGTCTCGTGGACATTACAGTTGGTATTTGAAGACTCTTGTAAACTATTTCTTATCTGGTTTTTTTTTGTGTCAGACTTGAAAAAACTTGGCAAGGCTCTTTCTTGTCAGAGCTAATTAGTTGGAAGCAGCCTTTTATCTATGAAGAAACAGAATTCTTAGCTGAAACATAACAGATTATACTTCTGCCTTTGTTTTGTGTTTGCTTTCTTGGAACCAGGTTGGGTCAGAACACCAGGCTCCATTTTTAGCTGCAATGGCCTCCTGCAGTCCTCTGCCAGCCCGCAGCCTCCCCGAGCTCCGTTTTTGCTTGCAGAGGGCTGCAGGAGGCCATCGCCACCAAAAAGTGAAGCTTCCACAAGTATCAAGCTGGCCATGCCTTTCCCCGTGGTCAAATACAACCCTGATGTGGCCCTTAAGGAAATCGAGTTCAGCATGCCTTCACCCCTTCATTCTACGATCCTCGCGTTGCATTTCAGAGTTTCCTGCAGAATTATTTTTTATTTTTTTGCATCCCAAAAGTGACTCAGAGAGTGGTTGGGAAACTTTGTGGGGTTTTGTTTGCAAGAACGAGTAGCCTAACGTAAGAGTTCCCGCTGAATTGTAAACGTAAAAGGCTCAGCTGGTGAGTTCCGTTGAGTGGCAAACACATAATCAAAAGTATGCCAAGTTGCTTTTTAATAAGTCCTCCCATCAACCCTTACTGATTGGCAAGCAAGTTCTCCCAATGATCCCCTTTACTCCAGCTTTCGTCACTGCTTTGGAATTAGTTCTCCAATATCTGTTTTTATATATCTTCGGGGCTTAGAGGATGAGGTAGCCCAGTGTCAACTCGTAGTTTGCTGCAGAAACGGGTTTATGCAGCCTGCCTGAATTTGTGCCCTGGCCAAGGAGTAAATGGCTATAGTAATTATCTTATACCTTGTAGCTATGCCAGAGGCAAGCCCTAAGGGGGACTTGCCTTCTTACAGCTTGACTTGAAATCTTGCTGCAGAAGGATTTAGAATAGCTGGATGGGAAACCTCGTAAACACATCATGGTATTTTTAAGTTAGAGCAGAGGTGGGATTTAGCTGGTTCTGACCGGTTCTCGAGAACCGGTAGCGGAAATATTGAGTAGTTTGGAGAACCTGCAAATAACCGCCTCTGACTAGCCCCACCCCCATCTCTTCTCTGCCTCCCATTGAGTCCCAGCTGATCGACTGGGTCTCCTTTGGTTGCTCTGCACAGGAGAATGGAGCTGGAAAGTAGGTTAGTGGGGTGGGGAGGGAATGGGGATTTTGCAGTATATCCTTCCCCTGCCACACCCACCAAGCAACACTCACAGAACCAGTAATAAAAAATTTTTGAATCCCACCACTGAGTTGGATCAGATCTGGCGAATGGCGATTCCTCCCCGCCCCTTCAAATCCAATTATCATGGATTTGATTGACGGAAATGTTTATGGAAGAAAAACAAAGCGGGAATAAACATAAAATTAAGCACTGGGACAACCAGCTAAATAGCAGCCAGCAGTGTGAAGCGGTAGCCAAAAAAGCCAACACAATCCTAAATTGCATTAACAGAGGGATACAATCAAGACCAAGGGAGCTATTAATACCACTCTATAAAGCCTTAGTAAGACCACACCTAGAGTATTGCACCCAGTTTTGGTCACCATACTATATAAAAGATGTTGAGATTCTAGAAAAAGTGCAGAGAAGAGCAACCAGGATGATGAAGGGGCTGGAGGCTAAAACATACGAAGAATGGCTGCAAGAACTGGGAATGGCTAGTTTAGTGAAGAGAAGGACCAGGGGACACAGGATAGCAGTCTTCCAATATTTGAGGGGCTGCCACAGAGAAGAGGAAGGGGTCAAGCTATTTTCCAAGGCACCTGAATGCCAGACAAAGAAACATGGGTGGAAACTGAACAAGGAGAGATTCAACCTGAAATAAGGAGAAACTTTCTGACAGTGAGAACAATCAACCAATGGAACAGAAGTTGCTTTCAGAAGTTGTGGGAGCTTCATCACTGGAGGCTTCCAAGAAGAGACTAGACTGTCCTCTGTCAGAAATGAGGTAGGGTCTCCTGCTTGGGCAGGGGGTTGGACTAGATGACCTACAAGGTCCCTTCCAACTCTATTAATCTGTTAATCTTACCTGGTCATTTTCTACCTCACTGTAGAAAATAGCGAAGAGGAAGAGAATGAATGCCCTAATCCATTTTCACAAAGTCCTTTTTTAAAAAGTTTTGCTTTGCCTGGGGCGGTTAGTCATCAAAAGGAAGAGTTGAGAAATGAATGCATGTTCAGAACAATGAGAACCATTTGAAGGAATTTTTTTTCTAGAAAAAGGCTTGGGATTTACTCAGACTTGGCAAACACAGTTCCTCCAGGCTCCGTGCAAACTTCTGATGCAAAAATTAAAAGTTGCACTTCTGTGAGATCACAGCAGACAAAAGCCCTTTGATCTTCTGTTTTCTTCCATCCCAACACCAAGAGCTTCTTAAATTTCTAATGAAGCAGGTTTTCCTGCAGAGGGGAAGATCTTCAATTCTTTTGTTGTGTTTCGCCAGCAGCAGGTGTAGACAGCTGAGGTCTTGGGGAGCGAGGACTCAGATGATGTTATCAATCTGCCTTTTATCCTGGCTAGGACAAAAAATACAGAAGCCATTTTATAGACATTTTAATTGGATATGATTGGGATATACTTCATCATAAACTGGAAAATAGTTCCATGATGTTAATGTCAATTTCAACAGTCATCCTGCAACCAAAATAATGACACTTTTCTCCCTCCTCCTCCTTCCTCCTCGTCTCCTCCTCCTCCCTTCTCTCCCTCCTCTTCTTCTCCTTCTTCCCCTCCCCTTCTTTTCTCTTCACCCTCCTCCTCCTCTTCTCCTCCTTCCTTCCTCCTCTTCTTCCTCTTCTTTTCCTTCTCCCCTCTCCTTCTCCTCCACTTCTTCTCCCCCTCCTCCTCCTCTCCTCCTCCTCCCTCCTCTCCCTCCTCTTCTTCTCCTTCTTCCCCTCCCCTTCTCTTCTCTTCACCCTTCTCCTCCTCTTCTCCTCCTTCCTTCCTCCTCCTCTTCCTCTTCTTTTCCTTCTTCCCTCTCCTTCTCCTCCACTTCTTCTCCCCCTCCTCCCCCTCCTCCTCTTCCCTTCTCGCCCTCCTCCTTCTTCCCCTCCCCTTCTCTTCTCTTCACCCTCCTCCTCTCCTCCTCCTCCTTCCTTCCTCCTCCTCCTCCTCTTCCTCTTCTTTTCCTTCTCCCCTCTCCTTCTCCTCCACTTCTTCTCTCCCCCCCTCCTCCTCCTCTCCTCCTCCTCCTCCCACCTCCCTCCTTCCTCTTCCTTTTACAGATTGCTTCTTCTGCTGATCTACCCATAAAGGAATGCAGCCTTCTTTTCAACAGTGCACAGGTAATGAAACTTTTTTTTTTTTTAAAAAAAAGAAAGTTAAAACATTTTGTGAATGTAGTACAATTCAGCTGCAATTGTGGGGATGCCGTTAAAGTGCCTTAGAATTATACACATTGTTTGTGCATTTCGCAACTGCATATGGCTGAGTTTTATCAACAAGTGCCTTCATTCCTAATATTTTTTCTTCCATGTTCAAAGATTGCTTGTTGGGAAGATAACAATCCTATGCATTATAGCTGAATATCATTATTCCTGTTCGTTTTACGGACTATATTCCTGATGCTGACTTTGAATAAAATCCCACTAAGGAAAAAAGAAGTGTAGGATCCCCTTGACTTTTAGACAATTTATGTTGAGGGGGATGGAAAAATCACAGTTGACGTGCTCAATTTTTCCCCAGTTCCTGAAGTTAAATTCTGTTAATACCCTTTGCATCTTGTTTCTTGAATTAACTCCTTGTATGTGTCAGACTATTTCTACCTAAAGATGTAGGAATATCCCCAATGTTCATCTCCAATGAATGCAGTTATTGGGGAAGGAAAAAATTGCAGTATGAAAGCTTTGATTCCTATGGGACAATTTTATTATTCAATATATCGAACAGGAAATGTCAACAAAACTAAAAAAATCATTCCTGGAAAACTATCACGGTTTTTCCACTCTTTGTGTCTGAAATCATATTCTTCTTTTTTAAAAAAATGTTTAACTTTTATTGAAATTTGAAACATTAAAATACAAGTAAATCTAAAAATAACTTTTTACAAATCTCAATCTTCTTTGAAAGTACTAAAAAATCTTGGTTATATACATACATTGCCATACATTTCTAATTATTCATATACATATACATAATTATATCTTTTTCTGATCTATACATTTCTTTATTTCTATTATCTATCCATTGGTACCAATTTTCCCAAACTGTGTAATATTCCGAGTCTTCCTTGTCTTTTAACTCTAGAGTGAGTTTATCCATTTCTGCACAATCCCAAAAAAATTATGAAACAATCTGTTGGTATGATGACCATTTTCCAGCATTGTGCGAGTGCAATTCTCGCTGCTGTGGTTATGTGTAAAACCAAATATTTTATCTTTTTAGGATACTTTCCTTTAATAATCCCCAAAAGAAACAATTCTGGCTTCAATTATATTCTAAGTAGGTATGTGAAGAAGATAAGATAGCCTTTATTGCTGTTTTACTGTGAATATAAAGGCTCACCTTAAAAATGAAATTTTGCTGCCTGCTCTCAAAAGAAAATATATATCTACCCATCCACAACATACATATACACATGGCTATATATATATACCTATATATATATCTGTATTTCCCAGGGATTTACTTATGTTTGCCTAGGGTTGATTAAGGATTACTATAAAAAAAAATTGCTGGCTAGAAACTTTGGAGTTTTCTCTCCCTTGTAACACCCACTCACCCACACCCACCCAAACACACACATCCCCCACACACACTGGGAGCCAGAGCTATGTTTCATATCAGCTTCAGCACCTGCTTGGATTTTTCTATTTATCTTTTTTCTTTAATTAAGAGATAATGTCAGATGGAGAAAAATAAAACTGGGAGCCAAGATGGAAATCTCCCAACATTTATTGCTCCAAATATCAGCGGCTAAAGTGGGTGGGGGAAAGAAGCAAAAATAATAATGAAGAGGAAGTGTTTTTATTTTGATAGTGGGAAGAAGAAGGGAGTGAGGAAAAAAGAAACTCCTTATATTTGCAACTCTCATCCTATACTAATAAATTAAAAATACCAATGGTGGAAGTTGCCAATAGCAGAACGGATTGCTCCATCCTGAACTTTGGTATCTCTCTACTGAGACTGATGTAAAAGTACAACTACAGGTATTCCTTGACTTACAACCAGGGGTGCATCCAGTTTTGGTCACTGTAAAAAGGATTGTTGAGACTCTGGAAAGAGTGCAGGGAAGAGCAACCAGGATAATGAGGAGACTGGAGGCTAAAACATATGAAGAATGGTTGTAGGAACTGGGCCTGGCTAGTCTAGTGAAGAAAAGGACCAGGGGAGACTGGATAGCAGTCTTCCAATATTTGAGGGGCTGCCACAGGGAGGAAGAAGGGGTCAAGCTATTCTCCAAAGCACCCAAAGGCCAGACAAGGAATAATGGATGGAAACTGAACAAGGAAAGATTCAACTTGGAAATAAGGAGAAACTTTCTGACAGTGAGAACAATCAGCCAATGGAACAGAAGTTTCCATTGGAAGTTGTGGGAGCCTCATCCCTGGAAGCTCTCAAGAAGAGATTGGACTACCATTTGTCAGAAATGGTGTAGGATCTCCTGCTTGGGCAGGGGAGGGTTGGACTAGATGACCTACAAGGTTCCTTCCAACTCTGATTATCTGCTTTCTGTTAAGAGGGTGGTCTTCAAAAATTTCAGCATTCGATTCTTTGCCCAGTGGCTGGGTGGGTGTGACCATAGTGGGCATGGCCTAGTTAGCCTCCTGTACCATGGGGGGGGGCTTTGCTCTGGAGGTTTTCTTTGAGCCTCTGAGAGGCCAGAAATGGGCCTTCTGGAGCTTGCAGGAGGCCTGTTTTTCACTCTTTCAGAGCCTCTGTGAGAGCCCTGTGCTTACCTGGGATCCAAAATGGCCGCATGGAAACTCCTGGGAGGGGTGGGGTAGGATGGGCAGGGCCACCCAGAGGTGGGATTTACCAGTTGTCTGAACCACCCATTAAAAAATGATAAAATTAGCTACCAGTTCTCCTGAACCAGGGCGAACCGGTAGCAGTCCACCCCTGCGTACAACTGCTCATTTAGTGAGCATTCGAAGTTACAGCAGCCCTGAAAAAAAGTGACGTCTTTCATATTTACAACCATTGTGGTAGCCCCCCTATGGTCATGTGATCAAAATTCAGATGCTTGGCAACGGATTCACCTGTTTCAATTTTATGTTTATGACAGTTGCAAGATTCCCAGAGGTGTGTGTGTGTTTGTGTGTGTGTGGTCCTGCGATCCCCTTTTGCGACCTTCCAACTGGCCAAGTCAAGGGAGAAGCCAGATTCATGGAACTCCTGTGTGACAAATTGAACAACTGCGGGGATTCATTGAACCAGTGAGAAAAGTTGTAAAAGAGGACAAAACACACTTAACGGATGTCTCACTTTGCAGCAGGAATCCTGGGCTCAATTGCAGCTATAAGTCAAGAACTGCCCTATAACTGGATCTTTCTTGTGGGTTTTTTTTTGGTGTGGCTGATCGACGCACAGATGAGCCGTTAGGAACATGTGTGCTTCACATGGTTGGAAAAAAATGATTAAACAACACATAGACTTGAAACCTGAAATACTTTTTATTAGGAATGGTACCAGAAGATTACAGTGTCAATTAAAAAGATACTCCTTTTGACTTTTTAGCTGCCAGAAAAAGGGAGTGGGGAAAACAGTGCATCCCTCAAGTGCCCAGATAATCCTCCTGGCAGGCTCAAGGTTGTTGGAGCGCAAGAATATTCCTGGAGAGCATGATTGATGACTCTTGGCTATGGATGTGTCCCATTGGAGAATATGCATCCAGGGAGTAGGGGAAAAACCATGGTCAAGGGGGAAATGAAAGATGTATTTTAGGATTGGTTGCATCCAGCTAACACCAACATGGCCACTTCTAATCAATTTTATTTTCTCTGAGAGATGCGGCCAGAGACTTATGATTTGAATGGGGGTGGATTTGTTGGAGTCCTGACCTACAGCAAAGAAAAAACATATTTAATTATACATGTATGAACAGCAGCCCGAATTGTATTTACTCAGAATTGGAAAAGCGATACGATACCGACAGAAGGGAAAAGTAATTGAGAAAGTATTGGAATGTGTAGAAATGAATAGACTAACATTGATAATCAAAGAAAAAGAAGAAATGGAATGTTATGTGGTATGGGGTTTATTTTATCCAGGGTTAGAAAATAAAACAAATTAATATGGATTAGATGAATATATAAAGCAATAAAATAAGTGTCAAAAATAATCGATATATTAGATAGCACTATAAGAAATGTGAGTATTGTTATATCGGTAAGAAAAGTATTAATTATAATTGTAAGCACAAGAAATATGTACCGAGTTGACACACGATTGAAATGGAATGGAATTATTGTATATAAAATAAAAAACGTTTTTGGAAAAAAAATGTGCTTCATCTAGTTTTCTTTAATTGGCCATCCATTCCTCTTAATAGTTTAGGAGAGCTTTTCAACACACTAAGAAAATTGATCTTTCAATTGCATTTGGCCAACCTCAGCAAATAATAATAATAATAATAATAATAATAATAATAATAATAATAATAATAATAATAATAATAATAGCAGCAGCAAAACCATTTTGCATTTTGCAAAAGGACAGATTAAGTCACTCAGCACCATGGAGTAATTTCTGTTGTCTTGACTTCCTGCCCGGTCCAAGAAATCTGACAACTAATTTCTGGAGAAGAAATGATAAACCTTGATTTGCATAGAGTCCCAAATTGGAAGAGGGCGATCCATTTTCAAATGCAATCTCTTATCTCACTCCCCCACCCCCTTCGTGGTGGCATTTAGCGGAAACCTGCGAAGAAAATCGACTCTTGGATTTGCCCCCCGGAGAGAAAAGATTTGGGAATGCAATTCAAATGAAGTAGTTCTTTTGTTCTGCATAAGTATGTGATATACTAAACCAGGTTTCATCTGCACCCCGATATCATTATGATCGGCAGCCCAGCTTAAAGCTTCCTGCTTTTTTTCTGTTCGTTTTCATTTGCACAAAATCTTTTCATTTTTACCAAATGCCAGATTAGGGTGAAGATGACAAATGGGATGGAATTTGTGTTTGCATATGCTGATGCTGTCCCGATAAATGATCAGGTGAGAAAGGAGCATAAACCGTAAACCTGCCTTCTACCTTTCTGTGATGGCTGATGGGTTTTACAAGCCAACTTTCGTGACAGGACATCACAATAAATTCCACCATTTTTTGTTTTTTTAATTGCATGCTTCATTTCCATCCTTCAAGGAAAGCCATGCTCAGCAATATTCAGAAGACAAAGGTCCGTGACAGTTCATTTGAAGAGATTATTTGATAGGCTCCTTTGTGAGCAGAAGTTCCGGAGGGACAGAAGGCGGAGTCAACCTTGAGCCAGTCAGGATCGAACTGGGGGCAGTTGGCAGAATTAGCCAGCCATACTGCATTCCAACCACTGCACTACCAGGGCTCTTACATATTTATAATGTCTTTATAATATCTTTATTGGGCCTTGATAATGCCCTTATAATAGCAATAGGACTTGACTTATATACCACTTCACAGTGCTTTCCAGCCCTCTCTAAGCAGTTTACAGAGTCAACCTCTTGTCCCCTGCAACAATCTAGATCTTCATTTTACCATCCTCGGAAGGATGAATGGCTGAATCGATCTTGAGCCAGTCAGAACTGCTGGCAGTGGGCAGAGTTAGCCTGCAATAGTGCATTCTAACCACTGAGGAAGGAAGGAAGGAAGGAAGGAAGGAAGGAAGGAAGGAAGGAAGGAAGGAAGGAAGGAAGGAAGGAAGGAAGGAAGGAAAATAGCCATAGCCCTTAGACTTATATACCATTTCACAGTGCTTTTACAGACATCTCTAAGCGGTTTACAGAATCAGCCTCTTGGCCCCCAGCAATCTGGGTCCTCATTTGACCCACCTCGGAAGGACGGAAGCCTGAGACCACTTTGAGCCTGGTGAGATTTGAATGGCCAAATTGCAGGCAGCCAGCAGTCAGCAGAAGTAGCTTGCAGTATCGCACTCTCACCACTGTGCCTCCGTGGCTCAGTTGTGCTTATTATTGATTGGGGTCCCAATTAGCTGAAAAATGGACAAGGCTGTTAATCCATTTTAATCACAGATATTTTAATTCTGGCTTCATGCCAGCGTTTGTTTCCCTCAACTGTTATTCCTTATCTCTCGCGCGAACAAATATGGACAATTGGTTTACCGTGGTTTTTTGTAAGGTTTGGCTTGGATGGATGGATGGTTGGCGGTGGTTGGGGTTTTGAACATATTAATTCTGTTGCTATAAGTAAGGATAATTAGCCCTCTGCCCTCCATGCAGGTTTCCTCCCCCCAAACTTTGTGATGTTGTGACTCATTGAAATAATGAATTAATTGGCAGGAATCCTACAGGAGGGATGGATTCATTGGAGAAAAATGCTCATATTTTTTGATTAAATTAACAGCTTTTTATTACTCGCTCACTTCCGAGGGGCATGCTTTCAGAAAAGGTAAAGTATTTCATTGTGAACTCTTTACAATGAAAAATCACCACTTGCCCACATGACTTGTAAGCACCAGAAGGCAAGACAAAAAACAATGGATGGAAACTAATCCAGGAGAGAATCAACCTGGAATTAAGGAGAAACATCCTAATAGTGAGGACAATTAACCAGTGGAACAAGAAGTTGCCTTCAGAAGTTGTGACTGTTTCATCACTGGAGGTTTTGCAGTAGAGATTGGACAGTCACTTGTTTGAAATAGTATAGGGTCTTCTGCTTGAGCAGGGGGTTTGACTAGATGCCCTTCAAGGTCCCTTACAGCTCTATGAAAGAGACTTTGCAGTCCTAGTGGAGAATTGCTTCAACATGAGCCAGCCGTGTGTGGCAGCAGCCAAAAAAGACAATACAATCCTCGGTTGTATAAACAAAGGCATAGAATCAAAGATCACGTGAATTATTAGTCCCGCTTTGTAAAGCCTTAGTAAGGCCACACCTGGGATGCTCCATCCAGTTTTGTCCACCAAATTATGAAAAAGACGTTGAGATTTTGGAAAAAGTGCAGAGAAGAACAAGTAAGACAATTAAAGATCTGGAGACTAAAACATATAAAGAACATTTGCAGGAACTGGGTAGAGGAAAGAAGGACCAGGGGGTGTCATGATAGCAGGATTTGAGGGGTTGCCACAAAGAAGAAGAAGGGGTTAATTTATTTTCCAAAGCCCCAGAAGGCAAGACAAGAAACAATGAATGGAAACTAATCAAGGAGAGAAACAACCTGGAACTAAGAAGAAAATTCTTAACAATGAGTGTTGTGTCCGCGAAATGATGCCAGGAGTTGGTGACTTCAATTCAAGCTCTTTATTGAATGTTGGAACCGAACTGGGGCAAAGGGAGAAAGATCGCGGCTTTTATTCTTTTAGCCGCAGCGGCTGCGGCCAATGGCACCGCTTTGAATCTCCCGCGATCCGAATGGACCAATTGCGGGAGATTCTTAGCGAGCCAATCGGCGCGGCTCGCCTGACCAATCAGAGTGCCCCGCGCTTTGGCCAATCAAAGCGCGGGGATCTCAAGAATGCTAATTAAGGACAGAACACCCCTCCCCTCTTGGTTCAGTCCTTACGTCGCGAAGTCACGTAGGTAGGCGGGGCTCCGTCTGAGCCTACTGGACCTGCGCAGCTCAGTCGTAGGTTGGATCCCGGCCGGTTCGGTCGGGATCTCTGTTGCTCCTGATGCCGTCATGGGAACCGGCTGGTCGATCGGGCCGGGCCGCTCTCCGTAGCTCCCTCCTGGGCCTCCCGGGTTGGTTGAGCTGCGGGTTTCGCCGCTCCCGCTCGGTCTCCCCGGGTCGGTCGAGCTGGCCTGGCTGTCTCTTCCTGGCGAGGGGTCGTGATGGCTGCTTTCCAGTAAGTACGGCTGGTTTATTTTTCTTTGGTTTTGGTCCCCTGGGTATTCCCTCCCCCCTTGGTTTGTGTTGTGGGGGTTGGTTTCACCTGTTTGTGCGTCGGTGGTCTCTTGGTTGGTAGTCCTCGACCTTAGTTGGTCGATGTGGCGTTTCCACGCTCGTCCGTCTGCTGTTTGTAGCCAGTACGAGTGTGGGCCTGTTATTTGTGTGATGACGGCTGGTATCCATAGTGGGTCTCCCATCAGGTTTCTCGCGTATACGGGGTCGCCGGGTGCGAAGGTTCGGTGTTTGCTGTTTGAGTCTGGGGGCTTCTCTGGGTTATACGTGGGGTGTAACCTGTCAAGTGGGGACCTTAGTTTCCTGCCAATTAATAGTTCGGCTGGGCTCTTATTCGTTGTGGTATTTGGGATTATGTGTTGGGTGAAGAGTAGTTTGTTTATTTTCTCCTGGATCTCCCCGTGGTCTATTTTCCAGATGGTCTTCTTAGTGAATTGGACCATCCGTTCCGCCATACTGTTTGCCGCCGGGTGCGCCGGTGCTGTCAGCGTGTGGCGGATGCCCCTTTCCGCTAGGAATTTTTCGAATTCCAGCGAGGTGAATTGGGGCCCGTTGTCGGAAACGACGACATCTGGGAGGCCGTGTGTTGCAAAGAGTTTGCAGAGTTCCTTGATTACGGCCTCCGTGGTTGTCGTCTTCATGTTGCTTACCTCCAGCCAGTTGGAGTAAGCGTCAACTGTTATGAGGAAGGTGTGTCCTTTTGTGGGCCCGGCGAAGTCTATGTGAATCCTAGACCAAGGTCCCCTTGGGGTTTCCCACTCTAGGACGGGTGCTGTGGGTGGGCTTGGCCTAGTTTCCTGGCATCGTTGGCACCTTGCAACCCAGGCCTCTATTTGTTTGTCCATCCCTGGCCACCAAGCGTAACTTCTGGCCAGGGCTTTAGTCCTAACAATGCCAGGGTGCCCCTCGTGTAGCAGTTCCAGAACCTTCCCTTGTAGCTTTTCTGGAATGACCACCCTATCCCCCCATAGTATGCACCCTTTTAATAACGAGAGTTCCGTTTGCCGGTTTCGGAATGTTTTGACGGACTCGTCGTTGTCCCTTTCCGGCCACCCTTTCTCTACCCAATGCAACACCCGCGCCAGACGTTTGTCTTTATTAGTCTCTCTGGCAATGTCTGACGCGGTTATGGGCAGATTGGGTAGAGTCTCTATGCTGAGGGTGGTCATCGTGGGTGCTGGGTCGGTGTCGGGTTCCGGTAGCGGCGAGCGGCTTAAGGCGTCTGCATGGGAGATCGTCTTACCCGGTCTGTGTATGAGTCCGTAGTTGTAGGCTGCCAGGAACTCGGACCACCTTGTCATTCGTGGAGACAGAATGTTCGGGGTGGCCCGGTTTCCTGCAAGGATTCCCAGCAGCGGCTTGTGGTCGGTTATGATGGTGAAAGTCCGGCCGTAGAGGTACTCGTGGAATCGTTTTACGGCGGCAATGATAGCCAGAGCCTCTTTGTCCAGCTGGCTATAGTTCCGCTCCAGTTTGGTGAGGGTTCTTGAAAAGAACGCGATGGACGCTTCTTTTCCGTCGGGGAGGGTATGGCTGAGGACAGCGCTGACGCCGAAGGGTGATGCGTCGCATGTGACGGCCAGAGGTAGGGTCTCGTTATATTGTATGAGGACGGTGTCCGAAGTGAGGAGGTCCTTTGTTCTTTGGAAGGCGGCTTGCTCGCGTTTCCCCCGAGTCCAGGTCGCCGCCTTGTCCAGGAGCCTATGCAAGGGCTCCGCCGCCGTCGCCTTTTGGGGCAGGAAAACATTGTAAAAGTTCAGTAGCCCCAGGAATGCCTGTAGTTCCGTCTTCGACTTGGGTGTGGGGGCTTCTTTGATGGCCTTGATTTTTTGGTTTGTGGGGTGAATGCCGTGACGGTCTAGGAGGTATCCCAGGAATTCTACCCGTTCTGTGCATAGCTGGCATTTCTCCCTCTTGACTTTTAGTCCGGTCTCTTTAAATTTGGTTAGGACCTCCCTTAGGCGACCCTCTAGTTCGGCTTGGTTGGCTGCCGACACTAGGACGTCGTCGAAGTAAGGTACCACCCCCTTGATGCCTTGCAGTAGTCTTTCCATTAGGCTTTGGAATATTCCCGGTGCCACGCTGACTCTGAATTGGAGTCGGTTGCATTTAAATGCTCCCCGGTGGATGACTATGGTTTGCGCTTCTGCCGTTTGCTCGTCGACTGGCAACTGTTGGTAAGCCTGGGCGAGGTCGAGCTTGGCGAAAACCTTGCCCCCTCCCAGTGAGTGCAGTAGGTGTTGCACTACTGGGACGGGGTAGGCGCTTTGTTGTAGCGCGCCATTTAGGGTGGCCTTATAGTCCCCACAGATCCTCACCGACCCATCGGGCTTGATCGGGGTGACTATGGGGGTCTCCCACCGGGCGTGGTCTATGGGCTGTAGGACCCCTTGCTTGATGAGCTTGTCAATTTGCTTGTCTATCTTGGGTTTAAGTGCGAATGGCACCCGCCTTGGTTTCAGGCGTTTTGGGGGGACGTTTGGGTCTAGGTTGAAAGATATAAGGGGCCCTCGGTACTTGCCTAGGTTTCTGTCGAAGACCTCTTGGAATTCCCAGGCCAGTTGCTGCTCCCAGCTGTCGTCGGTGACGTGGTCGACTCCCTTGAGTGCGATGTCGAGCGGGGCGAACCATTGCAATCCCAGGAGGCTTGGGCGGTCGCGGTCGAGGATTGTCAGGGGAAGTCTTTCAGTGTGCCGTTTATAGGTGATGTTGAAGTGTTTGGTTCCGACTACCAGGATGCGGTTTCCCTGGTAGTCCTTTACAATGAGTCTCTGGCTGTCTATGTTCCTCCTTTGGAGGGTAGGCACCAAGCGCTTTATTTCATGCCATGCAATCATGGAGAGGTAGGACCCAGAGTCCACCTCCATTTTGCATGGCTAGCCCTCGATGCCTACCTCCACGTGGACCTTCCAGGCGTCATTGGTGATGGCGTGGCCGATGGTGACCATCTGATGGGTCTCCTCCCTTCGCCGGTTATCGCCGCCTCGCAGGGATCGTCTGTTCCAGTCCCATCTGTTGTCCGAGGGGCGATCTCTGGTCCGGGGTGGTGTGCTCTCTCTCCTCCGGTCGCTCTGGTCCCATCGTGCCGGGCTGCGATTCTTCTTTAGGCAGCAGACACGGGCGATGTGTCCCTTCTTGTCGCAATGCCGGCAGATCGATTCGAAAAACCGGCACTCCGACCTGGGGTGGTCGCTGCCGCAACCGGCACAGTTGGTCCTCGACTTACGACCCCGCCGGTTCCGTGGGTTGCGGCCTGGACGTCCTCCTCATCGTCTGAAGTGCCCGATGCCAAGTGGAAGTCGCCCTGGTGGGTGGTCGTCTCGGGTTGGGCCTCGGTCGACCTCGCCGGGTTGTTGTTTCCGCTGCGGTCCCCAGTGTTCGGTCTGCGCATGCGGTCGGCGGAAGTTCGGGTTGCTTTGGCGACTGCGGCTGCGGTGAGGGTGTCTGCTAGGCTGATGTTGCCCTTGGCCATCAGCCGGCTCTGGAGGACGGGGTCCCACAAACCGAGCACGATTCGGTCTCGCAGGGCGTCGTTCAGGTTGTCGAATTCGCAGAGCCCCCCTAGGCGCTGCAGGTCGGCGATGATGTCACTGAAACTCTCACCCGGCCTCTGGTCCTGACGGTAGAATTCGTTGCGTCGGATCAGGATGGGTACCTCTGGAGCGTAGTGCCGCCGAAGTATTGGCTCGAGGACGTCCCAGTCCATCGCGGTCGCATCGGCGGGTTTGGCAAGCGCCTTGGCCATCTTGAAGACCTCGGTCCTGCAGTTGGTCAGGAAAACGGCGCGCTTCATGGGGCCGGTGGCGTCCTTCAGGTCGCTGCACTCGAGGAACATGCGGAATTGGTCAGAGTACGATTCCCAGTCCTCGGTGGCGGGGTTGAAGGGTGCGGGGGGTGTGATTTTCGCCATCGCGGTGGTTCGTCTGGCTTCCGTCGGACACGTGGTTCGGTTCAGGGTCTGGATCCCATCCTCGTCGCCAGTGTTATGTCCGCGAAATGATGCCAGGAGTCGGTGACTTCAAATCATGCTCTTTATTTGAGGTTGGAACCGAACTGGGGCAAAGGGAGAAAGATCACGGCTTTTATTCTTTTTGCCGCGGCGACCGCGGCCAATGACACCACTTTGAATCTCCCGCGATCCGAATGGACCAATCGCGGGAGATTCTTAGTGAGCCAATCGGCGCGGCTCGCCTGACCAATCAGAGTGCCCCGCGCTTTGGCCAATCAAAGCGCGGGGATCTCAAGAATGCTAATTAAGGACAGAACAATGAGAAGTCAACCACTGGAATGACTTGCCTTCAGACGTTGTAGCTGCTCCATCACTGGAGGTTTTTAAGAAGAGACTGGACAGCCACTTGTCTGGAATGGATGGCATAAGGTTTCCTGCTTGAGCAAGGGTTGGACTAGAAGACCTGTAAGTTCCCTTCCAACTCTATTCTGATTGATTGACTGAGAGTTAACCTCTGTTGAAAAGAAGGAGGTGACTAGGCTGTCGTGAACAAATCTGTCCACTGAGGATGTAAGCAGGAGAATTCTAGTTTCATCCCCATCCCCCTGTAGATAGAAATTAATAGCTGAAAATAAGGAGCTAGGTTAGCTATTCCTGCCCCCCCCCCCCCGGTGTCCTTCTACCTCTCATAAACGTGATCTGGGAAGGCAAGGAGCTCTTACATGCCAAATTCAAATTTAAATCATGTACTACAACAGAAAAAGCGTGGGACCTTTGCTGATATATCTATTTGTCAGGAGCAAAAAAGTCCTGACTAAACTAAAACTCTATGGTCACGAAAATAAGTTATTCATCCCTTTGCATCTTGAGTCATCCTTCTTCTACAGGGAGCTGATGGAGATATAATTATCCTAAAAAAAAAAAAGTGCATGACATCAACTTCAAGCCTTCTGTGTGTCAGCTTTGGAAGCCATATTCCACACTGCCAGGTAGCAGTGAGAAAGTGGGAGAGGGTGATTTCAATTAAGTAGCTCTAAGTAGACAAAATAAAATTCTTTTGTGAGTTCATGGTCATTGAGTATGGTGCAGGATGAAATCAGGAACTTACTTTTGGACAGATCAGGATTGGGCCATGGGATGTGATGATGGCCAAGGGGGGGGGGGGTGGATTTGCAGTTTGGGAAATTGTGGGAATGTTAGGGATACACCCTAGCAGAATCTGCACGGCAGGCAGGCAGGCAGGCAAAATATGTGAGATAAATGTTTTTGTTTGTTTGTTTGGAACAAATTTTATTGATTTTAAAGACAAACAAACGATCATTAACCATTAAGTACATAAAACCTCTTTTCATTATTAATTTTACAAGTCAAGTAGAATATTATTTTATGCAACATAATTCTGTTTTACACCATTTCAATATAAATATATAGATATCTCTTAACAAATTTCTCATTATTTCTCTTTTCGTATTCAATTTCATTGTTACTATTATTATTTTCTATATTTATCCAGTTTATAGTCATCATCTTCATTCCTCTCTGACTTGATTGCCATTATTCTCATCCAACATTCCTCCGAGGTTTTATTAATTCTCAAACAAAACATAAATACACAACACACAAAAATATAAAACTTCTTTTAAGAAAGTAGTTTGGCCCCAGATTACCTCTCTTTGTATGGACTTCAGTTAAATTCGTGCTCATCTTATATACCATTATCTATCTTATTTACCATTCTATATCTTCTATATGACTTCTCCCCGCTTTTCATTCTTCTTATTTCTATTTTATTTAGTTCATTTTAATTTAAATCATTGTATTTGTATTTTTTGTCCATTCTTTCCAAATTATCCATTTATCTCATTCCCTATAGTAAGAAAAATAAAAGAATTTTTCCTGAAATCACTGATCAGAGTATGATGCCTTTCTATCCTCCCCCTAAATTAATATTTAAAATAACGCCTGATACCCAATCTGATTCTGCTTAGTACATTCTACCTACTAACCTTCAAAAAGAAAAAATAATAAATTCATAATAATTAATATAATCAGATAATAAATCTAAATATTAACTCTTATAACATTCCGATTGTCTATTTCAAAAAACAAGTGCTACAATTTTATTAAATTTTAAAATCTGTCATTACTAAACATTTCAATATTTTAATCTTTTATTAATTCTTATAACGTTCTAGTTTTCTATTTCTAATACATAATACATACCTTCCAGAATCTTCTTTTTTAAAGAAATTATACCTTACCCTTTATCCCTTAAAAAAAATCCTTTTTTCCCATCTTGTTTCATACCTTTGTGGCTTTTCCCTCCCTTTTCCCTTCCTTTCTTATCCCCCTGGCCTTTTTACCCCCCCCTCTACTAACCTCCGCCTTTTTAGCTTTCCCTCTCTGTTGTAATCCTTTCTCCTTTTGCTCAGTAACATTAAGTTGGTTTTGCATCTTATTTTTTCCTTTCTTAAGTGTTTTTTTAAGTCTTGTCCTTCATTTTCCTTTCTTTCTTTCTCCTTTCTCTTTTAATTAATTTTTTAGATTCACTGAAGATGGCGTCTTCTTCTTCTTCTTCTTCTTCTTCTTCTTCTTCTTCTTCTTCTTCTTCTTCTTCTCCTCCTTCTATTTCCTCCATCTGTTGTTGTGTTTGCTGATAATTAGCAAGCGCCATTTCTAAAGAAAGGAAAGCTTCTTTCACAGCGTCCTTACTTTCTTGATATTCCTTTCTAAGTTCATCATCAGATAAAGCCATTCTTTGTTCTTCTTAGAGCAACCAAAATGTTTCAAAAGTTAAAACAATTCCTCAAAGTCCCAGAGACATCAATCAGTCCAAACAACGCACAAAGTTCTCGCTTTCTCTTCCTGGGGTGGTATCAGTAAAAGGGAAAAGAAAAAAAAAACCCAATCTGTATTTTACAGCCTTGTTGCAATCAATTTCTAGTCTCTAGATCTTCAAGGCATCTTTTCCAGCAAGATCTTAATATATTTTTTTCTTGTCCTCTCCCTTCCCACTTATAACAAGAAGCCAAGTTTTTACCTTTTATAAAAAAAACAACAGGTTTCTCAATGGCCATTTGTTGATTCCATAGGGAAGGAGAGTAAACTTTCCTTTCAGCACCTCAATTTTGCCGCTTGAAATCCTCCTCTGGAAACAAAGTATTTTTCAAAAAGTCATAGTTCTCAGGATTAAACCTCTTAAAGTCCTGGATCAGCCTCTTAAAGTCCTGGATCAGCCAAAAAACTTTCTCTTGTAAACTTTCTCCCCTCTTCTTCCTGCTCAGTCTTACCCAGCTGCCGGCTTCTTTGTGGCGGCCATTGCAGACCGCTGCTCGATCGCCTTGGGAAAAGAGGGTTTTGCCGGCTGGGGAGGGGGTCTGCAACACCCCCAAACTCCTCACCAGCTCCCCCTATCTTCGGCTGCCTCTGCAAGGCAGCCTTAGCCTCCAAACCTGTCCGGATCGGAGGCACCAAAACAGCTAGCGCGGCAGGGACCACGCAGGATTGCGAAACCCTGCCGCTGGCAAAGCCGACAAACCGAAAGTTCCAGATAAACGTTTTTGTAGCTTACACTCAGTAAAACAGATACACTGTACTAGTTAAATAGTTTATTCCAGTAAGATTTTTTAGCATAGTCAAAACAGTCCATATATCATTCACTAGTTCAGTCCATCTGGGGATTATTCATTTGCAAAGTCCAGTGTCAAAAAAGAGGTCAGTAAACTTACAAATATCAGTCCAGTAATATATCTTCTCGCAGTAGAGATATGAAGAAGTTCAAACCTCCTTTCTTCCTTCAGCAGCAGCAGCAGCAGGAAACACGCAGTTAACAAACAAGCAATCCATCATCGTTAGCAAGCAATCCAGTAAGCCAGCAATCAATCAAGTTCTCTTGCTCCCTCTTATGGCGGTTTTACAGCCGCACCCAAAATTACATGCTTTTCTGTTTAAAGTGACACACACTTAAATTCACTATCATAGTTTATATATATTATTTTACCCAAACTACGTTAGGTAACCTTGTTATTCCTAACAGGGAAGCCCAAAAAACTTTTAGATTTGGGATTCCACAGATGTGCCAGATGCTATTCTAATAAAGGTACTTTTGAGATATGTTTATCTCCGAGTATCTGATTGGAAAGGAGGTTTGCTGGAACGCTGACACCACAATACTTTCCCAGGGACCAGCAAAACTGCTATTCGATGGTCATGTCTGATGTAATGGGAGAATTTTAATGCAAATGAAATTAAAGGCAGCTTTTCTTCTGTCCTGGCCTAACCTGCTGGTTTGGGGGGGCTGCCTCTTTCGTTTACAGGGGACATTGTTGGGATTCCGGCGATTGCCCTAAATAATTATCATGAGCCCCGAGCCAAGCTTCAAAAGAATCCAGACCATTTATTTGGAGCAACATGTCCAGCATTAGCCTGTATGAAGCCAACTCTGGCATACATAATTTACAGTCACCTGTGACCTTGTTTTCCCTCTCCCCCCTGGGTGTATCATAAATCAGATTCTCCAATGAAGCATGCTCACCGGGCTGGGTGTCATCAATTACATTATCCAATTAAGGATTTTTGCAGCCAGAAGATTCAGTTGCTTAGTTATTTTGTAAAGTAAGTATGGAACGTACTTCTGGTTTTAAGCCGCCCTGGTTTTAATCATTCAGATTTCCTCCCCCCACCCTTGTTTATGGCAACTCTAAAGCAGGCATAGGAATGCTTTACGAGTTGACAGACTTGAGGTCAGCCAAAAAGCTAGCCCATCCTTACACTGCAGCACTTGTGTCTGCCCGAAAGGAAACGTAAAGCAGTATGAGTAGCAGCTAATCCTGGTCAGGTTTTGGGTGTTTGGGTCTCCTTGGGAATGACGTGACCTTACTTAAAACATTCATGGCAATGCGAATATTCCTTCTCTTGCACCCCTTGGAAATGAGCTTTTTATGTGACAAACAGTTTAGTTTTCTTTTTTTAATATTATTTTTTATTTTTAATAAAACCATTCCATCTTCAGCTGAAGATGGAATGGTTTGTCGTCTGGGTACCAATATCTTTGTTAAACAAGAATCAAAATTACAACATCCTTTGTTACATATTAATTCTGCAATATTTAACATAGTGATGTTGCACCTGTTAATTATACAATGTTAACATAGTGATAATTCAACATATGTCATAATATTTACTTATTTCTTTTAACATATCTTCTTTATTTTGATTCCCTGTTTCCATTTTTATTACTTAACCATTGGTAAACTAGTTCCCATGCCATATAGTATTCAGTTTGCTCTTTCTCCTTAATTGCCAATTAATCTATTCATTTCCACACATTCTAACATTTTCCTAATCATGTTCTCATCCGTAGGTATCTCTTCCAGTTTTTTTGCAATTACAATTCTGGCAGCCGTTACTATACGAATAACTCAACATGCATTTTCCTTACTTTATTTTTCTTTAAATGGGGTCCCTCCCCATTTTTTACAACTCGGAGAAAAAAAGTACCCCAAACTTTTCAGCATGTATGTAGACTTCAGAAGAAAATCCCTCTGGATTGTTTGCACAGATAAAGACTTCAATATAATGTTTGCTGTGCATTTTATTTTATTTTTTTTAACATTGCAGACTTGAGCAGAAAGGTTCAGACTCTGTATCCTAAATAGATTGAGACTGGTCTTGAGTTAGGCTAAAATCTTGCAAACAGATACCCTATAATGTCCAATGCTTTCATAGACTTGGCGTGACGAGAACTGAAATATATTATAAGCACGTTCAATTTTCCCCTGGTGTTTATTTATTCATCTCCAGAGTTTTTTCTCCACTCGCTCTCTTATCCATCTTCCCCATAATTATCACACATTTTTATAGCTCACAAAAGCCACCACAGTTTAGAGCCCCTAACATCTCTAACAAAAACTGCAAATAGTCCTCAGAAGAAAAGGTTATCAAATCTGTGTTTTATTTGTTTAGACTTGTGGGGTCCTTGGTGCTCTCTGAGCATGGCTGTTTTCTTGCAGACGTTTCATGACCCAATTAGGTAACATCAGTGCTAGAAGGGAGGGGAGTTTGTGGAGTGGAGGAAAGAGAATGATGGAGGAGGAGGAGGAGGAGATGATGTGGGGTCCTTGGTGCTTTCTGAGCTTGGCTGTTTTCTTGCAGATGTTTCATGACCCAACTAGGGAATATCATCAGTACTAGAAGGGAGTGGGATTTGCAGAAAGGAGGAGGGGGAGGAGAAATAGGAGGAAGAGAAGGACTGAGGGTCCTTGGTGCTCTCTGAGCATGGCTGTTTTCTTGCAAATGTTTCATGACCTAACCAGGTAATATCAGGTGTTGGAAAGATGGAGTCTGAGGTCACCTTGCAACTGGGCTGGATGCTTATTGGACCATGAGATTGGTGATTCTTGGGGAAGTGGGGAGTGACAAAGTTTTACTTTTAATTGGATGTAAAACCGGTGGGAACTTAGAGTCAGTTTTCCACCAAGAAAATGCCACTTTGATTTGTTCCAATAAAATGTTCTTTGAGGAATATGTCTGCCTCGGAAGTGCTTATTGAATGGGATGAATTACTTGGAACCTGGACACAAAAGTTTTTGTCAATGCCATTTCATATTCAGTGACGCTGCCAGGCACAATTCTAGTTAAGTTTCTGACGGACGGATGAGGAAAATAGAACTTCTCAAGGTTTGCAAATTTGGAGGCATCTGAAACTCAGATAGGAAGGCTCTTGGGAAGATACAGGTAAGTCTTTGACTTACCACCACAACTGAGCCCAAAATTGCTGTTGCTAAGCAAAACATATGTTAAGTGAGTTTTGCCCCATTTTAGGACTTTTCTCTTGTTAAGGGAATTTGGCTTCCCCTGTTGACCTTGCTGGTTGTCAACTAAAAGTATATTGCTCTTTTTAGCTGCCAGCAGAAAGGGAGTGGGGGGAGACAGTGCATTCCTTAAATGCCTAGATAATCACCCTGGCAGCCCAAAGTTGTTGGAGCACAAGAATATTACTGGAGAGCAAGATGAATGACTCTTGGCTATGGATGTGTCCCACTGGAGAATATACATCCAGGGGGTGGACAGAAGACCAGGCTCAAGGGGAAATGCTATATTTTAGTGTTGGCTGCATCCAGCAAAAACCAACAGGGCCATTTCTGATAAATCAATTTTCTTTTCTCTGAGAGAAGTGGCCAGAGACGTATGATTTGAATGGGGGTGGATTTGTTGGAGTCCTGACACTGGTCAGAAGATCGCAAAAGGAGGTCCCATGCACCCTGGGACATGGCAACCATCATAAAGACGAGTCAGTTGTCGACATAAATCACATGAGCATGGGGCTAGTAAAACAAACTTAAAAAGAAAACCAAAGGAGAAACGTTTCCCCGTTTGCCACTTGAGCATGCAAGAAGGGACAGGAAAGGAAGAAGGGGAAGAGGAAAGAAAGAGAAGGAAAGATGGGAAGAGAGCTAGGAAGGAAAAAAGAAGGAAAGAGGGGAAGGAAGATTAAAGGAGAAGGAAGAGGAAAGGAAAAAGAAGAAAGGAAGGAAAGAAGGAATGGAAGGAAGAAAGGAAGATTATAATGAGAGGGAGGGAGGGTCTGAGGAAAGTCCTGTCTTAGATTTGGTGACCACAGGTACCCGCCGACATGAATGATGTCGACCTGGCCACTCCCACCTTGGCCACGCCTCCCCCCCAGGTCAAACACAATTCTGATGTGTTTCTTAATGAAACGGAATTTGATACCCATGGAGTAGATGCTAGTTTTTTGCTTCCTGCAGCTGATAATTTTTCAGTAATTTCTGTGGTTTGAATTTATGTAATTCTGGCTTTGGAATCTGAGAGTTGGGGGGGGGGGGAGTGAGGGCAGGAAAACCCACTATCCAACTATATTATCCCCACCAGGAAATAATACTACTTGAAAGCAAAAGTACTTTGGCGTAGTTTGTTTCCAACTAAATATCCTCGCATCCTGCGAGCTACCATAATGGCAAGATCTGAGCCCGCAATAGCATTTTAATCCTTTCTAAAATGGTGCATAATTTCATAAGCAACGAGTCGCCCCGGCAAAAACTTGTATTCAGCGAGGAAATATAAACCATCTAAGCCACTATGCAGATGGCTCCCAATCAATTAAGACCGAATAAATATTCTGTTTATAGGAATTCAGTTCAAAAGCAAGTTAATTGAATTATTGAGCTGGATTGTCAAATCCAGTTGGCAAAGTCTGTCCAAATCCCACAGACTGACTGGAGGCTTCCAAATCAATTTGGAGAATTTCTGCACATGGAGTTTTTTGGGGGTGGTGGGGAATCTGTTGAGAAACCAAAATCCATAAAGTAGTTTATTTTGGCTTGCCTCTCCAATTTGGGCTTCTTCCACAGACAGAAGGGGTGTCGATTGAAAAAAGGTCAGGATGCTGGCAATGATTGGACAATGGGAGCCCTGTGCATGGCACAAAGGCAACCCAGTCTGATAATCAGTTGGAGTCCCTTTATTAGCTCCAACTTCACCCCCAATGTCCTGGTTACCTTCTGGGCTGGAGAAAAACTCTCCCAGGAACAGCCTTTGGCTGCAGAGAATCAAGCCCAAAACGTGGTCAACAAAAACTATAACTATAAATCCAATCAAAGCAAAATGAGGTCATTAGTCCATCAGAGCAGGAGAAGGAATTCCAGATGTGAAGGAATGGCAGTAATTCAACATGATTGGGAGGATGCCAGAAACACAGATAACCAAAGTCAACACAAGATAAATTCACATCTGTTCCCAGAAGCTGCCTCACTCAGCTTGCATCTTTTTAAAACTCATTCCCAGGTTTGGCTAATGAGGGGAATCAGGGCCCTTTCTTCCCTCATAAGCCATGCAACCCACGTTGCTCTCTCCTCGGTTCCTCCCTGTGTGCCCTAGAATGAAGAGGGGGTGGGCCTGGGTTCATATTAGAGGTGGAGACCCTTTGAGAGTTGTATGCAATGTAATTTCATTTTAATGTATGCCTATTAGAGTACATTCAAAGTGACAATAAACTTATTCTAAGTTCTAATAGCGCTTAGACTTATATACCACTTTATAGTGCTTTAAAGTGCTCTCTAAGCAATTTACAGAGTCAGCCTCTTGCCCCCAACAATCTGGGTCCTCGTTTTACTGACCTGGGAAGAGGCTGAGTCAATAGAAGAATAGCAGGAAGGTGTTGAAAACACAGGAATTAGTATTAGATTTTAGCCCTTTTGTAAGATACAAGTAAGATTTTAAAATTTTATTTCTTTCCCTATCAAATTATTTCTTACCCCTGCCTTCTCTCCATCGTTATCTTCCTTTCATTTTATAGGCAGCATTTTCTTTCTTTCATCATTTTTCCTTCTCTTCTTTTCTCCCCCCTCTCCCTCCCCTTCTTTTTTCTCCTCTCCCCTTCCCTCCCCTCCTCTTCCCTTCTTTTCTTTCCTCTCTTCTCCCCTTCTTTTCTCTTTTTTCCTCTCCCTCCCCTTTTCTCTCTCCTCCTCTCCTCTCCTTTCCTCTCCCCTTTCCTCTTCTCTTCTCTCCCCTCCTCTTCCTTTCTCTCCTCTCCCCTTTTTTTCTCCTCCCCTCCCAAGTCCCCCTCCTCTTTTTTGTATTAGGAGAACAAAAAGGGAGTATTGTTTTTGTAGCTTTGAACACACCGGTGTATTTTTTATGTCTGAAAAAGAGAATGCTTAGTATACACAGATGGGGATCAATTAACTTTGTAAATGTGGTACTTTATTTAATAAGCAATTAATTTTAATTACTTATTAATTCAAAGACATGTGCATATATATTTTCCCCACCGGTCAAGATAGATAGATAGAGATAGAGAGAGAGAAAGATAGAGAAAGATAGATAGATAGATAGATAGATAGATAGATAGATAGATAGATAGATAGATAGATAGAAATAGAATGGTGTATGTTGATTGTGTCTGTTTGTGTGTGTATCTTCAAAATTGCTTTCCACTGGAGAGGATAACCTGGGGCTAAAAGCTTGAATTTTCTTTGTGTTTACAATGGGGAGCGGGGTGTCCTCTGGAGGGAATTTCCTTAAACCCACCTTCCTTTCAGGTGAAAGTATTGTAATGCCCTATGCCGAGATTAAATCTTTTATTCATTTTCTGTATTTTCCCCCTTTTATCATTTATCATTTTCTCTTTCTTCTTGTTCTCTCTCTCTCTGTGTGTCGGTGAGAAACCCGTTGATAAAATCATCAAAAAGCCCATTTGTCAAAATCCTATTTCTTGACACACCTTGTCTGTGTTGGGGATCAAACAAAGTGAACACAAACCGCAATTCAGAAGCAGGAATAAGTCAGCCACCGCTGAATTTTATTACAACACTTAGGTTTTCCTTCAGATTTTTTCTAACGATCGATTGGCTACTTTTATTCTTGGTCCAATCTACTGACAATCCTTGAATTTAACTATAGCATTGAAACCAGTATCTGTAATATATTGGTAATAGGATAGTATCCCATTAGTAGTAGCCTAATACAGGTAGTCCTCAATTTACAACTGAGCCTAATGTTTCTGTTCCTAAGCAAGACAGTTGTTAAGGGAATTTTGCCCCATTTTACAACCGATCTTGCCACAGTTCTTCAGTGAATCACTGCCCTTGTTAAGTGAGTAACAAGGTCGTTAAGCGAACCAGACTCTCCCCGTTGATGTTGCTTGTCCGAAGGTCACAAAAGTGGATCTTGGGACACTGCAAACGGTCCTAAATACGAGTCAGTTGCCAAGCAGCTGAAATTTGATCATGTGGCTTTGGGGATTCCTGCAACGGTTGCAAGTGTGAAAAACGCTCATCGTTCACTTTTTTTCAGTGCCGTCGCAATCTCTCAATCTCATTGATCAAATGGTCGTAAGTCAAGGACTGTTAAGAACATTTGCAGGAACTGGATATGGCCAGTCTAGAGAAAAGAAGGACTGGGGGGGACATGATAGCAGTCTTCCAGTATTTGAGGAGCTGCCACAAAGAAGTGGGGGTCAAATTATTCTCCAAAGCACCAGAAGGTAGGTCAAGAAATAATGGATGGAAGCTAATCAGGGAGAGAAGCAACTTGGAATTAAGAAGCAACTTCCTAACAATGAGGACAATTAACCAGTGGAACAACTTGCCTCCACAAGTTGTAGGTATTTCATCATTGGAGGTTTTTAAGAAGAGACTAAACAAGTAGTCTAGGGTCTCCTGCTAGAGCAAGGGGTTGGACTAGAAGGCCTCCAAGGCCCCTTCAAACTCTAGTATCAGGATATTGTGGCATTGACTTTGCATTTCAAAAGGGGCAGCAGGGGTTACCATGGCAGTTTTTGTCAGCTGGAAAGCTGACAGCCCGCGTTGGAGACCTGAGTTCTGTGAGATGGGGTGAGTTCCTGTCCCTTGCTCCTGCCCACCTAGCAGTTTGAAAGCATGCAAGTGTGAATAGATGAATAGGTACCACTTCAGTGGGAAGGTAATAGCATGTCAGGGCTCCGACAAATCTACCCCCATTCAAATCATGAGTCTCTAGCCGCATCTCTCAGAGTAAAAAAAAAAGATTTATTAGGAATGACCATGTTGGCATTACCTGGGTGCAGCCGATTCTAACACACATCATTCATTTCCCCCTTGACCCTGGTCTTCCCCCCATCCCCTGGATGTATATTCTCCAATGGGACACATCCATAGCCAAGAGTCATCAATCATGCTCTCCAGTAATAATCTTGCGCGCCAACAGCTTCAGCTACCTAGCAATTATCTGAAGCAATTAAGGAATGCACTGTTTTCCTTACTTCCTTTCTGCTGGCAACTAAAAAGACCAAAGAAATATTTTTTTAAAAGTCGACAGAGCATTTCATGCACGCCTTTGGCATATAGCCATGCTGGCCACATGAACACAAAAATTGTCTTCGGACAACACTGGCTCCCACGGCCAAGAAATGGAGATGAGTACCATGGCCTAGAGTCGGACACCTTATCCTTAACCAATACCGTTATCCTGTTTGGAAAGATGCACAAAATCATCTCTACCTCTACCCCAACCTTCTCCAGTTAGAAGAAGAGAAGTACATTTTTTTTGGCTGAAGGTCATTATATGAAATCTGTATTGGCTCGGAGTAAACGAATGGAAGCTTAGAGATGCCACCTCTATTCCCTGGGCAAAGTCATTTTTTTTTTTTTTTTGCACTGATAATCAAGTCAATCCAATTGATTCGGGTACTATTATTCTTCATTCCATTCATAATTAAAATATTAAATTATCCCACAAGCCAAGGCCATTCATCTTTCTGTCTGAGCCCCAAAAGAGTTGGCAACTTGTTCTTGGATTTAAAAAAGGGAGTACGGGAGACTCCGCTTAACTCTACTTATTCTAGAACTAGGAAATGCCAGGAAGGTTTCCTCAATTCACTGGGAAATCTTACTGCTCAATGGAACAGGATAGATCGTGGCAGAAAGAATCAGGATCAAAATGTAGAGACCAAAATGGTCCTGGCAGAAAGGAAAGAGAAGATTTCTCAGCAGCTCACCAGGAAAACATCGCTATTTTTATTTAACAATAAGAATAAAATTTCTCACTGCCTTAAAATACTTCCCTGCCATACCGTTCCTTTCCCCCTCCTTCCTTTCTTCTGTTCAGCCATGTCCGAATCTTGGAAACTGCCTGGACAGTCCCTGCAGGGTTTTCTTGGCAAGGTTTTTCAGAAGTGGTTTGCCATTGCCTTCTTCTAGGAGCAGAGAGAGATTGGCTGGCCCAAGGTCAGTCATATTGCAGGCGAACTCTGCTCATTGGCAGGACGTTTGATCCTGATCAGCTCAAGGTTGACTCAGCCTTCCGTCCTTCCAAGGTGGATAAATAAGGGCCCAGATTGTTGGGGGCAAATAGGCTGACACTGCAAACCGCTTAGAGAGGGATGGAAAGCACTGTGAAAGCAGTATAAAGTCTAAGTGCTATTGCTAGTCCTTCCTTCCTTCCTTCCCAGGTACCTACCTACCTACCATTATCCATCTATCCATCCTTCTTTCTTTCCTTCACAGCTCCTTACCTACCATTATCCTTCCTTCTTTCCTTCTTACTTTCCTTCCTTCTTTCCTTCCCAGCTACCTACCTACCTACCATTATCCATCCATCCACCCTCCCTTCCTTCCCTCCCAGCTACTTACCTACCTACCATTATCCTTCCTTCCTTCCTTCCTTCCTAGCTACCTACATACCAACCATTATCTTTCCTTCTTTCCTTCCTTCTTTCCTTCCCAGATACCTACTACCATGATCCTTTCTTCTTTTCTTCCTTCCCTCCTTCTTTCCTTCCCAGCTACCTACCTACCATTATCCATCCTTCTTTCCTTCCTTCCCTTTTTCCTTCTCAGCTATCTACCTACCTACCATTATCCTTCCTTCTTTCTTTCCTTCCCAGCTACCTACCTACCATTATATTTCCTTCCTTCCTTCCCTCCTTCTTTCCTTCCTTCCTTCCTAGCTACATACCTACCTACCATTATCCTTTCTTCTTTGCTTCCTTCCTTCTTTCCTTCCCAGCTACCTACCTACCATTATCCATCCATCCATCCATCCATCCATCCTTCCTTCCTTCCTTCCTTCTTTCCTTCCCAGCTACCTACCTACCATGTTCCTTTCTTTTTTCCTTCCTTCCCTCCTTCTTTCCTTCCCAGCTACCTACCTACCTACCATTATCCATCCTTCCTTCCTAGCTACTTACCTACCTACCATTATCCTTCCTTCTTTCCTTCCTTCTTTCCTTCTCAGCTACTTACCTACCTACCATTATCCTTCTTTCTTTCCTTCTTTCCTTCCCAGCTGCGTAACTACCTACCATTATCCTTCCTTCCTTCTTTCCTTCCCAGCTACCTACCTAGCATTATCTATCTTTCTTTCTTTCTTTCTTTCTTTCTTTCTTTCTTTCTTTCTTTCTTTCTTTCTTTCTTTCTTTCTTTCTTTCCTTCCTTCCTTCCTTCCTTCCTTCCTTCCTCCCTTCTTTCCTTCCCAGCTACCTACCTAGCATTATCTTTCTTTCTTTCTTTCTTTCTTTCTTTCTTTCTTTCTTTCTTTCTTTCTTTCTTTCTTTCTTTCTTTCTTTCTTCCTTCCTTCCTTCCTTCCTTCCTTCCTTCCTTCCTTCCTTCCTTCCTTCCTTCCTTCCTTCCTTCCTTCCTTCCTTCCCCACCATTTCCCTCCTTCCCTCCTTTCGTTCCATCCATGTTTGCAATGCATCATTGCAGGCAGATTGAAGATGTTGAGTCTCTGGAAAAAAGGGTTGAGAAGAGCAACAAGAATGATTAGGGGTCTGGAATCATATGAAGAATGGTTGCAGGAATTGGATATGCCTAGTTTAATGAAAAGAAGGACCAGGGGGGACATGATAGATGTCTTCCAGTATTTGAGGGGCTGCCCCAAAGAAGAGGGAGTCAAGCTATTCTCCAAAGCACCAGAAGGCAGGACAAGAAGAAACGGCTGGAAACTCACCAAGGAGAGAAGCAACCTGGAATTAAGGAGGAACTTCCTAACAGGCAGGACAATCAACCAATGGAAGAGCTTGTGGCTGCTCCATCACTGGAGGTTTTGAAGAAGAGATTGGACAATGGAAATAGCACAATGGAAAAGGCTTGAGCAGGGGGTTGGACTAGAAGACCTTCTAGGTCCCTTCCAGCTCTGTTTTTCTCATCATGGGCAGAAAAGAAAATAACATAAATCTAGTTCCTAAGCACAGCCATTTGCAAGATATAAAGGAAAAAAAAAAAAACAGCCAGTGAAAAGAAGCTATGCTATTTATCCAGATGAATTATAATCGTATATTGCATTTCCATAATTTTAAACTGGTTAGAACTCCCTAACAGAGATATCGTCGTTCAGGATCCTCTCAAATAGCAAAATGCTCCAGAGAGTGCTTAGCACACACAGAGTGCTTTTTGTAAGTCTGCAAACATTTTACTAGATACGGTTTGCTAAAGGATTACACACTTTTCCTCATGCATTTCCATTTTCCCCATTGTGAACAGGCCAAACTGGGATTTGGGAGAGACAAGATGCCCAAATTTGGTAGTAGTATACACAGATGCTGAAATATCTAAACACAAAGGCCCTTAAACCTTTTCTTTAATTCCAGCCAGGAGTACCCATCACTTGTTCCATTTACAAAGAGGATGAAGGGACGGGAGGCTCAACTATATGAAGCACAATTGCAGGAATTGGGTTTGGCTAGTCTAGAGAAAAGAAGGACTAGGGATGTTGTGATAGCAGTCTTCCAATATTATGAGGGACTGCCCAAAGAAGAGGGGGGTTAACTTATTCTTCAAAGCATCAGAAGGCAGGATAAGAAACCAGGGATGAAAACTCATCAAGGAGAGAAGCAACCTAGGTGTTGTGGTTCGCCAGCAACAGGTGAGGACAGCTGAGCTCTCGGAGAGTGATGACTCAGATGAGGGGCCTGTGTGTGATGCAGGGATGGGGCCAGGACCATCTGGGAGCCTTTGGAGATTGTGGAGGTTGGTAGCAGTGATGAAGAGCCCCACGAGGAGCCTGTGCCCAGTGAACGTGCACACAGGGCTGCTCGTAGGAAAGAGCAGCTGCAGCAGCAGGGGCAACTCGGGAGCAAGGCTGCAAGGTAATGGCCCCTCTCTGAAGAGATAAAAGCCAGCTGAGAAACTGGAGTTCTTTGCAGAAGGCAAAGAAGTTTTACACTCGAGCATGGTGGACATTAGAAATATCTGAATTGGTGTTTGGAGACTTTGGGATGGAATTATTGCTTAGTAACTTTATCTGGTGTTCTTGACAGCCTTGCAAAACTTTGGCCAGGCCCTTTCTTATCAGAGCTAATTGGTTTGAAGCAGCCTTTTACCCATGAAGGAGCGGGATTCGTAAAGAAACATTAAAAGTTTGTGCTATTACCTTTGTCTCGTGTTTGCTTCCTTGGAACCAGGTTTGGTCAGAACATAAGGAGACATTTCCTGATAGAACAATCATCCAGTGGAACAGAAGTTGCTGTCAGAAGTTCTGGGTGCTTCCATCACTGGAGGTTTTTAAGAAGGCATTGGACAACTATTTGTCTGAAGATGTCAGTATGAACTTCACTTCCCAGGATTCCCAACATCTTAACATTACCATGTTTACATTAACACAATGTTAACATTAACACAATGTTAAACCACCATTTGAGCAGCTACCTTAAAGAAGAGGAGGGGGTAAACTTATTTTCCAAAGCACCAGAAGACAAGAAGCAAGGGATGGAAACTCATCAAGGAGAGAAGCAACTTGGAACTAAGGAGGAATTTCCTGACAGTGAGAGAACAATCAAGCTAGTGGAACTACTTGTCACCAGAAGTTGTGGGTGCTTCATCACTGGAGGTTGTTAAAAAGAAGTTGGACAACCATTTGTCTGAACTGGTATAAGTTTCTTGCTTGAGCAGTGGGTTGGACTGGTAGACCTCTATGGTGCCTTCCAATAACTCTGTCATTTCCTGTTTTCTCTGCTGCATTTCCATGTTTGTTGGTTACGATGAGAAACCAATAAATGCAACACGAGGAAAGAGAGTTTAATCGGAGTGGTGATCCTTCACCAGCAAGGGGGAATGAAACATTTAAATGCCTTATGTCACCACCCTCAGGAGATGGGCCTGCCAAGATCCATCTGCTTCGGCCTTCTGTTCCTAAGCCCACTTGGCCAGAAGACTCCAGATTGTTGGAAGCCGAGCGATAATCTGGAGAAGGCGAGAACAAACTGTCGGAGAAGGAGGAGAGAAGCCACCCAATGGCTTACTCGGCTGGATTTTCTTTTAATGACCCTTACAAAACATGCAAATGTTGGAAGGAAACTAGTGGGCTGGAAAAAAAAGACTCCTGTTTTTGCTTAATAGCACGGCTTTCTTACTCAGAGGCAAACTCAGTTGTTGCACCTGAGCCCCGAAGGGCCTATTGTTGTGCGTCTCCCTTTGGAACCTGGAATGGTAATGAAAGAAAATGGCATTCCTTTCAGCTCACTTGAGCAAAACCAAAGCTTTGGAAGCACCTGCAAATGTTTTTTTTCTCCAAGCGTCCAAAGTGGGGGTGGGAAAGTCTGATTTCTCTACTCAAAGACTAAAAGAAAAGCCATCAAACTGGGGAAAAAAACCTCATAAAGGAGGAACCCTCCATTGTTATAATAGAAATGCCTTGTATAGTTGGGCAGTGTGAAATTACAAATTACCGTAATAGTTTCATCACACATGTACACAACCAAAAGGGCACCATGAACCTATTCTTCACCGTTGCTCTCTCTCTCTCTCTCTCTCCTTCTCTCCCTCTCTCTCTCCTCTTCCTGTTAGTCTTTCACCTTTCCCTCCTCACTGGCCTTTACTGATACCATGTTTCTCTGAAAATAAGACCCTGTCTTATATATTTGTGCCACCAAAGAAAGGCACCAGGGCTTATTTTCAGGGGATATCATCCACTGACTAACCTCACTTGCATGCCTCACCCCCGGCCTCCTTTTCACTGTCAGAGGCCTTCAGGAACTTCTTCTTCTGCGGCCAGCAAGGCTTTCCTGAAGGCCTCTGCAGTGGATAAGAGAGATCTGGATCGATCCAGAGCTTTTGTTATCAGCTCCAGGGGCCTTCAGGGAAGCCTTGCCAGCCTTGCTGACTGCAGAAGAAGCAGGCCGGCAAGGCAGGTGTCTGGGTGTGTGAGGCCTGGTTGCACCTGTCCAAAGGTAAGTAGTAGGGCAGCTCCATCCCCCCATTCCCCACCCTAGCTTAATTTTTATGTGTCCACTCCAGAGTGGGCAGGATCTTAATTAGGGCTTATTTTGGGGGTTAGGGCTTATATTGGGTGCACATGTAAAAAATCAAGCTAGGTCTTACTTTCGGGGTAGGTCGTATTTTTGGGGAAACAGGGTATTTGCTTTTATATTTCTGTATTTTATTCTATAACCCAGTAAAATGTTTAAATCCAGAAGGCACAGATTTTGCATGGTTGGCTCTTTGTGAAGCGCATCACCAAATCTGATATGATACACTGGTATGAGTAGTTCTCGACTTATGACAGTTCACTCAGTGACCATTCAAAGTTACAACGTCGCTGAAAAAAGTGACTTATGACATTTTTCACACAACCGTTGCAACATCCCCCTGGTCACGTGATTAAAATTCTGGTGCTTGGCAACTGACTCCTATTTATGACAGCCGCAGTGTCCCAGGGTTACATGATCCATTTTGCAGCCTTTGGACAAGCACAGTCAGCAGGGAAACCAGATTCCCTTAACAATTGGATTATTTACTTAACAACCACCGTGATTCACTTAACAACTGTGGCAAGAAAGGTCACAAAATGGGGCAAAACTTGACAAAACTTGTCACTTGACAAGTGTCTCGCTTAGCAATGGAAGTTTGGGGCTCCATTGGGGTCAGACGTCAAGGTGTAGCTATGGTGTATTCTTAGGAAAAGGTATTGGGGCTCCGTGATGGTGTAATTTACATTTGAGTTTAACTTGGGAGAATTCCCTAGACAGGAGCTAAGCAAAGATGAAAACCAGTTACAAATACAGGTAGCCATCCATTTACAACAGTTGAGTGAGTGTTTAAAGTTGGAACATTCCCAAGCTGTTATGACTTCCAATGTGTTCTGACCTAAGGCTTCCAAAGATCACGAAGCCGACTCCTCGTCCCGATAAAACTCCTTTTATTGAGGTTAAAGGAATTCCTCTCCAGCAAAGTCCCAGTAAACAGTCTTTCGAGAGATTTCACAACTACAGATCTTGATCAGGCTTGGACAGTTGCCAGGCCGATATCTTTCAGATGCCACGCTGTAGCAGCAATTACTTGGCAAGGAGTCAGGAACAGCCCCTAATGGATTGAACTAATCATCGCCTGCAAATTCCACTCTCCTTTCTCTCCTCTTTATTCCTTATGGGAGGAGGCATTCACAGTCCACCTGAGCCTTTACTCACAAGTTGACCCTTGTTCCTTAGCCGTTCCCTTCTCCTGGCAGCTCTGCACATGCACACACTGGGAACAGGCTCCAGCTGTTCTTCTTCCCCACTGATCTCCAACTCCCAAGGCGGCTAATAACTGTCGGACAGCCCTGGCCCCATCTCTGCCTCCAACGCAGAGCCCTCGTCCGAGCCTTCCCCAAACTCCAGGACTGGCCCATGTTCCTCCCTAACCTCCTCACTCTCCGAATCTGCCCCCAGCTCCACTGGCCACTAGCAGGCCACAACACAATGGTCACTCAGCAAACTGTTCTAAGCTGAGGATTACTTGTACTTGCTTTACTAGTAACAATCTGCATTTCTCCATCTTTCTTTTTCATGGAAATGAAAGAAACACACTATTAATGTTTTATATTCCCCGGTTGTCTTTTTAATCCTTTATTATTGTCCTTCAGTTTTGGGGGAAATTGCAAAAGAAGAAGCAATATTTATTACATTGCAAATGCTTCCATTTCTGAACATGCCAGGAGGGCTTAATTGTTCAGTGGAAGAGTGTTTGTGTCCAGGCCAGGTATCCTGATAGACTAAAATAAATACGCTTCTTTGTGATAAGCCCAGGATCCCCATCTCTTAAACAGAAGATTATCGTGGTGGCTTCCAGTGCCGCTGTATATTTGTCTCTTTTTGAACACAGCAGTAGATTATAGTGCTTGCGAGATGCAGTCAGCTAGAAAATTCATTCTTCAGCTCCTGTTTCTATTTCAAAAGATTCAGAAAGCAAGTTCTTGAAGCAGTTCGATCCATTGTGTAAACCCACTGGACTACAAAGACAACAATGCAGCATTTTTACTGTTGTGTTACCTAACAGGGTATTCTGTCCTAGGCTCACAAGACCATGAAGGCGACTCCTCATCACGATAAAAACCCCTTTTATTGAGGTTAAAGTGAATTCCTCTCCAGCAAAGTCCCAGCCAACAATCTTTCATGAGATTTCACAAGTACAGACTTTTATCAGGCTTGGAGAGTTGTCAGGCCGATATCTTTCAGATGCCAATTGGTAGCAGCAATTACTTGGCAAGGAGTCAGGAACAGATCTTCACCCTCATGAATTGAATTGCAAACCTCACTCCCCTTTTGCTTCTCTTTATTCCCTATGGGAGAGACCATTCACTGTCCACATGTGACCTTTGTTCCTTCACTGTTCCCTTCTTCTGGCAGCTCTGCGCGTGCGCACACCGGAACAGGCTCCAGCTGTTCTTCTGCCCCACTGATCTCAGACTCCGAAGGCAGCTGATAACTGTCAGAGTCTTCCCCAGAATCCAGGGCTGGCCCATATTACTCCCCAACCTCTTCACTGTCAGGAAGTTTCTCCTTTTCCAGGTTGCTTCTTGATGGGCTTCTATCCATTGAATCCAGAAGAGAGCTGGAAGGGATCTTGGAGGTCTTCTAGTCCAGCCCCCTGCTCAAGCAAAAGACCCCAGACCATTCCAGACTATGGGTCTTCTTAAAAGCCTTCAGTGTTGGAGCATCCACAACATCTGAAGGCAATTTCTGTTCCACTGATTAATTGTTCTCACTGTCAGGAAGTTTATCCTTAATTCCAGGTTGCTTCCTTCTTTGATGAGTTCCCACTCTCTACCCCCTGTGGTATCTTTGCATGTGCTTTATTTTAGTGTGTGGTAATGTCCTTTACCCACCACCAGCTTCTCCACTGTATGTGCAGTCCTTGACTTATGACTACAATTGAGCCCCAAACCTCTGGGACTAAGTGAGAAATGTGTTCAGTGAGTTTTGCCCCATTTTACGACTTCCCTCACCATATTTGTTAACTGAATCATGGCAGATGTTAGCTTAAGAGGTGAAGAGGTAGATGATGTGATAGCAGTCTTCCAATATATGAGAGGTTGCCACAAAGAGGAAGAGGTCAACCTATTCTCCAAAGCACTAGAAAGCAGGACAAGAAACAATGGATGGAAATTCATCAAGGAGAGGAGAAACCTGGAATTAAGGAGAAACTTCCTCACACTGAGAACAGTCAACCAGTGGAACAGAAGTTGCCTCCAGAAGTTGTGGGTGCTTCCATCACTGGAGGTTTTTAAGAAGAAATTGGATAGCTGCTAGTCTGAAATGGTACATGGTTTCTGTGATGAGCCGGGGTGTGGCACAAAGGCAACACAGTCAAATAAGCAACAAGAGTCCTTTTATTATCTCCAACTTTGCCCCCAATGTCCAGGTTACCTTCGGCTGGAGAAAATCTCTCCCAGGAACAGCCTTTAAGTGGAGGAAATTCAGTCCAAAAACAAAGTACATACGAACTGTAACTAAAAATCCACACAAACCATGCTGCGGTAATTAACTTGACAGGGCAGGAGAAGGAATTGCACACTTGATAGCCCAGCTAAACTCACACATTTGGGAAGATGCCAGGAACCCAGATAAGTCATGACGATACCAGATAATTCACGATTTGCTCCCAACAACTCGCTGCATGCACCTTCTCTTTTTAAACACTGTGTTCCCAGCTGCAGCTAATGAAGGGAATCAGGACCCTTTCCTCCCCCATAAGCCACCCAATCCACATTGCTCTCTTCTCCATTCCTCCCTGCATGCCCTAGGATGAAGAGGGGGCAGGTCTGGGTCTTCCTGTAAACTCCCTCTCCCTTGTTCTACCTCTTCCCTGCTCTGCCCAGCAGGATTTTGCCCCTCCCCAGGTTTTTCCACATCCAACAGATCCACACTCCCACTCCCTGTCAGCTGTTTGGCTTTCTCCTCCGAGTCACATTTCGACAGGGACATGACAGTTTCCTGCTTGAGCAGGAGGTTAGACTAGAAGGCCTCCCTGGTCCCTTCCAGCCTTATGTTTCTATGAATGTGACTGCAGTCCAAATAGTACCATTTTATAAGGATACAGAAAAAAATCCTTAGCGAAGGGCCCCCGCTTACATTGGACATGACTGAACAGAAACCCTCACGTTGCTCCCCAAACTTACTATTATGGGAACTGAATGTCTTCAAAAGAGAAGAGAGTTTGCATAATTCTGAAAAAGTTAACTTTAGAACAAGTCAGATTATATTTCCCTTAGCACAGCCAAGAGGGACATTAAGATAATGCTAGACAAAGGTCAGAGAGTACCTAGTGGATTTAAAGAGCAGTTGTAAAATTGGCATTTAGGCTTAATTGACAGTCAAAGCAGCCATTCTGGAATATGTTAAACCAATTTTCAGTCCGTCCGTCCGTCCCACCCACCCACCCCTGCACCCAATTATTGAAAATCAGTTGTGCACAGTTAAATGTCTAAGTAATGATAATCTAATCTTGATATTTCAAAGGCATGGGTCTTGAAAACTTGGCAGGAGGCTGAACGAGCTGCAATTTGTCAGTATCAGAGAATTGATTGAAGGAAAGCATGTTAGGAAAAAAAAAAAAAACCTCCTTGCTTAGATTTAAAAATTTGAGATGCATAGGGTTTGTTTTCAAAATGAATTAATGTAATGGATCTTGACTACAAACCCAGGATATTTAGGCAAGCCTGGTTAGATAACTGCTTGTCTGTTGTAGAGCAATATCTGCACGTATTTTCCCTAAAAAGAAACCCCCATTAAATTAGTGGGGTTTACTTTTGAGCAACAAGCAAAGTATTTACTTCCTTTTAACCTCTGGTGCGGTTATTTTTTTAATTTTAATTAAAAACTCTTAAAAGAATGGCTGCTTAAGAGAGAGGAGTTAATGCCAGAATATGAACTATTTCTATTTTTGAGTTCAGGAGAATTTCTGGAGGTGCTCCAAATATGTTGCTGTAGGTTTGTGATAAAATAATAATAATAATAATAATAATAATAATAATAATAATAATAATAATAATAATAATAATAATAATAATAATAATAATAGAGTTTTCCTTCTGTGACTGCGACAAAAATCTTGATTTTTTTTTGTCCTTTTCAGAGGACATTATGGGATAATCAGTGGAAAGGTTTGCCTTCAGAAGTTGTGGGTACTTCCATCACTGGAGGTTTTTAAGAAGAGACTGGAGAGCCATTTGTCTGAAATTGTGATGATCCAGGGTGGGATACAAAACAGACAAAGTCACAGAAAACAGGCGAAGCCCCCTTTATTCCTTCACTTTGCTTCCAAGCTCCGAATATCCTTGACAGAAGACAAAAAACTCCCACACAAACATTTACAAGAAGGAGGGAAAAAGCAACACAAACCAGGCAAGATAAGGGCTGGAGGACATCCACAGATAACAGAACATACACTGGGAAGGATGCTAAACTTAGAGAGGAACCATAAACTAGAAATATTTCCACACTTTGTTTTCAGCTTTCGCCTGTACCCATGTCCGTACTCTTATTCAGTTGTCATAGCTGCAGCACATGAAGAGGATAAGGCCCTCTCTATTGTGAATGCATAATACCAATAAAGTTATCATTGAGCTTGAAGTCTAGTGCAGGGTTCTGGCCCTGCACTTCTGATTGGCTGTTAATGGCAGTATCGGATTGGCCCATTCAGGAGCATCCGATTGGCCATTAACAGGCCATTTCCATTGGTTAACGGAGCTAGCGCTCCAGGTTCGCTATTGGTTAAGTAGTTAATGAGTTGCCTATATAAGTAAGGCTAGAGCAGCCCTTGAGCTGACCTATCACAATATGTAAATAAAGAGTTTGAAGTTCACTGTTTCTACCGGCTTGTCTCCATCATTTGCACCCATGCTCCAAACATAACACTGGCGACGAAGGTGGGATTGGATGACATTAGAGCCAACTAAGCATGTGACAGAAGCGCACAACGGCAAAACCATGTCTGGCAGCGCAATACCACCCGCTCCATTCGATCCAGCTCAAGAGGACTGGGAGTCTTACATGGATCGTTTCTAAATGTTTTTGGAAACAAATAATCTGAAGGATGCAATGGCCGGCAAGAAACGGGCGGTATTCCTGACGCACTGCGGGCCAACGGTATTTAAAATGGTTAAGGCATTAGCCAAACCGGCTGAAGTGAAGGCCATGGACTGGGATGTCCTCGAACCGCTGCTAAGGGCCCACTACGCACCCACCATTCCAACGCTCATAAGACGACACGAGTTCTATCTACGGAACCAGCGGAAAGGAGAAAGCATTGCCGATTTCGTTGCAGACCTCTGGAACTTGGGAGGCCTTTGCGATTTTGCCAACCTGGAAGAGGCTTTGAGAGACAGAGTAGTCCTTGAGCTAGACGCTCTAAACGTACAGAGCAAAATAATGGCAAAGGGCGACATCACCCTTAAAGATGCCATAGCTAAAGCTACAGCAGCGGAAGCGACCAAGAAGTCGGCTGCTCAACTAAGCCAAATTCGCACTCCAACCCACTAACCAGACGGCGACATTTCACCTAGTGCAGAACGGCGACGTTCCACAGCCCATCATGAGGACCTCTCTTCATCATCAGACAGCGACGAAGAAGAGGTCCATCGCTTGCGGTCCGATCGGGAACGACGACCGAAGTCCCAGCAGCCGTGCGCGGGCTGCGGAACCAACCATTACCGCTCCGTTTACAAATTCCATGACGCACTCTGCCACAAGTGCGGGAAACGAGGCCACATCGGTCGGGTCTGCAGAAGCCTCCTCGGACCCAGCCAGACCTCGAAAGAAACCAATCTCCACCAAGGGGAGTGGAGGAGAATCGCCCTGTAAGGCGAGAAGCAGTAAACCACTCCTACGGAAACCGACCCATGAACCGTCTAGCGAGACGAGAAGAGGCTCACCAAACACTCACTATTGGCCATGCCTCTTCATTAGATGCTCAGAAAATTCGGGTCAATGTGAACATTGAAAATCGGCCCTGTCAGATGGAAGTAGACTCGGGGTCGTCTCTTTCAATGGTCTCATGGAAGACCCTCAAGCAACTCGTCCCCACTATCCAGTGCCAAGACCTTCAATTCCAACAGCTTGTGCTAAAAGACTACCAGGGGAACTGAATCCCAGTTGCAGGATCCCGTCGAGTACATTCAAGAACCGCACAGCGTACTTACCCCTGACGGTGATTGATAAGGACCGGCCTAGCCTGTTGGGCCTACAGTGGTTCGCACCGCTCGGCATAGAAGTGGCAGGCATTAACCGAATCGGTGGCAGTGACTGGGAGGAAGACCTCGCCCATGAATTCAAGGACGTCTTTGAGGAAAAGCTAGGCGAGTACAAGGGGACCCTGATATCCTTCAGCCTTAATCCGAAGATAGCTCCCATGTGCCTTAAGCCTCGTCGAGTTCCGTTCGCTCTAAAACCAAAAATCAACGAGCAGCTTGATAAGTTGATTGCCCAGGGAGTTTAAAAGCCAATGGATCACTCCCCTTGGGAAATGCCGATTGTGACACCCATTAATGGACGGCTCCATTAAAATTTGCGGGGACTACCGAGCCACCCTAAACCACGCCCTGCAACAGAACCCATATCCGGTGCCGGTGGTACAGCACCTCCTCCATTCCCTGGGGGGTGGAAAAGTCTTCGCTAAACTAGACTTAGCTCAGGCTTATCAGCAATTGCCGGTTGACGAAACAACGGCACAGGCGCAGACTATTGTAACACACCAAGGTGCCTTTAAGTGTACGCGGCTTCAATTCGGAGTCAGTGTAGCCCCAGGGATCTTTCAGAACCTAATGGAGAAACTATTAGAGGGGATCAAGGGCATTGTCCCCTATTTCGACGATGTGCTTATTGCTGCCCCTACTCAAAAAATCTTGCGGGAGCGTTTAAGATTGGTATTACGAAAATTTCAGGAAGCAGGCCTGAAAGTCAAAAAAAAATAAATGCAAAATGTGTATCGATCGTGTTGAATTCTTAGGGTACCTAATTGACAGTCAGAGTATTCACCCTACTGATAATAAATTAAGAGCAATAAAGAACGCTCCCAGACCCCAGAACAAGACCGACCTCCAGGCATTCTTAGGCCTCATCAACTTCTATAATGTTTTCTTGCTGCACAAGGCGACTGTCGCTGAACCGTTACATCGTCTTTTAGATAAAAAAGCAAGCTGGGTATGGGGTCACAAAGAAGAGCAGGCGTTCCGTAATGTAAAAAAACTACTGACTTCAGACGCCGTGCTGATGCAGTACAATGAGACTTTGCCAATAAACGTAACCTGTGATGCATCGCCTTTTGGAGTGGGCACCATTTTGAGCCATGTGTTACCTAACGGTAACGAAGCCCCTGTTGCTTACTTCTCAAAGACGCTCTCAAAAACCGAGCGAAATTACAGCCAAATCAATAAGGAAGCCCTGGCGATTGTATCAGCAGTTAAAAGATTTCATGAGTATGTGTGCGGCCGGGTTTTCACCATTGTAACTGACCACAAACCATTGCTGGGGATCATCACTGGGGATAAGTCAACTCCCTACATACTTTCTCCCAGAATGACCCGCTGGTCAGAATCTTGGCTGCCTACAATTATTGGCTACAATATCGTCCCGGTAAAGCCATTCCCCACGCCGATGCGCTGAGCCATACACCGCTCCCTGAAACTATCAACGATCCTGCACCAACGATGACAGCGTTGCAGATCGAGACACTCCACACATTGCCATTGACTGCCCGTGATATTGCGAGAGAAACAAAATGCGACCCCATTTTGGCGCGAGTCCTCATGTGGGTGGAACGCGGATGGCCATTGGACCAAGTACCAGACGACTTCGCACCATTCAAAAGTCGTCAAACAGAGTTGTTCTCGCAGAAGGGCTGTGTCATCTAGTCGTTATCCCAGAACGGCTCCAACAGATGCTGCTAACCTTGCACGATGGCCACCCTGGCATCGTGCGCATGAAGAGCCTCACACGAAGCTACGTGTGGTGGCCAGGCATTGATAGACAAATCAAATCATGGGTTAAAACTTGCAAGAGGTGCCAAGAAGTAAGCAATGCTCCACCAAAGGCAACCCCAACTGAATGGGAGATGCCGCGGGGACTTTGGTCCCGCATCCATCTGGACTTTGCTGGGCCGACCAAAGGCCACACGTTTCTGCTAACCGTCGACGCCTACTCGAATTGGCTCGAGATTCACCAAATGAGCAGCACAACCACTGACGCAGTCATCAAAAGACTGAAAAGACTTTTTGCAACCCACGGATTACCAGACGTTCTGGTATCCAACAACGGGCCCCAATTTACCACGCTACCTTTTGAGCAGTACTTGGCTGACCGTGGTATTCGACATGCGCTCACTTCACCTGTACACCCTGCTGCCAACAGTAGGGCTGAGCACATGGTTCAATTCGTCAAAAAGACTCTCCAAAAGATCGATTACGACAACATCGATGAAAAAATCAACCGGATCCTTTTCCTGCAGCACATCACACCTCACAGCGTCACCAACAAAACTCCCGCCGAACTGCTAATGGGACGAAAGCTCCGCTCCCACCTCGATCGGTTACACCCAGCCTACGAACCTGAAAAGCCACTCGGATCCAGCAGCCGATGCCATACCTTCCAGGTAGGCGATCTAGTATTCGCTAAAAACTTATCGGGCGATCCGCTGTGGGTAGAAGCGACCGTAATCCGTGTAACCGGCCCAAGATCATACCTCGTTCAGTGCCCTGACGATAGACTTTGGAAGCGCCACATAGATCAGCAACGATCACGGCTACACCTCGCAATTCCGAACTCCCTTTTGACCAAACTGAGAGGGGGGGCGAGATACAGAGGAAAGCGAATTACTATCAGAAGGAAACCTTTTTGAAGAGACTGATAATGGAATGGAAACACCGGAACAGGAACCAGGGACCAGAGTGAATGCACTTCAGGAAATGGCCAGTGATATTGATGACAATGAGAATGCGAACTCGGAACCAGAGGCACCCTTACCGCTAAACAACGATCTACCTCAGCAAGAGTGCAGCCAACCACTAGGAAACTTGCGAAAATCGAAAAGACTAATTAAACAACCATCCTACCTCAAGGACTATGTAACCACGCCCCATGGGCAGAAGCCGGGGGAAAGGGGTGTTGTGAATGCATAATACCAATAAAGTTATCATTGAACTTGAAGTCTAGTGCAGGGTTCTGGCCCTGCACTTCTGATTGGCTGTTAATGGCAGGATCGGATTGGCCCATTCAGGAGCATCCGATTGGCCATTAACAGGCCATTCCCATTGGTTAACGGAGCTAGCGCTCCAGGTTCGCTATTGGTTAAGTAGTTAATGAGTTGCCTATATAAGTAAGGCTAGAGCAGCCCTTGAGCTGAGCTGTCACAATATGTAAATAAAGAGTTTGAAGTTCACTGTTTCTACCGGCTCGTCTCCATCATTTGCACCCATGCTCCAAACATAACACTCTCCTCCTGAGTAGACCATGTCTCTCCCTTCTCCTCTCCTCCCTGTGTGCCCTAGGATGAAGAATAGTTATGAATTTCCCAGCCAGTTATAAAAAGCCCCAAATTTGCTCCTTCCTTGTTCAGTGTCAGGAATTGTTCAGCTTGGCTTTGCCCTGCAGTAATCCATTCGATAATAATCCGCTTAATAATAGTTAATAATACATTTGAGCTCCTATTTTTCCCTCTCTGCTTTTAGCTTCCTAACGACACTTGCTATCTAGTAATAAGCAGGGAGAAGTTTCCAATAGATTTATGAAAAGTTAGACTTGTTAGAAGGGATAGGTTAGTTGTGGTTGTTGTTTTTTTGTCTACCTAGGACAATGTTTCTCACCTTAGCAGTTTGAAAACGTGTGGACTTCCACTCCCAGAATTCCAGCATGCTTTGGGGGGGATTCTGGGAGTAGAAGTCCATACACCTTACCAGTTGCCAAGCTTGAGAAATAGGGTCTAAAGACAAATGCAAAGACCAGGTTTAAGTATAAAAACAAAAGTGGCTTGACAATGTCTGGTTAGAATTTGTCCAATCAAGTTTGACACTCTATCTCAGAGGTCCCAAACTTGGCAACTTTAAGACTTCTGGACTTCAACTCCCAGAATTCTCCAGTCAGCATAGAGTTGAAGTCCACAAGTCTTAAAGCTTCCAAGTTTGGAGACCTCTGTTCTGTCTCCTCATTTGCACATCATCTGACTTTCTCTGTATTTCTTAGGAATATTTCCTAATTTCTTATTTTAGTTTTTTTTGGGAAAACCCAGAATGGTCTTCAACTACAGGTGAAACTCGAAAAAATTAGAATATCATGCAAAAGTTCATTTATTTCAGTAATGCAACTTAAAAGGTTAACCTAATATATGAGATAAATTTATTACATGCAAAGCAAGATAGTTCAAGCCGTGATGTGTCATAATTGAGATGATTATGGCTTACAGCTCATGAAAACCCCAAATCCAAAATCTCAGAAAATTAGAATATTAGAATATTGTGAAAAGGTTCAATATTCTAGGCTCAAAGTGTCCCACTCTAATCAGCTAATTAAGCCATAACACCAGCAAAGGGTTCCTGAGCCTTTAAATGGTCTCTCAGTCTGGTTCAGTAGGAATCACAATCATGGGAAAGACTGCCGACCTGATAGTTGTGAAGAAAACCATCATTGACACCCTCCATAAGGAGGGAAAGCCTCAAAAGGTAATTGCAAAAGAAGTTGGATGTTCCCAAAGTGCTGTATCAAAGCACATTAATAGAAAGTTATGTGGAAGGGAAAAGTGTGGAAGAAAAGGTACACAAGCAGCAGGGATGACTGCAGCCTGGAGAGGATTGTCAGGAAAAGGCCATTCAAAAGTGTTGGGGACTTTCACAAGGAGGCTGGAGTCAGTGCATCAAGAGCCACCACACACAGACATGTTATGTCTGGGTGGTGGTCCCAAAGGAGAGACGAGACTCATGGTAGTGACAACAGCTCTTTATTTGGCAACCAGATACTGAGATAAAAATCCTAGCCTTTTTATAGAGCTGGCTGCGGCTAGGCAGCCTATGACAGACTTTTGAGCCTGCCACGCTTGGTTTTACCCAATTGCGGCAGCCCATATGCAAACCAATCAGGATTGCTTTATATCGTCCAATCACGGCCCGGCTTTTTTGGACCAATAGGAATGCAGGCCTACAAGCCTGCTAGTATGGAACACCCCTCCCTTCTTGGTTCTGTCCAAGGGACGGGGTAACGTAGTCATGCAAGTAGGCAGGTCTTTGTACCTGCCTACTAGACTTGCACAGTTCACAAAGTCTCTGTTCACCATTGGATTCAGATGGGCTCCGTGTCACTCTCAAGCTACTCGATGGAACTGCCTCGAAGGGTGAGCCGGTCCTATAGCTGAGACTCCCACCTGGTGATTCTGGGTCGGTTGAGTTGTTTGCTCTGTTGCTCCCACCTGGGTTCTCTGGGCTGGTAGAGCTTGTCTAACTGCTGCTTCCAGGCGAAGTACCTGTCTGCCACGAATCCCTTCAGGCTGGTAAGTATTGTTGGTTTAATGTTTAGTTTTTATTTAATGTGTGTGGGGGGGGTGTTCTGCTTGCACAGGTGTCAGTTCTTTTTCTGAACTTGAGGTTCCCCCCCGCCCCCGATTTCTTGGTTAGAGTCTATGAAGGGGGAAGCGGCCAGTCTGGATCTTAGCTGGTCAATATGCTGTTTCCACGACCTCCCATCGGTGGTCTCGAGCCGGTAGGAGTGGGGGCCTGTGATTTGGGTGATTTTTGCAGGGAGCCAGAGTGGGTCCCCCATAAAGTTTTTGGCAAAAACAGTGTCCCCTACCTTGAAGGTGAGGTGCTTGCTGTTGGAGCCAAGGGGTTTTTCTGGGGTGTAAGCAGGGTGCAGGTGGCCCAGAGGCGACCTGAGTCTTCTTCCCATTAGCAGTTCTGCTGGGCTTTTGTTGGTAGTGGTGTTCGGTGTGATGTGTTGTAGGAAAAGCATCCTGGTGACTATCTCTTGGATGTTGCCATGTTCCATTTTTTGAAGGTTTTTTTGTAAATTGAACCATGCGTTCAGCTCAACCATTCGCCGCCGGGTGAGCTGGCGATGTCAATGCATGTCAGATGCTATGGTCTGCCAAGTATTGTTCAAAAGCCAAGGCAGTAAATTGTGGGCCATTGTCAGATACTATCACATCTGGCAGACTATGCGTGGTGAAAAGTCTATTTAATTTCTTGATGACAGCTTCCGTGGTGGTTGTCTTCCTTTTGCTCACCTCGAGCCAATTCAAATAAGCGTCAACAGTGATTAAGAAGGTATGCCCCTTGGTCGGCCATGCGAAATCAATATGGATGCGCGACTAAGGACCTCTGGGTGTCTCCCATTCTAATGGTGGGGCTTTTGGGGGAGCCGAGCGAGTCTCTTGGCATCTGTTACAAGCGGCGACCCAGGTTTCAATTTGCTTGTCCATGCCTGGCCACCAAGCATAGCTCCTGGCCAGGGCTTTCATACGTACAATACCAGGGTGCCCGTCATGGAGCAAATCTAAAACTTTTTTCTGTAGTGTCTCTGGTATTACTACCCGGTCTCCCCACAACAAGCAACCCCTCTGTTTGCCAGTTTTTATACGATTTAAAAAGTTCGTTTGGCTCATTTTCTGGCCATCCCCTCTCCACCCAGCTGAGAATTCATGCCAAGCGTTTGTCCTTTCTAGTTTCGTGGGTAATGTCTTGTGTGGTTACTGGTGGCATGGGTATCATTTCAATTTGCAAAATTGGTCATGTGGGTGCTGGGTCATCTTGCAAGTCTGGCAAGGGGGAGTGGCTTAACGCATTGGTGTGTGAGATGGTCTTGCCCAGGTGATTTATCAATTGGTAATTATAAGCGGCAAGAAATTCAGACCATCTTGTCATTCTAGGTGACAGGATGTGTGGAGTGGGTTTGTTACCCACCAATATGCCAAGTAGGGGCTTATGGTCTGTAATAATGGAAAACGTCCTACCATAAATGTATTCGTGGAATCTCTTTACTGCGGAAACTATGGTGAGGGCTTCTTTGATCATCTGGTTCATCTGGCTTCCTCTCTGATTTGGACAAGGTTCTGGAAAAGAATGCAACGGGAGCTTCTGTTCCATTCGGCAAAATGTGGCTCAGGATGGTGCCAACCCTGAAGGGAGATGCGTCGCAAGTAACAGTCAGTGGTAGTGTTTCATTATATTGAATGAGGACTGTGTCTGAAGTCAAAAGGTTTTTTATTTGTTGAAATGCATGCTCTTCTCGCCGTCCCCACATCCAGGAAGCCTTTTTATCAAGGAGCCTATGCAGGGGTTCCGCAACAGTAGCTTTCTGGGGTAGGAAAATGTTATAGAAATTAATGAGTCTGAGGAAAGCTTGGAGGTCCGTTTTGTTTTTTGGCCTGGGGGCGTCTTTGATGGCTTTTAATTTTTTGTCAGTAAGGTGAATTCCTTGTTTGTCAAGGAGGTATCCAAGAAATTCAACCCTTTCAGTACATAATTGGCACTTCTCCTTTTTTACCTTGAGGCCAACGTCTTTGAATTTCTGTAGGACTGCCCAGAGTCGTTTTTCCAATTGTTTTTTTGTAGGGGCTGTTACTAAAACATCATCGAAATAGGGCATGACTCTTTTAATTCACTGCAGCAACCTCTCCATCAGGCTTTGGAAAACCCCCAGGGTGACGCTGACCCCAAATTGGAGTCGGTTACATTTGAATGCCCCTCTATGTGTCATGATTGTTTGGGCTTTGGCAGTTTCAGCATCGACCAGTAGTTGTTGATAGGCTTATGCCAGGTCGAGTTTTTCTGCCACCTCCTAGTGAATGTAGGAGGTGCTGGACTACTGGCACAGGGTAGGCACTTTGCTGCAGGGCATGGTTGAGGGTGGCCTTGTAGTCTCCATAAATTCTCAGGGAACCATCTGGCTTGATGGGGGTGACAATTGGTGTTTCCCATCGGGCATGGTCGATAGGTTCTAATACACCTTGCGCTATGAGCTTATTTAATTGCTCATTTATCTTAGGCTTGAATGCAAATGGCACTCGACGTGGTTTGAGGCGGATGGGAGCGATGTCAGGGCTAAGATTAAAGGAGATTGGGGACCCCTTGTACTTGCCCAAGTTGTCATCGAAGACCTCTTGGAAGTCCCAAATGAGTGCTGCTTCCCAGTCTTCATCTTCTGTGTGGTTGATGCCTGCCATTTCGATTCCCAGCGGTGCGAACCATTGCAACCCGAGTAGGCTGGGTTGGTCTTTATCGATTGTGAGTGGTAGGATGGTGGTGTGATTTTTGAAGGAAACTTTAAAATGTCCAGTGACAGTGACCGGAATGCGGTTACCTTGATAGTCTCTCAATATTAGTTTCTGGTCGCTTAGCTCTTGGCAGCATATGCTGGGAATTAGTCGTTTTATGGTCTTCTAGGAGACCATAGAGAGAGAGGAGCCGGAGTCTACTTCCATGGTGCAAGGTTGATTCTTGATGGTGACCACACATATCTTTCATGCGTCTATTGGTGAAGCATGGCCGATAATGACTGTTTGCTGCGTTTGTTCTCTTCTGGGTGCATCGATGAATTTCCTGGGTCGACTGTCCCGGTTCCATCGGCTGTCATTTTGGCAGTCCCAGTTTATGATGGGGGTGCCATCTATTCTTCTCGGGCTGTTTCCCCGGTGTCGGGGGCTGGAGTTTCGTTTGTTGCGGCATACTTTGGCAATATGCCCTTGTTTTTCGCAAAAATGGCAAACAATGTCCCAGAACTTGCATTCAGAATGCGGGTGATTTCCTCTGCAGCTGGCACATTGGTATCCTGACTTATGACCACGCTGGTCTCGCCACTCGCGTTTTGATTAAAGTCTGTGAATTTCTTCCTCTTCACTATCAGAAGGGGATTCGATGTCGCCGTGGTGGTGGATGCTGCGTGTTTTTCTGATGTGTTTGTCATCTCACTGGTGGATTGGCGGTCGGTTCCATTTGAATGCCGCATTCGCGCCGATGACTTACGGGTGGCTTCAGCTGTGGTGGCTTCGGCTATGGCGTTGGCAAGGGAGATGTCTCCTTTTGCCATCACCCTGCTTTGGAGTATTGGGTCTTTCAGGCCGAGGACGACTCGATCACGCATGGCCTCATCTAGATTGGTGAATCCGCACAAGCCTCCTAGGTCCCTCAGGTTGGCTACGAAATCTCCGATGCTCTCACCCTCGCGCTGATCCCTCTGGTAAAAGTCATGCCTACGGATGAGAGTTGGCACTGCCGGAGCATAGTGGTTCCAGAGGATGGGAGCTAGGGTATCCCAATCCATTGTCTTGACATCTGCGGGCTTCGCGAGTGCTTTGGCCATTTTAAAAATGGCGGGCCCACAGTGTGTCAGAAAGACCTCTTGCTTCTTGCTGCCAGTGGCATCTTTCAGGTTGTTTGATTCCAAGAACATTTGGAAACAATCAATGTAGGACTCCCAGTCCTCGCTGGCCGGATTGAATGGTGCGGGTGGCACGGCGCTGCTGGCCATTTTGCTGGTTGTCTATGCGCTGTCTGCCATGTGCTAGTCAGTTCTGTTGTCTCAGTATCCCATCCTTGTCGCCAGTGTTATGTCTGGGCGGTGGGTCCCAAAGGAGAGACAAGACTCGTGCTAGTGACAGCAGCTCTTTATTTGGCAACCAGATACTGAGATGAAAATCCTAGCCGCGGCAGCTCTTTTTATAGAGCTGGCTGCGCCTAGGCAGCCTATGACAGACTTTTGAGCCTGCTTGGTTTTACCCAATCGCTGCAGCCCATATGCGAACCAATCAGGATTGCTTTATATCGTCCAATCATGACCCAGCTATTCTAGACCAATAGGAATGCAGGCCTACAAGCCTGCTAGTATGGAACAAGACGGATCCTGGATATGGGCTTCAAATGTCGTATTCCGAGTTTCACCTGTAGCTACATGGGTGGGATGCCTTCCTTCCTCTCTCTCTCTCCTCTTGGCCTATGTTGACCGAGTTCAAATGGCGTCACACCCCTTCAAGCATTGCCAACCACGAGTGAATCTATAGCTTAGATAAATGTCTGTGGAGATTCCCCATCATCCAGGTCGTGGTTTTCCCAAAGGTGCTTTTTCAAAAGACTCTTTGTTTTTGCTTGAAGATGTTTCACTTCTCTTCCAGGAAGCTTCTTCAGTCCTGACTCTTAAGTTCTTCAGTCAGAACTAAAGAAGCCTCTTAGATGAGAAGAGAAATGTCTCCAAGGAAAAACAAAGAAAGTCCAGTCAGAACTGAAGAAGGTTCTTGGATGAGAAGGGAAATGTCTTTGAGGAAGAACAAAGAAGGTCCAGTCAGAACTGAAGAGGCTTCTTGGATGACAAGCAAAACCTCTTCAAGGAAAGACAAAGGAAGTCCAGTTGTCTTTTGGGGAAAAGGACCTTTTGGTTTAGCTTAGATCATGTTGGACTTTGTTTAGTGTGAAACGTAGCAGCATCTCACTCGGCACTCCAGCAGAATTCAAGATTACATTTTTAGTGTGTTCTTGGGACCCACTTCAGATACTATTGAGATGTTATTCTGGCACCTCCCCGTTGCTATGTGATGCTAGAGGAAAAGCAAGGCATGTTTTATGATCAGAAATGAAAACAACGTCTTGGACTTGCACTAAATCTAAAACGATAAATGAAAATGCAGTAAATTTGGCTGAGCAGTAGCAGCTCACGGGCTCAAAACACACACAGAGAGAAAAACATGAGTGCCTGGCAAAAAATGCCTTATGACAACTGTGAAATGAAAGAAAAGAAAACCACAGCAAGCAGATTTGAAGAGGCACAAAATGGTAAACACCAGACAGTTTTCCAACCGGTGCAGGGAAGATGGGAGCCTTCATCGCCTCCATCCACACACCAGAAATTCTAGCAAAGATATGTGTAGGGCCGCTGGGGCTTCCTAAGCTTGGTTGTTTTCTTGCAGATGTTTCATGACCCAACTAGGGAACAACATCAGTGCAAGAAGGGAATGGGGCCTGTGGAGAGAGGGAGGAAGATGAGGACAGGGGCACTCTGAACATGGCTGTTTTATTGCAGACATTTTATTACCCAACTAGGTAACAACATCAGCTAAAAGGGAGTGGGGCTTTCTGAATTTGCATGTTTTCTTGCATTACCCAACTAGCTAACATCATCAGTGTTAGAAGGGGGTTGACTTGAGTTTGTTGAGGAGAGGATTGGGGTTGTCTGAACGTGGTTGTTTTTGTTTGTCCTGCCTTCAGGTGCTTTGGAGAATAATTTGACTCCCTCTTCTTTGAAGCAGCCCCTCAAATATTGGAATAATGCTATCATGTCCCCCCCAGTCCTTTTCGCTAGAGTAGCCAAACCCAAATCCTGCAACTGTTCTTCATAGGTTTGAGTCTCCGAGCCTTTAATCATCTTAGCTGCTCTTCTCTGCCCTTTTTCCAGAGTCTCAACATCTTTTTTTTGCAATGGGGTGACCAAAACTGGATGCAGGATTCCAGGTGTGGCCTTACTAAAGATTTATAAAGCGGTACTAGTACTTCATGGGATATCAATTCTGTGCCTTTGTTTATCCAACCAAAGCATGGTCCAAATTCCAAAATATCACCGTGGCTATTCTGACGTCTCCCTATTTTATTTTATTTTTTGCCAAAGCCTGTTTGGAAGAGGAATAATCAAATACTTCCAGACTCTGGAAACTAATTTCTATTTCAAAAGCGTGGCGAGACTACACATTTCCTGTGCAGAATGTCAAAAAGTTATCAAAGTGATAACTTTCCTCCCCCCCACCTTTTTTTCCCAAGAGCAAACAAACAACAAGCCAATTTGTAAGTGTGCCTTTTCAAAGAACGTTCAATTTGTTGTTGTTATTTATTTTATTTTTTTAAAAAGGAATGAAATACCCAGCTCCTAAAACGAAACAGACCAGTTGCGTGGATTTAATGCAGTGCAATGAAACTGTCTACATAAAATAAGAGCTGGAAGGACACTGGCTATAAAATTCACTTAGGATGCATCATAGATTTATTCAAAATATTTACGAGGCTGTTGTTTTTTTTTTTAAAAATAGCCTTATTTGTTTTTAAGGATGGGGAAATGACAAGACTCATTTTGTGTCCGGTGCCTGCCAGATTGAGGCTCACAAACCTGATCTGGCTTCGATTTGCAATTTTATGCATTTCCTCCTGCAGGAGTTCATATATAACTTTCAATGCTTATGTTTATGCCGGCTGCAAGTTTATTGACCAGTTGAAATCTGTATCCCAGAGCTGTCACTATAACCCTATAACCTTATATAATAGACTTTCTGCATTTGCCATAAAGTTCCATTATTGGTTTTCCAGCTGTTTGTTCACAATCCTGCCTCCTACCCACCCCCAAATGTATCTGGTTTCAACTGTACATGAATATTTAAAATATTCTGTATTATAAGGAATTGAGCCAAAAAAATTCTGGCTTGTTTATGCTCCCACTAAGCACCATAAAACGTCCCTTCTTGTTGCTTACATGTCCAGCATAAGTCTGAAAGATCTTTATACATTCTAGAATCTAGACAATTGTTTTTCTGACATGTACCAACCACACATCATTGCATAAAAATTATCTTTAAGACTATAACATCATGTCACTAAGTACAAAAAGCCTTCTACTCACCATAATTTCACTAAAATTTTATTTTTCCCCCTGGAACACAATTTTAAAAGCCAACATTCTTCCATAAAATTGAGTGTTATGAAAAATCATAGGGTGATTTCTTTTTTTAAACATGGCACTAATTTAAGCTATTTCTATTCTACTAGTTAAAGTAAATGATTTGGCAGCTCTGCTCACTTCTAATATGTTTAAGGATGCTGAAGTTTGTTTTTGTTTGATGGTGCTTGGAATCAACAGATTGTAATTTGGTCAGGAAAACCAACTCTCACCTTTTCCATTTATCACTCCTATTGTCCAGTTAACAAAAAGCAAGAATCCTATTTCTTTGTCTTCTGCAGCTTGCTCGAACCAGACTTCGACATCCTTGTTTTCAAAAATAACACACCTAGCACAAGAATGAAGGCCCTAAAACTTCTATCCACGTGCTGAGATGGAGTTGGGATAGCAGTGCCGATGTGTAGGTTGTGGCCTCCACATTTTCAAATCTATTTTCCCCATATGTGGTGGAGAGGGTATTAGTATCTTGCTACCCAATCCAATAATTTGGTTGAATTTATACTGTACTTTTTTCATATTCATAGTTGAGTTTTGGAGAGGGGGAGGGGGAGAAGGATGAGGAAGAGGAAGGAGGAGAGGGGAAGGAGGAGAAGAAGGAAGGAAGAGGAAGGAGAAGGGAGGAAGAAGGGAAGAGGACAGAGAAGGAAGAAGGAAGAAGGAAGAAGAAGAAGAAAAAGAAGAGGAAGAAGGAGAAAGAAGAGGAAGAAAGAAGAGGAAGAAAGAAGAGGAAGAAGAATAAAAGAAAGAGGAGGAAGAAGAAGAAAAGGAAGAGGAAGAAGCATGAGAATGAGAAGCAGAAAGGAGAAAGAGAAGAAAGAGGCGGAGGAAGAAGAAAATGAGATAGAGGAAGAAGGAGGAGAGAAGAAGAATGATGAGGATGTTTTGGCAACTTCCATAGGGTTTCTTTGGGACCAATTCAGAAGTGGCTTTCCACCATTGTCATTTTCTAAGATATTTTTTTCAACCGTCCAGGTGAATTGTTACCCTTAGTGGCCAGACAAGCTGACCCAGATACTCCTGCTTGCTGAGACATCCATGGGACAGAATATTCTGGAAACACCCATAATGAGTAGTATGACCATCGCGGCATCCCTGTGGTCAGGTGATCCAAATTCAGGTGCTTGGCGATTGACTCCTACTTAGGATGGTTGCTGTATCCCGGGATCCCACAATCCCCTTTTGCAACCTTCTGAAAAGCCAAGGCCAAAGCCAGATTCACATCAACCGTTTGGCTAACGTCCGAGCTGAGGTGATTCACTTATCAATTGCGGCAAGAAAGATTGTAACAAGTGTTTTAACAATAGAAATTTGGGGCTCAATTCTGGGCATCATCTGAGGACTACCTGTAAAACATCCGCATTTCCCTGCGCTGAATTCATAACATATACCAGGGGTCAGCAAAATACTCAAAGAGCCATTTGGATCCATTTCTCACAGAAAAGAAACCGGGAGTTGGAAAGCTCAGTAAATCGTGTGACAGGCGGGTGTGGTTCGCTGGCAGCCTGTGTGGATGGCAGTGGAATCGGACAGTGAGGAAGAAAGGGAATCTGGGAGAGGACTTGGATGAGGGTCCTGTGTCCGTTGCAGGCAAGAGCAGCTGAAACAAAAGGGGCGACTCGGATGTAAGGCTGGGAGGTGATTGCCCCTCCCATAAGGTATAAAGGACAGGCAAAGGTAGAGAAACCTTTGCAGGGAGCAAAGTCGTTCGCTCTGTTCAGATTAAACCTGGAAGCTCTGTGTGGACTTTGTACTTCAGTTGTTTTTTTAATAGTTCATTTGGCACACTAGTTGTTGGCAGCAATTCAAAGGAGAGAAAGGTGGGTACTTATCTCGAGAGACTGTTTGGGACTCATTATAGGCTGGGAATGAACATAATTCCCAGTGTTGAAATAAAACAAGAGTTGTTTTAACTATGTGTATGCTTAATTATGGTCTCGGGAAGCCCTGGTCAGAACACATTGGTGGTTGTGACACATATTTTGAGCGACAGGGAGCTGCAGTAGACAGATGAAAGAGCCACATGCGGCTCCAGAGCCATGGGTTGTTGACATATACTATATATGACATTTCATTTTTTTTACACACATAAAACAGCCTTTATATGGTTGAAAGCAGTGCTTAAGAGTAACCCCTCTTAAATCTAACTTGTATTTCTAGATAAATGTATTTTGAAGTTCAGATAGGGAATGTAGCTAATTCTGCCAATAGAACACAATAATAAACTTTCTCATGAAGCGACGTGCTTGAGAAATAAATTCACTTTTCATCACGCTGATGTATTTGTAGATTTCAACAGTATTGTGCTTGCAAATAACATTTATTTCTGTGGTGGAAATATGCAAGAGTTCATTTTCATAAAACATGATTAGGCATGTATTGAAGATTTAAAGTGTGTTCATCTGCTATTTTTTTTCCATATAAATATTCATTTGGTTTAGGCTTCTCAAGGGCTGGAATTTTAATCTGCATTCAGATAGAGGTGCTTTAATCAGTGAGTTCATAAAAAGCTAACTTTCCCCCCCCTATAAAAATATAATAAGGAATAACAGGGGGCCTCTAGAGCTTAAAAAATAACCACAAGATATAAAACAGGTAAACTGCATCTTGAAGGGGCAAAAGAATAAAAAATAAATCCTGATTAAATGCGGCATCATTATATCAATATTCTATTAAAAATAAATCTCTGATGCCAGAATGTCTCAAACAACCTGTTACTTTAGCGTAGTTTTCAAAGATGGGTAATAAGGGAAAAACATATAGAAAATAGATAAGCTCCTAACATCTCTTTACTTTATATCCTTGGAAACCGTATGGATTCTTTAGAACAATTTCCATATTGATGTACAGGTGGTCTTTGACTTATAACAGTTCATTTAGTGACCATTGGAAGTTGGAACAGCACTGAAAAAGGGACTTATGATCGTTTTTCACACTTGTGACCATTGTGGCAACCCCCTGGTCACAAGATCAAAATTTGGACACTTGGAAACTGGCATGTACTTATGACTGTTGCAGTTCCCCAGGTCACATGATTCCCTTTTTGTGACTTTCTGATTAGCCAAGTCAGGGAAGCCAGATGTCAACTTGTAAAACATTCCTATGCCTGTTTTCGAGTTGCCATAAACAAGGAAGGCGGGAAATCTGAAGGAGCAGTACGCCATTTTAAAACCAGAAGTACATTCTACCAGTATCTTTAAAAAGATTGTAGCTAGGATCTTCAGCCTGGGAAAACCCTTCACTGGAGAACGTGATTGATGACACCCAGCCGGTGAACGGTGTTTCAGTGGAGAATCTGATTGATGACACACTCAGGGAGGAGGGGGGAAACAGAGTCACAGCTGACTGTAAATTACGTATGCCAGAGTTGGTTTCATTTAGGTTAATGCCAGCATGTTGCTCCTAATAAATCTTTTGGATTTTTTTGAAGCTTGGCTCAAGACTCATGATTCAGTTGCTGGAATCCTGACAGCCAGATTCATGTCACAACCGACTAACTTAAGAACTGCAGTGATTCACTTAACAACGGCAGCAAGAACAGTTGTAAGATGGGGAAAAACTCTCTTAACACCTGTTGTGCTTAGCCTTGGGCTCCATTGTGGTCGTATGTTGAGGACTTCCTGTACCTGGGTATTGAACTATCTGTAGCCATAAACATCTGGATGGGGAAAGGGGTAAACAAAAATGGCAGCTGCAACCATGTGACTGAAGCTCTACCCTTTTTTTCTAAGGCATCACATTGTCTCAGCTGCCATCTTGGCTTTTTTGATCCAGTAAGGCAAGAGATTTTAAATTTGGGAGGGAGATCAAGAATGAAATATTTTGGAGAGATTCTCCTTTGCTTTGTCTCCAGCCAATTTTGTTTCTTTTGCATTGTTTTGCCTACAGGTTTTTTTATTTTTTATTTAAAAAAAAAGATTATTAGGGCTTTGAGTAATTCATTTGTTTCCTATCATTCCCTTTGCTCCAAGATTAGAAGTTCTCGGAGTCTAAAAATAATAATAATATTAGAAGTCCTCCATGGGTGAAAAATAATAATAATTAAAGTTTCGAGAAATAATAAGGAAAAGCAGCAACAAAGACAACAGTGACAATAGATAATTTTTTTAAGTGCAAGAAAGATATAAAACTTTGACAATCCATTATTCCATGGTAGAGGCAAAACAAATATATTAGATTTATATCCTGCCCAGAGCTTGCTATGTTTTGTGACTCTGTGTGTGTGTGTGTGTGTTGGGTAGTATTTCCCATTTTCAGCAAGGGTTTGGGCATTTGATGAAAAACCTATTTGTTTTTTCCTTTCCTTTATCTTTTCAGTCCTCAGCTTCATTTTCCAAGAAGCTATTAAATCCAACCGGTAGCTTCCATGATTTTATCCATGACATCACTCACCATTGTACAATGTGATAAATTCATTGATACCAAACCACCATGACAAGAAGGAAGTTACCTCATGGTGTGGAGGCTGAGGAGAAAGAAGAGAAAACCCAACAATAAAGGGACTGTCTGCTTCACAACATCTCCCTCCCATCATTGTTGGTTGAATCCTTGAGCAAAACTATATCTTTTTGACGGGAGAGGGGAAAAATTGATGGTGTGGATCAGTGGTAAGATTCCAAATTGTCTGCTATTGGTTTTGAGGGCTTTGTGCACACATGCAGCACTCAAAGATTGCCTGAACTATTTTTTAAGCTCAGCTGAGGCGCGAATCAGCTGAGCTAAGTATCAATGGAATAAAGCAGGGGTTACCAACCTTTTGGACCTCAGGGACCACCAAACTCATACTTTTAAATCCTGTGGACCAGAGACCCTGGGAAAATCCCAAAAAAAAGTCTGCAGGAAAATCCCCCACCCCGTTTTCCTACCGATTGATCATTTTTATTTGGGATCGCAGGATACTGTCTCCAGCTCCGTTCTTGGGGGGGGGGGAGAGAGACTTTTGGCTTCATGCAAGGAAAGCAGCAGAAACAGAAGTCTTTATTTCTCTCCCCCAAACTCCACCAGGAATGAGTCTTTGCTGGCACAGCCTCTTGGAGCAGGAGGCCTTGCAGGGTCCCAAAGATTCATTTCTGGTAGAGTTTGGGAGAGAGAAAGAAAGACTTCTGCTGCTTTCCTTGCATGCAGCCAAAAGCAGAAGAAGAAAGACGCAGGAAGAAGCAGCCCAGTGGCCAGGCAAGACATGTGGGGCGAGACGGCAAGTTCCCCACCTTCTCTCACTACCTCATGTTCTTTGCAATGCAGGCGATGCAAGCCTTGTGTTCCCATGTAGCCTGGATTAATTGCTTTGGGGGTGACATTTCTCTGGAGACCACCAAAATTTTCTTGTGGACCACCAGTGTTTCCCGGCCCACTGGTTGGCGACCACTGGAATAAAGGATGGGAAAGAGCAGGGGCAGGGGGGCGAGGGAGCAGCTGGAGGTGGTATTTGCTGGTTCTCCGAACTGCCCCAAATTTCCACAACTGGTAGGGCAGAACCAGCTGAATACCACCTCTCTTTTGGATCAGTTTGATATATGATGTATAGTTTTTTCTTCTTTTGGTTTGTTTTCATAGTTATGAAATCAGCCCGGCTCTTAAAGCCTTCCTAGATTCATACATATTTTTATATTTAATCAAGAAAAATATACTATTGAGAGCAATCTGGCATGAAATATGCACCCTTTTATCATGAAATAAGCAATTGCAGCCCCGTGAAAAGCAAATAATCCCTGTTGCCTTGATGGCAGTTGTTAGCCGAACTGCATTCTCTTTATTTATTACCGCACCATGTTTTCTTTCTAATAAACAAGCTGCATATTTCACATGATATAACAATTCCTGTTGTGTTTGTGACATAACTTCCATTTATTCTTGGACTTCATTGGGGAACTTGCTTGGGAGGTGGAGTTGTAGGGTTTTAAAAGGATTCAAAGCATTTAATTTAGCCTTAATTGTTGCTGGGTTGAAAAGGTGGGGGGAATCTTTTTTTGTGAAGAGATGACAGAGAGAAATAAGGGTCCAGGAGGAAAAAAGACATTAGGAGATGCCCTTAATCACTTCTTCACTTTATATTTCCTGGTTCTTGATTGTCCCTCCTGGAAATTTGCTTCCCATTCTGTTTCATTCATCAATCTAGACATTGTCTATTCAGTGCAGGAAGAAGGCCTCTTCCACATGGTTCCAACCCATATGGTCCAGAGCTTTCTTTTGGGTCAATTGGGCTTGCCATACTGGCTGATATGAACAAGACATATACAGAAATATATGCAGTGGGCAAATATCTGACAAGCAATCAATCGTCTTAACTCTTCATGGATAACTCCGCAATGGATACTGGACACAAGGAGAGAAAATAGGCCCTCTAATGGCTGCCTTATATAAACACCTCTTAAAGTGATAAAACTTCTGTGGGCCCATGCTTAGTCTTAAAGAGGCAATACCAATGCTGATTCATCTTCATTGCATCAGCTTTACAACTGGTCAGCTCTTAAATCTCAATACCTTAACAACCTGTCCTTGGTTCTTCTTATTGTGTGACCAGCCCGTTTCCATTGCAATTCTTGTACTCTCCTGATGTCTTATACTTTCATTCATTCTCTAATCCACACGCAGATCTTTCTATCTTGTCTTGTGATGCCCAGCATGGGTCTTTCCATGGCTTTTTGTGCCACACGCAGCTTTTGTATCGATTGTGAGGTTAGGTGCTGGTTATAAAAGCTACGAGGGGCACGAAGAGTCAGATCAGGTCTTTAAATCAAATACAGAAAGTCCTCAACATACAGCCACTTGTGTAGCAATGGTTCAAAGTTACAACGCTCCTGGAAAAAAAATGACATAACGGTCATCCTCACAGTTATAACTACTGCATCCTTGTAGCCACAGGACCAAAATTTGAGTGCTTGGCAATTGGTTGCAGCGTCCTGGGGTGAATTTCAAAGTTGACTCCATCTTTTGTCCTTCCGAGGTTGGTAAAATGAGGACCCAGATGGTTGGGGGCAAGAGGCTGACTGTGTAAACTGTTTAGAGAGGGCTGCAAAGCCCTGTGAAGTGGTATATAAGTCTAAGTGCTATTGCTATTTTCCTTCCTTCCTTCCTTCCTTCCTTCCTTCCTTCCTTCCTTCCTTCCTTCCTTCCTTCCTTCCTTCTTTGCCAGTTGTTAGAATGAAGTATTGTAGGTTAATTCTGCTGACTGCCAGCAGTTTGATCCTGATTGGCTCCAGGTTGACTCTGCCTTCCGTCCTTCTGAGGTCGGTAACATGAGGACCTAGACTGTTGGGGAAAAGTGGCTGACTCTGTAAACTGCTTAGAGAGGCCGGTAAAGCACTGTGAAGCAGGATATAAGTCTATTGCTACTCTTCCCTCCCTCCATCCCTTTCTTCCCAGTGGTTAGAAGGCAGTACTGCAGGCTAACTCTGCCAGCTATCAAGGTTGACTCAGCCTTCCCTCCTTCCAAGGTGGGTAAGATGAGGACCCAGATTGTTGGGGGCAAGAGGCTGACTCTGTAAACCATTTAGAGAGGGCTGTAAAAGCACAATAAAGTAGTATATAAGTCTAAGTGCTATTAGAACTTAAAATTACTTTATTGTCACTTTAAATGTACACTAATTGGCATACATTAAAATGAAATTGCATAGCATACAGCTCTCAAAGGGTCCCTAATATAAACATAAACATGACAAGATAAATAAATAAATACAAAATTATGCATGTACCCACACATATTATACAACAGTAATACTGCTATTACAATTGTTTTTTGCCATCTTCCTTTGCCATCTTCCCACAAGAGAAATCAATCGGGAAGCCCGGTTTAATGACTGTATAATTCACTTAATGGCTGCAACAGTTGGGTGTGACTTAACAACTGCCTTGTTTAGCAGTGGAAATTCTGGTCCCGGTTTTGATGACAAGCCCAGGAGTACTTCTATCTGAATTGAGTCCTCCTACCCTTTTTGAAACTCAAATTATTTGGACTGAAGCAGAGTTGATTTGTGCTTTTTCACTGTCAAAGTCTATATACTCCATCATGAATGTTCAAAAAGTTTCAACAGAGTTCTGAGTTGGATCCGGGCCGTTTTGATGGAACTGGGCTTCGATTCAGAAGTCTCTCACGTTGCTTGGAATGAGCCAATTCAGTTAAGAATTTGGAATTTGACCAACTCTGAAGCAGGACGGAGTGCTAAACTTGGATTCTGTGCATGCATCTTTGGGAGATAATATCTTGCAGAATCAAATCTAGGTTTACACAATTTGGTGCATTCCATTTTCCAGGCTTTTCTCCGTAGACGTATTTATGGGTTGCAGATCCTCTTCCTTCTTTCGTTAGGTCCTTTTTTTTGTCGGGCGTGAAGCAAAACTCTGCAGCACTTTCATTTGTTCTGCTACCAACATGACAATTTTGTGCTTCTGCAGATCTCAATGGCTTTATTCATTTTATACTTATGGGAAAAAAACCCTGGGTGGATAAAAATTAAAGTTTTTTTTTTAAAAATAAAAATAAAAAAATGGATTTTTAAAAAATTTTAATTGGATTTTTAAAAAAATTTAATTGGATTTTTTAAAAAATTTAATTGGATTTTTTAAAAAATTAAATTGGATTTTTGAATTATTTTTATCAATTTTACTTTAATAAAATGCTTTTGGAATAAAAATCTATCTTAAAGGTAGTTTTCTGTTTAAGATACATTAATGATTTAGTTTCTTCAGCAGGGAATGGAGCTTAGTTATGTAGCACGAGGCTGTACATTCAGCAATATTACATTTTGGGTCAACTCATTCAATGAATCCAAGCTCTGCAAGTTGAGATAACATGCACTGCATGGATGCATACACACAGCAGAGATGACAGTTGCTCTTTCAAAATTATGATTTAAATTGGATTGATCGGGTTCTAACTGTCAGGAAAGTTCTCCTTATTTCTAGGTTGCTTCTCTCCTTGTTTAGTTTCCACCCATTGCTTCTTGTTCAGCCTTATGGTGCTTTAGAGAATAGCTTGACTCCCTTTTCTGGGGGGCAGCCCCTGAGGTATTGGAAGAATCTGCTATCATGTAATCCCTCTTTTCATTAAACTAGACCTATCCAATGTCAGGGTTCCAATGGATGTCCTAATTAATTCATGAGCCTCGAGCCAAGTTTCAAAAGAAATCCAATTATTTATTAGGAGCAACATGTCGGCACTTTTCCCAAGTGCAGTTGTAATTTACTGCCCACCTATGACCCTGTTTCCCCCCTCCTCTCAGGTTGTATTATAACTCACATTCTCCAATGAAGCACTTTCACGGGCTGTAGAAAACACGCCTCTCCGGCTGGCTCTAGTAACCTGGGACACAATCTGGAGAAAGCTTTGCATAGAATGTGTCTCTGGTCATAGCAGCCAAACTGCTTCCTCAGATCTCCTCTCCTCCTTCTTATGGCAACTAGAGAGCAAGCTTGGAATGCTTTACAAGTTGACATCCAATTGCTGCAACTGTCCTTCATAGGTTTTAGCCTCCAGTCCCCTAATTCTCTTTGTTGCTCTTCTCTGCACTCTTTCTAGAATCTCAGCATCTTTTTTACATCGTGGTAACCAAAACTGGATGCAGTATTCCAAGTGTGGCCTTACCAAGGCCTTATAAACTGGTATTAACTCTTCATGTGATCGTCATAAAAGCCTTGGTATCTTCTTCTATAAACTCTTTGTATCCAACATTTCAACCACAGCTCGTCTTCTGAGTCCTGTATATAATAAAGGCTGTTTCAGTTGATCAATGTCTTTTTTTTTGTCACGTCAAGAAAAGCAACTGCTTTCTTGTTTCTCTGATTTATATTGTCAGTGGCATTCAAAGTATCTTTAATATTACCCCTCAGGCAACCCTTTTGAGATAAATCCACACTGATCAAGATGTACTACCTCAGCTAAAAGGTCAGTTCTGAATCAGGTGAAGTTAAAAGGGAAGGCAGAAACTTTGACTCGCCCAGCTCCAGGAGGAAAGGTGAGATATTATGTTCTTCACCAAGCGCTGAACTAAATCACGTTTGAAAGGATCAGGATGTTTATTGCAAGTCTGTCTATTGGGTTAGTCATAGTGGCTCAGTTGCCAAGAAATTTTTTATTTTATTTTTAAAAAAATTGCATGAGAAAAGGTGGGGGGGGGGGGAATCCCAAACTTAATTAATTTGGAGAACATTTATTGGCCTTTAATGGGAGCTGCGAGCCTAAATTCCTGAATCTTCCCCGTTGAAGTCATAACTTCTGGAGGCAAGTCGAACTCTTGACAATGGGCAGAGTTGCCTGCAATGCTGCATTCTAACCACTGTCCCACCAGGACTACAAGCAAACGAGGGAGAGAAGAAGGAGGAGGAGAAGGAGGAGGAAAAGGAGGAGGAAAAGGGCAATAGCACTTAGATTTATATAGTGCTTCCCAGTGCTTTGCAGCCCTCTCTAAGTGGTTTACAGAGTCAGCATCTTGCCATCAACAATCTGGGTCCTCATTTGACTGACCTCGGAAGGACTGATGGCAGAGTCAACCCTGAGCCGGTCAGGATCGAAGTGTTGGCAATGGGCAGAGTTTTCCTGCAATACTGCACTCTAAGCACTGTGCCACCAAGGCTACTTATAAGATTAAAAGAGAAAGTTAAAGAAGAGGAGGAGGAAGAGGAGGAGGAGGATGGCAATAGCACTTAGACTTCCTTGAGTCAGTCTGGATCAAACTCCTGGCAATGAGTTTGCCTGCAATGCTGCATTCTAGCCACTGTCTCACCCAGGCTCCTAGTGGACCTGCACAAGAAGTATTAAGCAATGTTATTGTAGGATTCATTTCGTCCCTCTTTCCAGCATCCAAGTTTGTGCACAAGAATACTCAGTGACTTGCGCTCAATTCCACTGATTAAATAGCTTCCTCTTTTGTAACTGTTGTATTGTTTCCATGGGAGTTTTTAATTGACATGCCTTCCCCATCTTGGGAAGGAAATATTATTTTGTTTTTTAGCCTCTCTGGGTCCTCCTCCTCCTCCTCCTCCTCCTCCTCCTCCTCCTCCTCCTCCTCCTCCTCCTCCTCCTCCTCCTCCTCCTCCTCCTCCTCCTCCTCCTCCTCCTCCTCCTTCCAATTGCCTTGTAATCCTTGGTGCTGAATTGTACTGAGCAGTGATTTACAATTTATAAATGTCTCCCTTAATTCCACATTATTTAGAAATCAATACTTAATTTGAATTGATTAAGTTTCGAGGCCCTTTAGATCTTTTATTAAGAAAAGGCTGGCTGTGTTCCTGGCATCTGAGCGTCAAGTTTCTCTTCTTAATGACCCACAAAAAGAATAAGGTAGAAAGAAGGAAGGAAGGAGGGGGAGAAGAAAGGGAAGAAGGAAGGAAAAGAAAGAAAGAAAGAAAGAAAGAGAGAGAGAGAGAGAGGGAAAGAGAAAGAGAAAGGAAGTAAGGAAGAAATGGAGGGAGGAATTAAGGAAGAGGGAGGGAGGACAGGAGAAGGAAGGAAGGAAGGAAGGACAGAAGGAAGGATAATTAACCAGTGGAACAGAAGTTTCCTTCAGAAGTTGTGGGTGCTCCATCACTGAAGGTTTTTAAGAAGAGATTGGACAGCTATATTGGAATGGTACAGGTTCTCCTGCCTGAGCAGGGGGTTGGACCAGAAGACCTCCAAGGTCCCTTCCAACTCTGTTATTCTATAACAAATCCCACTTTTGTTTCTGCAGAATGTCACAGGAATATACAATAGCTTGCACCATTCTGATCTTTCTCGGTAGGAGGGCATGTTGGCATCTGGATATATGCAGGGGTGGGATGCAATTTTTAAAACTACCGGCTCTGTGGGCATGGCTAGGTGGTCATGTGACTGAGTGGGCATGGTGGGGTGGGTTTTTTTTTGCCTACTGAGCCTCAGGGAAGCCTCCTGAGAGCAAAAACAGGGTGTGGGGGGCGCGCGCAGCACCCCCCTGCACCCTGTTTTTTGCCTCCTGGGCGAAGCAGTACAACAGCAAGTGGGGGTCAGCTGTGTCGTGCGATTTAGATGAGCTACAAAGCAAGAAATACAACAATTTCCTACTTTCCAGCTCATCTAAATTGTGCGACACAGCTGATTTTCAAGAAGCAGCTGATTGTTGGGGAAAAAAGGAAATACCTTGATCTTCGGAGCCACCAGTTCACCTGAACCAGGCCAAACCGATAGAATCCCACCCCTAGATATATGTTCCAAGGCCTTTGTGCATATTCTGCCATGTGCTGATCTGTAACAAATTTCTTGACTCCTTGTTCAATCAATCAATCAATCAATCAGAATAGGGCTAGAAGGAACCTTGGAGGTCTTCTAGTCCAACCCCTGCTCAAGCAGGAGTCCATACCATTTCAGATTGGTGGCTGTCTGGTCTCTCCAGAAACTCTCCATCCCTTCCATATCTTCTTTTTCAATATAAATTGGTATACAAAGAACATTGTTAACGTTATTAGGTATTATTAATTGCCTGGATACTCACTCAATTTCTCAATTGAGTATTGGAGGGATATGTAAGTAGCTATCAGATCCTGTCCTCACAACAGATGTATGATGTGAAGTTTAAGGAAATTGGATTTCTTATTTTTAAGGAAACTGGACTTCTTATTTTACAGATGTTTCAACATTGACTGGAAAAAAACAATGATTCTGGAAATGCTTATTTAAAGAAGAAATAGGCTTACATAATTAAATATGATTTTAATTATGCATACAAATTTTTATGCTTCTTTTCAAATGTAGATTATCTGAGGAAGGAATGGATTTATGGGTAAATATATTGCAAAGACATATAGGCTGGGAATAGATTTATCAGGAACGTTAATCCAGATCTCACTGTTCAAATTCAAGACACCATTTGCCAGCCAACCTGACTCAAATATTGATTTGTAAATATCGTGAAGTCTTCAATCAATTCGACTGAATTAACTTTTCCTATGATATTTCTGAATGCAAACCAGTGAGAAGCACATGCATTCCTTATAAATTAATAATTGTTTTTTTTTTTTTTAAGTAGGCAAAGCAAAAATGAGGAATTCCATATAGGTTCTAATTCAGGTAGTCTGAACATCAGAAAATGCGCAACAAGTAAACAGAATGCAGAAACGTATATATAGATAGTCCTGTCATGCCCCTGTTGGAATCTGATTCAGAGAAGGAGGCCGAGCAGCTGACAGGGAGTGGGAGTGTGGCTCTGTTGACTGTGGAAGGGCACAGTCCGGCTGGGCAGAGCAGGGGAGAGGTAAGACAGAGGGAGTTGAGAGCAGGGCAGAGGGAGTTCAAAGGAAGACCCAGGCCCACCCTATCCTCATCCTAGGGCATTCAGGGAGGAATGGAGAAGGGAGCAACATGAGTTGTGTGGCTTAAGGGGGAGGAAAGGGTCCTGATTCCCTTCATTAGCTGCAGCTGGGAACACTGTGTTTAAAAAGGGAAGCTGTGCACAGCAAAGTTGTTGGGAGAAAATCATGAATTTATCTGGTATTGTTGAGGCTTATCTGTGTTCCTGGTGTCTTCCCAATTGTGTGTATTTTGCTGGGCTTTCAAGTATGTAATTCCTTCTCCTGCCCTGTCAAGTTAATTGCTGCAGCGTGGTTTGTTTGGATTTTTAGTTAAAGTTTTTTTGGACTTTGTTTTTGGATTGAATTTCCTTCACTTAAAGGCTGTTCCTGGGAGAGTTTTTCTCCAGTCGAAAATAACCTGGGGGGCAAAGTTGGAGATAATAAAGGGACTCTTCTTGCTTAGGAGTAAGTCTTTGCTGGCACAGCCTCTTGGAGCAGGAGGCCTTGCAGGCTCCCAAAGACTCCTTTCTGGTGAAGTTTGGGGGAGAGAAAGAAAGACTTTTGCTGATTTCAAAAGCAGAAGAAGAAAGAAGCAGAAAGAAACAGCCCAATGGCCAGGCCAGGTGCGTGGGGTGCATGGGGCAAGTTCCCCCCCTCACCCTTTCCGCCCTCCCCTCATACCTCGTGTTGTTCACAATGCAAGCTCGTTGCAAGCCTTCTGTTCCCATAGGCCATGTGGGTGGCACAGCCTTGTGTCCCCGCACAGCCTGGATTAATTGCTTTGGGGGTGACATTCCTCTGGGGACCAAAAAAATTTTCTCAAGGAACGTCAGTGGTCCCTGGCCCACCAGTTGGTGATCACTGTTCTAGTCCAACCTCCTGCCCAAGCAGGAGATCAGGTGTGGTCTTACTAAGGCTTTGTAAAGTGGGACAGATACTCCACACGATTTTGAGCCTACGCCTCCGTTTAGACAAGAATTTCCCCCTTGTGGAAAATCTCAAGTTGCAACGGCAGGAAGGGGGATGCGAAGGGGGCAATTCCACTTTTCCTGTTCTCTCACATTGTTCTTGGATGGCTCACAGCTAGCCGGAGGTAAAAGACAACTAAAATGTACAACTAAATTACAACTGCTTATGAAGCAGTTAAAAAAAAAAAAAAAAAAAGCCGTCTTAACTTTGTGACTCCAATGACTCTTTGCACACATGCCTCAAGGTTACTGTTATGCTACAAAAAGCACACCAGAGAAATTGATCTCCCAGTGTTTCCTGCTTGAACGAACGTGGCGACTATCAGATTGCATACAAAACCAACAAATAAATAAATAAATAAATATCGCAGGAGGATCAGAAAGTCCTTGCAAATTTCCAGGGCTTCAGTGGTGGGATTCAAATGGTTTTACTACCTGTTTGGTGGGATTGGTGGGCGTAGATTGGTGGGCGTGGCTTGGTGTGGTGCTTGCCTAACGCTGGCATGCAGCTTCCCGCACACCAGCTGAGACATGCAGCCCCAATCAGCTGAGAGGAAAAAAAGAAGAGAAAAGCACAGGGGTGGCTGGGAGGGCCGATTTGGCCCTTTTCTCTTCTTTTTCCACTCAGCTGATTGTCAGAATTTTTTCCCCTCCTCTCAGCTGATCATCGGAGGCTTTTTTTATGCCGGTTCAGGGGAATAGGTCCGAACCAGTAGCAATACCACCAATGCAGGGCTTGATGCCTTCCCAAGGGATTGGCCTGCTTGTCACAATATTACACTGGAGGCCTCCCCTTTGTAACATGTTTCCTCAGAAACACGTCTTATATGTTTTTTACCACCCCAAAAGGCACCAGGTCTTATTTTGGGGGGGATGCCATCCACTGACTAACCTCACTTGCGCCCCTCGTCCCCAGCCTCCTTTTCACTGTCAGAGGCCTTCAGGAACTTTTTCTTCTGTGGCTGTCAAGGTTTTCCCGAAGGCCTCTGTAGGGGATAATGGAGCTCTGGATCGATCTGGAGCTTTGTTCTCAGCTCCAGAGGCTTTCAAGAAAGCCTGGTCAGCCTTGCCAACTGCAGAAGAAATGGGCCGGTCAGGCGTGTGTGTGGCCTAGCTACAACTGTCTGAAGTTAAGTAGTAGGACAGCTCCACTCTGCCATCCCCACCCTAACTTAATTTTTACCCATTCACTCTAGAGAGGGCGGGATCTTAATTAGGGCTTATTTTGGGGGGTAGGGCTTATGTTGGGTTCATGTGTAAAAATCAAGCTAGGACTTATTTTCAGGGTAGGTCATATTTTCAGGGAAACAGGGTACCTTACAGGGAGTTCTCGACATATGACCAATGTCAGTCTGTGCTCCCTTCAAAATCCAAGAAAGAAATACTCAGACTCCATGGGTTAGAGCAAAGTTATCCTTTTACTGGAAAATAAAGTGAAAACTACAGATTTAATTCCGAATCTGAGAAATTGGCACGCAGATCACATATACAAAGGAATGGAAATGCTTCCACCTCCCAAAGTCCAAATGACTCTTCCAATTAAAAGTTCTGAATATGATCATGTGGCCATCTCCAGGTGGTGATGAGGCTTCTGTCCATTGACCTTGACATATTTTGATAAAAGTTCGCAGTTGCGCAAAGGGGACAGAAGCGAGCCAAGAAATGGAAAGTTAAAGACAGGAATCCCCCTCCCCTTTGCTACCCACAGCAAAGGAATGCAAAACACCTCCAGCTTTCTTCCCCTCCAAATTCCCCCCTCCCTCTGTTGCTAATGACAGCCAAAAGAAATAGATTGGCATAACAGCAGAGAAGATGCAATAGTTAGGATGCAGAATATATATATTATGGAAGATATCTTGAGGCTGACAACCACAATTAAGACCAATATATCTGTGGCTAAAATGAGATGGTTGTTAAGTGAATTCAGCCCCCATTTCACTAGCTTTCTTGCTGTATTTGCTAAAGTGAATCACTGCAGTTGATAAATAAGCAACCCAGTTGTTAAAGTTGGCTTCCTTGTTGACTTTGCTTGCTTGTCCAAAGATGGAGATGGTGTAGTAAGGGTGAAAAATGATCCTGAATCACCTTTTTCAGTGCTGTTGTAACTTTGAATGGTCACCGAGTGAATTGTTGTAAATTCAGGACTACCTGTACAAACTTATTCTTGTTTTCCCTCTTTAATCTAAGTGCCTGAATTTAAAATGCCTTTATTTTTTATTAGTAAAAGAATGGGCATCTCCTTGTTGATTATTAAACTGTGCCTGGCAATATTCCTGCTACATAGATGTCACTTTTCCTTTTAACATCTGGAGAATTAAAGCGGAAGTTGCATGCTGTAAAGCATGCTTTCTGCTTCCAGTTTGATTTCCAAAAACGCTTCATTCCCTTCTTCTGATAATCTCTCCCACTTGTGCGAATGATGGGAAGATGCTATCATCATCGTCGTCGTCATCATCATCATCATCATCATCATCTTTTAATGATCCCATAATCCCTTGCATGGTGGAGTCTGGGCATCTGAATATAGCTAGCAGAGTGTTTTACTGGCTGGATGCCCTTCCTGTCACCAGTGCAGAGTTTTGTTCAGCAGATGTATTCTCATTGTGCCCAGAGAGAGAAATAGCTGCCTCTGCCTAGGATCAAACTCACAGCCTCCTGATTGTGAGGTGAGAGCTCCACTTCTAGGCCACTCAATGCGGGAAGACGCTATGTAGTCCTGAAAAATTAGATGAAGGGGCTTGTGGAATGTGCCTTTGACTGTGAGAATTACCTACTAAGGCAACAGCCAAAAAATGTTTTTAAAGTTTTTATATATACATTGCCCTGTAAATGTTGTTTATCCCTGCCCTAGTACATCCTAGAAACATTGGTGAAGATGCAATACCAGATATCAATCAGGATAGAGCTGGGAGGGGCATTGGAGTTCTTCTAGTCCAACCTCTGCTCAAACAGGAAACCCCGCACCACTCCAGACAGCTGTGATGACCCAGGGTGGGATACAAAATAAACACAGTCACAAAAACAGGTGAAGCCCCTTTTATTCCTTCACTTTGCTTCTAAGCTCCAAATATCCTTGACTGGAGACAAAAAACTCCCACACAAACAGTTACAAGAAGGATGAAAAAAGCAACACAAACCAGGCAAGATAAGGGCTGGAGGACATCCACAGATAACAGAACATATACTGGGAAGGATGCTAAACTTAGAGAGGAACCATAAACTAGAAATATTTCCATGCTTTTTTTCCAGCTCTCGCCTGTACGCATGTTCATCCTTTTATTCAGTTGTCACAGCTGCAGCCATGAAGAGGATCAAGGATCCCTCTCCTCCCAAGTAGACTATGTCTCTCCCTTATTCTCTCCTCCCTGTGTGCCCTAGAATGAATAGGGGATGGGCCTGGGTCCTCCTCTGACTGCCCAACCAGCTTCTGCCCTTCCCCAGCCTCCTCCACAATCTCTGGAGCCACACTTCCACTCCCTGTCAGCTGTTCCTCCTCTCCCTCAGAGTCAGTCTCCACCAGGGGCATAGCTTTCCAGTCTCTTCTTAAAAGCCTCCAGTACTGAAGCACCTACAATTTCTGGAGGCAGGTTGTTCCTCTGATTGATTGTTCTCAGGTGTAGCTGAATTCTCAACTGGCTAAAGAAATACAGCTTGATATTTTTGCTTATTGAAAAATGTCACTCTTCCCAAACCACAATATGTCTTAAAAAACACCCAAGAGTTTCTTCTATTTCCTCACTTCTGAGCCCTGCAAGAATTTCTCTGTTTTCACATTCTGTCCAAACATACATACATACGTGTGTGTGTGTGTGTGTGTGTGTATGTATATATGTCTGTCTATCTATCTATCTATCTATCTATCTATCTATCTATCTATCTATCTATCTAATGTTAACCAAAGATATTTAAAAGATATTTAGCAGAGTGATGGCACAGGAGAAAAAAAACACACCCTATGATGCCAGTTCAAGATGCTAGTTCAAATCCATTCTCAACCCTGGAATCATATGGATATTTATGGATAGACCCAGGGGTGGGATTCAAAAATCCCAGCAACTGGTTCGCTGCCCAGTTGATGGATGGGCGTAGCCATAGTGGACATTTGCCTACCAGAACTTCTGGGACGGCTGTTTCTTGCCTTCCCCAGAGTCCAGAGGCTTCCCTCAGGCTTCTGGGAGAGTGAAAATGGCCTCCCCTGGAGTCCAGAGGCCCTCTGAAAGCCGGAAACATGCCCGTTTCTGGACTTCCGGGAGGCCTGCTTTTTGCCCTCTCAGAGCCTCCACCGGGATCCTGCACTTACCTGCATCCAAAACAGTCCATGTGGAGACTCCTGGGAGGTGAGGGGCAGGGTGGGTGGAACCAGACAGTCAGTTCAACTACCAGTTCGTTTTTAACATCTGCTTTGTCTGAACTGGCCCGAACTGGCTGAATCCCACCTCTGGATAGACCCTTTCCCAAGATATCAAACAGATAGAGATTCCCAAGTGTGATGCCTTTGCTACTAGAGGAAAAATGTCGTGTCTCTGTTGGAATCTGATTCTGAGGGGAAGGTCGAGCAGCTGGCAGGGAGTGGGAGTGTGGCTCTGGTGGCTGTGGAGGAAACTGGGGAGGGGCATAGTCTGGCTGGGCATTCAGAGGAAGACCCAGGGCCATTCCCTCTTCATCCTAGTGCACTCAGGGAGGAACGGAGAAAGGAACAACATGGCTTATGGGGATTATGAGGGAGGAAAGGGCCCCGATTCCCTTCATTAGCTGCAGCTGGGAAAACAGGATTTAAAAAGGGCGTTTGTGCACAGCCCCTTGCTGGAAGCAAAGCATGAATTATATTTGTTTGTCAAGTCTTATCTGGGTTATGGTGTCCTCCCAACTGTGTGTGTTTTGTTATCTTTTGAAGTCTGCAATTCCTTATCCTGCCCTGTCTCGGTATTTGCTCCAACATGATTTGTGTTGGTTTTTATTTATAATTTATATGTACTTTGGGTTCAGACTGAATTTCTTCCCTTTAAAAGGGGAGAGTTTTTTCTCCAGCTGATGATAAATGGACATTGGGGGCCAAGTTGGAGGAATTAAAGGGACTTCACCTACTTTTGTGACTTCGTTGCTTTTGTGCTTTTGGACCCTGGGTCATCACAAAAAGGAAAACAAACACACCAAGCAAACTATTCATTATTCTACTTCTGCCTATTCCACACACTTCCACACACAAGAGCAGAAAGGAAGGTGCATATGGATCTTCTTTCAACTAGCCTTAAGCATGCTTGAAAGCATGGCTTACATGTATTTATTGCCCTAAGTGTAAAGGAACATGATGGAGTTTCAACTACGTGACTCTAACTCAAAGGGAGATCTTGAAAATTGTCACCAAGAATATAGACACACTCCTCCAAAACGCAAAAGGGGAGGGGAAAAAAAGCTTTATTCCAAATTAGATAATCTAACCTGATATTTCTTATGCTGGCAAGCAACAGCTTGCTGAGTTTTCAGACAGATATTTTTTTTTATCTTTCCCAGAAATAAAATCTGAGATCTGACTTTCCTAGAAATTATAGGAATTGAATTGAATCTTCTGCAACTAAGAGGCTGTACTACTAAAGTAAACTACTAACCCCACTAACCTACTTTTCAGCTCCATTCTCCTTTGCAGGGCAACAAAAGAAGACCCAGCCAGTCAGCCGGGACTCAGGAGGTAGAGAATAGATGGGGGAAGGGCCAAGTAGAGGTGGGATTGGCTGGTTATTTGAACTACTCAAAATTTCTGCTACTGGTTCTCCGAACTACTCAAAATTTCCTCTACCGGTTCTCTAGAACTAGTCAGAACCTGCTGAATACCATCTCTGGACTGACCCTTTTCTCACAACAGTTATATACTGTATATTGAAAACATTTTAGAATGAAAAAAATAGGCAAGACAGTATTTAAAATGTAAGAGAAGGTAAAGGTTTCCCTGTCCAGTTGTGTCTGACTCTAAGCAATGGTTTTAATCTCTGTTTTTTTGGCCAAAGGAGCCAACAATGTCCAAAAACAATTTCCAGCGGTGTCCAAAGACAATTTCCATGGTCATGTAGCCAGCATGGCTATATGCCAAAAATACACAGAATGCTGTTATCTTCCCACCAAAGTGGTACCTATTTATCTAGTTACATTTGCATGCTTTTGAACTGCTAGGTTGGCAGGAGCCAAGGTGAGGATGGAAACTCACCCCATCATGCACTTGGGTCTCAAACCCAAGCTGTCAGTTGATAAGCTCAGCATTTTTAACCGCTGAGCCATCGCACCCTTAACAGTATAACATAACTTTGTAATTAATAATCATTTTATAAAAAGGAGAAAGAAAAAGAATGAAATAATACTTGGGAATGTACGATGTACTTTGCAAGTAAGAAGCTAAGAAATTACTTTGTTTATTTATTTTTAAAATGCTTAGTTTCTTATCCTATAGCTTATTGTCAGTCGGAAACGTAAAATGTTAATCAGCTTTTTCTAAGGTGTGTCTTTCACACATGTATCTACATAAATATTCATATAATGTTCATGATTGGATAATGAAATTGAATAATATGAAAAAAATGTTCATAAATCTTGGATCGAATTTTCAACTATTGATTTTATTCTACATGTATAACAGGATAGACATAGCATCTTCTCCTTGGTGGGATTTATTTTGTGTCATTCTATATTTCACCACCCAAAAATATGATTTATGCAGGATTTATGGAAATTAATGGGAGCTATTTATCTGTAGACACAATTGGATTTTTACTACTTCAAAATAATAATAATAATAATAATAATAATAATAATAATAATAATAATAATAATAATAATAAAGTTCTGAGCATGGGCGCAAGGAACGGAGACAAGCTAGTGAACAGTGAACTTCAACTCTTTATTAATCATCATGAACAGAGCAAAACCTTAGGGCAGCAGCAGCCCTTTTATAGGGCAGGCTGCTGACCTATTAGCCAATGAGAACATGGAAGTGTTAAACCCTTAAACCAATGAGAGTGGCTCATTAACAGTCAATCAGATTCTCCAGAATGGACCAATCCGATATCGCTATTATCGGCCAATCAGAAGGGCAGGATTAGAACCCTGCTTTTTCTTTAAGCTTTGTTAAAACTTTATTTAAACACTTTTATTAGTTCATGACAATAATAATAATAATAATAATAATAAAAAACACATCTGATTACCAGCGCAAAATTTACCAAAGAATAAACAGTTCCTTTCCTTCACTCTTAGCCACAAGGATGGTTGTTTAAATATTATCTCATTTCTTCAGCACTTTATTATTTACCCATTTTTAAAAAGCCATAATTACTTTTCTTCTGAATTTCTCCCCCTTACACCGCAAACAACAATAATGGCATTAAATTACTGAATTCATTTATGTGTAATTGTGTATTTAGTTTTTTTAAATGCACTATTTGGAAGGTATATCTGGTGACTGCTGGTTTTCCCAACAACATGAGCAAATCTAATATTAGGGAAATATATTATACAGACACTATGCCGTCTCATTAATGTTATTTATTGTATGGCGAAACCTCATTAAAAGGTATCCTGATTTTTTTAAAAAAATGCATTACCAGGAATGCTCGTTCTCTCCATTTTTATTTTTTCTTCTAAGAGAGAAATGGCTTTTATTGTATTGCTTTATCATAGCCAAAATGGCTACTGTACAGGTGTGTGTACATGGGGTAAGGAGGAAAAAAAAGTAATTAATCTCCTAACTAATGCAACCCCCCATTATAACAAGTGGTTAGAAGGCTGTTTACTTTCTTCCTTTATCTCAACCAACCATTAATTCTTTGCTTCTTTCCCCATCAGAGGGAAGAACGCTTATTTTTTAGCTGACATTTGCATTTTAAACACTAATAATGTGCTTTTAGGGATCAAGGATGAGTGAAACCTGAGGTGCAGAAGTCACAAATAGTCCAATTTAAGAAGCCATGTTGCTCTTTTTTTAAAAAAAAATAAATTTTATTGATTTTACAATTAAAACAGACCAACAACACATACATAAATGTAAGAGAGAAAAAGAAAAGAAGAAAGGAAGAAGAAAATAGAAAGAAAAAGATAGAAAACTGTTGTGTATGTACCATAGTTAATAAAGTATGAGCTTGAGGTAAAGTGCAGGGTTCTGGCCCTGCACTTCTGATTGGCTATTAGGCAGCCAGATCGGATTGGTTAGTTCTGAGGAATCCGATTGGCCCTTAACAGAGAATTCTTATTGGTTAAAAGAGCTAGCGTTCATAGCTCATATTGGACAATTCTCACAAGGGTTGCCTATATAAGGCAGAGTCACTGTTGTTGTTTTGAGAAGTCACTATGCAAATAAAGAGCTGAAAGTTCACTATTCAGAGGCTGTCTCCATTTACTCCGACCCATGTTCAGTACTTAACACTGGCGACGAGAATGGGATGTGGAGACGTCTGAACTGAAGAAGCCAGGAAGCAATACCGAGCACGTGATAGACGACGCCAACAACGGAACTATGTCCGGTGGCATCGTACCACCCGCTCCGTTCGATCCGAACCAAGAGGATTGGGAATCCTACATGGATTGCTTCCAAATGTTTCTCGAAATGAATAACTTGAAGGACGCCACACCAGCAAAGAAAAGGGTGCTGTTCCTGACGCATTGCGGCCCAGCTGTATTTAAGATGGCTAAATCACTCACCAAACCTCGAGAAGTGAAAGCCATGAGCTGGGACGACCTCGAACCCATCCTGAGAGACCATTACGCGCCAACCATGCCTACGCTCGTGAGACGCCATGAGTTTTATCAGAGGAACCAATTTAAAGGGGAAAGCGTGGCTGATTTCGTGGTGGACGTCCGAAATTTAGGGGGCCTCTGTGGGTTCGCCGATTTAGAAGAGGCACTAAGAGATCGAATAGTTCTGGGACTAGATGCACTAGGCCTGCAAAGCAAGCTGATGGCGAAAGGTGACATCAGCCTTGCCGACGCCATCGCCGAAGCCATCGCCGAAGCCACGGCAGCAGAGGCGACTAAAAAGTCGGCTGCACAGCTACGGCGAAGCCGCACTCCGGTACCACCACCAACAAGCGACATTTTATCCAAGCCTGAAGGACAGCTCGTGACAACGCACCACGAGGACCTCTCTTCGTTGTCAGACAGCGACGAAGAAGGGGTCCATCGACTGCGGTCCGACCGGGACCCTCGCCCGAAGCCCTTACATCCTTGCGCTGGCTGTGGAGCAAACCATGCCAGGTCCGAATGCAAATTCCGCGACGCACTCTGCCATGAGTGCGGGAAACGAGGCCACATCGGACGGGTCTGCCGCAGCTTACCAGGATTCAGCCAGGCCTCAAAAGGGGCTAACTATCGCCAATCAACAGGAAACCGTCCTGTAAGGCGAGAGCCAGTAAATCACTCCTACAGAAATCGAGCTTTGCAGAGAGAAGAGGCTCACCATACTATCACTATCGGTCATGCCTCGGCTTTAGACACGAAGAAAATCCGAGTCACGGTAGCCATCGAGAACCAGCCTTGCCACATGGAGGTCGACTCGAGATCGTCCCTCTCGATGGTGTCCTGGAAGACACTCAAGCAACTCATCCCCACAATTCTACACCAAGATCTCCAATTTCAACGCCTCATCCTCAAGGACTCCCAAGGGAACGGAATCCCCGTTGTCGGGTCCTGCCGAGTCTGAGTCTCCTTCAAGAAGCATACAGCGTACTTACCTCTAACGGTCATCGATAGAGATAGGCCTAGCCTACTAGGCCTCCAATGGTTCGCGCCACTCGGCATTGAAGTGGCCGGCGTGAACCGAGTCGGTGGTTGTGAGTGGGAGGAAGACCTTATCTCTGAGTTCAGCGACGTCTTCGCGGACAGCTTAGGCGAGTATAAGGGGACCCCGATCTCATTCAGTCTAGATCCAAAAGTAGCTCCCATTCGCTTGAAGCCCCGTCGAGTTCCGTTCGCTCTTAAAGCAAAAATCGACGAACAACTCGACAAGCTAATTGCTCAAGGGGTGTTGAAGCCCATCGATCACTCTCCATGGGAAACCCCTATTGTAACACCCATTAAGCCAGACGGGTCAATCCGAATTTGTGGGGATTACCGGGCCACATTGAACCACGCCCTACAGCAGAATGCGTATCCAGTTCCGGTGGTGCAGCACCTCCTCCATTCCTTGTGGGGCGGGAAGGTTTTCGCTAAATTAGATTTAGCTCAAGCTTATCAACAATTACCAGTGGATGAAAAAACGGCTCAAGCCCAAACAATTGTAACACACAGAGGTGCCTTTAAATGTACCCGATTACAATTCGGAGTTAGTGTAGCCCCGGGGATCTTCCAGAGCCTTATGGAAAGGTTATTACAAGGAATCAAGGGCGTGGTCCCTTATTTTGTGACGTATTAATTGCAGCCCCTACCAAAAAAATCTTACAGGACCATTTGAAATGCGTCCTAAAATTTTTTCAAGAGGCCGGACTTAAGGTGAAAAAATATAAATGTCAATTGTATACTGACAATGTTGAATTTCTAGGGTACCGGATTGATAGCCAGGGCATTCATCCTACCGAGAGTAAATTAAAAGCGATCAAAAATGCTCCCAGGCCACGCAACAAGGCTGATCTCCAGGCGTTCTTAGGCCTCATTAATTTCTATAATGTATTTTTACCGCACAAGGCAACTGTCGCTGAACCGTTACACCGATTATTAGATAAGAAAGCATTGTGGCTATGGGGTTACCGGGAAGAGCAAGCGTTCCGGAATGTTAAAAAACTGCTCACATCTGACTCTGTACTTATGCAGTATAACTAGACTTTGCCGTTAGTTATAATCTGCGATGCATCGCCCTTCGGGGTGGGCGCCATTTTGAGCCATGTACTGCCTAATGGGAACGAAGCCCCTGTTGCATACTTTTTGAAGACTCTTTCACAAGCAGAGCGGAACTATGGACAAATTGATAAAGAAGCCCTCGCAATCGTTTCAGCTGTAAAAAAATTTCATGAATATGTGTATGGAAGGACATTTACCATTATAACTGACCACAAACCGTTGCTAGGGATAATAGCCGGGGACAAGCCAACCCCCTACATATTATCCCCTAGAATGACCCGATGGTCAGAATTCCTAGCTGCTTATAATTATCGCCTGCAATATCGCCCGGGGAAAGCCATTCCCCATGCCGACGCATGAAGCCGAGCACCACTTCCCGAGACTCTCGACGATCCGGCACCAACGGCAACCACGTTGCAGATCGAAACACTCAACTCACCGCCTATGACCGCCTGAAACATCGCAAGAGAAACCAAACGAGACCACACCCTAGCTCGAGTCCTAGGCTGGGTAGAACGTGGATGGCCATTGGACCAAGTACCAGATGACTTCGCACCATTCAAATCTCGACAGACTGAACTTTTTTCCCAAAAAGGCTTTATCATCTGGGGCAATAGAGTCGTTGTCCCAGAGCGACTCCGGAAGACGCTGCTGCAAATTCTGCATGAGGGCCATCCCGGCATCGTGCAAATGAAGGCACTTGCACGAAGCTACGCATGGTGGCCGGGCATGGACCGGCAAATCGAGCAGTGGGTTAAAGCATGTTCCAATTGCCAACAAGTCAGCAACGCCCCACCAAAACCATGCCTACTGAATGGGAGACGCCACCTGGACCCTGGTCCAGAATCCACCTGGATTTCGCGGGGCCAACCAAGGGCTATACCTTCCTGCTGACAGTCGATGCATACTCCAATTGGTTACAAATTCATCGTATGATGGCTACGACCTCCGAGGCGGTGATCAAGATTCTAAACAGACTCTTTGCAACCCACGGATTGCCAGATGTCCTGGTGTCCGATAACGGGCCACAGTTTACGGCACTAATGTTCGAGCAGTACCTCGCTGACCGCGGCATCCGCCATGTGCTCACCTCGCCTGCGCACCCTGCGACCAATGGCCGAGCTGAACACATGGTCCAATTTGTTAAAAAGACTTTGCAAAAAGTGGACTATGACAATATCGATGACAAGGTCAACCAAATTCTCTTTTTGCAACACATAACTCCACATAGCGTCACCGGCAGAACTCCCGCCGAACTACTGATGGGACGAAGACTCCATTCCCACCTCAACCGGTTGCACCCTGCTTACGAACCGGAAAAGCCAATAGGATCCAGTGGCCACTGTCGCACTTTCCAGGTAGGAGACCTCGTTTACGCACGGAACTTATTGGGTGACCCGTTATGGATAGAGGCGACAGTAGTACGAGTGACCGGCCCGAAATCCTACGTAGTGAAATGCTGTGACAATAAACTGTGGAAATGGCATATCGACCAATTACGGTCACGACTCACAACGGCCAGTCAACCATGACCAAACCGAGAGGGGGGGAGGTACGGAAGAAGATGAAGTTTCAGGGAATCTGCTCAAAGGGAGCGACGAACTAAGTGATACTCAGGAAATGGAGCAGGAAGGAGAAACGTTTGCACCGCAAGAAATTGCAGCTGAGCAAGAAGCAGAACCACTGCCAAACAACAATCTACCTCAACAGGATTGCAACCAACCAATCCAACGAAAATCCGAAAAAGTTAAAAGACAACTGTCCTACCTAAGGGACTATATAACTACACCGTAATTAAGAAGCCAGGGGGAAGGGGTGTTGTGTATGTACCATAATTAATAAAGTATGAGCTTGAGGTAAAGTGCAGGGTTCTGGCCCTGCACTTCTGATTGGCTGTTAGGCAGCCAGATCGGATTGGTTAGTTCTGAGGAATCCAATTGGCCCTTAACAGAGAATTCTTATTGGTTAAAAGAGCTAGTGTTTATAGCTCGTATTGGACAATTCTCACAAGGGTTGCCTATATAAGGCAGAGTCACTGTTGTTGTTTTGAGAAGTCACTATGCAAATAAAGAGCTGAAAGTTCACTATTCAGAGGCTGACTCCATTTACTCTGACCCATGTTCAGTACTTAACAAAAACAAAAACATTTTCATCTTCAACAGTTTGTGAGACCTCCTTTTTAATCCTTATTTTATGCCATATACACACTTAATCCTTACATATATCTGTATATCACTACTATGGTTCTATCCTATCCTCTTTTGCCTTTTAATGTGAAATCTATTTTTGGTCTATCCATTTGTACCAGCAGTTCCAGCTATTGTAGTATATTGAAGTGTCTTTATTTTTTGGTGCCAAGGTTAATTTGTCCATTTCTGCACAACTTGAAATTTTTTGAATAATCATCTCCTCTGATGGAACATGAGGCTGTTTCCAACATTGTGCAAAAGCCAATCTGGCCGCTGTCAAAATATGTATTATTATATATTTCACTTTTTTGGTATTTGTTTATCAAAGATCCCTAATAGAAAGGACTCTGGTTTGAATTTGATCTGTTCTCTTGTTATTTCCTCCAGCCAATTTCGAATTTTCTGCCAATATTTTTGAGATTCTATACAGGACCACCACATATGGAAGAAGGTTCCCTCTTTTTTTTTTGCATTTTCAGAAATTTGGACTCATATTGTGGTGCATCTTCACTAATCTCGAAGAAGGAAGGTGCCATCTGTAGAACATTTTATAGGCATTTTCTTTGTATGCAACCGATTTTGTAATTTTATTATTTCTAGCCCAGACCTTTTCCCATTCTGTTATGGTGATACTACGTCCTATATTCCTACTCCAGGCTATCATGTTCCCTTTTACAATTTCTTCTTCTAATTCTACTTCTAATAAATAATTATAAAATTTTGTTATTTTTTTTTTGCCTGATCCTAATAAAATTTTGTCTAATTGCTGGAGTTTATTGTTAATTCCAAATTCTTTCTTGTCCTGTTTATATCTACTTTGAATTTGAAGATATGCCCACTGATCAATTTTTAGTCCCCGATCTTGAAGTTCTTGCCGCGATTTCAGATTTCCTTGCGTATTTCTATCTATCTATCTATCTATCTATCTATCTATCTATCTATTTATCTATCATGTATCTATCTATCTATCATGTATCTATCGATATTTCTATATTTCCATCTATATCTATCTATCTATCTATCTATCTATCTATCTATCTATCTATCTATCATGTATCTATCTATCTATCTATCTATCTATCTATCTATCTATCTATCTATCTATCTATCTATTTATCTATCATGTATCTATCTATCTATCATGTATCTATCGATATTTCTATATTTCCATCTATATCTATCTATCTATCTATCTATCTATCTATCTATCTATCTATCTATCTATCTATTTATCTATCATGTATCTATCTATCTATCATGTATCTATCGATATTTCTATATTTCCATCTATATCTATCTATCTATCTATCTATCTATCTATCTATCTATCTATCTATCTATCATGTATCTATCTATCTATCTATCTATCTATCTATCTATCTATCTATCTATTTATCTATCATGTATCTATCTATCTATCATGTATCTATCGATATTTCTATATTTCCATCTATATCTATCTATCTATCTATCTATCTATCTATCTATCTATCTATCTATCTATCTATCTATCTATCTATCATGTATCTATCTATCTATCATGTATCTATCGATATTTCTATATTTCCATCTATATCTATCTATCTATCTATCTATCTATCTATCTATCTATCTATCTATCTATCTATCTATCTATTTCTATCTGTCTATCTATCTGATTGAAAAGCAGAATGGAAAAAAACTCCCCAAAGAACAAAAAACAAAGGAGAAAAACCAAAATGCTGTTAACTAACCCACTAACCCCAGAACTAGGAGAACGTCCAGGTCTTTGGCGTTGCAAGAAGTTCCCCGGGTGGGAGGAATACAGATCTCCCAGAGGGTATTGTTCCACGCAGCGGGAGTCCTCTCCAAGTGGGAATGCTTCCTAGGTTGCAAAAGTGGACATGAGGGAAAAAATAATAATCCACGCACAGCTACCCTGCTGTGAAGCTCCAGAGGGGTTGAAGGCCCTGACGGAAATGCTCGCTCTCAATATTCTGAGCCTGAACCAACAGATTTACAAAGTGAATAATTGCTTAAGATAGGGAGCTACAGCGGAACATTGCTTGCTCGTGATTTGTGAGGAATTCAGTTCAAGGTATTTAGGAGTTTCATGGCTGTTTTTGTGTTGATAATGCGAATAAAAATATTCATTAACTTTTTAAGTCTAGGCAGAGGATAAAGTGAGTGAAAATGAGATGGTAAATGTCACCTGGGGAAAACAAGCCAACAACCAGCCCAAAGATGCCAGGTATTTTATTTGCAAGGAACGTGCGAAAATTGCAAGAGGGGAAACCATTTTTTGGCATCCAAACGAAGGGAAGGAATGTGGAGTCCTCGGTGTTTGTCCGAGCTTGGCTCTTTCCCAGCTAGGTCTCTGCCTAGAGCATGGGTTGGACTAGAAGACTTCCAAAGTCCCTTCCAGTTCTGTGATTCTAAGCTGGGGTTGAGTATGGGGCAGGGGTGGGATTCAAATCTCTTAACAACTGGTTCTGTGGCTGTGGCCTAATTTGTGGGTGTGGCTTGTGGTCATGTGACAGGGTGGGTATGGCTTGCTGACTGGGCATGGCTTATTGATCATGAGTGGGTGAGCGTGGCTTGCATGTAAATATTATCAATATTTATGTAAATATTGCATATTTTTAAATTTAAAATTTGCTTGCCAGCAAACTTACAAAATTAACTCGCAACATGTATGTAAATATTGAATTTTTTATATGTAAATATTGATTTTTAGTCCTAAGGAAGGTTCAGGTCTGCTTTTAGATTAGCTAGAAAGCAAGAAAATCCAACCATTTCCTACTTTCTAGCTAATCTAACTCTCCTGGCACAGTGGAACAGCTGATGGTTGGGGGGAAAATAAATAAAAATAGCAACTTATCAAATGCAGGCAAGTTTGATGGTACGCATGCCAGGTAAGGAGTGAGTGGGCAGGGAGTGGAGTGGAGGGGCCGGCCAGTGGTGCGATTTGCCGGTTCTACAAATTGTGCAGAATCATAACAACCGGTTCTTTATGGGGTTTGCTCTCTGTTTATATACAGCAGTTTAGTTGGTGAGGTGTGATTTTTCTCTTTGATAGTTCCTCGATCACACTGTTGTTTTCCACTTGATGATTTGTCTGATTTCAATCCCTGCTTATCTGGATGTTGATTGCTGTAGAGGATCTATCCTCATCTTTTTTTTGTTTCCTTCTTGGCTTTTGTATTGTCTCTTTTGAATGGTGTGTAGGTATAAACTGTATGTAAACAGGGAGCAAAACTCACACTCGCCATCACGGATGATGTTGTTACCTAGTTGGGAAATGAAATGTCTGCAAGCTAACAATAAAAGGCAGGAGAATGGTATATGGCAATGGCTGCAATTCGGCTAGAAAAGAAGATGCAGATATCCTAAAATTTCCAGAGAGACCAAATAAAATTGTCTTCTGCTCGGTGCTGATATTGCAATACCCCAGGAGACCAATTTGACATTTCTCAGGATTTGTGACTATACTGGATTAGCAATCTGGACTATGGTAATTTTGATTTGACCTAAAGATAAGAATTGCTCAAGTCCTTGGTCTTTGTTGTTTCAAACAGAATGTTTTTAAAATTCGGTGGCTGACAAAACCAACCTTATTTACAAATCCAAACTTTCTTCATAGCTTTAGGCCTCGGTACATTATGGTGCCTATTTAATTTTTTTTTTTTTTGGGGGGGGGGGTTGATTAAAAGGAAGGGAATCTTTAGAAATCTTTATGAGACTGGTATTGTTGCTAAAAAGCATAAATAGCCAAGCTGGATACCCATGCTTTGCTACGAAATTATGTGGTCGGGCTTAGTTTTTGGGGAGGAAAATAAGGGGGAAAAATTCTGCCTCTGCCTACCAGCATCCATCGGTATTCATCTGGCTAGCTTCCTATCAGTGTGTGAGAGAGTTGAGGGCTGTTTGGAAACTGAAACAGTATTTGCTGTGTGAGCAAGAAAGAGACAGTAAGGAGCCTGGGCATGGCTTAGCTCAACTGTTCTGTACTAAAGCTGCTTGCTGCTGTGAAACTAAAATTGGAACTCCTCTCCTCTGCTTGTGTTTTTCACTTGGAAGAGATTTCCTTTCAGGTGGGGAGGAGTAGAACTCCTTCGCATCAGAGTGTGTTAATAATAATAATATAGGAAATACTAATGATTTTTCATTTCGAAAATCCTTTCTTAGTGAGCCCCTAGAAGCCAAGAGGAACATATGTGCCAGATTTCAAGTTTGTAGGCTTCACGGTTCTGGAGATTTCATGATGATGAGTGAGTGGTATTTCACTTTTATATAGATTGATTTGCTTAGGTATGAACCCTTCATTAGCCATGGGCGATATGCAGGGGTGGGATTCAAATTTTTTAAGAAATGTGGGTGTGGCTTTGGTGGTGCGTGTGGCTTGGTGGTCATGTGACTATGTGGATATGGCTTGGTGGTCATATTATTGGCTGGATGTGGCCAACTCAATATCACTCACATCGAGGCACACATCTCCTCTCCTACCTTTCATGACTGTGGGGATGCTGCAGCAGTCGTAAGTGTGAAAAACACTCATAAGTTACTTTTTTCAGTGCCATTGTAACTTTGAATAGTCACTCCACATGAGCAAGTACCAGCAAAGGAGGGAAAAAAACTCCAGAGAAGTTCCTGAGACAGGAAGTCTAGTCCTTCCAAGAATGTAATAAGGGTTAACGGAGAGGCAGTTTCTGTAAGCAATACCAGAATGTTTCTTTCCTGCCTTCCTTACAGGATTAGGCCAGTAATTTCTTCTTACAACCGGTTCTCTGAACAGCTTAGGATGTTAACAACCGGTTCTAGGCAATAGGTGCAAGCTGGTAGAATGTGACATGGAATTATTCTGCCAACTAGCAGTTATGTTAATCAATATTATCTGCAAAAAACTTGATAACAGAAAAATAATGGCTAAGGTGGGACTTGAACTCCCACTTTCTAGCCTGATGCCTTCACCACTAAGCCAAACTGGTTATCCTGACTTCCTAGACTAAAACCTTCAGAATGTGTTGCTAGATTAGGTGGCTCCTCCTCTTCTAATAGTCATGCATTTCAATTAAATTGGGAAAAAATATTGGTTCTTGAAATTGCAGGAATCTTTTAGACTTAGATTTTAGGTTCTACTATATCACAGGACCTAAAATGGACACCTAACATCAAAAACATCATCAAAAAGTACAACAAAGAATATTCTTTCTGTGTCAACTGAGGAAGCTCAAACTGCCCAAGGAGGTGCTGATCCAGTTCTACAGAGGAGTGATTGAGTCTGTCATCTGCACCTCCATAACTGTTTGTGTTAAGTTCTGTGCATGGTCGCAAGGAACGGAGACGAGACTGTGAACAGTGAACTTCAACTCTTTATTTATCATTCTGAACAGAGCAAAACCCTAGGGCAACAGCAACCCTTTTATAGGCAAGCTGCTGCTCTAGTAACCAATAAGAGATGTGGAGTGTTAACCCCCCTTAACCAATGAGAGTGGCTCGTTAACAGCCAATCAGATTCTCCTGAACGGACCAATCCGATATCACTATTATCGGCCAATTAGAAGTGCAGGGCTAGAACCCTGCTATTTTCTAAAGCTTTTGATAAACTTTATTTAAGTGTTTTATTAGTTCATAACACCCCTTCCCCCAGGTTCCGTTTGGGGGGGTGCGGTGACATAATCTCTGAGGTAGGAAGGTTGCTTTGACTGTCTATTGGATTTACGCTGTCCCACCAGTTCCTGTCCATAAGCCTGTTTTGGCGGGGCTTTTTCGGGCAAGTCGGGTGCGGGTGGTTCCTCGTTGGAAGACTCGGTGCCGCTAATGTTCTCGTCGTTGTCCTCTGGCCCTTGCAGGCTTGCCTCTGTTGGGTTGTTCCTCTGTGGCAAGGCCACACCCATCCCTGATCCTTCTTCACTTGTTACGCCCATGGCGAATACCGCGGTCCGCTAAGTATTGTTCAAAAGGGAGTGCGGTAAACTGGGGTCCATTGTCAGATACCAGAACGTCTGGCAGTCCATGCATCACAAATAATCTGTTAAACTGCCGGATGACGGACTCGGTTGTGGTACTCTTCATTTCGTGGATCTCGAGCCAGTTTGAATAGGCATCCACTGTTGATAGAAACATATGTCCCTTAGTAGGTCTCGCAAAGTCAATATGAATGCGGGACCACGGTCCCCGAGGTGTTTCCCATTCTGTCGGAGTTGCTTTTGGTGGGACATTGCTAACTTCCTGGCACTTATAACAAGTGTTTACCCAGGCTTCGATTTGTTTGTCGATGCCCGGCCACCACGTGTAGCTTCGTGCGAGTGCTTTCATACGCACGATGCCGGGGTGACCCTCATGCAGTGTCTTTAATACTGCTCATTGTAACCGCTCTGGGACGACGACTCTATCCCCCCACAGGATGCAGCCTTTTTGCAAAAAAAGTTCCATTTGCCAATTCTTGAAGGGGATGAAGTCGTCAGGGGTTTGATCTACTGACCATCCTCATTCGACCCAGCTAAGGACTCGCTTTAAGATAGGATCGCGTTTTGTTTCGATCACGATATCTCTAGCTGCTAGCGGTGGTGAATGTAGCGTTTCAATCTGGAGCATTGTAAGGGTTTGTTAAGCCTGGTTTTCCCAACCAGGGTTAGGGAGACAAGCTAAACAGAATGTGCAGCGTTAGTCAGATAGGCACACAGATAAATGAGTGAGCTAAGCTTGTATGTTTATTAACATACAGTAAAAATAACAGATACGCTTGTGCTATCAAAAATATAGTTTATTCCATTATGAGTTCAAAGCATAGTCAAAATAACAGTCCAATAGTCATGTATCATTTAGTCAGTCCATTCAGGGATATTCAGTTAGCAAAGTCCGTTTAGAATATCCTATGTCAGTTCACTTACAAGTCAGTCCTTTGTTTTTTCTCCCGTTCGAGCAATGCAGTTTTGAGTCCTTGCAGTAATCAGGGATCATCAAAGCCAGAGAGAGAGAGCAAGCTGCAGCCTTGCTTCTTTTAAAGTGCTTTCACAACCACTCCCTTAATTACTGTCCCACAGTTAAAGTTGCAGACACTTTAACATACAAACTATGATTATTTAGTTATTATTTTACCTAAACCAGTTAGGGTAAACAATGTTATCCCTAGCATTCTCCCCTTTTAGGTTAAATAATAATATAACTATTTACATCTTTAAATCATATTTGTTACAACTCTCTTTAAACTTAATTACTCCTTGAGCTTTTGTAAATTGGTCTGCAATGTTTTCTTCCGTCATGCAGTATTCCAATTTAATTAGCCCATTCTTTACAGATTCTCTAACATTTAAGTATCTTAAATCAGTATGCTTTGATCTAGTTTTTACAGCAATACTAGTAGCTAATTTTTATAGCTGCTTGGTTGTCCTCGTACACAATAATGGAATCTTTTACAGTTATACCCATGTCTATTAATAACTGTTTGTACAAAATCAAATCAGTGCATAATAATGACAGACATGAAAATTCCGCTTCCATTGTGGACAAGCTGATATGCTGTTTTTCTGATTGACCTCCACCCTATTAGTGTCTTACCAAATAATATAGCCATCCCAGATGTTGATTTTCTTGTGTTTATATCAGTTGCAAAACTTGCATCTGCATAGGCACTAAGACTCAAATCACCCTTTGGTTCTATATACAATGCATGGTTCATTGTTCCTTTAAGATATCTTAAAATTCTCTTTAATGATTGCCAATGACATTGATGTGGATCTGAATTAAAACGTGCCAGCTGATTTACACTATAAGCTATATCTGGCCTAGACCAATTGCTTATATATGATAAGCTACCAATCAAAGATTGATATATGGACTTATCAAATTTGGGACTTTGATCATCAGTTTGGCAAACTTCCTGACTCATTGGAGTCCTTGCCGGCTTACAAAGTTCCATTTTAAACGTTTTAATTAATTGGCAAATTTTATCTTCTTGAGATATCTTAAAACCATTTTTTGTTTTGTTAATTGTCAATCCTAGATACTTTTTAATTTCACCTAAATGCTTTAATTTTATCTTTTTGGCTAATAATGTTATAATCTCATTAGCTTCATTATTAGTCTTAGTTATCAAAGCAATATCATCTGTAAATAATAACAATAATGACACCGTTCCATTATTTTCTCTTTTAAACACACATGGATCTGCTAAACCAGATTTAAAACCTATATTGTTTAACTCTTTCACAATATATTGGTTCCACTTAAACCCAGATTGTTTCAACCCGTAAAGACTCTTTTTGAGTTTCCAACAATCATTACTATTTACTTTATTGTCTTTTATACCTACTGGCTTTTTCAAATATAAAGTGTGCTGCAATGGTGCATGCAGGTAAGCAGTTTCTACATCTAAATGGTTAATGACATAGTTTTTCTTAGCTGCCCACACTAATGCTGCTCTTAAAGATGTTGCTTTAAGACTTGGTGCAAAAACTTCATCGTAATCAGATGCAGTTTGATTAAATCCTTGAGCTACTAACCTAGCCTTATGGGTAACAGTCCCATCATTTCCAGTTTTTACTTTAAATATCCATTTGCACCCAATGGATTTTTCTCCTGGAGGTAATTTAGCATCTTCATATACTTTCATTATCTTTAATGAATTTAATTCTTTTTCCATTGCCTTTTGCCAATTCTCCTGATCCTTAGCAGGATACATCCTAAGTTCATCTACACTAGTTGGAACTTTAGTTACTTGGCAAACTATACTTGCTTGATACCTATCAGGTGGTCTAGTTACACGTGTAGTACGTCTAGGTATTACAGGACTTACAGGTGGACTTTCATTAATTAACTCTTCTTGATTATCTAACTCTTCCTGATCAACTGTTTCCTCTTGTTCTGGTCCTATTTGCTCTTCTTGGACTTCTTCTTTAATTGGACTCTTCTTATAACTAGTCTGTTCTTTCTGCCTTTTGTAGGGTTCAATAATTACTTCATTATTTAAATCTTGCTCTAATCTATTCCATCCTACATGTTCTAGGAATTTAGCACTAGAACTGGTGTAAACTCTAGATGTACCTGGTTCCCAGAATCTATAAGATCTATGATTAGATGTATATCCTACAAAATATCTTTCAGCTCTATGCTGTCCTTTGTGTCTAAGTTGTGAAGGGATATGCACCCATGCTGGTGCTCCAAATGTGTGCATGTAACTTAAATCAGGTTTTGTACCATGCCACAATGTGAATGGTAATTCACCTGTTGTTGAATTAACAACATTATTTAATATATGATTACCACACATTATTGCTTCTCCCCATAAATTGTCAGGTAATCCTGAATCAGACATCATAGTTCGTGCCATTGATTGTAATGTTTGGCCTCTTCTCTCTATAAAGGCATTATGTTGTGGCCTATATGGTGCAGACATTTTATGTTGAATACCTAACATTCTTAGTCTGTTCTGGAATTTATTATTTGTAAATTCCGTACCATTATCTGTTATAAGAGTTACTAATTTCTTTTTAGTTTTCCTTTCTGCAAATTTAATCCAATTAAAGAGATTTTGATACGTTTCAGTTTTGCTCTTCATTAAATAGCAAAACCCATATCTAGAATAATGGTCCATTATACTTAGTATGTAACGAGCTCCTCCTACACTTGGTTTTTTCGGACCTATTAAATCTGCAAATACTACCTCTAAAGGCTCTTTGGTAGTAAATCCATCAACTCTATTAGCCGGTGTGACCCTGGCTTTACTTTGATTGCAAATATTACATTGCAAATACTTATTACAAGGTTTCAAACTTATTCCCTTAGATAATTCAACAGTTTTCTTAAGCATTTTAAAATTTAAATGCCCTAGCCTTCAATGTAACAAGTGAATACATTCATCATGAGGTTTCTTATTTTCATAAACTGTGTTAGCCACCTTTAAACCATCATCATTTAACACATATAATTCACCTCTTAAAGATGCAGTAATTTTCTTATCTTGTTTTTCAATTATGCAGTTATCTCTCCTAAATGTAACTACATATCCTAGTTTAACCAAAATTCTAACTGAAATTAAATTAAACTTAAGTTGTGGTACATATAACATTTTTATATTCTCTTTTATAAAAGAACAATATGCTATACTTTGACCTTTAGCTTTCAGTTTCCAGCCATTGGCTAATGATATCTGCTGTGTACTCTTGGACATTTTAAAAAATTTTTGTTATCATTTGTTATACAATGGGATGCTCCATTGTCAACCACCCATAAATTATTTTTTACAGCTCCGTTAGTATACATGGCTAACTCTAAATTTTTATTTATCTTTTGATGACTTTTTGTATTCTGGCCAGCATTCTGGCATTTTGCTTTTTTACAAAATCTTGCCAAATGTCCTCTTCCTCCACAATTAAAGCACTTTTTAATTGCGTATGCAGTAGGAGATTCATTATCTTCTTTTTGAGGTTGCTCCCTCCTTAATTCATCTCTTTCAAGCCTTCTTCTGGCCTCTTCAATCAATCTGCCAGTTATATCAGTTAAAGTTAGGCTTTCCTTTGGCAATATTTCAAGGGAAGTTACGTAGTTGTCATAACTTTCATCAAGGGAAGATAGAATTATGTAGACTTGGTGTAGTTCAGAGAAAATAAGCTCTTTCTCGTGCAGTTCTTGAAAAATGCTTTGCATAGTTTTCAAATGACTCAGCATATCACCATTTGTTTGGAGATGTGTACTGAAAAGTTTCCGTGTTAGATTTATGTGAGCACCAACATTATCTCGAACATAAATCCTCTTCAGCTTCTGCCAACACCCAACAGCCGTTTTCTCTCCGTGGATATAAACAAGCTGTTGATCAGTTAAGGTTAACGCAATAATGCAAATAGCTTGTTCATTTTTATGCATAAATTCTTCTATCTTTAGTCTGTCTTCATCATCCTCTGCATCCCATTCTTCTACGTTTGGTGGATTTTCAATTAAGTTCCACAAACCTTCTCTTCGTAGAAGCAGACTACATTTCATAGACCATGATACATAGTTTGTTCCATCCAGCTTGGATATAAGGGACAAACTTTGTAAATTGACTTGTGCCATGTTTTCTTATATGGATATAAAACTATAATTAATAAAACACAGCTGTCTGTTTACTGTAATGTATAACAACACAAACTCTCACTTTTACATAAATCTGTTTTATCCTAGTTAAACTGACTTTGCAGCCTCTGGGCCCATAACCGGTGTTAAGCCTGGTTTTCCCAACCAGGGTTAGGGAGACAAGCTAAACAGAATGTGCAGCGTTAGTCAGATAGGCACACAGATAAATGAGTGAGCTAAGCTTGTATGTTTATTAACATACAGTAAAAATAACAGATACGCTTGTGCTATCAAAAATATAGTTTATTCCATTATGAGTTCAAAGCATAGTCAAAATAACAGTCCAATAGTCATGTATCATTTAGCCAGTCCATTCAGGGATATTCAGTTAGCAAAAGTCCGTTTAGAATATCCTATCCACTTACAAGTCAGTCCTTTGTTTTCTATCCCGTTCGAGCAATGCAGTCTTGAGTCCTTGCAGTAATCAGGGATCATCAAAGCCAGAGAGAGAGAGCAAGCTGCAGCCTTGCTTCTTTTAAAGTGCTTTCACAACCACTCCCTTAATTACTATCCCACAGTTAAAGTTGCAGACACTTTAACATACAAACTATGATTACTTAGTTATTATTTTACCTAAACCAGTTAGGGTAAACAATGTTATCCCTAACAGGGTTGGAGCTGGGTCGTCGACGGTTTCTGGAAGTGGTGCATGGCTCAATGCATCAGCGTGGGGAATGGCTTTCCCCGGGCGGTGTTGCAGCTTATAATTGTATGCAGCCAAAAACTCCGACCAGCGAGTCATTCTAGGTGATAATATATAGGGGGTTGGCTTGTCTCCCGCTATAATCCCCAGCAAAGGTTTGTGGTCGGTAACAATAGTAAAAACTCATCCATAAACATATTCATGAAACCGTTTAACAGCAGATACAACAGCAAGAGCCTCTTTATCGATTTGACTATAGTTACGTTCAGCCTTTGATAAAGTTCTTGAAAAATAGGCAATAGGGGCTTCACTACCATTTGGTAACACATGGCTCAAAATGACTCCTACTCCAAATGGTGACGCGTTACATGTGATTGTTAAAGGCAAAGTCTCATTATACTGCATTAAAACAGCATCTGAAGTTTATAGGTTTTTCACTTGTCAGAACGCGTGTTCCTCTCGGTGCCCCCAAATCCAGGTTGCTTTTTTGTAGAGAAGCCGATGTAGGGGCTCGGCTACGGTCGCTTTGTGGGGCAGGAAGATGTTGTAAAAATTAATAAGCCCCAGGAAAGCTTGGAGGTCAGTCTTATTTCTGGGTCTTGGGGCATTCTTGATTGCTCTTAACTTGCTACTGATGGGGTGAATGCCTTGTTTATCGATTAGGTACCCCAGGAACTCTACTTTATCTGTACACAGTTGACATTTATTTTTTTTTACTTTAAATAAATTTCTGGAGAACCAGTCTAAGATGCTTCTTTAGTATTTCTCTATTCGGGGCAGCAATTAAAACATCATCAAAGTATGGTACGACCCCTTTTATTCCCTGTAATAGTCTCTCCATCAAGCTCTGAAAGATCCCTGGGGCCACACTAACTCCGAATTGGAGTCGGTTGCACTTAAAAGCGCCTCGATGCATAACAATTGTTTGTGCCTCTGCTATTTTTTTTTATCTACAGGCAGTTGTTGGTACGCCTGTGCTAAGTCCAATTTAGCGAAGACTTTTCCGCCCCCCAAGGAATGGAGGAAGTGTTGTACCACCGGCACCGGGTAAGCGTTCTGTTGAAGGCGTGATTCAGGGTGGCACGGTAGTCCCCACAAATTCTTAATGATCCATCCGGTTTGATGGGTGTTACGATTGGGGTTTCCCAAGGAGCGTGGTCGGTTGGTTCTAAAACACCCTGGGCTATTAATTTATCAAGCTGCTTGTCAATCTTTGGTTTAAGGGCAAAAGGGACTCGACGAGGCTTAAGGCGGATAGGGGCTACTTCAGGGTTAAGGTTAAATGATATTGGGGTCCCCTTGTACTCGCCTAGTCTGTCTGCAAAGACGTCCTGGAATTCCTGGACGAGGGCCTCCTCCCAATCGTCGCTGCTGGTTTGGTGAATGCTGGCTACCTCAATCCCAAGGGGAGCAAACCATTGAAGGCCTAACAAGCTAGGCCGATCACGGTCGACGATGGTCAATGGTAAGGATGCAGTACGATTTTTGAATGAGACCTGGACTAGGCTGGATCCAACGACTGGAATTCAGTTTCCCTGATAGTCCTTGAGAATGATTCTTTGGATTCTGAGGTCTTGCCACTGGATGGCAGGGATTAATTGTTTAAGGGTCTTCCAGAAAACCATCGAGAGGGAAGATCCTGAATCGACTTCCATCACGCAGGGCTGGTTTTCGATGGCGACCTTCACTTGGATCTTCTTTGCATCTAATGATGAGGCGTGACATTGTCCAACTGTTTACAAAGTCTGCACTGCTATTATTATTACTCTTCTCATCACTCCTTATCACCCATCCCCTCCCACTTGTGACTGTAACTTTGTCGCTTGTATCCTTACGATCTATATTGACTGTTTCCTAGTATGATTTGATTGCTTATTGTACCCTATGACTATCTTTAAGTGTTGTACTTTATGCTTCTTGACTCTTGATGAATGTATCTTTTCTTTTATGTACACTGAGAGCATTTGTACCAGAAAAATTCCTTGTGTGTCCAATCACATTTGGCCATTAAAGAATTCTTCTATTCTTCTAAGCATCAAGTGGGAACTTTGCAGAATTTTAGAATTATGGTAGCCAATTTTTTGATTAACAATGTGGGTCCATCGCTGAAGAAACTAACTTGTGAACATATATAGAAAAGTGTGCTTTAAACCAATTGTGCGCGGTTTCGATCTGTGCTTGCCGCCAGAGTGCCCCGAGCCGGCTGGATTTGGGGCAAAGCCACCCCATAGAGGTGGTGAAGAGGGGGGAGACTGCCAGCAGGGTCGAGGAGAGCCGTATCTCTCCTCCTCAGCTGGCCATTTCTCCCTTTCCCAAAGGCGGTTGCAGCAGTGGTCAGAAATGGCAACCTCAAAGAAGAACCCAACCAGAAAAGATTGTGCAGGAGGAAGATAAGAAGATAAAGTTTTGACTGACCAGGTTGAACTGAAAAAAGTAACAATATAAGGTACCTTGGAATTTGAACTACAAAGAATAACTTGTTCCCAAAGAAGATTTTTGAAGCGGCGAAGGAGAGAAGGAAGGGGAAAGATTTGGTTTTTTTTTTCTTTCCTTTTCCATATTGACAGCTAAGAGACTTATGTAAGAAATTGATAAAAATTCATTTTAACATTAATAGGCATTTGAGCTGAAAATAGAATGTCAAAGGGATAATAAAGATTCTTGGTTATTTAAAAACTTTTAAAAGAAGGAAAGGAGACAAAAGGAAAAAATAAAAGGGTGGGATCTGGAAAAATGGAGGAGACCACCTGGAAGTAAAAGGAATTAACAATGAAACTTTCACAGGATTCCTGAAAGATACATTTTAACTGAAACTTTGCAACAAGATAAATAGAACCCAGGAAGAGAAAGTGGAAAAAAGAAGCAAGAAGAAACAGCTCTGGATTATTTGGATTATTTGGTTGATTTTTGGTTATTGGATTTAAATGACTAAAATCAATCGGGTGGTTGTTTAAAAGTGTTTAAAATGGCATCACTCTTGGAAGAACTGAAAATGGAACTTAAAAAACAGAAAGAAGATGCACAAGAAGGAAGAGGTTCTTTTGGCTTCGTATTTCAATTCTTAGAAATGGAGATCTTGAACTATGAGAAACAACAAGAAATGCTTCCAGAACAAGAAGGGTGCAACAAAGAAGAAGCCATCTTTAATGACCAAGTAATTCTATGTGGTGGGAAAAAAGGAAAGGGGGGAAAGAGTGTGAAAAATTTAAGATCTGGAAAAAACCCCCCCAAAAAGAACAGTTTGAAAAGCAATTACAATATTAGGAAGAAACAGGAAAGAGGATTACAGAAGAGAGAATTAGAAAAGACAAGGGGTCAAAAAGGCAAGGGAGAAGAAGAGAGGGAAGAAGGAAAGGAAAAGAAGTTATAAAGGACAGAAACAGGATATAGAGAAACAGGGAAAACATACAAGGATTAAAGGTATATGCCTATTTAGAAGACATAGAGACAATGGGTGAAAAATTAATTGAAAGAGGATTCTGCAAGCGTACATAAGATAGCATTGTTATATTAGAAATAGAAATGAATATAGAAAATATGAAACAAGTGTGATTAAAGTGATAGATAAAATACTTATTGTAATGTCATGTAATGTTTGTTAATAAATAAATGAAATAAAGAGAATGACAGAATGAAATTAGGAAAGGATGGGAACATTTTAATTGTTATTAATGATTTATAAACATTTAAGTGGAGAGAAATATGAAAGAAATATGGAAAAAATATGGAAATATTATAAGTGTTTCTAAAGAAGTATGATATTTAATTGAAATAAATGTTAAAGATGTTAATTAATATTAATGGAAGATTGTAATTAACATTAATGGTTGAGCTGAATTGGAATAGAATAAGTATTTTATGTACTATTATTACATATATATTTTTACTTTAAGAACTTAGTGTGTATTTTAAGAATGTACCAAGTAGAACTTGATTGGCAAAATTTATGTGTTATAAAATAGAGGTTAGATATTGAATGTTATAATTGTAAAGGTATAAATTGAAGTTTAAATAAGATTTGAATGGACAAAAACTAAAAGATACAAAGGGGAAAATTGGTTTAATGAGAAAATATAATATGAAATTGAAACAAGACAGACAAAAATATAAATATAATGCTTTGAAAGATATCAAAACTTAGAAAAGGATATATAACTGAATTTAGAAAGGAATGAGATAATTAAAAACAAGGCTGAGAAAACTAAGGGAAGGGAGAAATCACTGAGAAAATGTTAAAATAGTAATAAGATATGGAATAGAATAAAAAGATGAATACGAAATTGAGTTTGTGTCTGTATGGAGAAGTGATAACCCGGGATCAAGCTATTCTCAAAAAAGACATTTTATTTGTATTACTGTTTTGTGAAAACCCAAATAAATTTTTTTACAAAAAAGAAAAGAAAAGTGTGCTTTGATGTGCCCAGAAGAAAGTGAGAAGTGCGTCATTGAGGCTACTTGGATCTTGAGGACACAAATAAACCTCCAAGTGGCCTCTAAAAGGATGCAAATGACCAGCTGTCTACAAGGAGCATAAATCCTTCCATTCCCCAGCATCCAGTCAGAGCTGAAAAAGCTCCTTGGATGAGAAGCGAAATGTCTTCAAAGAAAAACCAGAAAGTCCAGTTGCCTCTTGGAAAAAGCACCTTTGGCGCAATCATGACCTGCATGATTTCAGAATCTCCACAGACAAGGAGACATAATCATTTTCTACTAAGTGGAGGAACTGTTTTGAAGTGAACCTCAACATTTTCACCTCTCTTCCTTTCTGCATGCAGAAGGAGACTCATAATTTCCACATTTTATAAATATAAATATATATTAATTATTTGCTGTGGGAACAATATGGGTGAGTATCATATTTTATGGCAAAACTCTGTGACCATAAGGCACATATTGGATTTTTTAAAAAATAAATAAATACAGAGACGGGAAGGAAACATGAATTTTAATTTATAAGGCGGGTAGAATATTCACTCATTTAACACAAAGGGTATTTATTGATTTCTTTTCTTCCTGATTTGATATTTTCTGACATTTTATAACACTCAATAGTGATTTATATAAAAAAACATAGCCTGCTTTATTCACCAGTCATTTGCAATTTTCTTTCCTAGTAAATATAACAACCATCTATATCCAATCTGTTAAGAACTTCAAACTTTATGCTCAAAGAAATGACAGTCAGGAACTAGAAATCTGGAATTCAGAGACAAGCTTAGACATTGTAGGCAGGGCAGGATCAAGACAAAAGGACAAATTTCAGATGGATGGATGGATGCATACATGCATGCATGGATAGTAGGGAGGGAGGGAGGAAGATGAAAGAAGGAAGTTAGGAAGGGAGGGAAGGAGATAGGAAGTAAGATGAAAGAGAAGGAAGGAAGGAAGGGAGAAAGGGAAGGGGGAGGAAGATGAAAGAGAAGGAAGTTAGAAAGGGAGGGAAGGAAGGAGGTAGGAAGTAAGATGAAAGAGGAGGAAGTTAGGAAGGGAGGGAGGGAAGGCAGCAGGGAGGGAGGGAGGAAGATGAAAGAAGGAAGTTAGGAAGGGAGGGAAGAAAGGAGGTAGGAAGTAAGATGAAAGAGAAGGAAGTTAGGAAGGAAGTTAGGAAGAAAGGGAGGGAAGGAGGGGGGAGGAAGATGAAAGAGAAGGAAGTTAGAAAGGGAGGGAGATAAAAGAGAAGGTAGCTAGGAAGAATGTAGGAAGGAAGGAAGTTGGGAGGGAGGGAGGGAGGGAGGAAGGAGGGAAGGAAAGGAAGGAAGGACCATATTGACAAAGGACAGTGGGATTAAAACGAAAACAACATATTCAGATTTAACCATATGAAGCCATCATTGTAATAAATAAATATATGGTAATGAGTGTTTGGAGAGCCTGGCAATATTCACCTGTGTCTCACCACCAAAACGATCTGTAGACTGGACCACAGAATTTCATTTTCTCCTCATTTTGATACGAGCTTCTTAACCTTTTTTTTTTTCCCCCTTCTGGAAGTTTTCATGACAGCGCAAATGTATTCTGCATATGCTTTAGATAATTATAGAAAGCGACTTTTGAGCAGCTCTATTCCTGCAGAAGTATGTATGCATCTATTTGAGGGATATATAAAATCTCTTAACTAACTACTAGACTATTTGATTTTTAGCAAGTCAGTGACAGCTTCAAAAGTAGGCAATTGCCATTTTCCTTCATAGGACGATTTTAAAATATGTTTTGTTTTGGATTCTCTCACATTCCAAAAATAATTCCAACCCTCGATGTGTAAAAAAAAAAAAAGTGTTCTGATTTTTGTCAATAAATGTTTGCAGTCTTACTCCATCTAGAAAGTTCTGTTGTTGGATGAGATACAAACAAATACATAGCCACATCCTGATAATTAAATGAAAAGAAAAATAAAGTCCACTGAATTGTACATTTGAATAATTGCAGAAATGGGTTTTTCCAAACCCCGTTTTGTTTCTTTTATTTAGTGAGCCTAGTTTAGTAAAAACATAGTACTGTCAGGCACAAAGGACCATTCATAAGGTGGTAGTACAGAAGGTTTTTTCAAGAATCTGATCAATGAAAGTTCAACATTACATTGGGACCAGATGAGAGTTAATCAAACTCAGGAGAGTTGGAGTGCTTTTGCACACACAAGGATGCTAAACTGATGATGCGTTTAATTCTGCCCTCCCAGCTCTGTCTTGCTCTTCTTCAGCAAGTTTTCAGAGTTTAGTGCAGCTTTACTACTGAGTATACATGGGTGTTATGGTTCGCTGGCAGCTGGTGCAGCCAGCAGTGGAATCAGGCAGTGGGGAGGAACATGGACTAGTCCAGGAGTCTGGAGAGGACTCAGATGAGGGTCCTGCGTCTGAAGCAGAGATGGGGCCATCTAGGAATGAGGTGCTGCCTCTGTAGCCTTCAGAGTCTGGCAGAGTGAGGCAGAGGAACAAGGGGAGCCTCTTCCCAGTGCATGTATGCGCAGAGCTGCTACAAGGCAAAAGCAGCTCAAACAAAAGGGGTGACTTGGGAGTAAGGCTGGGGGGTGATTGCCCCTATCATAAGAGATAAAGGATAGACAAAGGTAGAGAAACCTTTGCAGGAAGCAAAGTCATTTGCTCTGTTTCTTGAAGCTCTGTGTTGACTTCGTACTTTGGTTGGTTTTTTTTATAGTTCATTTAGCAATTCAAAGAAGAGAAAGGTGAGTGCTTTTCTCGAGGGACTGTTAGAGACTCATTACCAGCTGGGAATGCACATTATTTCCCAGTGTTGAAACAAGACTTGTTTTAACTAAACGTGTGCTTAATTATTCTCGGTCTCGGAAGTCTTGATCAAAACAATGTGTGCCAAGGAGCTGCAGGTCATGTTTATTCTTCAATGGGCCATACTGTTACAAGTATCTTGTAGTTCACTCATTATTTTTAAGACTCTACATGGTCATATAATGTAATATGCAGCCTTAGCATCCAGTCAATACTTTCCAACCTTGGCAACTTCCAGGTATGTAACTTTGATTCCCAGAGTTCTACCTAGTATGGCTTTTGCTGAGAATTCTGGTTGCTGAAGTCCCAGCCCCTTGGAAGTTGCTAACATTGGGAAATCAGCCAATCTCCCCTGAATCCATGTAGATTGGCATAAACAGTGATTTGGAAGAAGCGAGGAAGCTTGAGGAAATATGAGATTTAAAAGCTTAATTGTTAGTGCTTTTCCATCATGTGGTAAGACCTGCTTGTTCTACCTCTCAGTTCTACATGGTAACTGAAGATGAGAAAAGGCTTGGAGACTAAACTATATGAAGAACGGCTGCAGGATTTGGGTTTGGCCAGTTTAGAGAAAAGAAGGACTGGGGTGGGGTGGGGGACATGATAACAGTATTCCAGTATTTGAGGGGCTGCCACAGAGAGGAAGAGGTCAATTTATTTTCCAAAGCACCAGAAAGCAGGACAAGAAACAATGAATAGAAATTAATCAAGGAGAGGAGAAACCTGGAACTAAGGAGAAATTTCTCGACAGTGAGAACAATGGAATGACTTGCCTTCAGAAGTTGTGGGTGCTCCATCACTAGAGGTTTTCAAGAAGAGATTGCACAGCCGTTTGTTCAGAATATATAGGATCTCCTGCTTGAGCAGGGGGTTGGACTAGAAGACCTCCAAGGCCCCTTCCAGCTGTATTCTGATTGATTGATCACTGGAGGTTTTCAAGAAGAGATTGGACAGCCATTTGCCCAGAATGGTATCAGGTCTCCCACTAAGGTCATTGGGGTGTACTACCTAAACAGTGTGCATAGGATTACATTACATTTTTCTATCTATCTATCTGTCTGTCTGCCTGCCTGCCTGTCTACCTACCCACCCACCTATCTACCTATATATCTATATATCATCTCTGTCTGTCTATCATCTACCTACCTACCTACCTATATATCATCTCTGTCTGTTTGTCTGTCTGTCTGTCTATCACCTACCTACCTATATATCTATATATAATCTCTGTCTATCTATCTATCTATCTATCTATCTATCTATCTATCTATCTATCTATCTATCTATTTATCTACCTACCTACCTACCTATCATCTATTACCCACTTACCTACCTACCTACATATATATCTATATATCATCTGTCTGTCTATTACCTACCTACCTACCTATATATCTATATATCATCTCTGTCTGTCTGTCTATCACCTACCTACCTACCTACCTACCTACCTATCCATCCATCCATCCATCCATCCATCATTATTTAAAGATGCTGGGAAATAACAAGGGAAATTCGTCACTTTCTATTTTTTTTTTTTTTTTGGCAGTCTGGGCTCTCCTGTGTTGCTAGAAAAAGAAAGGTTGTTTAGGAGTTTATATTAATTTACCCTTATTCTCTACCTCTGAATATTCTTCACTTCATATATGTACCAGACTATCACTATTAAACAGGTAATGTATAATGAAACATGGTCCCAATTTGTTTGTTTGTTTTTTAAGTTCCATAGATAAGAACCGAAACACGTTCACGTCTACATATTTTCCAAAAGTCAAATCTAAACCAAATCGGTTGCCTCAAATAATTCCTGGCAGAGAATGGAACAGACAGAGAACCCATGGTCCATCCCAGGAGTAAGATGGAGAGAACATGTACATCTTGAGGTCATAATGCTTATGTAATGTAGACCATTTGCAGAAAGACATCATTGGTGCTTGGGACATTACTGTGGCTTTTACAAGATGCTCGAGGGATGTAGTGGCTCAGGAGCTAAGATGCTGAGCTTGTCGATCAGAAAGGTCAACGGTTCAGTGGTTCGAATCCTTAGCGCTGTGTAACAGAGTGAGCTCCCGTTATTTGCCTGAGCTTCTGCCAACCCAGCAGTTCGAAAGCATATTAAAAAATGCAAGTAGAAAAATAAGGACCCCTTTGGTGGGAAGGGAACAGTGTTCTGTGTGCCTTCAAAGGCGTTTAGTCCTGCCAGTCACATGACCATGGACGGAGACTACTTCGGACAGCGCTGGCTCTTCTTTGGCTTTGCAACAGAGGTGAACACTGGTCCCTAGAGTTGGAAGCGACTAGCATGTATGTGCAAGGGGAACCTTTACCTTTTTACAAGATGTTTGTCCTGAATTCCTACAATGTGTGATTGTGGGTCCATGGCCAAATCCTACCATTTAGGCTGTGGGTAGTCTCTGCAGGCCTCAAAGTTCCCAGGAGACCACTGAAAAACCAGGTAAAACTTCCATTCTTTGCATGAGATGTTAACAGAGCTTCCCAATGCTGAGGGGGATTGTTTAAAAAATAATAATGATTAAATTGGCCTACGCACAAATCAATGAATATTAATTTGGTGCTACTACAAATTAATCTGTTGGCAAGTTTGTGGAGCTTTTGTAGCTTCTGCAGCATGGTCCAAATTCTTAGATTAAACATGTACTACAAATTTTAGATCCACTTGATTTTCCATCTCTCTTCCTAGGTTTATATGCAATATGAAATATAAATACTGCTCTTCCTTCCTTCCTTCCTTCCTTCCTTCCTTCCTTCTTTCCAACAATCATAAGTGTGAAAAATAGTCATAAGTCAGTTTTCAGTGCCATTGCAAATGGTCACTAAATGAACTGTCATAAGTCAAGGACCATATCTGGCCTGTAGCTCTACGGATTCTGAAAATGGGCTCTGTTTAAAATGTTTCCCACTTTCCTGTATATAAAAGTGTTGAAATTTGGAAATAAATATTTCAGTGGTTGCCCTCTTGTGCTGTTACCCTTGGGGTTGCTGGCTGCACGGGTTTCTCTAAAGCTAATTTCTAAACTGAGATTTGCTCAAGAAAATTTCTGAAATAGTGAAAATTTGGGCAATTGACTACCTGACCATAATATACATATGATTCTCTCTCTCTCTCTCCTATCTATCTATCTATCTATCTATCTATCTATCTATCTATCTATCTATCTATCTATCTATCTATCTATCTATCTATCTATCTATTCATCCCTCCATCCCCCAAATTGTTCCAACATTCCAACCCTTAATTTCTCTGCAGGGTGATGAGAACTGAGTTCTGTAGATGTGAAAAGAACTGTTCCATAAGTGGTTTTGTCTATAGATTCAATATTTATTTGTCTCAGGGACATACACACACACACACAATCTCCTTTCAAGTTCAGCTTCACAGACACACTCTCCAGGATTTTGGACCAGGAAAGCACACTGGAAAAAAATCTTCCCTCCTCCTCCTCCTTTCCCTCTCCTCTTTGCATCCCCTCCTGGTGCTCGCCATAAAAAGCCTTGTTCCCGGGGGAACTCTGCAGCCAGCCCTGGCAGCTGATGAGTTGGGAAGCAGCCTTGGGGGGGTGGGGGGTGTCGGGGCTGCTCCTTTCCTTCCCTCCCTTCATCCCCCCCCCCAAAAAAAGCAGACAGTGCATATCAAACTCACTCCCCCCTACACCCACTTCCTTCCCCACCACAAAAGCCCAACCTCCCACGCCCCCAGCACCTGAGTTGTGTCACGTAGCTTCATGACCAACTGCTCTGACCCACTGCTGCTTGGCGGGGAGAAGGTGGCTCTTCTCGCCCAGGGAGGCCCAAGAAGGGCATCGGCCAACGGAAGTTGCTCCTCTGGCGGCCACAATCTGCTGTCCGCGAAGCGCCCCCCATGGAGGAGAGTAAGGACTTCGAAGAGGACTGGATCAAAGAGCTGCGAAAGGAACCTGGTTGGCAGGTTAGTCGCTCATATTTCCCCCAGGTGTTCTTGGCTGCGGGTGGGTGGAAGAAGCAGGGAGGGGGGGAGTGAGTGGGGGAGGGGGCTTCTCCTGCGAGCGCCCCATCCTCCCTCAAGTTGGAGGTCTCTTTTGCATCATCTCAGCAGTTCCTGCAATGCTGGGTTGAATGGGGTTGGGGGGTTGGAGGGGGTTGCGGGCTGGGATCGGGCGAACATCAGCTGTGCATTGTCTTGGGTGAGGTGGGAGTGAGAGAAGGGCCAGGCTTTGACGCTGTCTTCTCCGTCTTTTGAGTTGGATCTGTAGAAAGGAAGGAGGGACTGAGGGGTGTGTGTGTGTGTGTGAATTAGGGCTTTTGCGAACGGGGAGAGGCGTTCTAAATTTACACTTCTCTTAATAATGGTAGTTACATTAACCAGCTGCAGGTGTGCAGTGCACTGTTAAAGGAATCTCTCTCTCTCCCTCTCTCCTCCCTCTTTTCCCTCTTCCCTGTTTCTCTCCCTCCCTCTCTCCCTTCCTCTCTCTCTCCTCCCTCCCTCTCTCCCCCTCTCTCTCTTGCTTTCTCTCCTCTTTCCCTCCCTTCCTCTTTTCCCTCCTCCCTGTTTCTCTCTCCCCCTCTCTCTCTCCCTTCTGTGCAAATCCAAGTTTAATTCGTCGTTGCAAGAGAAGGGGGCGGCACCCCTCAGCCTTCTACTTCTATATCGTGCGTATCTGTCTGTCGTTTTAACTTTACTTAATGATGTGATTCCTTTTCTTTAAAAAAAAAAAAAAACAAATAAATGCATTACCCAAGCATTATTCCAGAGTAATTCTGGATTAGTCCTGACTAGAGAAGAGATGCTTTGCATCCTTAAGGCTAAAAGGTAGTTTTTACTTAACAGCAAGGGTGAATTTTGATATCCTGGTTCATTTTTTTTCTCTCGCTCTCTCCTTTTGAAATTAGTTGTTTCCATTTTGTACAGCAATCTCTCCACCCGGCTTGAATTGCTCTGTGCATAGCATCTTTTAAAAGTACTTTTCTTCCCTCTTCTGCTGCATTTTAATTAAACCCTTCCCAATGCTGAAGAAATAAGTCCTATTGAGGTTTTCTTCCTTCTTCTGTCCCCCACCTGAGCTTGGAGAGATGCTGTGGTCCAGCTCTTCCAATGAGGCTCATTTGATGACTTTCCATCACAAGGGAAACGGTGGTTTTGAAGTCTACAGGGCTAAGAGAAACAGCCCTGTTGTTAACTCATAAAATATTTCTATGGTCTTTTTAGAGTTGCCAACAGAAAGGGACAGGGGAAGGGGTTTGAAAGAGCATTGTGGCAGCTTGGAAACCAAGTGCATTCCATAAATGTTTTCAAAGATAGTAAAGAGGTGACTGAAGTTTCTGTTGTGCAAATATCTAACTGGAGAGACTGATTGATGACTCTGGGCTATGGATGTGTCCCATTGGAGAATATGAATTATACACCCAAGGGGTGGGGGGAAACCACGGTCAAGAGTGACAATGAATGATGTGTCTCAGAGTCAGTTGCACCCAGGCAGTGTCGGCACCCTCCCAATAAATCCTTTTGAAGTTTTGGAGGTTTGGGGTAACTGCTGAAATCCTGACACCTGTCCAATTCCACCCAATATCTTCTTCTCTATGAAAATGATAAAAAACCAGAAAATGCCAGATTCTCCTTCATTTGGCCATGAGAAAGAGAGCCATACGAATCACCTGTGCATGTCTACAGCCTGACTTTCCTTAGCTTGGCACCTGACTTTGGAGCAATGAGGAATCCAGTAAAGTTTTTGTTTTTATTTCTAGGTGGAAAGTATGGGATGGATTTGAATCGTTCTCTTTGAGCCTCGTGTGCTGAATAATTAGGATTTGATTTTGCAGTATGCTCTGGGGTTTTTGAATTTTACTTTTTTCCCTAGCTGCCCCACCTCAAAATGAAAAAAGGTACAGCAGTTGGCTCATTATGGATGGAATTATTTAAATTTGAACTGTTAGAAAGGAGGTGAAGAAAATCTGCAGTCATCTAGGGTCAAATTCCATTCAGGATTTCTCTTCTGAATGGGGTTCCACCATTAAAGAGAGACTTGCAATCTGGCGGGGTTGCTGCTTAATTCGCAGAAAAATTGTTGGCAAGGAGTGTGTTTTCACAACCATGGCTAGGACACCCATTGCCATCCTTCTCGAGCCAGATGGATAGTTATTCACACTATAACCCATCTTGATAATGAATGAATGAATTCTTTCTTTCTTGGCCAAGTATGATTGGACACACAAGGAATTTGTCTTCGATGCAGAAGCTTTCAGTGTGCATAAAAAGAAAAGATACATTTGTCAAGAATCATAAGGTACAACACTTAATTAACCGCAATGGATTTGGCATGGAGTTACCCTTGAAACAGGTAGACATTGCAGTTGGCAGTATCTGCCTAACATCTGGTCCCTTGATTGAATAGGAATCACATTGCTAAACATCTGCATTGCTCATTGAACATTATTTAAGAGGCCAATGTTGATTTTCTAAGCCCTAAATGGCTTAGGGATTGATTACTCTCTTGGTAAGAAGGTGCCTGGTTGATTAATACCCTGTTTCTCCAACAATACGGCCTCCCCAAATAGGAAGTCCCAACATGTTTTATAGGCATGAAATGAAATTAAGCCCCTCCCCCCAAATTAAGGCCTATATTAAAACATACGAAATGGGGGGGGGGAAATGGCGGGGGGGGGCTTGCTGTTAAGAAATACTTTTGTTGCACACCCAGATATGGTGCTGCCTGGGTTGACCCTGATACAAAGTGCCCCACCAACGCCAAGGTCAACATCCAAGCCATCGCCGCCCATCCTAAGATGCAAGGGGGGGGAAAATTAAGTCACCCCCGAAAAGACGGACTAGCCGTTTTCTCGGGGCTCAAAAAAAGAAAAAAAGACCTGGCCTTATTATATGAGAAACACGGTATATGGGATAAAATTGATAGGTGGGGAATATGTAGAGATCTTATGTGGGAAGGGGGCTTTACCAGTGAGGATCACACTTGTGGACACAAACTCAAAGTATGTTTGATGCCCGATCTCTCAGTACCTAGGAAGACAGTGAGAGACATATCCTACTTCACCCCAAAGATGCTTTTTTTCAAGAGTCAACTGGACTTTCTTTGAAGGGGTTTCGCTTCTCATCCAAGAAGCTTCTTCAGCTCTGACTGGATGGTGGGAAATGGAAGGATTTATAATCCTTGCAAACAGCTGGTCATTTGCATCCTTTTAGAGAGTCCGTGAGACCATTTGGACATTTATTTATATCCTTGGGGTGCTTTTTTTCAAGAAGCAACTGGACTTATTTATTTTTCCTTGAAGATGTTTTGCTTCTCATCCAAGAAGCTTCTTCAGATCTGACTGGATGGTGGGGAATGGAAGGATTTATACTCCTTGCAGACAGCTGGTCATTTGCATTTTTTCAGAGAGCCATTGAGGCCTCTTGGAAGTTTATAAATGATTGAAGCAATATAGATCCATGTGAATACTAGATCTGAACTTTTTAGCATTTAGTATTTATTTGATTTGTCAATCACTTACAAGATACAAGTGTAAGAATAAATATAGGTTTGAATACATGAGATAGATACTTATAAGAAAAATAAAAAACAATAGGACAGGGACGGTGGGCACGATTGGTGGGCTTATGATTTCTTATGATTTCTATTGGAACCACCTCAGTAGGACTACCGGTTCTGGTTGCAATAATCTCTTAGGGTGATCCCAAGTGGCACAAAGGTTTAGCATTTTTTCTGTATCTCTGGGTGTGTGAGTGTGGCCTGGATTTTTGTCCCCAGGACATGCCAGCTGGCCTAAGAGTCAGATGATGATGGAAAGTTAACCATAATGGATCTTTAATGCTGATCAACACAGAAAAATGCCTTCTCAGATGTTTCTCATTAGAAGAGTGGTGCGGTGGCCTAGAGGTGGAGTTCTCACCTCACAATCATGAGGCTGTGAGTTCAACCCTAGGTAGAGGCAGATGTTTCTCTCTCTGGGCACACTGAGAATATGAACAAAACTCCACATTGGAAACAGGAAAGGCATCCGGCTTGTAAACACTCTGCGAGTTCCATTCAGTTGCCTTGATTCCAGCCTGCAAAGGATTATGGGGTCATTAAAAGATGATAATGATGATGTTTCTTGTTAGAAGGTCACAAAAGATGATCACGTGACCCTGGGACACTGCAACCATCATAAATACGAGCCATTTGTCTGAATTTTGATCACGTGACCCTGGGGTTTGTGCAATGGTTGTAAATGGGAAATATTGGTCCTAAGTCCCCTTTTTCAGTGCCATGGAAACTTTGAACTGTCACTAAGCGAACTGTTGTAAGTCAAGGACCACCTATGTCTTGCTTCTATTGCTCCTGCGTGGATGGAGATTCATACCCATAACTTGCTTCTGTCCTATTCGCTGGCAAGTGGCCTTTGTCTTATTTTGCCTTGGGTTTTTTTCCCACCCTGATCCATAGGATTATTCTCTACATTTTGAGATGGCTGGGAATGCAAAGACACCCCCCCCCCCATACAGGAATGTGTAGAAAAGTCCAGGGTTGGCTTCAAGATCTTTTCAGGGTAAACTGCTACCGGTTCACAACGGTTCAAGCGAACAAGATGTTAATTTTATATCTGGTTCACCGAACAGGTAGTTACAATGACTGGCTATCCCCACCTACCCCTCCCCTCCCAGGAGTCTCCATGCGGTCCATATTGGATCCCAGGTGAGTGCAGGGTCCACATAGAGACTTGGGGAGGGTGAAAAACAGGCCTCCTTGAGGCTCCAGAAGGCCAGAAATGGGCCTATTTCTGGCTTCTGGAGAGCCTCTGGAGGCCATTTTCACCCTCCTGGGAGCTCTAGGAAAGCCTCCAGAGTCCAGGGAGGGTGAAAATGGCCCCCCTGGCATGATGCAGGAGGCCAACTAGGCCACGCTCACCCAGGAACGGGGCAGAGAACCAGTTGCTAAATTTTTTGAAGTCCACTCCTGGATATTTTATCCAGCACTTCTAGTCCATGCCAGATATTAAGATTTGCCCATCATTTAAAGAAAAGGGGCTCCTGTTTTTGAGATGCAGCTTGAGTCTGAAAGTACATATGAATTTAAGCAGTTCCATAGGATTTTGTAGTTTCAATCTTAATTGCAATCAAAGTCAGACTTAATTCCTAGGATTCCCACTGGAATTATTCTTAGTACTTGCAAGGAATTAAGTCATTGGCAGCTTTTGTTGTGCTTCACTCACCCTATTCCTGTGGAGCAGGCAGTTACAGGTAGTCCTTGACTTATGACCACAACCAAGCCCTAAATTTTGGCTGCTAAGTGAAGACAGCCGTTAAGGAGATTTTGCCCTGTTTTACAACATCTCCGAATTTCGATCGCGTGAACCATGGAGATGCTGGAACAGTTGTAAGAGTGAAAAATGGTCTTCAGTGACTTTTTTCAGTGGCATCATAACTTTGAATGGTCACTAAATGAACTGTTGTAAGGTGAGGACTACTTGAACTCTATCACTAGAACAGAAGCAGAATATTTAGACTAAGTGAATCTCTCTCAGTTAAATCACAAACTTTTCATATAGTTCTTCGGGCTTCCCAGAAGAGAAGTATCTAAACTACCAAAGACCATCTCCGAACCCAGAAACCAAGCGAAATGCTTGTGAAGTGAGTTTTGCCTCAATGTACGGCCTTCCTGGCCACCATCATTAAGTGAATCCCTGCAACTAAGCCAGTAACATGACTGTTAAGTGAAATCTGGCTTCCCCGTTGACTTTGCTGGTCGCAAAAGGGGGGAATCACTGGACCCTCCTTCCCCTGGGGACCCTCCGGCCATCATAATTGTGAACCGGTCAGCCAAACATCTGAATTTTGAATATGGGGATGCTGCAATGGTTGTGAAAAACATTAAGTCCCATTATTTTTCAGCGGCGTTGTAACTTCAGTTCACTAAATGAATTATTGCAACTTGAGGATTATCTGTGCCTCTTCATGGATTAGAACTTTTTATAATATTTTTAAGTACCCGCGTTTCCCTGAAAATAAGCCCGGGTTTTAAAGTTAATTTTTGTTCCAAAAGATGCATGAAGGCTTATTTTCTGGTTAGGTCTTATTTTTGAGGAAATACAGTTCCACATGTGTCCATCTGGCTGACAATCTTAAATTGGGGCTTATTTTCAGGGTAGGGCTTATATTACGAGCATCCTGAAAAAAGCATGCTTGGGCTTATTTTCTGGTTAGGCCTTATTTTGGGGGAAATACGGTTCCATATGCATCCTTCTGGCTGACAATCTTAACTGGGGGCTTATTTTTGGGGTAGGGCTTATATTACGAGCATCCTGAAAAAATCATGGTAGGGCTTATTTCCCAGTTGGGTCTTTATTTTTAGAGAAACAGGGTAGGACCCGCAAAAAGGCTAAGTTTCTAAAGCGTTGCTCTTGGACAATCTCTGTATATTACGTTACCTTTCTCCCTTGATAAGCGAAACCCTGGCTGGCAGCGTTTACCTGGGGAGAGTGCCAACCAAGGACTTATTTAGGCCAAAAATCTTCGTGAGGATGTAGACGAGAGAGGTAAGGTCACTCTGGCCCAATTTCATTTTAATTGCTTATTCATGTTTTGCATGACATTTTTCCTTCTCCCTCCACAGAAGGGGATCCAAGATAAATAAGGGGCAAACAGTCCCATCACTTAGCCAATATTTTGCAAAAGTAGGAGGTTGAATTGCTCAGTCTGCTCCAAGGGGTTATTTTACCTGGGTTTTCTCTTCTCCTGCTTCCTTATAACTTTGGAAGCCGGGTTTGTTATCTTAATCCAACCTGACATATTCCACTTTCAACTCTGCTGAATAATATATTGCCTTTTGTTTTTGTTTTTCAAATTGTTTGTTTTCTACCTAAGAGTTTCTTTCCCCCACCTGATATTTCCTCCTCCTATGCTTGGGATAGAAGGTCTGTGCGTAAATATCCATACAGCTTTTTCTGCACATTTTTTTTTAATCCTTACATTTCTGAATGCATGCTTTGGAAAAATGCAAATTTGGGATGATTCTCTCAGAAATGTAAATTTTTTTTTGCTTCCGCTTTCCTGCTCTGTCTCCATTTTTTTGTGCCTGTATTTTGATAAAATCAAAGCATGCATATGCATATTTAGTATCTAGCTAGCTCGATACTGAAATGCTTCAAAACAATGCATTTATATAAAAATTGTGACATGGTAACGTTATTCGGTACTCTCAAGTTAGATAAAAGAATGCTGTAGATAAGATAAAGCATTGTTTTATATTAGGAATGTAGCTGAATAATACCGATAATTGAGCTATTGATATTGGCTATGTTTTATCTCATAGCAAATTGAAGTAGGTGGTGCTTTTATCATGAATTAGATTATGGACTATAATATGAGATCCAGGATATGGACAAAACAAATAATGATGGTATCTTCACAAAATAATGATCATTGCATGCATATTTTTCCCCTTGTAAGAGAGAAAAGTTCCTAATTACTTGTTATGTTTTGAGCATGGGCGAGAAAGAATGGAGACAAGCCTCTGAACGGTGAACTTCAGCTCTTTATTTACATTGTGACTTCCTCGTTTTAACAGTAGTTAAACCCTGCCTTATATAGGCAAACCTTGTAACTTTTAACCAATAATGAGCTAGGAATACTAGCTCTTATAACCAATAGGAACTCTTTGTTAAGGGCTAATCGGATTCCACGGAACGGGCCAATCCGGTCCAGCCGCTTAACAGCCAATCAGAAGTGCAGGGCCAGAACCCTGCACTTACTCCAAGCTCACACTTTATGAATCTTTATTGCATACACAACATTACCCTTAAAAAAAATTGAATTTCACAAGGAACTGTAAAACAACAGTTTTCTTTGCAAAGCTTTGCAGAGAAGGCATTATTAAAATCACAGTGATAAAGCTTACAGAATTTTCAAACCGTCTGAACTGCATGGTTCTTGCTGTTAGATCTGGAGTGTGGGTGCAAAGAACGGAGACGAGGCATCGAATAGTGACTTCAACTCTTTATTAGTGACTTCAGAACAGAGTCAAATACTGGGGCAGCAGCAGCTCCTTTTATAGAGCTGGCTGCTGTCACAATAACCAATGATTTGAATTTGCCGTGCTGGGAGCGTCCAATCAGCGGCGACCTGCTGTCAGCCAATCAGATCAGCCAGCAACGACCAATCATGATCCGCTGTTCGCGGGCCAATCAGAAATGCAGGATTACGAGCCTGCTGTGGAAGCAAAACTATTAGGATTTTAAAATAACGCGTTTGCTTAGTTCGTAACACCCCTTTCCCCTAGGTTCCGTCTGAGGGGTGGGGTGATGTATTCTCACAGGTAGGCAGGTCGTTTCACCTGTCTACCTGATCTATGTTGCTCCACCAGTCCTTGCCCTGACTCTGGTCCTGGTGGGCTGCTTGCTGAGCTTGGCGGAGCAGATGGTCCAACCTCTCCGTTGGGTGACTCGGGGTTGTTATCTCTGCTGCTGTCACAGCTGTCATCCGGGACCCTTGGATTTGTTGCTGTCGCAGTGCTGCTTTGTGGTGAGGCAATTGTCTGACTGGGCTCTCCTTCAGAAGGTGAATATCCCCGGGTTGGTTGTGCTGATTGTTGGTTTCCAAGTACTGGGTCGTGTGCTAATTCTTGTCCGAGCCCCTCGATTTCCCTTCCCCCCCAGGTTTGAGGTTTGGGGTTTGTGATGGGGGTAGGTGCCAGCCTGGAGCGCAGTTGGTCGATGTGGTGCTTCCACATTTTCCCATCAATAGTTTGTAAACGGTAGGAACGTGGACCCGTTAGTTGAGTTATGGTGGTGGGGACCCACAATGGTCACTGGAAAAGTTTTTTGCAAACACTGGGTCGCCTACCTTGAAAGTGTGATACCTGCTGCTGGATCCCAAAGGTTTTTCCGGTGTGTAGGCAGGGTGCAGGCAGTCAAGATGTGAGCGAAGTTTCCGGCCCATCAGGAGTTCGGCCGGGGTTCTGTTTGTGGTGCTGTTTGGGGTAATATGTTGAAGGAGAAGCATCCTGATCATCGTGTCGTCAATGTCCCCTTGCTCCATCTTGTGTAAAGTTTTCTTTATGAATTGGACCATTCGCTCAGCCCTGCCATTGGCCGCAGGGTGAGCTGGCGAGGTCAACGCATGGCGTATCCCCCAATCTGCGAGGTACTGTTCAAATGCCAGAGCGGTGAATTGGGGGCCATTATCTGAAACCAGGACATCTGGCAACCCGTGTATAGCGAATAATCTATTTAGTTTTTTAACGACGGCTTCTGTGGTGGTGCTCTTCATTTTGTGGACCTCCAGCCCATTGGAGTAGGCATGCACTGTTATAAGAAACGTATGCCCCTTGGTAAGTCCCGCAAAATCAATGTGAATATGGGACCAGGGACTTCGAGGTGCTTCCCATTCAGTTGGTGGTGCTTTTGGTGGAGCTGAACGAGTTTCCTGACACTTGCTGCAAGTGGCCACCCAGGTTTCTATCTGCTTATCTATACCTGGCCACCAAGCGTAGCTCCTCGCTAGTGCCTTCATTCGCACGATGCCTGGATGTCCATCATGCAATAGTTTTAGAATTTTATTCTGTAGTCTCTCTGGGATGACGACTCTGTCTCCCCACAAGATGCATCCTTTTGAGGAGAAAAGTTCTGTCTGCCGGTTTTTGAAGGGCTTGAAGGTGTCGTTTGGTTTGTTGTCAGGCCAACCTCTTTCCACCCAGCTGAGGACTCGTGCCAAACAAGGATTCTTCCTTGTTTCTGAGGCGATGTCTTGTGCAGTCAGCGGTGGTGAAGGAAGAGTTTCAATTTGTAGCGTAGTAATGGTTGGAGCTGGGTCGTCTATGACTTCGGGTAGTGGAGAGCGGCTCAACGCGTCAGCGTGGGGAATGGCTTTTCCCGGGCGATGTAGCAGTTGGTAATCATATGTGGCTAGAAACTCTGACCAATGTGTCATTCTTGGTGATAATATGTGAGGAGTGGGTTTATCTCCCGCTAAAATGCCAAGTAATGGTTTGTGGTCAGTTATTATGGAGAAGGATCTTCCATATACATACTCATGGAATCGTTTGATCGCAGACACAATAGCGAGAGCCTCTTTATCTAGTTGGCTATAGTTTCTCTCAGTTTTAGATAGAGTTCTTGAAAAAAACGCAATAGGTGCCTCAGTACCGTTTGGTAGGACGTGGCTCAGGATGGCTCCCACTCCAAACGGTGAGGCGTCGCAGGTGACAGTTAAAGGCAAAGTCTCGTTATATTGTATCAATACAGCATCTGAAGTTAACAGGTCTTTTACTTGCTGAAAGGCTCGCTCTTCACGATGTCCCCAGACCCAGGAAGCCTTCTTATCGAGGATCCTATGCAGGGTTCAGCAACAGTCGCCTTCTGGGGCAAGAAGATGTTATAAAAGTTAATGAGTCCCAGGAAGGCTTGGAGATCTATTTTATTCCTAGGTCTTGGGGCATTTTTTATTGCAGTCAGTTTTTTCTCTGTCGGGTGAATTCCCTGTTTGTCCAGAAGGTACCCAAGGAACTCAACCCGTTCAGTACATAGTTGACATTTATCTTTCTTGACCTTCAGGCCAGCATCTTTAAATTTCTGGAGGACCATTCTGAGTCGTTTTTCTAGTATGTTTCTAGTGGGGGCAGCTATTAAGACATCATCGAAGTATGGCACGACCCCTTTTATGCCTTGAAGCAATCTTTCCATCAGACTTTGGAAGATGCCAGGTGCTACACTCACTCTGAATTGGAGTCTATTACACTTGAATGCACCTCTATGCGTGACTATAGTTTGGGCTTCTGCAGTCTCTGCATCTACGGGCAGCTGCTGGTACGCCTGAGCTAGGTCCAATTTTGCGAATATTTTCCCACCTCCCAGGGAATGAAGAAGGTGCTGGACCACAGGTATGGAGTAAGCGCTCTGTTGAAGCACGTGATTTAGGGTGGCCTGGTAATCCCCACAAATTCTCAAAGATCCGTCAGGTTTTATGGGGGTTACAATTGGGGTTTCCCATTGGGCATGGTCAAACGGTTCCAACACGCCCTGGGCTATTAATTTGTCCAATTGTTCATCAATCTTTGGCTTGAGTGCAAAGGGCATCGCTTCCGGTTTGGTTAATGCCCACTAGTTCAATTCCTAGTGGCACAAACCACTGCAAACCCAGCAAGCTGGGCCGATCTCGATCGACAACGGTAAGTGGTAGAGTTGCAGTGTGGTCTTTGAAAAATATTTGGACGTGGCTGGAACCGGTAACTGGGATTCTGTTTCCTTGGTAGTCCTTTAATATGATTTTTTGAGTGCTGAGGTCCTGGCGACGGATGTCAGGGATGAGCTGTTTTAAGGTTTTCCAGGAGACCATTGATAGGGACGACCCGGAGTTGACTTCCATAACACATGGTCGATTCTCAATTGTGACCTTCATTCAGATTTTCCTTGCATCAAGGGATGAAGCGTGGCCGATGGTGATGGTTTGATGGGACTCTTCCCGTCTGGTTGAAGTGGCGGGTGCTCTATTTCTGTAGTAGTAGTTCCATTGACGGTCCCGGTTTAATGGTGGGGTGCCCGTTGTATGGCGGAAATTTTCTCTTCGGGTTGGGCTGGACCCTTGCTTGCTTCTGCAGACCTTTGCAATGTGGCCCCTCTTTCCACAGGAACAGCAGAGTGCATCTAGGAATTTGCAGTCTGATCGCGGGTGATTTCCCCGCATCCAGCGCATTGGTATGAAGGCTTACGATTTCACTGGTCTCGCTGGTCACGTTCTGACCTGAGTCTGTTGACCTCTTCTTCCTCGCTTTCTGATGAAGATTCGAAGTCTTCATGGTGGGTGGTAGTTGTGTACCTTTCGGATAAAAGCATAGTGTCACGACGAGTGGGCGGTGCGGTGCGTTTGCTCGGCGCATTCGAGCGGCTGACTTCCTGGTTGCTTCTGCTGCAGTAGCATCGGCGATGACATCTGCGAGGCCGATGTCCCCTTTCGCCATAATCTTGCTCTGGGTCAAAGGGTCTTTGAGGCCCAGAACAATTCGATCTCTCATGGCTTCCTCGAGGTTTGCGAAGCCACAGAGTCCCCCAAGGTTCCTGAGGTCAGCGATGAAGTCTCCAACACTCTCACCTTCCTGTTGGTCCCTCTGGTAAAACTCGTGTCTCCTGATGAGTGTTGGCACTGCGGGTGCATAATGAGCCCGTAGGATTGGGACAAGGTTGTCCCAGTCCATTGTCTTTACTTCTGCTGGTTTTGCAAGTGCCTTTGCCATTTTGAAAATGGCGGGCCCACAATGGGTCAGGAATACAGCTTGTTTCTTGCCGGACGTAGCATCTTTCAAATTGTTGGTCTCCAGGAACATCTGGAACCTGTCCATATACGAGTCCCAGTCTTCGTTAGCTGGGTCAAATGGAGTGGGTGGTATAGCGCTGCTGGTCATTCTGCCGCTTCTTGGTGCGCTCTCAGCCACGTGCTCTGCTAGTGTTCAGTGAGTGTTCAGTCAGCTCTATCGTCTCCGCATCCCATCTCCGTCGCCAGTGTTAGATCTGGAGGGTGGGCGCAAAGAACGGAGACGAGGCATTGAATAGTGACTTCAACTCTTTATTAGTGACTTCAGAACAGAGCCAAATACTGGGGCAGCAGCAGCTCCTTTTATAGAGCTGGCTGCTGTCACAATAACCAATGATTTGAGTTTGCTGCGCTGGGAGCATTCAATCAGCGGCGACCCGCTAGCAGCCAATCAGATCAGCCAGCAACGACCAATCACGATCCGCTGTTCGCGGGCCAGTCAGAAGTGCAGGATTACAAGCCTGCTGTGGAAGCAAAACTATTAGGATTTTAAAATAACGCATTTGCTTAGTTCGTAACACTTGCCTCTTAACCTTTTAGAGATGTTTGAAAAGTCAATAAACCAGCAAATTTCACAGTGATAGGACACCAATTCAAAAAACAAAAACAAAAACCCCTTTGTGTTTCTGCTTTGTCTCATCCAAAACTTTCTATGAAAATAGCAGAGGAGAAAGTCACCTCTTAAAAGGGAAAGACCTATTCATTTCCTTGTGTTTGAGATGTACAATAACTGATCCTGATTGGATTATGGTGAAACAACAGTGGATTAATGAGTAAAGCAAATTTATGGATGATACAAAGAAGGTTGGCAGAATGATAATCGGATTTTGAAGTGTGCCACAATAAGTACATGAAGGAGGCAAAAATGCTCCATATAATGAAGTTTCCAGTAAGAGAAGAATTAAGCTCACTGTGGTTGTTGGGTTTTTTAAAATCTTGCAAGACAAATGTGCCATGTACTTTTGAGTTTGACCATTCCTCTCTAGGATTGCCTTTCAAAGCTGCATTTAAGCGGTTTGGTTTATTGGATTACCGATGTCTATCCTTGTTTGTTAAAGCAGACTGAGCTTCACTCAGTTCATTTGAAAAACCTTGTAAAATAGGTTGAACTTTGTTTGTTAAACCATGTGTCCCTTAGGTAGATACCCCTGTTGCTCACTCTCTCATTCTGTTTAATTTCTGGATGGAAATTATATTCTGATTTTCCCCCCCAAACCATATAATCTCTTTTCATACTGGCAATTTCAAGGTCTGTCTGTCTGTCTTATATCTCTATTTATCTCTATCTATCTATAGCATGATAGATAAATAGATGATAGATAGATAGATAGATAGATAGATAGATAGATAGATAGATAGACAGATAAAATATAATAGATAGTTATAGCTAGAGATATGATAGATAGATAGATATGATAGATATAGACAGATAGATATGAGATGATATAGATAGATAGACAGAGAGTTGATAGAGCTAAATAGATGATAGAGATAGATAGATAGATATGATGATATAGATGTAGAAATAGATATGATAGATTATAGAGATAGATATGAGATGATATAGATAGAGATGATAGATAGAGGTAAATAGATTATAGAAGATAGATGGATAGAGGTAGAGATATGATGATAATAGATTTGATAGATTTGATAGAGATAGATTTGGTAGAGATATGATGATATAGATAAGATAGATTTGATAGAGATAGATAGATGAGAGAAGATGAGAGAAAGAGGGAGAGGGAGAGGGAGAGAGATGTGAAAGAAAATGTCTGAATAAGTTTTTCCATTAGTCTCCACCAGATTCTCCTTAACAATAATTGTGCAAAAACTTACTAATGGATTTTATCCTTCGGCCATTTCTGCACAATCAACATCTTTATAGCTTTGTTGAAGTGATGTAAATCCTCTCCTCCTTATGTTATTTTGACACAAGGATGGTTGGGATACCAGAAGATACTATGAATTGCTCCAGAAGAAATGAGCTTAATCTACCCATTAACCAGCTTTTTAGCAGTGGTCAATGCTATCTACCTTTGGTAGCTTGCTTTTGGCTGGGTCCATTTGGCTTTCTGGAAGGTAATGAATTCTAGAGATGGTGCATAAAGATTTCTTTCTGCCTTGCCCCATTAGACTTTGGCCTCAAATAAGACCCTAAGATGCGAGAATGATAAGGAAACGTCAGTGAGAAATAGTCCTGTTTCTCCTTCAAAGACAATGAGAAGTCAATTACCTCACGGATAAGGGGGAAAACTGAAGCTTCAATCAATATTATTGTTCATCAGAGTCACTGGATAGGGGAATTAAGAGTTTTAGATAAGATACCAGTCCATCAAGGAGAGAATTAGTAGATTCGTTGTTTGGAAGCACTTCATAATTTGATCTGGTTTGTTCAAGAACATCTTCAACCATCTTAGGATCATACATGATGGTTCAGAATTGGAATTTTATGCTGATTTTGGAATATATGGATAAAATCTAAATGTACGTGTCTTTGGAAAAAAATATGGAAGTTTTAACTCGTTAGAGTGAAAGAACCTCCTTGGATTTGGTGGGACTCGGGTGCCTTTTTATGCCAGAGATATATATCTAGGACCGTCATCAGAAGTGACAGACATCAATTGTGTAACAAAGATGGCAATGAAATATGGGCCTCTTTCATGGAAATTGTGCAAAACGTTTATGTACAGATCAACAGATTATTGTCTATAAATGTTTGAGGCTGCCATTTTCTTCTAAAACTCTTTCTTAATCATTGGACTTTTGAGCACTCCTAAGTACAGTGAGGTTTTCTCTGAAAATAATTATAAAACATATTGCGATTGGACTTTTGGGATACTGTGTGTTTGTATGTGTTGCACATTCACCCACACGTCTGCGTAGGTTTGGTGTCATTGTTTTTGTAAATTTTTTTGGTCTTGTTTTTTTGGTCTTGTTTTTAGGTCTTGTTTTACCTATAAATAAATAAACAAACAAACAAATAAATAAAGGCTAAAATGGTTCTAAAATGCATTTTTGTTATTTTGCTTAATTGAGATGTTTATTGTTCTTAGCATATTAATATCTTTTGTAAAATGGATTTTTAAAAAGCTTAATAGCCAGGGTTATAGAACTGGATAAATCTGAAATTAATAACATAAAAGCTGTCATATCATATGGAATAATTTAACACAGTTTTTTTTTGGTCACTTGTTCGTCATAAAAAGTAAACCTACTCCATTGCTAATTTTTATTTTATCAAGAAGATAAATAGTTTAGGCTAATGAAAGTATAGATATTCGATGCCAGAGGCATTTGTGGGAATCTGTTAATCATTTAACTCTGTCACAGCAAATGTTTTGTCTTCATAAACCAATTAAAATAGAAATTGTCTTTCACTAAAATGGGCACCATTCTTTGTTGCCTAAAGCAAATTAAAACCGCATTTGTTTAAAAATGTGCTTTTGAGACAGTCTTCAGGTAAATAATTAATATAGATGTCTAAAACAATATCTTTAGTGTGCCCAGGCAAATAAGCACTATATATGTTTAAGAGTCAATGAAATTCTTCCTTGGGCTAAAAAAATAATAATTTTAAATATTATCTCCATCTTTGCTGTTCATTACTGCCAGTCAGCATTAAGATCAATGATATTTATTTCTCCATCAGTTTGATTAGAATGTAGGGCTTCACATAACTAGAGTACTGTAGAAACTCTATTGCAGAATAATTAAATTAAAAAAAAAACCTGTCTCTTGCAAAAGATTAAATTCAGAGACATTCTGATATTTTTTTTAAAAAATGAACTGATGTCTAAAAACTTTAAAAACAAAACAAAACACTGGGCCATCAATTACCCAATCTTTATAATGCATATTTCAATGAATCCAGAATATTGCTAAAGTAAAATTTCCCTCTATCTGTGTTGTGACTTTGGGATGTTCCTTATTTTATCACTCTCTTAATATATAATATTTGATATTAATTATCATTTCCTTTCTGATAGATAGATAGATAGATATAGATAGATTAGATATAGATATACATACAGTAAGAAAGTACTTAATACAGATGGAAAGGTCTTGATTACGTGAGAAAAAGCCTGAAAAATAAAATATTTTAAAGTGAGGTAAATAGAAATCGTGTTTTCAAACTATTTCAAAAAATAATTTCACATCTAGCTTTCATATACAGTATTTTTTTTTTTTAAAAAAGAAGATTTTTCCTGTTTCATTTTTTGGGGTTTTGGGGTCTTGGAGGATTTGGAAATCTCACGTGAGGAAAATAGTTTTGTCAAAAATTTCCTCATTTATGTTCTTGGAGATACAGAGCAACTAGAAGAGAAGTAAATTCCTTCCCTCGAAGAATAAATAGTCCCGATGTTTTTTCCATTTTGGAAAAAAATAAAGCTTTTTAAGTCAAGTTACCTTGAATTGAAGCCATTTAGAGTGGGTAATGGGTCTCAGAAAATCTGATTTAGTCCAAAGAGTACCATGTCTTATGCAACAGTGAACTTAGTTTTAAATGCAGCATGCAAAACTGGAATATATAAAATTCGGGATATAGAGAAAAATCTTGACTAAAAGAAGGAGCGTGTTGTGTTAAATCAGGGCCACTCAGCCAAAAAAAAAGTGAAATTGATGAATGGGCAACTAGCTATGTAATTTGACTGGAGCCTCAGTTTTCTTCTTTTGAATGAGATAAACAGGAAGAAGGCATGATTAAGAATTGAGTGTATTTCTTTGTCTTTTCTACTGTGCATGAACACATCCAGTCAGGGAAGGAAGGGGAATTCATTCATCTAGAGAAGAAAAACAGGAGGGGTGGGGGAAATGAATGCTTGATAGATAGATAGATGGATTCTTGGCTGAATAATTTCAGTTAAACTGAGGAGAACTGAGTTTGGAAGTTAAATTGGAAGTTAAATTAACTATAACAATAATAATAATAACCTACAAATAGAAATAGAACGACTATGGCAAAGGCAAGCAAGGGTACTATCGATAGGAATAGGCGCTGCTTGAAACATCATTGTCGGCATTGACAAATTTGCCATCAGTCAATTGCAGAAGGCAGCTTTACATGGGAAAGCTTCCATCCTGTGATGATATTTGTAATATCATAAAATATCCAGATCTGCCTACCCCAGGTCCTTGGGAAGGACTCGATAGGGAGACAAAAATGCCAAAACCTAGTCTGATCATCTGGCTGACTGGGCAATGAATAATAATGTAGAATAACAGAGTTGTAGGGGATCTTGGAGGTCCTCTAGTCCAGCCCTGTCATGCCTTTGTTAGAGTTGGACTCAGAGAGGAGGAACAGCTGATAGGGAGTGGAGGTGTGGCTCTGGAGGTTGTGGAGGAGGCTGGGGAAGGGCAGAGGCTAGTTGGACAGTCAGAGGAAGAACCAGGCCCATCCCCTCTGCAACCTAGGAGACATTCTAGGGAAGAACGGAGAAGGGAACAACTTGGCTTATGAGAGAGGAAGCAGCCATGATCCCCCTCATTGGTTGCAGCTGGGGAGACTAGTATATAAGAGAGATGATTACAACACAGCATTGCCAGAAGCAAAGCATGTTTTATTTTGGTTTGAAGTTATCTTGGTTGGTGTCCTTCCAACAGACTGTGCCTTGTTATCTCCTTGAATTTGGTAATTACTTATCCTGGTCTGTTGTGGAAATTTCGACATTGTAGTTTGTTTGTTTTTTTTATTTTACCTCTATCTGCTCATTAAGTTTGGACTGCATTGCTTTCTTTTGAAGACTATTTTTGAATACGTTTTATCTCCAACTGAGAATTATTGAAAAGTGGGGCCAATGTTTTGGATTTTGTTATGTTTGTGTATCGCAAGCCCTCTGCTCAAGCAGGAAACCCTATACCATTTCTGTCATCCAACCTCTCCTTTAAAGCTTCCAATGTTGAAGCCACCCACTCACAGCTTCTGGAGGCAAGCTTCTTCCACCGATGTATTGTCCTAACTGTCTGTGGATTGCCAAATTAGAATTGATTTCCCAATAAAAATCGATTTCTCACCTGAAAAGGCCACCGCAGGTCCATTTTTTAAAAAATTCCTTTCTTTGTTTTGTTTTCCTCTTGGTTATTTTCTTCCGATGGTTCATTTCATCCGATGGTTCATTTCATCTGAGGCTCATTTCTCCGCTCCATGGCAATACGAGTTTCACCCTGTTATTAAGTAAATACATCGCTTTCCGGCGTAACCAAGATGAGAATGGACCTATCAAGAGGAGCTTGCAATCTGAAATTTGATAGGCTGATTACATCCTTGAAAAACGACTCCCAGGTCCAAAAAATAAAATAAAATACTGGACGAAAATACATACATGGTTAGAAAAAGGTTAAAGCAACACATAGATTATAAGCCAGAAATATTTTTGTTAGGCACAGTGCCAGAAAAATGTAATAAAAGGAAAATATACTTAATGTTACATATCTTAATGGCAGCAAGAACTGTATATGCGCAGCACTGGAAAAGTGGGGAACTACCCCCACAGGTAATTAAAAAAATACTAGATTGTGCAGACATGGATAGATTACCATTGAAGATACAAGATAAAGAAGATACAGAATACTTTCAAACATGAGGTTTATTCTATCATAGAAGTAGAAATTAAAAATTTGAAAATACTATTATGTATGGATTATGTTTCGTATATTACTGGAGAAGAGCCGAATGCTTGGAACAATTGAGGGCAAAAGAGGAAGAAGGGGATGGCCAGTAGTGGGATTCAGCCAGTTCTCACCAGTTCGGGAGAACTGGTTGTTAACCTTCTGAGCAGTTTGGTGAACTGGTTGTTGGAAGAAATCATTTGGGCAGAGAACCGGTTGTTCAATTATTGGAATCCCACCACTGGGGACAGCAGAGAATGAGGTAGCTGGAAGAAGTCGGCATGATCTTAAATGGATTCTAGAAGATGGTAGAGGACAGGAAGGCCTGGAGGAATGTTGTCCATGGGGTCGCGATGGGTTGGCCATGACTTCACAATTAAAAAACAAAAAATGTATATAAAAGCAAAATGTCACTCATGCATCATCACAAAATCTCCAGAACCATAAAGCTTACAAACTTGAAATTTTGCATGTATCTTCCTCTTGCCTCCTAGGTGCTCACTAGAAAGGATTTTTCGAAATGACCATCAGAGCATTTAGAGTATTTCCTATATTATTATTATTATTATTATTGTTGTTGTTGTTGTTGTTGTTGTTGTTGTTGTTGTTGTTGTTGTGGTCTGATGCTAAGGAATTCTACTCCCCCTCCCCACTTGAAAAGAAATCTCTTTCAAATGCAAGCAGAGGAGAGGAGTTTCAGTTTCAGTTTTACTTTCACAGCACCAAGCAGGTTTAGAACAGAACAGTTGAGCTAAGCCACGACCAGGCTCCTTGCTGTCTCCTTCTTGCTCATCTGGCTTTCATCACAGCAAATACTCTTTCAGTTTCTAAACAGCCTCAATTCTCTCACACACTGGCAGGATGCTAGCCAGATGAATATCGATGGATGCTGGTAGGCAGAGGCACAATTCCACCCCCCTTATTTTCTTCCCCAAAAACTAAGCCCGACCACATAGTTTCGTAGCGAAGCACGGGTATCAAGCTAGTTATATTATATATTATTATGTTTAGCAAATGCACCCAGCCAATACGCTGTTAATAAAGTATTAATGTATGTTAAGGAAAATCTATAAATAAGTTGTTAAAAAAAAGAAAAAGAAAAACTTCTTCCATCTTGTTGGAAAAGAAATGAATGGAGGTTTCGGTGTGTTTTATCAGGAGTTGATCTGGCTCAAAGAACTTTATAGTTATTTACTTGTGTAGCACTTGTTCTATAAGCAAATCCACCCGGGGTCTTAGACCTAAATACAAGGAGGAATAAATCCTACAGCAGAAAAACAGACAAATTAAGAGCGGCGGGATATACTGTACAAAAGGGAGGAACTTCGGCTGCAAAATAGCATATTCCTTTTGTTTTAGAGCCAGTTTGGTGTGGTGGTTAAAGCACCCGTCTAGAAAATGGGAGGCCATGAGTTCTTAGCCTTGGGCCAATTAGAGGTGGTCTTCAGCAGGTTCTAACCAATTCTGGAGAACTGGTAGCGGAAATTTTGAGTCATTAGGAGAACCGGCCAATCCCACCTCTGATTGGCCCCGCCAACACCATCTTGTCTCTGCCTCCCATTGAGTCCCATCTGATCTGCTGGGTCTTCTTTGGTTGCCCTGCACAGGAGAACGGAGCTGGAAAGCATCTCTCTCTCTGTCTCTCTCCCTCCCTCCCTCCCTCTCTCTCTCTCTCTCCGCTGGGGGGAGGAAATAGGAGGAAGAAAGTGTTTGCCACCTTGAGTTATTTGTAAAAATAATAACAACAGCAGGATATAAATACTGTAAATATGGAGCTTTTGTGTTCGTCCTCCAGCCCCCAATCACCTCTGTTGCTCTTTGCTGCACTCCTTCCAGAGTTTCAACATCTTTTGTGCAATATGGTGACCAACATTCAATTCCTGTCATTTGCTTTGTTGCATTCTACTTGTATGATTTTCAAGCCATTGGACATGCTTCTTTTGGGAGAGCCTTCTGCGTCCTTTATTGATATTTGGCTAATCCTCCCGTTCTATTTTTAATTGCCATGTCTACTTACAACCCCATGTCCTGCCATGATAAATGGTGTGGTGTGGGTTTATTATTTTTTTTTTGGGGGGGGGGGACAATCAGTGGGAAAGGAACATTTACTAGGCATCAGTTCTAGGCACAGGACTGTTTAATGTATTTTATTTGTAAATTATTTGTATATTATTTGTGGGTTGGTGCATGCGTATCCATCCGACAACACCATTCGCAGCTCCTGCAATGCTAAATTAGGAGGGATTGGAAGATTATGGGAGATGGAGAAAGATAAACAAAGAACCTTAAAAGTTGGAAAACTGTGTGAAAATTAACAAAGCAGAGATTTAATTTCGATAAAAATGCAAGGTCATAAACTAAGAGGGGGAAACATCATAATACAAATGGGAGGAGGATATGATACAAGGATAATTAAGATGAATTTTATATTTATACAGCAACATGTTTGGCCAAGAAATCCCTTTAACTGTTGCCAAATAACATGAAAACATACCCGTATCTTTTACAGAACGTGACTCCTGATTGAAGTGTCCCAAGTATCAAAGACAGGACAGGAAAATATGAACATAACAGAGTTTCTCTTTAGTTCTAGGTTGCTTCTGATCTTGATTAGCTTCCATCCATTGCTCCTTGGCTGGCCTTCGGGTGCCTTGGAGAATAGCTTGACGCCTTCCTCCCCTCTGTGGCAGCCCCTAAAATATTGGGAGCACTGCTCTTGATATAGTTTCAGGCATGGGTGAAATGAATGGAGACAGTCTTAGTTGGTGAACTTTCAGCTCTTTATTACATAGTGACTTAAGACTTTAATAACAACAACTCTGCCTTATATAGGCAACCTTAATGCGAAATAACCAATAGGGAACTGTAAGACGCTAGCTCCAAAACCAATAAGAGTCCTTCGTTTAGGGCCAATCGGATTCTCTGAACCCAACCAATCCGATCGAGCCGCTTAACAACCAATCAGAAGTGCAGGGCCAGAACCCTGCACTTTACCCCAAGCTCGCTTTTATTTTAACAATTTACATACATAACAGCTCTCTTGTCTCCCCTGGTCCTTCTCTTCCCCAGACTAGCCAGGCCCAGTTCCTGCAACCGTTCATTGTATGCTTGAGCCTCCAGTCCCCTTATCATCCTGGTTGCTCTTCTCTGCACTCTTTCTAGAATCTCATTTTTTATAGTGTGGTGAGCAAAACTGGATGCAGGTAGGTAGGTCAGTACTCTAAGTGGTCTTACTAAGGTTTATAGAATTGTATTAACATTTTGCATGGTTTTGATCCTATCCCACTACTTCAGTTCCACTGTTTAATTGTCCTCCCTGTCAGGAAATTGCTCCTTAATTCTAGGTTGCTCCTCTCCTTGATGAGTATATATTGGAAGACTGCTACCCTGTCTCCCCTGGTCCTTCATTTCATCAGACTAGACATACCCAATTCCTGCAACCGTTCTTCAGATGTTTTAGCCTCCAGTCCCCTTATAATCTTGGTTGCTCTTCTCTGCACCCTTTCTAGAGTCTCAACATCTTTTTTACATTGTGGCAACCAAAAACTGGATGCAAATATTCCAAGTGTGACCTTAACAAGGCATGTGACAGCCACAATTCAATTTGTGGAATCCATTTTTCATTTCTGTGCTTTTGTTCATTCTTACCCATGCCGTATGCAAATCCAACTCTCGGGAGATTCATCAAGGATCTTGGAAGCCAAAGCTGATTTGTTTTAACTCAACATGAAGAAAATGCATCTCCTTGTTTTGTGCAAATAATATAAATAATAAACTTAGTGTACTATTCTTCATAAGATAAAAATCCGAAGTGATTTATTGATCCCAAAGTAGATGGAATAAACACTGTTTCTGTAAGCAGGAACATTTTGCACAAGCCAAATCTGTTTTATTCTGTCTTTTTAAAAGAATTGTGCTTATTCTCACCATTCAGAACCATTGGGAATACTTCAGTGACAATCTGGATCATTGTGCAATTATCTGTAAGTCTGTAGCAAATCCCTAATCAATCAATCTATCATCCACTGCAGTAAAAGTAAGATATATTCTCCAAGTATAGCTTTATATCCATGTGGGAAAAAGAATGACTGTTTAAGACAAGAGCCTTCAAACTTGGCAAGTTTAAGACTCCCAGAATTCTAGCATGACTGGAGGAGGAATTCTGGGAGTTGAAGTCCACAAGTCTTAAAGCTGTCAAATTTGAAGATCCCCGATCTAAGGAAACATCTTTGAACAAAGTCAGTTGCTTTGGATGATGGAACTGCAGGTAACTAAGACTATCATAAAAGCAGATTTTTTCTTCTGCTAAATATAGTCCATTTGAGTATATTAATCTTAGATTATAATGCTGGATGTTAAACTGAAATAGTGGCTTGTTTCTATGGTGCAGAGAGCCTCTGTCGTGTATGTGGATATCAATATCATCAAGGGTTAAATATTGATAAAAGTTGGATAAAAGTTTGGATAAAAGTTTGACTAATTAAGGAGGATTTTTTAAAATTATAATAAAATTCATTGAAGACATTGAAGACTTAAGAGAATGCTCTCTTTCTGTGTCTCTCCATCTCTGTCATGTACAAAAATGCACACACATCCCTTCCCCTGGGAAGATCATATGAAAATTTAAGATAGGAAGAGGTCTATGCTTCAATTTATTTTTTAAATCGCCTGGTAATGTTTGAGGGGAAATTAGGACTTTTCTCATGCTAATTTCAACCATGGGCACTGAAGCCATTGAAGTGTACAGATATGTTGAATGACAAAGAAAAGATTGAATGGGACGGTTGAATCTCCTTCTTTTTTTAAAATAAGTTTTATTGAACAAAAAGAAAACATTTAAAAACATTGAAAGTGGTGTAATCATCCTGACACCTCTAGTTGTCTTACATAGCTATTTCAGATAATAAATAATACATATTTACATAATATATACATCAATATCAACAATTCTTATATATTCCCAGTCTGTCATCTTAACATCCTTATCTTAATTTAAATTTTAGGTCCTTCCTTTTTCTCAACCAGTGATAAAACTTTTCCCATACTTTGCAATATTCAGATTCATCTTTACTTTTTAGTTCCAGTGTTACAGTAATTTGTCCATTTCTGCACATGTCCATATCTTTTTAATTATCTCCATTTCATCTGGAATTTCCTTAAGTTTCCACTTTTGAACATAAACTAGTCTTGCAGCCGTAATCACATATATTGTTAGGTACATCATATCTTTATTATTTCTCTCTATATTAATTCTCAATAAGAAGAATTCCGGTTTGTATTCAAGTTTGATTTCACCCATTTTCTCTAACTAGCTCTGAATTTTATGCTAGAAATCCTGGGCTTTCCTACAAGCCCACCATACATGATAGTACGAGGTTGGATCTCCTTCTAATACTAGGATGGCCATGGAAGAACCAAGGATGTGTCCTTTTCTCTTGGACTTGGTTCTCCCGCCCACTTTGTCCAATCTGCTCAGCAGGAAGAAGGCATGGACCTTGTTGCCGAAGGGCTTGTGATGCATCAGATCAGGCCTGCATTTCTGAAGCAGATGTTGCCTGCGGGTCTAGCTAGCTGTAGAAGAAGACTTCAGCAGGAAGCTCCTGCCATGATCAGGGGCCAGATGGTAATTCATGGCCACTTGTGTGGCTGCCATCTGCCCCTGGGTGAAAATGGTTGTGTGTGTGGGAAGTCCTGCGGTGAAGTTTTCTCAATTATCCTTCCCTGTTCTTCGTTCAACCAAAATGCAAATGGGACACCAAAAATATTGAAAATCAACCAGAATAGAGCTGGGAGGGATCTTGGGGGTCTTTTAGTCCAATCCTCTGCTCAAACAAGAGACCCCATATCATTTCAGACAAATGGCTGTTTAATCTCTTCTTCAAAGCACCCACAACTTCTGGAGGCAACTTCTGCTCCACTCGTTAATTGTCCTCACTGTTAGGAAATTTCTCCTTAATTCCAAGTTGCTTCTCTCCTTGATGGGTTTCCATTCATTGTTTCTTATCTTGCCTTCTGGTGTTTTGGAAAATAGGTTGAGCCCCTCTTCTTTGGGGCAGGTCCTCAAATCCTGGAAGACTGCTGTCATGTCACCCCTATTTTCACTAGCCTTGGAAATCTTGGAACAAGAGTATTAAAAACAAGACTGATTTTTCTCTACTGGACCCCAAATTGTGACATTCAGATGGCTTTCCAAATTCTTTTGTTGCTGTTGGTCAATGTATGGCTGTGAAAGTTGGACAATAAGGAAGGCTGAGTGTCAAAGAATGGAGGTTCTTTGAACTCATGTGCTGAAAGAGGAGACTCCTGCAAGTCCCTTGGACTGCAAGGCCATCCAACTGGTCAGTCCCAGAGGAGATCAACCTGGACTGCTCTTTAGAAGGCCAGATCCTGAAGATGAAGCTCAAAGACTTTAGCCATCTCATGAGAAGAAAGGACTCGCTGGAGAAGATCCTAATGCTGGGAACGAGGGAGGGCAAAAGAAGAAGAAGGGGATGACAGAGAACGAGGGGGTTGGATGGAGTCACTGAAGCAGTTGGCGTGAACTTAAATGGACTCCGGAGGATAGTAGAGGGTAGGAAAGCCTTGAGGAACATTGTCCATGGAGTCATGATAGGTCAGAGATGACATTGCAACTAACAATAACAAATACCATCTTGGTTGAGAGAGCTGAAAAAACTTGAATTATGGCGATATCTATTGGAATGCCATTAGCAGGAGTTCAGCCATACTTATATCTATTTTGTTCTTGGGCCAAGGAAATGTGTCTGGGGAGGAATCTCTGAAAGTCTTGGCGATGCCTCTGCATTTGGCTTTGGAGCTCAGAGCATAAATCATAAAGAAAGGCCCCTTTCCTCCTGCTATTATGATTGCCCGGGCTTCTTCGGTCTGAATTTTATGCAGGTAGTCCTAGACTTACAACAGTTAGTTTAGTGACTGTTCAAAGTGACAACGGTACAAAAAAAGGGGGGACTTGTGACCATTTTTCGCACTTATAATCACTATTGATCAGAATAGAGATGGAAGGGACCTTGAAGGCCTTCTAGTCCAACCCCTTGCTCAAGCAGGAGATCCTATACCATTTCAGACAAATGGCTGCCCAGTCTTTTCTTAAAAACCTCCAGTAATAAAGCACCCAAAACTTCCGGAAACAAGTTATTCCATTGGTTTATTGTCCTTAATGTTAGGAAGTTTCTCCTTAATATCAGTTGTTGTTGTTTTTGTTTTTGTTGTTTCTTCTTCTTCTTCTTCTTCTTCTTCTTCTTCTTCTTCTTCTTCTTCTTCTTCTTCTTCTTCTTCTTCTTCTTCTTCTTCTTCTTCTTCTTCTTCTTCTTCTTCTTCTTCTTCTTCTTCTTCCCCTCCTCCTCCTCCTTTTCCCCTTCTTCTTCTTCCTCTCCTCCTCCTCTTCTTCTCCTTCCCCTTTCTCTTCTTCTTCCTCTTCCTCTTGTCTTCCTTCTATTCTTCTTCTTCCTCTTCTTCCTCTCCTCCTCCTCTTCCTCTTCTTCTTCCTCTTCTCCTTCCCCTTCCTCTTCTTCTTCTTCCTCTTCCTCTTGTCCTTCTATTCTTCTTCTTCCTCTTCTTCCCCTTCTTCTTCTCCTCTTCCTCTTCTTCCTTTTCTTCCTCTCCTCTTCCTCCTCCTTGTCTTCTTCCTCCTCCTCTTCTTTTCCTTCCCCTTCCTCTCCTTCTTCTTCCTCTTCCTCTTGTCCTCCTCTTCTTCTTCTTCCTCTTCTTCCCCTTCTTCTTCCTCTTCTCCTCCTCTTCTTCTTCTTACTTCTCTTCTTTTCCTTTCCCTTCCCCCCTCCTTCCTCCCCATAGTCACGTGATCACAATTCAGACCCCTGTCAACCGACTCATATTTGTGACGGTTGTATTGTCATGGGGTCTTGTGATCCCCTTTTGTGACCTTCAGTGGGGTCAGTGGGGAAGCCAGACTCCTTAACAATCATGTTGCTGACTTAACAATGGCCATGATTTGCTTTACAATGGTGGCAAGAAAGCTCAAAAAATGGGGCAAAACTCCCTTAACCAATGTCTCACTTAGCAACAGAAATGTTGGGCTTCATTGCAGTCGTAAGTCAAGGACTAACTGTAGCTTCCTGCCTGGGTTCTGTATGTTTGTGGGTGGGCCCCAAGCAAGTGAGCCCATTATTTCAGCTCTCTTATTTCATGGGATAGATTATATAAACTGTCCAGAGTTAGGTTGTGATGACCTGGAGTGTAACACAAACGTAACAAAATCCAAAATGTAAATATATGTTTTTTAATGCCTTCAAATTGGCCCCACTGTTCAATAATTCTCGGTTGGAGATAAAACGTACTCAAAAATAGTCTTCAAAAGAAAGCAATACAGTCTGAACTTAATGAGCAAATAGAGGTGAAATAAAAAACTAAAACAAACTACAATGAAGGAATTTCCACAACGGACCAGGATCAGTAATTACCAACTTCAAGGAGATAACAAGGCACATAGGAAGGATGCCAACCAAGATAACTTCAGCCCAAGCTAACACACGCTTTGCTTCTGGCAACGCTGTGTTTTAACTGTCTCTCTTATATATTATTCTCCCCAGCTGCAACCAATGAGGGGGATCATGGTCACTTCCTCTCTCATAAGCCAAGTTGTTGCCTTCTCCATTCTTCCCTGCATGACTTAGGATGCAGAGGGGATGGGCCTGGTTCTTCCTCTGATTGCCTAGCCATCCTCTGCTCTTCCCCAGCCTCCTCCACAACCTCCAGAGCCACACTCCAACTCCCTGTTGGCTGTTCCTCCTCTCCCTCAGAGTCTGACTCTAACAAGGGTACAATGTAAAACAGGGTCTACAAGGTAAGCGTGTAAGCCCACGAAAATAAAAACTAAATAATACAAGCCGATAGTTCCAATAGAATATTCATCACTCGGCGAGCAATCCTAGATAGCTATTAAATTCTGCTCCATTGCTGGGATAGAAAGCTACGATCCCCTTGTGGGATCTAAATCAAATTCATACAAGCTCGAACTTGCTTTTATACCCACATTGTTTTTCATCATGCGTGCAGTTTTCCCACTTAGCAGCTTAACAACGTTAACATCCTGGTATTTATAGAAGAAGGGAAATCGGTCTGAACACATCTTAACAACCACGGAGAGAGTCTATTTGGAGGCTCCTGGTGCCTGCTGAAAGGGAAACCTTTTGGAAAAAAAGAAAATAAAAAACTCAGTCTCCAGAACACTTGTGTGCATTCACTTAGCAGTAGCCCAGATGGCACTTCAAATCCTGAATAATAAGCTAAGGAAATTGGTGAGGAGATGTTAAAATGTGGCCTCTGGAATATGATCCCACATTTAAAAGAAGAAAGTTGTGACAGTAACCAAATGTTTAAGCAAGTTATACCCTGTTTCCCCCAAAATATGACCTACCCTGAACGTAAGTCCTATCTTGATTTTTATATGTGCGCCCAGTATAAGCCCTGCCTCCAAAATAAGCCCTAATTAAGATCCCACCCACTCCAGAGTGGACGGGAAGAGATTAAGTGATGCGGGGTGGGTGGGTAGAGCTGCCCTACTACTTATCTTTGGACAGGTGTAGCCAGGCCTCACACACCCCAACACCCGCCTTGCTGGGTCATTTCTTCTGCAGCCGGCAAGGCTGGACAGGCTTTCCTGAAGGCCTGTGGAGCTGAGAACAAAGCTCCGGATTGATCCAGAGCTCAGGTATTGGCTGCAGAGGCCTTCAGGAAAGCCTTGCCAGCCTCAGAAGTTTCCTGAAGGCCTCTGACAGTGAAAAGGAGGCCAGGGGCGATGCACGCAAGTGAGGTTAGTGAGTGGATGACATCCCCGAAAATAAGATCTAGTGCCTTTTTTTGTGGTCAAAAAAATATAAGACAGGATCTTATTTTTGGGGAAACATGATAGAATTGCCCCTTTAATAACACAGTTATTATTGTGAATAGTAGCTATCCACCAGTAGGACAACAGTAGGAAAATTAAAGTGAAATTCAGGCTATATTTATTCAAAGTTCATTTTGGGGTGGTGTAACCAGATCTAAGCGAGGCTTATTCAATATTTCAGAATTGTCCAACTGTTTCCTATTTTTATGTTTATAGGACTTGATCGAATGAATATATGCCACCTAACCTTTAGGACAGATAGAGTTTATTATTAGCTGTTTTTAAAAACTCTGCAGAAAAACTTTCTGAACACAAGTCTACTTTAATATAGTTGTACAACAGGGCTGCCAACCTTGAGTGATAGTTCGGAGTGAGACACTGCGAGGGAGCGAAGCGACCGAGGGGGGGATGGTGTGGAAGGGGGGTGTCCCCCCTTCCACGGTAGGGAGCTTTGACAATTTTACATTTTAAATGGTGCAATCTGATGCATACTTTAGTCATGATTTGGACATATACATACATACATACATGCAAGCAGCACCAATGTACTTGAACCGGATTTGTAAGATATTAATAATGCAGTTCACTGACCATCTTGGCCGGAAAGGGTCCACATTCTTGGGCCTCTGCCCATCTGCTCCGTCCCTTTGGGCTGCTCCGGCTCTCCTCCTCCTCCAGGGTCCCTGGCTGAGAGGGGCGTCCCAAGTGCCTGGGATCTGGCCCCTCCAGGCTGCCTCTTCAGGGCCACAGAAGCCTCCCTCACATGGCCCCGGGGGTGGAGGGGGCCTTGCCAGGGTTCCCGGCCTTGGAGCTGGGCAGAAACGGCCCTTCCCAGCCCTCTCCCACCCTCTGGGCCTCCCACCTGCGGAGGGGAGGGGGATCCAGGCTGAGTCTTGGACCCACCAGCCTCACAGTCCAGCTGAAGGGTCGGAAAGGGCCAGGCAGGCAGATGGACACACACACACACAGAATGTGGGGGGAGGCTGGTGTCCTTCACTCCCCAAACGCCCCCCTCCCAGTCTGTGCATGGGACCCCCAGCAATGCTGCCATCAGCTGCTCCCCTGCAGGGAAGTCCTGGATTGTCTGGGGGAGGAGAGGAGAGGACAGTGGCCACTCCCCCCCCTTTGCTTGGCATTTGTGGGGAGACCCCTCAAGGCGAGATTCCTTCCCAGGGTCTCCCAAAGAGCATCCAAACGTTCCTGGCATCAAGTGGGGAAAGAAGCCTAAAAAGAGAGAAACTCCTGCACCGGCTGCGATTGGGGCTCGGAGGGGACAGGAACCCCCCCTCCTTGCGAGCCCCCCCCACCCCGCTCCAGCCTGCCCTCTGGCGGGACCCCCTTCCTGGAGAGGCTCCTCCCTGCCAGACCCTCTTGCAGCCTCTTGGACCCAGGGGAGGCTGGGGGGGGGCGCATATCTAGGTGCAAAGGGCGGGGGGAGGGACACAATGTACCCGGGAAGGATCCCTCCCCCCCTCTTCCCCCTCCCTCTCCAGGGACTTCCCATCAGGCTGGGGAGCGAGAGAAGCCGAGGCGCGCAAGAGGCCAGCCACGGCAGCTCCCCTTGCGAGAGGGAGGCCGGAGAGGGACGCGCCTTTGCGCCCCAATCCCAGCGGCCTTGAGACCAGACGGGTGCGGGGAGGGGATGATGGGAGCTCAGCTCTCGAGAAAGGCCCAGGGATGCCCTGTAGTCGTACTTCATGGGGGATAGAGAGTTCGTCTCTCTCATCTCCGCCTACCAGAGCAGAGTGCAGCGCAAGGGTTAAGCCCAGAGAGTTGTGACATCCTAGAGCGGAAAGGAGCAACCGCTTCCTGCAGCGTGGAATTCTCTCCTCACCCCAGTACAGAAATCAATGCGGGCAACGTCCTCTCGCACATGCTCTGTTCGCCCTCTGAAGCCGCCCAGGATCGGAGGCTTCACTTCTCGAAACTTTGGGCTTGGGCATATCGATATTCGGAATATCAGAGAATGTAGAGATATATTTATTTTTGTACATTCCATTTTGGGGGTTTAGCGTGAGATTTCGTTTATCAGAGTGAGACAGTCAAAATTGGTTGAATTGCGTGAGTCTCACGCTGATTGCATGAGAGTTGGCAGCCATGGTACAAGCAGTCATAAGGCAAAGATATGTATACTTTTTTCAAAATGTAACCCCTACTTTGAATATCAAATCAAATGAGAAAATGCTACCTTGGCCAATAAAAGATTGTTTTTAAATCTTATAGAAGTAAAAAGATCTCACTCCATCACTGTGGCTAGTCTAGAGAAGAGAAATATTGGGGGTGACATGAGATCAGTCTTCCAATATTTGAGGGGCTGCCCCAAAGAAGAGGGGGTCAACTTATTTTCCAAAGCACCAGAAGGCAGGACAAAATACAATGGATGGAAGCTAATCAAGGAGAGAAGCAACCTGGAATTAAGGAGAAATTTCCCAACAATGAGGACAATTAACCAGTGGAACAGAAGTTGCCTTCAAAAGTTCTGGGTGCTTCATCACTGGAGGTTTTGAAGAAGAGACTGGACACCATTAGTCTGAAATTGCCTAGGGTCTCCTGCTTGAGCAGGGGTTGGACTAGAAGACCTTGAAGGTCCCTTCTATCTCTGATTGATTGATTGATCGATTGATATCTGATTGTATGATAGGCCTAATAGCTTCCTTCATGGTTGATGGAATGAATAAGAAGCATGTTCGTTATTTGCCAAGCAAACAGATGGCAACCAACCTCCAACAGCAATTCTTCACTTGTCTGGAATTTTGCTAAGTTTTGTCTGTGACCGTAATCACCTTTGCCTGAGAAGGAGAAACTAACATTTGAGAACAATGCCTAACATGATCTTCTGTGGGAAGCTGGTAATGGCGGCCATCTTCCCAACATTTTCTGCAAGGAACACTGTTGAAATGGATATGATGAAATATAAACACTGTACCAAGTTTTCTGTACTTCACCAGAATACAGAATTTAGAATAACGGAGCTTGGAAGGGACCTTGAAGGTCTTCTAGTCCAACCTCCTTCTCAAGCAGGAAACCCTATCCCATTCCAGACAGGTGGTTGTTCAGTCTCTTCTTAAAAACCTCCAGTGATAGAGGACCCACAACTTCTGAGGCAAGTCATTTCATGGGTTAATTGTCCCCATTGTCAGGCTATAAGTATTGTGGTGTAGGGTTTCCTGCCTTGGCAGTGGGTTGGACTAGAAGACCTCCAAGGTCTCTTCTAACTGTGTTATTCCATTCCATTCCATTCCATTCCATTCTTTATTCCAATATTCTACTCTACTCTACTCTACTCTACTCTATCATCTTTATGCTATCTTGGTTGCTTTTTGCAGCCAGATGTATGCAGGGAAAAATATTTACAGTTTAATGGAGTTGGAAGGGACCTTGTGAGTCATCTAGTCCAACCCCCTGCCCAAGCAGACCCTACACCATTTTTGACAGATGGCAGTCCAGTCTCTTCTTGAAAGCCTCCAGGCATGAAGCTCCCACAACTTCCGAAGACAACTTCTGTTCCATGGGTTGATGGTTCTCACTGTCAGAAAATTCCTGCTTATTTCTATGTTGAATCTCTCTCTCCTTGATCAGTTTCCATCCATTATTCCTTGTGTGGCCCTTCACACTGAGAATATCTCTGCTGAACAAAACTATGCACTGGTGACAGGAAGGGCATCCGGCCATGAAATATTCTGCTAGCTCCATTCAGTTCCCCAGACTCCACCCTGCAAGGGATTATGGGGTCATTAAAATGACGATGAAGATTCTGTATTTGGCTCCCTTCTCTCTGGGGCAGGCCCTCAAATATTGGAAGACCATTATTATGGTCCTTCTCTTCACTAGACTAGCCATGTCTGTTTCCTGCAACCGTTCATTGCATGTTTTAGCCTCCATTTCCCTGGTCAGGGTTTGCTGCTAAAATGATCTGGAAACATAACATTCTTTTTCATTGAGTTATAAAAGTTGAAATTAAAAAAAAAAGCCAGATAGGAAGAGAGACAAACAGCTACATTAAAATCCCTTCCCTCCTGTCTCCCAGTATATGATAATATCGGGAGTAAATTCTCAGTCACAACACCATGTTAACGCTGTGTATTGAACTCATTAAAGTAATTAGGGTCCATTTTAAGTTTATTAGCGAGCTGATTAAAGTACTCTTTCAAGCAGGTGGATTTGGAAGGAAGTTGGTAAGAGAAAAACCAATAGCCCTCCTAGGGAATTTGGGCCACGTGCAAACGGGCTTGGAGAAAACTGAGGCATCAATTTTCATGTGGCTTTTAATCAATTTGAAGCCAATCTTCTGTTGGTGGAGTGCAAAGTTAGCTTTTACTTATGCATACATTTGTTCGTCCCAAAAGAGCTTTTTTTTTTTTTCCAAGAGGCAACTGGGCTTTCTTTGAAGGGGTTTCACTTCCCCTCCAAGAAGCTTCTTCAGCTCTGACTGGATGGTGGGCAATGGAAGGATTTCTATTCCTTGCAGACAGCTGGTCATTTGCATCCTTTTAGAGTGCCATAAAGGCCACTTTGGAGGTTTATGTGTGTCCTCAGGGTCACCTGAGTGGGGCTCCTGGTTCCTGTAGACTGCAATTTTTCCTCTGAAAATCCATTCCTACTCCCACATCATTCAAAGGGTGTTCTTCCCAAATTTTATAGCTAAAAGTCTGTCGAGGTCATGGTTGCCAGTCATCCAGGTCGTGGTTGTCTCAAAGGTGCTTTTCCTTCAGGAGGCAACTGGACTTTCTTGTTTTTTCTTTTCTTTGAAGATGTTTCCCTTCTCCTCCAAGAAGCTTATTTAGCTCTGACTGCACTTCTCCAAAGCCCCTGAGGGCAGGACAAGAAGCAATGGGTGGAAACTAATCAAGGAGAGAAGCAACTTAGACATAAGGAGAAAATTTCCTGGCAGTTAGAATAATTAATCAGTCAAATGACTTCAAAAGTAAATGCTCCAAACTGGAAATTTTTGAGAAGAGACTGGACAGCCATTTGTCTGAAATGCTATAAGGTTTCTTGCTTGAGCAGAGGGCTGGACTAGGAGACCTCCAAGGTCCCCTCCAATTCTATTATTCTATGCTCTAAGAACCCACTGCAGAGTGGATGGGTAAAAATTAAGCTAGGGTGGGGATGGGGAGGTGGAGCTGTCCTACTACTTACCTTTGGACAGGTGTAGACAGGCCTCGCACACTCTGATACCTGTCTTGCCAGCCCATTTCTTCTGCAGACGGCAAGGCTGGCAAGGCTTCCCTGAAGGCCTCTGGAGCTGATAACAAAGCTCTGGGTTGATCTAGAACTCCATTATCGGCCTCAGAGGCCTTCAGGAAAGCCTTGCTGGCCACAGAAGAAGTTCCTGAAGGCCTCGGACAGCGAAAAGGAGGCTGGGGGCGATGGCACAAGTGAGGATGACGTTCCACAAAATAAGACCCGGCACCTTTTTGGATGGCAAAAAAAATAAAAAAAAAATAAGACAAGGTCTTATTTTCAGGGAAACATGGTACTTTCCTGTAGATTGGAACAAAATGGGAAGATTGGAAGCTATCCAACCCGGGAAAGGATTGATCTCCAAGTGCAAACACCGAGGTTACAGGAAAGGAAGGAATTGTGAACAGTTGCCCTGACTTCAACCTGGGGGAGAGCTGCAAGTGGAGAAGGTTTTACCATTCTCCACATATGAAACACTGCAAAAGGATTCCTTTAAGCTGGGCCATCTGCCTTCGGTGTCCTCACCACTTCACCAATAAGGCCACAGCCGAAAGACACCCATCTGCTGAGGGCTGAGGTATTAGATGGAGGTGACGGCGTTAGATGGATGGATAGATAGATAGATAGATAGATAGATAGATAGATAGATAGATAGATTGGAGATGGAGATAGATATATAGATTGATAAACAGGCAGGCAGACAGATATAAATAGACAGACAGACAGACAGACAGACAGAGATATAGATAGACAGAGACAGATGGAGTGTCAATATTTTGTGTGGCCACCATTATTTTCCAGCAGCACTGCCTTAATCTCCTGGGCATAGAGTACACCAGAGCTTCACAGGTTGCCACTGGAGTCCTCTTCCACTCCTCTAGGCCCAAGAGGGTTAAGGCAGTGCTGGAAAATAATGGCAGCCACACAAAATATTGACACACTGGTCCCAATTTGGACATCATCACTTGAGGGGTGTACTCATTTTTGTTGCCAGTAGTTGAGGCACTAGTAGCTGTGTGTTGCGTTATTTTGAGGGGGCAGCACATTTACACTTTTATACAACCTGTAAACTCCCTACTTTACATTTTAGCCGAGAGTCATTTCTTTAGTGTTGTCATATGAAAAGATATACTTAAATATTTACAAAGTATGAGGGGGTGTACTCATTTCTGTGAGATACTGTAACTAGGTTCCTGGGGTCATGGCACTTGCTAGAACTACAGGCAGCGCAGCAATGTGCCTCCAGATGTTACTGCCCCTTATCCATAAACATTGTTTTCAGCTGAATATGTAGTTAAGTCTACACTGGTATTAAGGATGCAAAGCCTCTATTTGCCTCAGTGGGAGCTTGCTCTGTTTTGAATGAGCTCCATTGAATGACTGAGTGGAAGCACGGGAGAAGCAAACAAACAAGAATCAACACCCACTGTGAGTGTCCTTCCCTCACCATGAAGGCAAGGAATGTAGTATCTGAAACAGTTAGATCGTGGCAACCGGGCCAAAGTTTATTCAAACTGAGAACGTTTCGTTACTCCTCCGAGTAGCTTCTTCAGCCAAAATGAGCATTTGGGAGGAGGGTCGGTGCCGTCACTGGTTGGCTGTGCAGTTGATTTGAATTCTGAGGGGTTTGTAGCAGTGGTGGTATTCTATCAATTAGGATCGGTTTGGCTGAACTGGTAGCTCTGAGGATCATCTGTGAGCAAGCCGGTTTGCTCCAACGATCAGCTGCTGTGACTTTCTCCCCATCCTGGCTCTATACTGACTTCTGTTTCCCGCTTTTGAAGTTCAGCTGCTTCGCGTGACACAACGGGTTGCCACGTGTTATTTATTTTTATTTTTATTTATTTGGTTTGTCAATCGCTTACAAGATAATAGGTATAAGTATATACATAGTTCTGAATACATGAAATGGGTACATATAAGAAATATAAAAGAAACAATAGAATAGGGACGGTAGGCACGTTGGTGCCTTTATGCACGCCCTCTATAGACCTCTTAGGAAAGGAGTGGGGTCAATAGTAGACAGTCAAAGATTAAAGCTTTTGGGGTTTGGGGAAGAAACCACAAAATCAGATGGAGTATTCCAGACATTGACCACTCTGTTGCTGAAGTTGTATTTCCTGCAATCAAATTTGGTGAGGTTAACCTTGAGTTTGTATCTCTTGTGTGCTCTTGTGTTGTTATGGTTGAAGGTGAAGTATTCATTGACAGGTAAGTCATTGCAATGTATGATTTTATATACTAAGATCGGACCAAAGGTGGCATAATTCAAGGTTTTCTAGGTCTAGAATTTCAAGTCTGATGGCATAAGATATTCTGCAACGAGTAGAGGAGTGGAGAACTCTTCTTTTGAAATATTTCTGAACTTTCTCAACTGTGCTAATATCAGATACGTAATGTAGTTTCCCGACTGATGAGCTGTATTCAAGTATTGGTCTAGCAAATGTTTTGTATGCTCTAGTTAGTAGTGTGATATTACCAGAGGAAAAACTACGTAGGATTAGGTTAACAACTCTTGATGGCTTTTTGGCTATATAGTTACAGTGGCCTCTAGCACTTAGTTCATTAGAGATGAGAACTCCAAGGTCCTTGACAGAGTTTAGATCATCAACAAGGTCTTGACTATTCAGCTTGTATTTTATTTTCTGATTTTTTTTTTGCCAATATGTAAGACGGAACATTTATTTGTTGAGATTTGAAGTTGCCATTTGTTTAACCATTCTGATACATAGTCAAGATCTTTTTGAAGGATAGCAGCTTTACATTAGCTGTCGAAGATGCAGGGAGACTGCAGGATTGCAGGAAAAGGTCAGTATCAAATCTTCTGTACACCCACCAAGCTCCCATTTGGTGTGCATGCATGCAAAGCTCATCTACCAAGTCAGGTCCCTAGAACCGGTGGTAAAAAAAAGGTTGATTCCCACTACTGGGTTGTAGGCTGGTTGTTGTGTTGCTGGACTTGTTTGAGGAATGCCAAGGCCCATCACAAGACCCTCACGTGGCATGACCCTCCCATTGCAAGACCTGCTGACTACACAAAGCCCTTATAAGCAGAAGAACATTCACATCCCCTGCATTCCCCTGAAGTTGGTACTCAGCCTGGTAATGAAACTTTCAGAAACCAACCCACAACCTTGGAGAATGAACCTTCACTTCATTCTCCTACACTGGTGCTACAGATATTCATCACCATCGCAAACTTGATTCCTTGTTAACTCCAGTTCTTCAAACCCAACTCCTGAAACCCAACCATCCATGACCAGCTTACCCGTTAGTACATTTGCTCTGGTCTTCAACTTGCCGTGTGGATTCATCCTAGGATGTTGAATTTCTGACAGGTTCTGCATTCCCACAATTAATGGAGGCATAAATGAAAACGCCGTTAAAATAAGATAAATATCATACATTAAACTCCAACCTCGCTACTTGCTTAGTCACCGCAAACCAGACTAATTAAAATCCTACCATTATTTCTTGCTAATGGGCTTTAGCAAAAAATATGTACAGTCATGAAGTGTTGCCACAACAGCTCTCATTTTAGGACTGGTAAAATGTTTAAACTGATGAGGAGTGGAAGAAATGCCACGTTCCCATATTTGCCCCTTACCAGAATAAGCCCTATCCTAAAAAGAGTTCAGTGGTTTGAATCCCCAGCACCGCTTCATGGAGTGAGCTCCCGTTATTTGTCCCAGCTTCTGCCAACCTAGTGGTTCAAAAGCAAGTTACAAAATGCAAGTAGGAAAATAGGGACCCCTTTGGTGGGAAGGGAACAGCGTTCCATGTGCCTTTGAAGGCATTTAATCATGCTGGTCACATGACCATGGAGACATCTTTGGACAGCGCTGGCTCTTCGGCTTTGTAACGGAGATGAGCAGCACCCCCTAGAGCCAGAAACAGCTGGCCTGTCTGTGCAAGGAGGGGAACCTTTACCTTAACCTTTAGGGAGAAGTGAAGAAGGCATTTCAGGAAAGAAAGACATTGGGCACACCATCAAGTATGAAAAATGGTCATAAGTCACTTTTTTCAGTGCCACTGTAACTTTGAATGGTCACTCCACATTAGCAAAGTACCAGCAAAGGAGGGAAAAAAACTCCAGAGAAGTTCCTGAGACAGGAAGACTAGTCCTGCCAACAATGTAATAAGGGTTCACGGAGAGGCAATTTCTGTAAGCAACACCAGAATGTTTCCTTCCTGCCTTCCTTACAGGATTAGGCCAGTAATTTCTTCTAACAACCAGTTCTCTAAACTGCTTAGAATGTTAACAACCGGTTCTAGTGAATAGGTGTGAACTGGTAGAATCCCACCCCTGGGCACAATGTTTCTTGACCTAATTATTTAATTTATTATTATTTATGTCCTATTTGTCCACTAGTAGAGAATAATTCTATAGTGCAAATAAGGATATACACAGTAGGACTTTTATTTTATTCTGCGGTGGGAAAGAAAAGAAAGATCGATCAGAAACATTTGAAAATGAGATTTTACAGTATGTGAACTAAGCAGAGATTTTGTCCATTTTTTTTTTTTTGGGGTATGAGAAGTCTTTGTGACATTTGAAAAGCAGAGCACCGTTCCTTGGTCTTAAGGTTGACTGACATTTAAGGGCAATATAAGTCTTGGTTTTTCCCCACTCCTTTTAAATTGAAGTTTTCATAAATCAAGTGGAAGGGGAGAAAACTGGTTACATCTTATAAAATGTGACTCTCTGGATAGGAATATGAAAAAAGTCACCTCTGACATTTTAAACACATTTCTAATTCTTGTTTCGTCTTACATATCATGCCAAGCTGAAAGAAGGAAAAAGAAAGAACAAAACTGAAAAATGGTATCATTTCTTGGCTTGGGCATTTGGCTAAGTTTTCGTTCTTTTCTTTAAATTAAAATGGGACACCTTGAGTGCAGTTGGCCAGCCAGTCACAAATCTGTAGTGTGGCTTCTCTTACCCACATTTTTCTGCCTTAGCAAGAAGCAGGCTTTGGTCTATTTTGTCAAACGCCTTCCTGAAATACCATTTGATAGACTTGAGAATGGAAAGAGGCTGGCCTTAATAATGTGAAGATCATAAGCCACAAAATTAATCATCGGTGTTGATTAATCCAGGATTCATAATACCCAGTTGGATTAAAGATTAAAAACTTTAATGTTATCGTATTCATCTGAACAGGGTTGATATCTCAAGGAAAAATGTCAATAGATGCTTCTATTTTTGTTCAATCTTTCACTATGGTGTTCTAGCTCCATCTCTCTCCATCTGAGTGAGTTTGTGTAATTATAATTATAATTATAGATTAAACTGTTATCTCTTCTGAGAATGAATTCACTTACTAGCTATTTAACAAAAATCATGGTGGCTGTTTAAGAGAAGCAGAATTTGTGGACTTCTGGTTGCAAACCCATCCTCCTTCTCTCTCTCTTCCCCTTTCCTAAGTCAATGTTATTTATCTTGGCAAATTTGTGTTTTCCAGATGAAACGATGCATTTTGTATTTTACGAGTGTTCTTTTTAACATGCTTTATTTGGCCTGGAAGAACCTTCCTTTCCTTAAGCTTTAACACAGGAACGATATAACGTCATGTCCCTGCTTACCTTTGGGGCAAATATTCCACAGATTTTTTTTTTTTTTTTAAAAGAATGCTCTTTTGGATGGATGGATGGATGGATGGATGGACATGATAAGTCAGTGCAATCCTGGATGAAGTGTGCTGCTTCCTATTTTTCTGTTTTATCTCCTGCCATCAGATAGTTTAAGCATTTGTCTTTCTTCTCTCCTCTTCTCCCATCAGATCCAGAGCTTGCCAAAGCTGACATGGCAGCCATCAAACATTAAAATTTAAGATCCGGAGCTTTGGAGCTCTTGAGTTGAGTTATAGTATTCCAGGCGTTGTGCTTTGTTTGGTCGTTTTTTCCTTTCCTTATTCGACAGATTTCTCCCTCCATTTTGGGGGTGCTTTATCTTTGAGCCGATCAAGGATGGAAAGAAAAAAAGATTCTTGCCTTTCACTGAAAACTTTCCTTTTTTCAGATAATTAATTCTTGGCACCGGAGTAACATTTTAACCACCAGGAACTGTGGAAAGATTGACAGAAACTCTATACTTGACATTTATTTATTACTTTTAAAGAATGCCAACAGATTTAATCATTCATCGTGTACTTTTTCTCATGCTGAAGGAGATTTATGGGCCTTAATCTTGGGAAGTATGGCACATTGTGGATAGGCTTGTGGCTGTATATTATGGCAAGGATGGCTGGCGTCTTTAAAAGTGGGGGCTTGATTTGTGGCCAAATCTTTTGCTCGCACAATGAGAAGATTGCTGAATCTTTGGCTGGGGTCTGCAGGAAATCCGGCCCATCCATGTAAACAGAATATGGCAATGAAATAGGCCAGACTTGACAGGAAGAAAGAAATACTTGGAACCAGAGAAAAAATTTTGGTCTGGCATCACGAGATTGTTTATAGAAATTCTCAAAATCTCTAAACCTTGCCCCCAGAATATCTATCTATCTATCTATCTATCTATCTATCTATCTATCTATCTATCTATCTATCTATCTATCTATCTATCTATCTATCTATCTATCTATCTATCGTCTGTCTATATCTATCATCTATCTATATGATCTACCTATATATCTATTTATCATCTATCATCTATCTATCTATCTATCTATCTATCTATCTATCTATCTATCTATCTATCATCTATCTATTATCTATCTATCTAATAAATAACATTAATTTATTATATAATAAATAATTAAAAACATATGAAGAATGGTTGTGGGAATTGGGCATGGCCAGTCTAGAGAAAAGAAGGACTGGGGGGACATGATAGCAGGATTCCAATATTTGAGGGTTCGCCACAAAGAGGAGGAGGTCAACCTATTTTCCAAAGCATCAGAAGGCAGGACAAGAAACAATGGATGGAAACTAAGGAGAGAAGCAACCTGGAGTTGAGGAGAAACTTCCTAACAGAGGAATTACTCAGTGGAACAGAAGTTGCTTTCAGAAATTGTGAGTGCTTCATCACTGGAGGTTTTTAAGAAGAAATTAAACAGCCATTGTCTGAAATGATATGGGGTCTCTTGTTTGAGCAGGGGGTTGGACTAGAAGACCTCCAAGGTCCCTTCCAACTCTATTCTGATTTCTAGATCATATTTCTTTATTTGTTAAATTCATTTGCTGCCCATCTCACTGTGGGCTAATTGTCCTGGAATAAAGTTGTATGTATCTTTTCACTTGTTTGCTCAATTATTACTTGGTCTAACAGTTAAGACACCAGGCTAGAAAGCAGGCAAAAGTGAGTTGCATTGGGCTTGCAAGCTGCCTGGGTGGCTTTGGGCCAGTCACCAGGAGATACCATGAGTTTGATTCCAACCTTAGGCATGAAAGCCAGCTGGGTGACTTTCAGCCAGTCCCTCCCTCTCAGGCCAGCCTACCACACAGGGTTGATGTTGTGGGGAGAATAGGAGGAGGAAGGTGTGTTGGATCGGTGTGTTTGCAGCCTTCAGTTACTTATAAAAATAATAAGCTGGATATAAATAAAGCAAACCAACCAACACATGAATAAATTTGTCTGATCCTGAGAATCGTCATGCTGCAAAGTCAGCAACGTTGTTGGTATTTGGTTCTTTGAGCTATTTTAGATTTTGGTGGAAAATATGATGAAGCAAAAGACACCATTGTTCGGCTGATTATTCCTGTTCTGATCCAGTTGTGGGTGCAAAGCCTGTGCAGGGGAAAGCGTTAGATGTCTCCAGGAATAGTATATGTGCATGTGTTGTGGCCTGCCAGTGGCCAATGGTGCTGGTGGCAGACTCGGACAGTGAGGAGGTTGGGGAGGAACATGAGTCAGTCCTGGAGTCTGGGGAAGGCTCTGGTGAGGGCTCTGCATTTGAGGCAGAGGGGGCCAGGGCCATCCGACAGTCATCAGCTGCCTTTGGAGTGGGAGATCAGTGGGGCAGAAAAACAGCTGGAGCCTGTTCCCAATGTGTGCATGCACAGAGCTGCCAGGAGAAGGGAATGGCTAAGGAACAAGTGTCGACTTGGGAATAAAGCCACAGGTGGATGGTGAATGACCCTTCCCATAGGGAATAAGGAGTGAAAGGGGAGTGGGGTTTGCAGGAGACACTTTAACCTCAATAAAAGGAGTTTTATCGGGACAAGGAGTCTGCTTCATGATCTTGGGAAGCCTAGGTCAGAACAGCCCATAATCTCTGTTGCTAAGCAAGACCCTTATTGATTTATTTAGCCTATGGTGTATCCTACAAGGACATGAAACCTAGATTAACATTTCACCTAGGTTTTTTAAAAATGCAATAAAGTAGGAATGTTAAGAATTCATCCATTGAAGGACAGCATCGTTCATATGGGCGGGGGGGGGGGGGGGGGGAATCAGATACCAGACTGGTCCCTTTAGCCTAAATAAAAGGGGTTTTATTGGGACAAGGAGTCTGCTTTGTGATTTTGGGAAGCCTGGGTTAGAACAGTATGAAACTTTGATGTTCCAGTTCTCTACTTAAAAACGGGTGTCTGGGCTATGTGGACTGAGGTGGGTTGTCCAACATGGTAAAGGTTCAATGCGTAGATTGTTGCCTTGGTGTTCTTTTGTTATGAAAGACATGCAGGAATGGAGCAGGTGCTCTCAACAATGGTACAATTTCCTGGATACATTAATTTGTGTGAATGTGTGGTTTTAAAGAGGACACCAAAGGAGGAAGGAACATTAAAACTTAAACTGTGAGTTTATCTATTTTTCCTCCGATGGCCAACCTTGCTCAGATAAGTGGAGTTCCCCAAAGTTCACTTCCTAGAAAATATTTCAAAACTGCTTGCAGGAACATTAGCAAGCGTGGTACTTCTGCCTGCCCTTGACCAAAAGATATCCTTCAAGCCTACGTACCTTGTCCTAGACTGAAATTTGTGTAGTACAAAGGGATTTGATATGAGTGAAAATCTATCTAAATGACAAATAGTTAGACTTTAGTCATAAGAAAAATTGGTGTGTCTTTCTTACTAGCAAGCCGATTCTGTATTGATTCATTTTGATCTGGATACAATTTTGCTTTCCTTCAGATTATATTTCTAGACTTTAATTGTCAGACTGCTATCAAAGTTCTCACAATCTTCTGTACTTGTAAAAGAGCACACAGAGGCTCACAAACATTTATACAAATGGGCAGATCCTGGTTTAGTACCTTGTTTCCCTGAAAATATGACCTACCCCGAAAGTAAGTCCTAGCTTGATTTTTTACATATGTGCCCAATATAAGCCCTACCCCCAAAATAAGCCCTAATTAAGATCCTACCCACTCCAGAGTGTACAGGTAAAAATTAAGCTAGGGTAGGGATGAGGGAATGAAGCTGCCCTACTATTTACCTTTGGACAGTTGTAACCAGGCCTCACACATTCTGACAGCTGTCTTGTTAGCCCATTTCTTCTGTATCTGGCAAGGCTGGTGAGGCTTTCCTGAAGACCTCTGGAGCTGATAACAAAGCTCTGGATCGATCCTGAGCTCTTGTTATCTCCTGCAGAGGCCTTCAGGAAAGCCTTGCCGGCTGCAGAAGAATAAGTTCCTGAAGACCTCCAACAGCAAAAAGGAGGCTGGGAGCAAGTAAGGTTAATGAATGGATGACATCCACCCGAAAATAAGACCTGGTGCCTTTTTGGGTGGCAAAAAGAAATAAGACTGGGTCTTATTTTCAGGGAAACCCAGTATTTCCTCATACTTGTTTTCTTAAAAATATCGAACCAGATTAACAATCAATCAATCAATCAAGTCTTTATTATGGTGACATATCAGCTTATATCCTTCTAATGGCATTTTGTAAATGCAGTTCTCCCTGCTCTCTTTTCAACATTTTGTAAAAAAGTGAAATATTTCTAATTATTTTTTATTTACTTATGAAATATCCTAAGAATTAACTGGATTTTATCTCGGGTGTTTCTTGGTCCCCCCCCCTCCCACTCTTTCCAATTTAAGTTGGCAAGATAGAGTGCAGAAAATATTTCATTTGGGAATATAGATGTCGCTGTAATAACTGATAGGAGAGCTGAATGTGAAAGCTTTTTTATTAAGTAAAATAGCTTTTTCCAAGAACAAAAAGACAGATGGAGGGAGAATAAAGACAAGTAACTCCGAAAATGACCCAAGAGCTAAGATATATAAGCTAGTGGAAAAGGACTTGCATGGTTTTATCCTGGCTCAGAAAGGTCAGGATTGTTCCACAGTAGTGATGGAATAAGGACAACAACCTCGGTCAACAAACAATTGCAAAATCTAAAGAGGCTGCGAATAAATTGCAATCTTTGTCTGCTTTTTCTCAGTTATTAGAGGCTGCCAGTCAAAACCCAATTCTTTTGCTATTCCTGAAGGATGACTACTCTTGAATGCCAGCAGTGGCAAGATAGGAGCTGCTTTTAAACCCACCTCCTTAAAATGCCAGTACTATACCTGAAGAAGCAGTCCAACTGTTAGTATAGTTGACTAAAATTTAACCTTGGAAACAGGAGCAAGATTGGAGGCGCAGTGGCTCAGAGGCTTAATGGAAATGTTGGTTCGAGTCCCAACACTGCATGTATGGGTAAACTCCTGTCACACACCTCAGCTTCTGTCCACCTATGAGTTTGAAAGCATGTTCTATGTGAGTAGATAAATAGGTACCACTTTGGAGAGGAGATGAGCTGGTGCTCTGTGCAGGCAGTCACATTCCTGCTCGCTCTGAAACTTCCCAGTGCTTGTTTGCAGGGTGGATCCAGGGAGGTGGGGCTTGGATACTGCTGCTCTTGTCTTTCTTGTCTGGTGTGAAACCAGCTTTCCCTCCTGTGACACTTTGAGAAGCACACAAGCATTTCCTTCAACAAAGCTGATAGCTTGACAGCCAAACTACTGCTCCGCAATTGCATTGTGGTTTCCTGGGTAATGCAGCAATAATGTGCAATAACTATACTACTATTACTACTACTACTACTACTATTACTGCTACTGCTGGTGCTGGTGCTACTGCTACTGCTACTCCTCCTCAGTCAACTGAACATTTAAAAATGTAACAATTATTCTTATACTTGTTCAGTTGACTGTTTCATGTTTAATGAATAAAAGTATAATAATAATTGTTACATTTTTAAATGTTCAGTTGATTGAGTTTCATGTTTAACAACAACAACAATAATAATAACAACAATAATAATAACAATAACAATAATAGCAAGATTTGGATGTGTGATTTCCACGCTTAAATGTTTTCTGGCATTGGTGACTTACCCAAAGTATGCCTCATTAGAATGATATTTAGAATTAGTAATTTATGGTGTATAAAGGAATTCTAGTATTTTCTCCTTAAAGCTGTTATTTCTATCCATTGGCCACTTTGTGTGGACTTCAGGTCCCAGAATTCCCCAGCCAGGAGGGTGATCAGGAAATTCTGGAACTTGAAATCCACACAGCTTAAAGTGACCCAGGGGGAGAACACTGCCTTATAGCAAGAGTCTCTAGACTTGGCAACTTTAAGACTGGTGGACTTCAACTCCCAGAATTTCCCAGCCAGAAGTTAAAAGAACTGAAGAAGCTTCTTGGATGAGAAGCAAAACATCTTCAAGGAAGAACAGAGTCCAGTTGCCTCCTGAAAAAGCACCTTGGAGACAATCATGCCCTGGATGATGGAGAAATCCTCCCCTTATGAAGTTCATCGGATTGTATAGGAATATACAGATGGCCTTAAAGAAGGAATTTATCCCGTAAATTCCCACTGAACTCTGAAGCTGGGGGGAGGAGGGGTGGGGGGAGGAAGAAACTCAAGATGGCCTTGCCTTGACTCTCCTTGGTACAAGAGCAGGACAAAAGAGAATCTCTTAGGTTTTTAAGATTTGTTTTATTATTATACTCTACAGTAAGAAAGTTGAGTTTCTGCTGGTCCTTCTGAAGTCTGTTTGCTAATTTCGCCTATCTCAAAGGGCTATAACTGACCCCGGCTCAGCCAGTGTCCTTGGTGACAAATCCAAGGATGTCACCAGACCCGCCATCTGGAGCTGCTGTCAAAAGGCCTCAGTGCAATTAACACTAGTGTTCTCCAATGTACAAGAGAATAAACCGCAGACTGCAAAGTTTGTTGCTTTGTGAAGATGGTGAAAACAAAGCAAATAAACAACAACAACAAAAAAATCCGACACCTTTTCTGTATCTTCTTAATTCAGCAGCAGGGAGTGGCTGTGCCCAAGGAACTATTAGCTGGTGCTTTATGATGGTCCTTCTTAATCTACCGTCTCTATATGTCTTCAAGGCTACACTTAGGAAATTAGAGGCAGCTAACATTCATTCTTGGTTTGTCAGATTTTCTTTTTTTAATTTCCAGCAGAAAGTTGCAATTTCAAAGAGAAGGAAGGGAAAAAGCTGGTGTTAATTGCATGAGGCCCCTCTAGGGCAGCTGCAGATGGCAGAGCTGGTGACATCTAATTTCTGTTGGATGAAAAAAAATGTTTTGCAGAAGAAAGGACAAGATGAACAAAACTCCAGCCAGTTATATCCATCAACTTTGTTTCCTTCTACTAGTCCCTTCCTAACTAGTTCACTGGTTACCCTGTTTCCCCGAAAATATGAACTACCCTGAAAGTAAGTCCTAGCTTGATTTTTACACATGTGCCCAATATAAGCCCTATCCCCAAAATAAGCCCTAATTAAAATCCCGCCCACTCCAGAGTGCATGGATAAAAATTAAGCTAGGGTGGGGGTGGGGGAGTGGTAGAGCTGCCCTACTTTTGGATAGTTGTAGGCAGGCCTTGCACACTCCGACACCTGCTTTGCTGGCCCATTTCTTCTGCATCTGGCAAGGCTTTCCTGGAGCCCTCTGGAGCTGAGAACAAAGCTCCAGAGCTCAGTTATTGGCTGCAGAGCATGGTGGGATTCAATTTTTTTTAACTACTGGTTCTGTGGGCGTGGCTTGGTGGCCCTGGCGGGGGAAGGATACTGTAGAATCTCCAGCCAGAGGTGGGATTGGCCAGTTCTGTGAACTACTCAAAATTTCTGCTGTTGGTTTTCCAGAACTGGTCAGAACCTATTGAATACCCACCTGTGCTGCAGAGGCCTTCAGAGAAGCCTTGCCGGCCACAGAAGAAGAAGTTCCTAAAGGCCTATGACAGCAAAAAGGAGGCTGGGAACGACGTGCACAAGTGTGGTTACTCAGTGGATGACATCCCCCGAAAATAAGTCCTGGTGTCTTTTTTGGTGGCAAAAAAAAATAAAAATAAGACGGTCTTATTTTCGGGAAAACTTAGTAATTGTTGAACATTTTCAACAATTTTCTAATTTTTTCTCTCTTCGTTCTGCCATTCTGTACCAAGGCTTAGTTTCTTGGGTTATTGACTTTTCCCTATCCTTGGGTTTCCAAGGTTTTTATCTGTTCTAAAACTGTGACAAAAGTGGACCCGTCAACAAGGCAAGCATGAAACCTATGAGGCAGGAGACCAAGGCGTATGCTCACTGCCTCTGCCAGGACTAGAAGTAACAGATGGAATGTGTTCAGAAGCTTCAGTATTTCTCAGAGGTCGCAACTTGCTCTTAAGAAAACTAGAAGTTACAGAACGCAGAATACAGAATAACAGAGGTGGAAGGGACCTTGGAAGTTGCTATTTTTCCATTTCCTCACCACCACCACCACTATCAGCTGTTCTGCTGTGCTGGGAGATTTAGATTACCTAGAAAGCAGGAAACCATTGGATTTCTTGCTTTCTAGCTAATCTTTAGATCTTTGGCTCTGCTTTTAAGCAGAGCCGAACCTTCCTTGGGACTGAAGTAGTGCAGAATCGGGTAGCCGATAGCAGAAACACAGATCTCTGAATGAATCTGTGATTCTGTGAGAAACTCAATCTGCCTGCCTGCTTTGCCTGATTTGGGGTAAAAGTTGCTCTTTTTTAAATAAAAAAATTCAATATTTACATATATGGTGTGTTGTGAGTTAATTTTGTGAGTTTGCTTGCTAGAAATTTGAATCCCACCCCTGCCTCAGTGTATTTGTGTGTGTATGTATGTGTGTGTTTATGTGTGTGAGAGAAAGAGAAAGAGAGAGGGAGGGAGGGAGGGAGAGAAAGAGGTTATATCAGGTCTCTCTGTCTCTCTCTCTCTCTCCCACCAACATCAGCAAACCACCGTCAGTCAAAATTCATATTAGTGGTCCCCGGGATTTAAAATTATGAGTTTGGTGGTCCCTAAGGTCCAAAAGGTGGGTGACCCATGTTCTAGTCTAACTCCTTACTCAAGCAGGAGTATTATTACTGAGTTGTGGGTTTTGTTTTGTTTTTTTTGTCTGCAAAAGAAATTCTTTCTTTCCTAGAATCATACACATTCTCCATTCTTTATATATTAAACAGAATAGACTGCTGGACATTTGGCATTATGTTTTACAGCCTCAGTATAAATGGGTGGGAACTGGGGGCTTCTTATGCTTTTCTTTCTTTTTTTGGAAAAAAAGGTTTCAAAATTGTTTTTAAAATTGAATCACAAGAAAGCTAAAATACCAGAAGGCTTCCACTGAGGCTTTGATTGGTTGTTTCCAGCTAATTTATTGCTTTTCCTGGACAAATTTGGCAAGTTGAGTTCTGTACCTCCAGGTACTTTAGCCCTTCCCTGGAGTGCTATAGCAATCTTTCCAGGATATTAACTGTATCTGTCTCCCTTATGAACCCTTTACCATGCTCTTGCTTCACTCAAAACATTTATGTCTCCAAGAAAATGTTTCTGGTTCAAGATGGAATCTCTTTGTAGGAAAGAATCCTTCTTTGTAGATTCTCTCTCTCTCTCTCTCCTTCTCCCTCCCTCTCTCCCTCCTCTCTCTCCTCTCTCTCTTTCTCCTTCTCTTCTTGGTCTCTCCTTGCTCTCACTCTCTCTTCTCCTTCTCCTTCTCTTTCTCACTCTCCTTGCTCTCTCTCCCCCTCCCCCTCTCTCCCTGTCTCTTTCTTTCTCCTTTTTCTCTCTCCCACTTCTCTCTCCTTGCTCTCTTCTCCCTCCCTCCCCTTCTCTCTCCCTGTCCCTTTATCTCTCTCTCTCTCCTCTCTCCCCCTCCTCTCTCTTCTTTCTCTCCTCTGTCTCACCCCTCTGTTTCTCCTTCCCTGCCCCTTTCTTCCTTTCTCTCTCTCCTTCTCTCCTTGCTCTTGCTTCTCTCTCCTGCTGCTCTCCTCTCCCTCTCTCCTCTCTCCTTCTCTCCTTTCCTCCTCTCCCCCTTTTTTCTCTTTTCTCTCTAGCTCCCTCCCCTGTCTCCCCCCTCTCTCTTCTCTCTCTTTGGCTAATACATTTATCATATCATTGTCCCTCTTAAATGGGTCAGCCCCTGCTCCCTACTTAAGGAAGGGCATTCAGCCCTAGTGTTGTGCATTCTTCCTAGGGATTGTAAGGTGGAGTGACGTGGTGTTAGCTCCATCTGAAGACAGGCAGACTCTACAGCAGATCACGGTTCTGAAGATTACCCTAATTACAAGTGATCAACATCCAGAGATTTCGTGTCCTTCATATTCACCCCCTCCACACTTTCCCTGGCAAGCCGCAGAGAGGGAATTCTCAGATAGGGAAGACTGCACCAGAAGTTTAGCGCAGTAAGATTTATGACTAGCCTTTCCAAATATGTTGATCTCTTTAATTGTAATAGTTTGGGCCTGCTGTTAACTTTTCATTACAATAAAGAAACTGAAATAGAACACTTGCATGGCAAATAGAATCAGAGAAATGTTTCACCTAGGGTAGGCTGGGCTTAGCATCTAAGGCTCTCTGAAATTGGGCTTACCACACTCATTATATTTATTTTATCTATTAAGAAAATTGATATGCCCCACTCAACTCACAGTGACACTGGGTGGCTTATAGAAATAACCCCAATTTGGTGGTGGTGGTTGTTGTTCAGTTGCTAAGTTGTGTCTGACTCTTTGTGACCCCTTTGTTCTGACCTAGGCTTCACCAAATCACAGAACAGACTCCTTGTCCTGACAAACTCCCTTTTTATTATGCTAATGTGATTTCCTCTCATTCACATCCAGCAAAGTCCCGGCAAACAGTCTTTCAAGGGTGAATTGCAACCACAGACTGTATCAGGCTTGGAGAGCTGCCAGGCTGATAGCTTCCAAGTGCAATGCTGTATAAGGAAATACTTGGCAAGGAGTATCTGAGAGTCATGAACAAATCTTCACACTAATTAAAGGAACTAATTGTCTCCTGAAAACCCCACTCCTCTTTTGCTCCTCTTTATTCCCTATGGGAGGGGCCATTCACCATCCACCTGTGCCTTTACTTCTAAGTCGACACTTGTTCCTTAGCTATTCCCTTCTCCTGGCAGCTCTGTGCATTCGCACATAAGGAACAGGCTCCAGCTATTCTTCCCCACTGATCTCTGACTCTGAAAGCAGCTGATAACTGTCGGATGGCCCTGGCCCCATCTCTGCCTTCCATGCAGAGCCCTCATCAGAGCCTTCCCCAGACTCCAGGACTGGCCCAGGTTCCTCCCCGACCTCCTCATTGTCTGAGTCTGCCACCAGCTCCGTTGGCTACTGGTGGGCCACAACACCCATGGAGCACAGCACACCAGGTCCTCCTGCCCTCAACTGTCTTCTAGAGTTTGTCCAAATTCATTGCATCAATGACACCATCCAACCATCTACTCCCCTGCTATCTTCTTCTCCTTTTGCCTTCCATCTTTCCCAATATCAGGGTCTTCTCCAAGGAGTCCTCTTTTCATTAGGTGGCCAAAAATGAGCTTCAGCTTCAAGATCTGTGTCTCTTATATGGAAAGAATTCTGCCAAATTTGGAAGGTTAATGACTTGTTGCTCTTGACATATTACTCAGCTCAAATTCAACTCAATGCCCCAAACCAGAATATGATGCTTCCAGCACAGGACTGGTTGAGTTGTGATGTGTATTCATCTGTTAAGATGTTCAAATTTTTGGAAGCTCTTTCTGCAATACACCTCCTTCTTCTTACATCTACCCAAACACAGCCAGTATAAAAATATTGTGTAGTGATCACAGCCTGGCAGCCGTAATACTGAACTCTGAGACGGGTGGGGTGAGGAAAGGAGATGGATTTTCTATCTGTAAATTCTTCCTAACATATTTGAGGTGAGGTGGAAAAGGATTACCAAAATTTTAGCATTGAACAGAAATTGGATTTACCCAAAACACTTCTCAAAAAAAAAAAAAAGGTATACAGGTTGATTGACAGAGAAGTACCTTCGGAGAATTATGGAGCTTGTGATAGGCTACACAACTAAAACAGAGTACAAGGCTTAAATTGAGGAGCTGATGAACATTAAACCTTGCCCTTATTTCTCATACTCATCAACCAAAATGAGGAAAACTATCTGTCGTATCCGTCGCGATAAAGAGACCTGGAGTCAGTGACTTGGTTTTTTAGCTCTTTTATTGGTACCAGGAACCGATCTGGCTGCGAGGAAAAAACAGCGGCTTTTTATTCTCAAGCTGCGGCGGCCACGGCCAATGGCACCGCTTTGAATCTCCCGCGATTCGTTTCCATCAATCGCGGGAGATTCCTAGCAGGCCAATCAGAGCAGCTCGCTAGACCAATCAGATCACCCCGTGCTTTGGCCAATCAAAACGCGGGGTTTCAAGAATGTAAATAAATGTACAGAACACCCCTCCCCTCTTGGTTTGGTCCTACGTGACGTAGTCCCATAAGTAGGCGGGGCTCTGTACTTGCCTACTGGACCTGCGCAGGTCAGTTGTTGGTTGGCTCCCGGCCGGTTCGGTCGGGTTCTCTGTTCCTCTTGGTCTCGTCGCTGGAACCGTCTGGAAGGCCGTCGGGCTGCTTGTCGCAGCTCCCTCCCGGTCTACCCGGGCTGGTTGAGCTGCGGTTTTCACCGCTCCCGCCTGGTCTTTCCGGGCTGGTCGAGCTGGCCTGGCTGCTTCTCCCTGGTGACGTTTCGGGCTGGCTGCTTGCCGGTGAGTATGGCTTGTTTCTTTCTCTTGGGTTTTGGTTCTCGGGGTATTCCCTCCCCTCTTGGCTTGTATTAAGGGGTTCGTCTGTGTTTGGTTGCGTGTCAGTTGTGTTTCTTATGGCTGTTCTTGATCTTATTTGGTCAATGTGGTGTTTCCATGCTCGTCCGTCGGTTGTTTGCAGCCGGTAAGAGCGGGGGCCTGTCAGTTGGGTTATGGTCGCTGGTACCCATAGTGAGTTGCCGGTTAGGTTCTTTGCGTAGACGACGTCACCTGGTGCAAAGGACCGGTGCTTGCTGGAGGAGTTTGGGGGTTTTTCCGGGTTGTATGTGGGGTGCAGTCTGTCGAATGGGGACCTTAGTTTCCTCTCCATTAGCAGCTCTGCCGGGCTTTTGTTTCTTGTCGTGTTTGGGGTTATATGTTGTATAAAAAGCATTTTGTTTATTTTTTCTTGGATTTCCCCGTGTTCGATTTTCTGGATGGTTTTTTTCGTGAATTGAACCATCCATTCTGCCCTTCCGTTCGCCACCGGATGTGCCAGAGCTGTCAGTGCGTGTCGTATGCCCCGTTCTACTAGGAATTTTTCAAATTCTAGCGAGGTGAATTGGGGTCCGTTGTCTGACACGATGACATCTGGGAGGCCGTGGGTTGCGAATAGTTTGCTAAGTTCCTTGGTCACGGCCTCTGTGGTGGTGGTTTTCATGTTGCTTACCTCCAACCAGTTGGAGTAAGCATCTACCGTGATAAGGAATGTATGTCCCTTGGTGGGCCCGGCAAAATCTATGTGGACCCTAGACCAAGGTCCCCTGGGGGTTTCCCATTCCAGGATCGGTGCTGCGGCAGGGCTCGGTCTGGTTTCTTGGCAGCGTTGACACCTTGCCACACAGGCCTCGATTTGCTTGTCCATCCCTGGCCACCAAGCGTAACTTCCGGCCAGGGCTTTCGTTCTAACTATGCCCGGGTGCCCTTCGTGTAACAACCCCAATACCTGCCTTTGCAGTTTTTCAGGAATAACAACCCTATCCTCCCATAGTACACACCCTTTTTGTAGCGAGAGTTCTGTTTGCCAGTTCCGGAATGTTTTGAATGCTTCGTCATTGTCCTTTTCCGGCCACCCTTTTTCTACCCAATGTAACACCCGCGCCAGACATTTGTCTTTATTAGTTTCTCGGGCAATGTCTGACGCGGTTATGGGTAGACCGGGCAGTGTCTCTATGCTGAGGGTGCTCGTCGTGGGTGCTGGGTTGGTGTCTAGGTCGGGTAGTGGCGAGTGGCTCAGTGCGTCTGCGTGTGTGATAGTCTTACCGGGTCGGTGTGTGAGCCGGTAGCTGTAGGCGGCAAGGAATTCGGACCACCTTGTCATTCTGGGAGATAAGATGTTCCGGGTGGCCCGGTTCCCTGCCAGGATGCCCAGGAACGGCTTGTGGTCTGTGATGATTGTGAACATGCGGCCGTAGAGGTACTCGTGGAACCTCTTCACTGCTGCGACGATGGCTAGGACCTCCTTGTCCAGCTGGCTATAGTTCCTCTCTGGTTTGGTGATTGTCCTTGACAACAAAGCGATGGGTGCTTCTCTTCCATCTGGGAGTGTGTGGCTGAGGACGGCGCTGACGCCGAAGAGTGAGGCATCGCATGTGACGGCGAGTGGTAGGGTCTCATTGTTTTGGATGAGGATGGCATCCAAGGTGAGCAGGTCCTTGGTTTTCCTGAAGGCGGCTTCCTCGCGCTTCCCCCAAGTCCAGGTGGCCGCCTTGTCCAAGAGCCTATGCAAGGGTTCCGCCGCGGTCACCTTTTGGGGCAGGAAAACATTGTAAAAATTAAGCAGTCCCAGAAATGCCTGCAGTTCCATTTTATTCCTGGGTGTGGGGGCCTCCTTAATGGCTCTGATTTTGTTTGCAGTTGGGTGGATGCCGTGCCAGTCTAGGAGGTACCCCAGGAACTTGACCCGCTCTGTGTAAAGCTGGCATTTTTCTCTCTTCACTTTTAGCCCGGTTTCCTTAAATTTCGTTAGTACCTCCCTTAGACGACCCTCTAGTTCTAGCTGGTTGGTTGCCGACACCAGCACGTCATCGAAGTAGGGCACCTACTTGCCTTGCAAGAGTCTCTCCATGAGGCTCTGGAAAATTCCAGGCGCCACGCTGACTCCAAACTGGAGTCGGTTACATCGGAAAGCTCCCCGGTGGGTGACTATGGTTTGCGCCTCGGCGGTTTCTGTGTCGACCGGCAGCTGTTGGTATGCTTGGGCCAGGTCGAGTTTCGCAAAAACCTTACCTCCCCCCAGTGAGTGTAGGAGGTGCTGCACTACTGGGACGGGGTACGCACTTTGTTGTAAGATGCAATTTAGGGTGGCCTTATAGTCCCCGCAGATTCTCACTGACCCATCGGGCTTGACTGGAGTGACTATTGGGATCTCCCACCGGGCGTGGTCAATTGGTTGTAGGACCCCTTGCTTGACGAGCTTGTCAATTTGCTCATCAATTTTTGGCCTGAGTGCAAAAGGTACCCGCCTTAGTTTTAGGCGTCTCGGGGGAATGTTAGGGTCTAGGCTGAAGGAGATGGGGGGCCCTCGGTACTTGCCTCGGGTGCCGTCGAACACTTCCTGGAAGTCCCGTGGCAGTTGCTGTTCCCAATCGGTCTCGGCGATGTGGTTGATGCCCGTGACTTCGATGCCGAGCGGTACGAACCATTGCAACCCCAAGAGGCTGGGTCGGTCTCGGTCCACGATTGTCAGGGGAAGCTTTGCAGTGCGACCCTTGAATGTCACTTTGAATTGTCCGGTTCCGACTACCGGGAAGCGGTTTCCTTGGTAGTCTTTGATGATGAGTCTCTGGTTCTCCAGTTCCTTCTTGTGGATGGTAGGCACCAAGCGTTTGATCTCTTGCCAGGTGACCATGGAGAGGTAGGACCCGGAGTCCACCTCCATTTTGCATGGCTCGCCTTCGATGCCTACCTCCACGTAGACTTTTCGGGCGTCGGTGGTTGATGCGTGGCCGATGCTGACCGTCTGGTAGGTTTCTTACTTCCGCCAGTTTTTACCACCTCATCGGTTCCGCCCGTTCTGGTCCCATCGGCTGTCGGCTTGGCGATCTCTGGCTCTGGGGGGTGTGCTGTCCCATCTCCGCTCGCTGTGGTCCAGCCGTCTGGGGCTGTAGGCCTTCCTTAATCAGCAGATGCGGGCGATGTGACCCTTTTTGTCGCAGTGCCGGCAGACTGCATAGAAGAAACGGCATTCGGCTCGAGGGTGGTTGCCTCCACACCCGGCACATGCGGTCCCTGACTTACGACCTCGCCGATTCCGCTGGTCACGTCCCGCCTGGAGCCAGTGGATTTCCTCCTCCTCATCCGTGGTGTCGGAGGTGGAGTGGAATTCACCATGGTGGGTGGTGGTCTCGCGGTGACTTGCTTCTGGTTGGGCCCCGGTCACCCGTCCTGGGTCTGTGGTCACGGTTCGGTCTCCGGCATCTGGTCTCTGCATGCAGTTCGCCGATATCCGGGTTGCCTCGGCTGCGGTGGCTTCAGCGATGGCGTCGGCGAGGGCGATGTCGCCTTTGGCCATTAGCTGACTCTGTAGGACTGGGTCCCGAAGTCCGAGCATGACGCGGTCCCGTGGGGCCTCGTCCATGTCAGAGAATCCGCACATGCCCCCTAGGTTCCGCAGCTCCGCCACAAAATCGCTGATGCCAGGTCTCTGGTCCCTCTGGTAGAAATCATGCTGCCTGATGAGGGTGGGCACGGCGGGGGTGTAGTGGTTTCAGAGCAATGGTTCGAGGTCGGCCCAGTCCATCTCTTTGACGTCAGCGGGCTTCGCTTGGGCTTTTGCCATCTTGAACACTGCGGGCCCGCAGTGCATCAGGAAGACGGCTTGTTTCTTCAGCCCGGTGGCGTCCGTTAGGTTGCTGCATTCGAGGAACATGAGGAATCTGTCCATGTATGATTCCCAGTCCTCGCTAGCATGATTAAAGGGTGTGGGCAGAACGATGCTGGCCATCTCGTCGGTCTTGCTTCTCCGGACACGTGCTCGATGGGGTTCAGCCTCAGAATCCCATCTTCGTCGCCAGTGTCGTGTCCGTTGCGGTAAAGAGACCCAGAGTCAGTGACTTGGTTTTTTAGCTCTTTTATTGGTCCCCGGAACCGATCTGGCTGCGAGGAAAAAACAGCGGCTTTTTATTCTCAAGCCGCGGCGGCCACGGCCAATGGCACCGCTTTGAATCTCCCGCGATTCATTTCCACCAATCGCGGGAGATTCCTAGTGGGCCAATCAGCGCAGCTCGCTAGACCAATCAAATCACCCTGCACTTTGGCCAATCAAAACGCAGGGTTTCAAGAATGTAAATGAATGTACAGAACACTATCTGTAAGGTTTCATGTCTTGAACAATGTTGAAAAAGTACCCACAGGAAGAAAAAGACAGTCTTTGACGTACCATTAGACCTCAGATTAGGTGAATTATTTAGGAAATTAAGATAGCAATAAACATAGCAAATGAACCTGTGCTTATGCATGTGTGAATGAATCAGAGATCAAAAAACTAGTTTGCTGAGCTTTTTGGAATCTCTGCTTGTGAATTATTAAGTCGATGGAAAGGTGCACAGAATAACATTTTGAAAGCAGTACCTATATTTTTCTAACAACTATACTAGTGTTGGTACTTCTGGACCTTAGATTTATCAGAATATTTGAAACTTTTCTATAGAAAATATGCTGAGCAATTTCTTTTAAAGCTCCAAGCAACGTCAAAAGTGTGCAAAGCAATTGTCCATATAAAACACATATATAAAACACATAATAATATAAAAATGGAGTAGCATATCAATAAATTCAGGGGGCTATTAAATTGCCCGCTGAACTGAGCAGTCTTGATGATCGTTAAACAAGAGAGACTATTTCAGATTACCAGAATTAGATTTTATGGGAAAGGAGTTTGGGGAAAAAAGAAAATAGATTATTTTATTTTAGCCACGGGCCTTCTGCTCTGCCACATTTTAGTTGAGATAGGGGTTAAAAAGCAAGCTGTTATAATACTTTTTATCTGCTAATTAATAGCATACGTCTAAAAATAGAAAGCCTTTTAAAACACCAAATCCTGTTTTTCTGAGTCACATTTATCAAATATCAAAAGTTTGGCTGTTTGTTGTGTTTCTTTATCCAATCATAGGGCCTTTTTTTCATGCAACATAAAAACCCAGATATCTAAAAAAATAAAATAAAGGGTACCCAAGGTAAAAGGAATATTAAATTCGATGGCAATGTTTTATGTCAACAGTAACCTTTCTGCTGGGCTCTTTAGATAAAACTGGAGGAGGAAAACCCAAAGCCATGGCGTAGAGAAATGAAAAAAATAACTCCCTCGCTTATTTATCTTAGTCTAAAATCTGTTTTACCTGCTGCAGTTTGTTGGCATTGTTTGATGATACAGCACCCGAGCAGAGTATTAGATTATAAGCAAAGGAGATTCCCAATTTAATAGTTACTTGTAGAAATTGAAGTATTTTCCCCCAACCCCCTTTTAATATCTCAACATCTTCCCCCAAAGTAGCTGGCTTGTTCTCCTAATTTATCATCATACTACGCTTACACATAACAAATAAGAAGGGGGGGAAGAAAGAAAGGAAAGGAAAGGAAAGAAGGAAGGAAAGAAAGAGAAAGAAAGAAAGAAAGAAAGAAAGAAAGAAAGAAAGAAAGAAAGAAAGAAAGAAAGAAAGAAAGAAAGAAAGAAAGATCGATCCTATAATGGAATGGTTTGCATTCTTTCCTAGCATGATTTATTTCCGTCACAAGACTTAAATGTTATATCGCAAGGCAGATGCCTTGTCAGTATCAAGTCACGGCTATCCTTCCGTGCCTTTGATTTATTTATTTATTTTAACTCCTAGAGCACATGATGCTATTTTCAGATACCTTTGGAAGGCTTTTGTTCTCTGTGTTGGCAACTCACTGTGAGTTGCACTGGTGTTGGTTGATGTCTGTCGTTTTAACCAGTTTTTTCCTCCTGATTCTTGGACATTGTTTAAGGACATCGGCTAACAAAGGCACAATATTAGATTAAACAGGCCTCTCTGAAATGGAGAGGCACTTGGATTCCCACGAGGGACAAAGGGCTGCAGAAGTTAAACCAGGCTTAATACCGGTAGTAGCAACTGTGAGAGGGACTGTCGTGGACAACCAGTTAAATATGAATCAGCTGTGTGTGGCGGCAGCCAAAAAAACCAATGCAATCCTAAATTGCATAAACAGAGGGATACAATCAAGATCAAGAGAGGTACTAATACCACTCTATAAAGCCTTAGAAAGGCCACACCTAGAGGACTGCACCCAGTTTTAGTCACCACACTATAAAAAAGGTTGTTGAGGCTCTGGAAAGAGTGTAACCAGGATGATGAGGGGACTGGAGGCTGAAACATGCGATGAACAGTTGCAGGAACTGGGATATGGCTAGTCTAGGGAAGAGAAGGACCAGGAGAGACAGGAGAGCAGGGTTCCCAATATTTGAGGGCTGCCCCCGAGAGGAGAGGATCAAGCTATTTTCCAAGGCACCCAAAGGCCAGACAAGGAATAATGGATGGAAACTGACCAAGGAGAGAAACAATGTAGAAATAAAGATAAATTTTCTGACAGTGAGAGCAATTGACCAGTGGAACAGAAGTTGCCTTTGGAAGTTGTGGGAGCTTCATCCCTGGAGGCTTTCAAGAAGAGCCTGGACTGCTATTTATCAAAAATGGTGTAGGGTCTGCTTGGGCAGGGGGTTGGACTAGATGACCTACAAGGTAGCTTCCAACTCTGTTAATCTGTGAACAATACATGGACAGACTTAACCAAGTGATGAAGTTAGTATCATGATTAAAGTGACTGTTTTGATTAAAAAAAAGACACAATAACTTTTACTTTGACTTGGAAACCACTTCTGGACTTTATGCTCAATATGGGAAAAATGAACTTTTGATTTCAGTGTTTACTGATGAGATAGGTTTGTTGTACAAATGGTTAGATTTTACTATTGTGAAAAAAATGTTAAAAGTTGAAGTTTGATGTTATTATTTTACTGCACCAAAGGAAGTGGAAAGACAATGCCTTTTCTTGTGGTTTCCCCTCTTTTGTATACTTTTCCCTTCCTCTTTCCCTCCTCTACCTTTCCTACTATTTTCTTTTGTGTTTTTGTATCTTACAGAATTCATGAATACTTCTTCTTCTCTTTCTTTCTTTCTTTCTTTCTTTCTTTCTTTCTTTCTTTCTTTCTTCTTCCTTCCTTCCTTCCTTCCTTCCTTCCTTCCTTCCTTCCTTCCTTCCTTCCTTCCTTCCTTCCTTCCTTCCTTCCTTCCTTCCTTTCTTTCTTTCTTTCTTTCTTTCTTTCTTTCTTTCTTTCTTTCTTCTTCTTCCTCTTCCTCTTTCTCCTCCTCCTCTACTACTTCTTCCTCCTCCTCCTCTTCTTCTTTCTCTTTCTCTTCTTCCTCTTTCTCCTCCTCCTCCTGCCCCCCCCCCGCCCCATGTTCACACTGGATTTGGCATTTTTGTCTCCCTATCAAGTCCTTACCAAGGACCTGGGATAGGCAGATCTGGATATTTGATGGTATTACAGATATCATCGCAGGATGGAAGTTCTCCCAAGTAAAGCTGCCTTCTGCAATTGACTAATGGCAAATTTGTCAATGCTGACAATGATGTTTCAAACAGCGCTCCAGTTGCGCCTATTCCTATCAATAGTACCCTTGCTTGCTTTTGCCATGGTCCTTCTATTTCCTATTTATCAGCCTCTGTATTTATATCATTCTTCTTCTTATTTTCAGCTTGGAGCTCAAAGTAGGCCTGGAGCAGATTCTCTTCCCCGGAGTTCCCGTTTGGCACCGATGCCATCAGCCAGTTAATAGACAGGAAAGGAGACCGAGTTAATGACAGTTCTCTAAACAGCTGTTGCATGATTCAGCTCTGCTACCTGAGTTAATTAATCAGCACCTTGCTGGCACTTTAACGTTTTAATATCAAATATGTTCAGCAAAGTCTTAACAGGGTGATCCCTTTCCCAGAAGTGGTTAGCTCCTGCCAAAGTCACAAAGAGAAGGAGGATTTGGTCATTTTCTGCAGAGTGCAATACTTTGGTGAACTAAATACAGGTTGTTTTTTTAAATTCCTCCCTCCCCTTTCCTTGTACAGGTAGTCCTTGATTTATGACCACTGTTGACCTCAACCTTTCTGTTGCTAAGTGAGGCATTTGTCAAACAAGTTTTGTCCCACTTTATGGGGCTTTCTTGCTCCGGTCGCTAAGCGAACCATGGGAAGCCTGTAAATTGTAAAGTGAATCCAGCTTTTCCATGGACTTGTGTTGCAGTTCGCTGGCAACCTGCGGAGATGGCAATAGAGTCGGACAGTGGGGAAGAACATGGGCCAGTCTTTGAGTCTGGGGAGAACTCAGACAAGGGTCCTGCATCTGATTCAGAGATGTGGCCAGGGCTATCTGGGAGTTATGTGCTAACTCTGGAGCCTCCAGAATCTGACATCAGTGAGGCAGAGGAACAAGGGGTGCCTGCTCCCAGTGCGCGCTTACTCAGAGCTGCTAGAAGGCAAGAACAGTTAAGACAAAAGGGGTGACTTGGGTGTAAGGCTTGGAGGTGATTGGCCCCTCCCATAAGATATAAAGGAGGAACAAAGGGACAGGAACCTTTGCAGGAAGCAACTTTGTTTGCACTGGTCAGTTTGAAACCTGTAGCTCCGTGTGGACTTTGTGCTCCGTTCGGCCTTGTACAGCTAATTGGCAATTTAGTCATTGACAGCATTTCAAGGAAGAGAAAGGTGGGTGCTTATCAGACTTATCCTAAAGGACTTTGGCAGACTTCCATGGGACTATTTACAAACTGTTTGAGACTCATTACGGTCTGTAAGTGACTATAATTCACAGCGGTTGAAATAAAACAAAAGGTTTTTGGGACTAACCTGTGTTTGTTATTGTCTCAGGAAGCCTTGGTCAGAACAAGTTGCTCAAAAGGGGATCATGTGACACCCCGCCACCACCAAGGACACTACAACCATCATAAATAGGACTCAGGTGTGGAGCATCTGAATTTGGATCCTGTGACTACGGGGATTGCTGGAAAGGTTGAAACTGGTGAAAAACGGTCCTAAGTTAACTTTGTTCAGTGCCGTTGTGACTTTGAGCAGTCGCTAAATAATAAGTTGAGAACTATCTGTATTAAGGAAGAAGCTGGAAAGTGGCTCCTGTCTATTTTCTAAGATTTACCTATGGTTTTCTTTTTCCTGCTGGGAATAAGTATGCAAATGCCAGATGATGGGTTGTTAGCTTAATCTGGAGGATTTTAAGAAGTGACTGGACAGTCCCTTGTGTGAAATGGCATAGGGTCTCCTGCTTGAGCAGTTCTATTTTGATTGATTGAATTGAAATATGCAATATGGAATTTGCTTTCAGGAAGTTGACAATTGAGGAAACTTGCCACTGTCCAATCTCATGAGTGTGGAAATGATGTACATTTGGGGTCTTACAACGGACTCAGGAGAGAGTTGCTTCAAAGCTGTCCTCTATCTTTGGTTTTGAGCAGGAGATATTTTGAATTCTGCCTAGTGGTTCAATAATGCATTAATGCTTCATGAGTGATACTGCAAAGAAACCTTAAACCAATGAGAATGACATCTGGGTATTTTTGGTAGACTTGTGCCTTTGGTTTCAGTTCCGAAATTAATGCTGGGAGTGGTTTTTTGGTTTTCCGTTCAACTGTCTGATTATAACACCTGGTTTCCAACATTTTTTGTAATCCTTCTCCCACACCGCTGATAAATTGGAATGGGAATTAATTTTCAATGTTCAATTCAGACTAGAGTTGGAAGGGACCTTACAGGTAATCTAGTCTGGTGGTCACCAACCAGTGGGCCACTGGTAGTCTGCGAGAAAATTTTGGTGGTCCACAGAGAAATGTCACCAAAGCAATTAATCCAGGCTGTGCAGAAACACAAGCCTGCGCTGCCCACATGGCCCGCATGAACACAAGGCTTGTGTTGCTTGCATTGTGAACAACACGGGGCAATGAGGGGAGGGGGGAAAGGGGGGAGGGGAGGAACTTGCCCCATGTGCCTGGCCTGGCCACCGGTCTGCGTCTTTCCGCTTCTTTCTTTCTTCTGCTTTTGGCTGCATGCAAGCAAAGCAGCAAAAGTCTTTCTTTCTCTCCCTCAAATTCTGCCAGAAACAAGTCTTTGGGAGCCTGCAAGGCCTCCTGCTCCAAGAGTTTGTGCCGGTGTGACAAGTCTCATAAAGACTCATTTCTGGCGGAGTTTGGGGGAGAGAAAGAAAGATTTCTGCTGCTTCTGCTGCTTTCCTTGCATGAAGCAAAAAGTCTCTCTGTCTCTCCCCCTGAGAATGGAGCTGGAGACGGTATCCTGTGATCCCAAATAAAGAATGATAGGAAAGAAGGCAGGAAAACAGGGGGGAGGGGGGATTTTCCTGTATATTTTTTTTGGGGGGGAGGGGATTTTCCCAGGGTCTCTGGTCCACGGGAGTTAAAATTATGAGTTTGGTGGTCCCTGAGGTCCAAAAGGTGTTGGCGACCCCTGCACTAGTCCATTTCAGAAAATCAGCTGTCCAGCCTCTTCTTGAAAGCCTCTGTAACAAACCTCTTGAAAACCTCCAGTGTAGATGCTGTAGCAGTGATGGGATTCAAATTTATTTTTGCTACCAGTTCTGTGGGGATGGCATGGCTTGGTGGGCATAGCTTGGTGGGTGTGGCAGGGGAAGGATACTGCAAAATCCCCATTCCCTCCCCACCCCACTAACCTGCTTTCCAGCTCCTTTCTCCTGTGCAGGGCAACCCAAGAAGACCCAGCTGATCATCTGGGACTCAATGGGAGGCAGAGAAGAGATGGGGTTGGCGGGGCCAGTCAGAGGTGGGATTTGCCGGTTCTCAAAGTACTCAAAATTTCCATTACTGGTTCTCCAGAACTGGTCCGAACTGGCTGAATACCCACCTCTGCACTGTAGGCTGATTTTTGTTTGCTTCTTCTCATATAAAAACCACAATAACACCAACTGTCTTGGGTAAGGCAAAGAAAAACACACTGGTTTAATGTGCATTATAAGGAGACACATTCTCACTCATTTCTTTAATTACCCCCAAGCTACTAAACTGAAAAATAAATACATCACAGGGAACTTCCAGATTATAATTTCCAATCTGACGAGGGATCCCAACATGTCCTCCAGCAAACAGATGTAATTATTATTTCATAGTTTTATTTTTTATTTTGTTTTATTTTTTCTATTTTGCAAGGTATACCACTGATTCCTGAAGTCTCTGGGCTCTTTAGCAAAATAATAAGAGAGAGTTTCAATTAAAAGTCATTTTGAAAAGTTAGCTGTTAAAATGACCCATTCATTCCTACCCAGACACATCTCTCTCCAGGACTTTCTAAAACTAACAGGAACACTGCGTTTACCAGCTTTACAATTTGAAGATTGTTCTGGTGCTCATCCATTCCGCCCCTCTTGGGATGTGAAGTTCATGGTCCTTTAGGGAATTGAAGCAATTTTGGTGTTTACCTTCCCCCTCCCTCCCTCCTTCCCACCCTCCTTCCTTCCTTGCTTCCCTCCCTCCTTCCTTCTTTCCCTCCCTCTTTCTTTCTTTCTTTCTTTCTTTCTTTCTTTCTTTCTTTCTTTCTTTCTTTCTTTCTTTCTTTCTTTCTTTCTTTCTTTCTCTCTCTCTCTCTCTCTCTCTCTCTCTCTCTCTCTCTCTCTCTCTCTCTCTCTCTCTCTCTCTTTCTTTCTCTCTTTCTTTCTTTCTTTCTTTCTTTCTTTCATCTTAGGTTTTCCAGTTGGACTCACTTTCATTTGTAGGTTAACTTCAATAAAATTTTCAGAGGATGGAGAATGGGTGTTTTAGCAATATGGAAGTACCTGTTTGCTAAAAATGATAGGTAGACATCTAAGCCCATGATTAGTCTAGGATGAAACTTTTCTCCAAAACTGTTCCAGGCCTTTGTTCATTTCTTTTGAGATAATTTGGGTGGTGCAATACTCTTTTAGATGTGGAATTGGGTAGAAAATCTCCCTGAACTGGAATAAATCAGCCCTCGAATGATCAGATCTACCTTCTTGTGCTCTTTATAATGTTTTCCTGACATCTAATTAAATCAGATTTTAATTAAGTGATTAAAATTAAGTGATAACTGAATTAAGTGATAACTGTCATAACTCTTCCATGCCTTCTTCGCTTCTGGTTGCCCGAAAGGCCTGGTCCATAAATTATCCACTTAAAGGTTCCAGCTGAAAAATAAATTATGCCAGAGTAGAATATCAGGTGATCGAATGCCGATTACAAGCTAAACCAGCTTTTAAAAAAGATTGAACCCTTTAATGGAGGTCATGGGGACCAATGGCTCTTGAGAGCAGTGGGATTGTCTCTGTAGGCCATCTGCTGGAAGGCTTATGGGCTTCCTGGGCCGGTTGGTTGGCCAACATAAGAATGGACGACTGGATTAACATCAGGGCACTGTTTTATGTCCGCATCCTTAAGTCTGCTATAAAATGATATGCCTAGAGATGGTATTCAGCCTGTTCAGACCAGTTCTGCCATACTGGTTGCAGAAATTTTGAGTAGTTCAGAGAACCAGCAAATATCACCTCTGACTGGCATGCACGCTCACATTTTTGGTGAAACTGTGGTGGGATTATTTGAAACCCACCACTGGATACACTGTTCTGTTTTCAGTTAGCAGGAAATGGAAGATTCAGACTGTCAATATCATCTTAGATTGTTGACATCCATAAAATTAGATTCACATTTCAAAGGAACAATTAGGCTAGGCTTGCAATGACATTAATTAATATATGAAACAAATTCCCTGAACAACTTTCCTTCCAGAGGTCAGCCTGCGGGGGTCACATCCAGCAATTAGATTGCTCCTAAACTTATTAATAAGTGCAGATACCCAGCCATCCTCTTCTGCTAAAGCACTTGTCAAAGATTATTTTGACACTTTCAGCATGTGGAGACAACACTGGAGAGAAAAACTGCCTCTTACAATCTCAATGCTTTCCTTACATTGTGGAGGAAAAAAAACCACCTGGCTTTAACTAGCCCTATATCATCCATGAAACTGAAATACTTGGCTATCTCATGAGAAGGAAGGATTCACTGGAGAAGAGCCAAATGCTGGGAACGATGGAGGGCAAAAGAAGAAGGGGACAACAGAGAAGGAGTGGGCTGGATGGAGTCCCTGAAGCAGTTGGCGTGAGCTTAAATGGACTCCAGAAGATGGTAGAGGACAGGAAGGCCTGGAGGAATGTTGTCCATGGAGTTGCAATGGATCAGATATGATGTCAGGACTCCATCAAATCCCCCTCATTCAAAGCAAAAATCTCTAGCCACATCTCAGAAAAAGTAAATTGGTTTATTGGAAATTGCCATGTTGTTGTGTGGCTGTGTGCAGCCGGTACTAAATCACCTTGACCCTGATTTTCCCACCATCTCCTGGATGTGACTTCTCCTATAGGACACATCAGTCTCCAAGAGTCATCCATCATGCTCTCCAATATTCTCCTTATGCTCTGACAACTTTGGGCTGCTGAGTTGATATCTAGGCATTTAAGGAATGCCTTGTTTTCTCCCACTCCCTTTTTCTGGCAGCTAAAAAGACCAAAGGAGTATCTTTTTAGTTGACACATGACTTTGCAACTAACAACAACGACAACATCATCCAGATGATATGGACAACCAAATTCGCATTTGTCATACAGGTGTCCTCTCTATAAGTGGCCCAACATAAGGTCCCTGAATTGTGATTGTGTGTGTGTGTGTGTAGGGGCTGAAAAACAAACTAACCAACACATAGTGACAGAACCTACAATGGAGGTTTTTCTGTGACAAATGAAGTAAACATAGATATATGTTTGTAATCTTCCTGTTAAAATTTCAGATTTTTAGATTACCACGGTTTGAATTTTACCCCCGCGTTCCTTTTCAATTCTTTTCCTGGAACATGATTTGAATGTGCCATATACCATAAATAAATACATAGATAGATCAATCAACAATATAGTGCAGTCATAAGCCATGCTCAGATTAACTATTGAGGAGAAAATAAAGCTGAGGCCACAACTGTCAGTGTTAAATTTAAAAGTTTGTAATATTTGGGTGCCAAGGGTTTATAATATATATCCAGTTGTGTTATAAAGCCAAAGAGGTTATCTGGAATAGCATTCCTATTTTGGGGTGTGTGGATGAGTGAGAATTTATATTCCAATATAACTGTGTCTGCACATGTCCAACAGCCACCATATGTGACTCTGTGTATGTAATTAAATCTTAATAATGAAAAAATCTGGCTTAAGCTTGCTCTGTGTAGATGTTCATGCTAAAGTAAAAGCAGGATTCTTCCTTAATCCCTCCTGAGCTGCAGGCTGGTGTGTGTGTATGTGTGCGTATTTAAACACTGCAGATAAAAAGGAACTTCTCTTCTTAATCCAGCATTTCAACCACGGCTTACTTTCAAATTTGCGCTATATAAATACACATCTTTTCACTCTGCTCCTCTGAGGAGTGTGTTGTTGAAAAGAAAGAACAGATTTATTCCCTCTTCACCAAAAAGATTCCTTGTTGTAACTCAGGAAGATAATGGGGAAAAAAAAAAAAAAAAAGCCCTTTGCAAGGGAAACAATCCGCTAGGCTACAAGTTTGCCTTTTATTTCAAAAACATGTTTATGATTAGGAGGTATGGAATGCCCACCATTGTTAGATAGCAGCGTCTGTTTCAGGGAGTTAGTTATGTGGTTGGTATATTTTTCTAGAATAGAACAGATACAGATTAACAGAGTTAGGAGGGACCTTGTAGGTTATCTAGTCCAACCCCCCCCCCCCCAAGCAAACCATACCATTCCTGACAGATGGCAGTTCCAGTCTCTTCTTGAAAGCCTCCAGTGATGAAACTCCCACAACTTCCGAAGGCAACGTCTGTTCCATGGGTTGATTGTTCTCACTGTCAGAAAATTTATCCTTTTTTCCAGGTTGAATCTCCTTGATCAGTTTCCATCTATTATTCCTTGTCTGAATTTCAGGTGCTTTAGAAAATAGCTTAACCCCTTCCTCCTCTCTGGGGCAGCCCCTCACATATTGGGAACACTGTTCTCCTGTCTCCCCTGGTCCTTCTCTTCACTAGACTAGCCCAGATCCTGCAACCATTCATCAAATGTTTTAGCCTCCAATCCCCTAATCATCCTGGTTGCTCTTTGTTAGGAATAACAACGTTACCTAATGTAGTTTGGGTAAAATAATATATATAAACTATGATAGTGAGTTTAAGTGTGTGTCACTTTAAACTGCAAAGCATGTAATTTTGGGTGCAGTTGTAAAACCACCATAAGAGGGAGCAAGAGAACTTGCTGGATTGACTGGATTGCTGGATCAGGTTTGCTAACTGCGTGTTCCCTGCTGCTGAGATTTTTGAACGTCGAAGGAAGAAAGGAGGTTTGACTTCTTCATATCTCTACTGCGAGGAGATATATTACTGGACTGATATTTGTAAGTTTATTGACCTCTTTTTCGACACTGGACTTTTTCGACACTGAATAATCCTCTTTTTCGACACTGAATAATCCCCAGACGGACTGAACTAGTGAATGATATATGGACTGTTTTTGACTATGCAAAAACTCTTACTGGAATAAACTATTTAACTAGCACAGTGTATCTGTTTTACTGAGTGTAAGCTACAAAAACGTTTATCTCACATATTTGCCTGACTGCCTGACTGCCGTGCAGATTCTGCTAGGGTGTATCCCTAACACTCTTCTCTGTAGTCTTTCTAGAGTCTCACATCTTTTTTGATAATGTGGTGAACAAAACTGAATGCAGTACTCTAGGTGTAGTCTTACTAAGGCCTTATAAAGTGGTATTAGCATCTCCCTTGATCTTGATTGTATCCCTCCGTTCGTGCAATTTAGGATTGCATTGGCATTTTTGGCTGCCGCTGCATCACTGTTCATATTTAATTGGTTGTCCACTAAGACTCCAAGATTCCTCTCACAGTTGCTCTAGATCTGGAAGTGCTGAGGTTGGGACAAGGAAGGGTTGCAGAGAAGCGGGGATCTCATCTTCCACCGTTTCCCCATTTTTTTTTGGAAAATAATCGCCGGTTGACCAAATTTAATTAACTTCAATCGTGTTTACAGACCTTCTCCTTTGATTTGTGGATTGGGTCTGGATAACTATCCTGGGGGTTTGAGGAAGTTTGAGTAAAAGATTTTCTCCCATTTGCTCTTTTTATTTGATTTAGTTTCAACTTACCTAGTGGAGATGCTGCTTCTCAGACTGTTGTGGATTCTGTTAGTGCTTTAAGGGAAGATGGAAATGGTATAAAGAATAAAATATATGTTGATAGAGAGCTTCTGACAGGGGAAAGGAGGAGAACTTGAACAAATGATTGTGGAGTTGAAATTATTTAACCTGAGGAAATTGCATTTTGCAGTTGACTAAGAGAGAAATAAAAGAAGTACAGCAGTTGTTTGTAAAAGCAAGATTGATCAGACATCTCTTGCCTACGGTTCTTATGGAAATCTGTCTCAAGTTATCTGTTATTATATTTTATTTTATTCCAAAGGAGTCACATTTTAAGGGAAAGATATCTTAAGCATCAGGGCAGTAAACCTCTAGGATTCACCACAATTTTTGTATAAGACACACCAGCTGCCAAGGATTAGCAGGAATAATAACAACTGTATTAACCATAATACAGTCATCTCAAACCGGAGCATATAAATTTAATTAACAAATATTCAATAAATAAATAAACCACAATACCTATGGCTATTGCATCCAAACGCATGAGTTTTTGTTGCTATCAAAGGAACATTTTGTTTTCTTTCAGAAATATAACTAGTTAAGCCCATGAATTGCATTAAGCAAAAAATGGACAATAACAAAATTCATCTGCATTTGCACACTTGATACAAATCCATCTCCGTGTTTGAATAATAGCCCAGAGTAGAAGTTACTTTCAAAAGCAAGAGAATTATTTTTCACCCCCTTAAAGTAAACGGTAGCCTCTGGAGAATGGGGATTAAAGGAAAATATTAAATTGTTAATTTTAGTTAAACACTGAACCTAAAAATAACATGTTGAAATTTAAAAAGCATATTCTCAAATACAGGGCAATATTAACAGTGAAAAGTCTGGCTTCTGGTGGCTTTTTGAAATGCCGAAAGGTAAGAGGTGAAGAGAGACTCCAGTTCCATCATCTGGAGCAACCTACAGAAGGACCTTCTCATCATACAGAAGAATGATTGGCTGGGGGAGGTGACCAGGTTGAGCCTAAGGGAGGAGGCATCAAACACGTCATTGGTCTTGAGTCCTTGCATGTCCACAAGAGATTTCAGTCCAGCCCTCTTTGAAATCAATTGACTCTTATCTACCAGGGGTGGACTTCAAAAATTTCAGCAACGGGTCCTCTGCCTGGTTGCTGGGTGGGTGTGGCCATGCTGGGCTGGACTACTTGGCCTCCTGTACCACGGTGGGGGGGGACGGACCGTTTTCACCTTCCCCAGGCTCTGGAGGCTTTCCTCGAGCCTCTCAGATGGCGAAAACTGCCTCTCCCAGGCTCCGGAGGCCCTTCAGAGGCTGAAAACGGGTCCATTTCTGGACTTCTGGAACTTCCGTCAGGCCCGTTTTTACCCCTCCCCAAACCTCCATGTGGGCCTGCACTTACCTTGCATCCCAAAACAGGCTGCATGGAGAATCCTGGGAAGGGTGGGGTCAGGTGGGATGGGCAGGGAGGGGCTGGGCTGGGTGGGTGGGTGGGGCCAGCCAGGGGTGGGATTTGGCAGTTCGCCGAACCGGCCATAATGTTAGATACGGTCTACCCGAACCTGCCCAAACCTGTAGCGGCCCACTCCTGTTATCTACCCCCAATTTGCTTTGTGTCAGTGTCCCAAACCCTCCAGACAATTCAGAACTCCGAGACAAAGGCCGTCAAAGTAAGAATCTATTAGAGAAGTCACAAATCTTGATTCAGATTCTGGGCTGCCACTTTGACTGTTAGGAGTTCAGATTCTTGTCAAGAGCTCAAGATTGATCTGAAGTTGATGGGCATGATTTGCTGTTTCTCCGAACTGCACAGAATAATAACCGATTCTATAGAACCAGTCCGAACCGGAAGAATCCCACCTCTGAGTCAGATGTATGTGGGGGGGGGGAGGAATATTTACAGATTAACAGAGTTGGAAGGGACCTTATAGGTCATCTAGTCCAACCCCCCACCCAACAGGAGACCCTACACCATTTCTGACAAATGGCAGTCCAATCTCATCTTGGCTTTGGAGATGGTTTGAATATCCCAAGAGAAGCACAACAAGAAGCTGAACGATTTGCCCATGTCCCATTCTTCTACTTCTTTCTTTCCATGTTATTCTTCTTTTCCATTATAAGAAGCAGATTTAGATAGCTTGCGCAGGGGGGATGAAAAATATGTGGATGGGAAACTCGATAATGCTACAACTTGGGGGAAATGATTAAGGGCCAATTCATGAATTCATTGAAGTTAAATTTGCTGGCCTTTCTTGCATAGTTCTGATTACAGTTTTGTAACATGAAAGCTGTTTTTTTTTTTTTTTTAATATTATTGTTATTATTCTGAGTTTTGCCAGGAGAGAAGATGACCAGAAATGTACTTGGCTGAACTTTGCAAGAGAAGAAAGCTTTCCATTCTGCCTGCGAGGCAGCTCCCAGATGGTGTCCTCACCTCTTGCCTTTCTTGGGATAATCCTCTTCATCTGGACAGTTGGATCCCTCTTTCCAACATGGCTTTTCTTAAATGAGGGCAGGCGTGCCATCTGTGCCAAGATCTGCTGAACCAACTTCTTGGTTCAATAGATTCTGGCTTCCATGTTTCTGGAGTAGAGCTTGGAGTTGAAGGGAATCTAGGTCAGGGATAAGGAAGGCAACAATTCTCCCCTACTTGTTATATTTTTTTTTAAAAATGTTTTAATGAGTCAATTAAATGGAAAGATGTCATAAGTTAGCATCTATGGAGCCCCAGTGGCGCAGTGGTTAGAGTGCAGTACTGCAAGCTACTCCCATTACAATTTGGCAGATCGAATTCCACCAAGCTCAAGGTTGCTTCAGCCTTCCATCCTTCCGAGGTGGGTAAAATGAGGACCCAGATTGTTGGGGGGCAAGAGGCTGACTCTGTAAACTGCTTAGAGAGGGCTGGAAAGCACTATAAAGCGGTGTACAAGTCTAAGTGCTATTGCTATTGCTATCTAGCATCCTATTTATTTGTGGTGATGCCTTTGGCCCAGTGGTGGGATTCAACATTTTTTTTACCACCGGTTCTGTGGGCATGTCTTGGTGGGCGCACTTTGCACGCGTACAGAGGGTTTGATACTGACCTTCTCCTGCAATCTGCACTCTCCCTGTGTGTTCAACAGCTGTGTCAGTGTTCCAGCAACCCTCCGTTCTGCCCAATAACTCTGAGACAGGCATCTTCTCAAAGGTTCCTTTTTATTTTGGATAGTTAACTGGCACAACTGGGGAATCCCAAATCTGAAAGTTTATTTCCTTGCAATAAGTAAAAACTACAAAACCCATCCCCTGCACCCATCATCACATCACATGGCCCAATCACCATCCAAACCAACTTGAGATTTCCTCTCACTTATGTGCAACACAACCTGACCTTGAATCAGAAAAAGAAGGTTATTACGTCTAACTAGATATACTCCAATAAATTCCCCCCTCCCACTTTCCCAGGCTCAGATGTGGCAGTGCGGGAGCATCTGATCTCAGTATGGCTTCCAAAGCTGACAAGCTGATGTGAAGAAATCGGCTGTGCCGCACAAAGCAGCTGAGGTTGAAAAGCAGGAAATAAAGTTCAGAATAGAGCTGGGGCGAGTGGGAGGGCCCAGCAGCCCAGCAGATTGTTGGAGTTAACCGGTTTGCTCACAGATGATCCTTGGAACTATCTGTTTGGCTGAACCAGGCTGAACCGGTAGGATACCATCCCTGCTTTGGCCTCGCAATCACCCCACTATCTTGTATTTGGGCCTATTGCCAAGTTAATGAATTTGTCTGAATATTTTTCTGTATTTTTCCAATGGGGTGCTGTCCGAAGACGTCTCTGTGGTTATGTGGCCAGCAGGACTAACCACCTTCGAAGGCGCATGGAACGCTGTTCCCTTCCCACCAAAGGGGTCCCCATTTTTCTACTTGCATTTTTTTACGTGCTTTCAAACTGCGAGGTTGGCAGAAGCTGGAACAAGTAGCGAGAGCTCACTCGGTTACGGGTGCCAGGGTTTCGAACCGCCAAACTTCTGATCTTTCTGATAGACAAGCTCAGTGTCTTAGCCCCTGAGCCACCACATCCCTTTATAAAGAAGATTAAAGCAGCTTATAAAACAAGACAATTGGAAGCAAAACTAGGTTCTCAGAATCTTGTAAAAGTGTGTTAAAGTGTGTGGGGGGCAACTTATCTCCATAGAGAAGATGTTCTACAGGAAGGGAGCCATCACAGATAAGGCTCTTCTACTTGGTCCCACTAGAACAGGGGTGTCAAACTCATGTCATCACGGTGGTGTCATGTGATGTATCGGGACGTTTTTCCCCTTCGCTAAACTGGGCGTGATGCATCTGGCCTGTGGACCATGAGTTTGACAGCCCTGCACTAAATGGACCTCCTTAAAAGATAAGACCCATAACGTTCCTTGCCTCCCTGCTCTGGCAGATCAGGTAATTATGATTGGGAAAAGCTTGTCCTTCGAATAGTGTTTGTTAATATTTCTTATTTTACCAATAAACGTTGAGAATCTACACATCCTGGTTATCATATGTATACTCTTGAGTTTGACATCAGTGACTTGCAGCTATAGGTCGGTCTTCAGCATTGTTCATAATCAGGTATTCTTGTTCTGACCTAGGCTTCTCCCAACAGCACGAAGCCAATTCCCCATCCCGATAAACCCCTTTTATTTCATTTACAGTGAATTCCTCCCCAGCAAAATCCTGGCCAACAGTCTTTTCAAGACAGTTCACAATTATAGACCTTTATCAGGCTTGGAGAATTGCCAGGCCAATATCTTTCAGATGCCACTCTGTAGCAGACAATACTTGGCAAGAATGCAGGAACAGATCTTCACCCTAATGAACTAATTGTTTCCTGCAAAAGCCCCCTCCCCTTTTGCTCCTCTTTTATTCCCTATGGGAAGGGCCATTCATCATCCACCTGTGCCTTTACTCCCAAGTCAGCCCTTGTTCCTTAGCTGTTCCCTTCTCCTGGCAGCTCTGTGCATGCGCACACTGGGAACAGGCTCCAGCTGTTCTTCTGCCCTCGTCAGAGCCTTCCTCAGCCTCCAGGACTGGCCATGCTCCTCACTGTCTGAATCTGTTACCAGCTCTGCTGGCCGTTGGTAAGCCACAACAATTATCTTTACAGGGATATGGGTATTAAATGATGAGAAAGTGCATTGCTGTTTCATAACCATAGTCTGCATTGAGAAGTCACGTGTGGAAAACTCACTAAGTTTATTATTCCATACCAGTGTCCGTAGCAAATTCTTACATCTCTATCACTTTCAACTCCAAGATCTCAGGAATACCAGGACTGTCATATAAATCACCATTGTCGGTGAAATGGATAATATTTCTCAGCAGGGACTGAGTCTTTAAGAGGCATGGATTGTGTCCTTGGTGTTTTCAAACAACAAATAGAGGGTATTACTTATATTTCTTAAAGGCAGATGGTAGTTTCTTATCATTAAAACAGTATTGTAGTAATTACTTCAGCAACACAATCTAACCTAATGTGTATTAGTTTTGCTTTCTATAATCTAATATGCATGAATACTGCAACAGGCTGTGCTTACTAATGACTACATTAATACATACTATGTGCATATTATAGTATGTAGCTTTATTTATATTGCATAATTTTCTCTAATGTGTTTTGGGTTGACAATCAAAATCCATAATAAATTACAAAGAGAAGTGGCCTGGCTTGGAGCACATTGTCTATTTGGCTGTTCCTCATAAACCGTCCAGAATTGCTGATTGAAATTATTAATGTAATTTAAGATTATCACCAGGCATTTTTGTTTTTGGGGGTTGGTTTTTTTTTTGGGACCATAAAAATTAATGCTTATATTTCAAGTGTGAAGTTGTTAAAGAAGTAAGATCACAGCTGGCTCCTTATTTGATACAGGTTGACTCCTAAAATAGATGAAGAAAAGGAGACTTTGTTCCATTCTGCTTTATGTAAGTCAATCAGAATGGAGTTGGAAGGGACCTTGGAGGTCTTCTAGTCCAACCCCCCTGCTCAAGCAGGAGACCCTAGACCAAGGGCCTTCAAACTTCTCAAGTTTAGGACTTGTGGACTTTAACACCCTAAGCTAACATGACTGGAGGAGGAATTCCTGAGCTAACATGACTGGAGGAGGAATTCTGGGAGTCAAAGTCCACAAAAGCTGTCCAAGTCTTAAAGCTGTCAAGTTTGAAGACCCCTGCACTAGACCATTTCAGACAAGTGACTATCCAGTTTCTTTCAATGATGAAGCCCCTACAACTTCTGGAGGCAACTTCTATTCCACTGGTTAATTGTCCTCATTGTTAGGAAGTTTCTCCTTAATTCCAGGTTGCTTCTCTCCTTGATTAGTTTCCATCCATTGTTTCACATTTTGCCTTTTAGTGCTTTGGAGAATAGCTTGACTCCCTTTTTTGGGGGGCAGCCCCTGAGATATTGGAAGACTGCTATCATGTCCCCCCCACCCCATTTCTTCTTTTCTCTGGACTAGTCATCTCCAAATCCTGCAACTGTCCTTACTAAGTTTTAGTGTCCAGGCTTTTAATCACATTAGTTGCTCTTCTCTGCACTTTTTCCCCCAACATCTCAATATCTTTTTTGCAATATGGTGACCAAAACTGGATGCAGCATTCCAGGCGTGGCCTTACTAAGGCTTGATAAGACGGTATGGATACTTCATGTGGTTTTGATTCTATGCCTGTATTTATACAATCAAGGCTCGTGTTGGATTTTTTGGCTAAGTTTTCGTGGGAAAGAAGGACAGAGCTCCCATCGAATTTTGCTTAAATGAGATTGTGGGTGCTTGCTTAACAAAACATCCATGGAATGTTGATGAAAGGGAAATTGAAGCCTCTGGAATTTTCACACGTTGGGGTAAATGATAGACATTTATCTAAAATATGCAGCTGCCACTGAATATTGTTGCTGCATGCTTCAAGTACAAGAAAAAGAATTGTTATCCTCAATGAGATGATTCATACATTTATGTAGGCGAAGGGGCACAGTAGGACCCCAAGTTACCATCTAAAGTCATGTGTGGTAACTCTAGATATGTATCATTTTTTATTTATAAGAGGTATGGTTGGAAGAGAAAAAAAATCTCCAGAGAGAAAGTCTTACATCTGAATTGACAGCCTGCAGGCAAATGACTCCTTTAATTGCTCTACCTCTCCTAAAAACAAATATGCCTGTAAACATGCATGCAACTAAATGTTTAGAAGCGAAACAAGGCCTCCCTTCCTGTATAATTGCAAGAAGGGTTTCTGTAAACAAGCATGATGAAAAAGCTTAAAAGAGGAGAAATTCTATTATTATTTACACTGTTGCTCCAGGTGTTTGAACCTCAGGGTTCAGGTGGAAGTGGGTGAGGTTTGGAAATAATTCAAAGTGGGGCAATTCAAACCCAAGTAGAACTTCCACTCAGCCTGTAAGCTTCTGCTCCATCCATCCATCCATCCATCCTTTGATCCACGCATCCATTGATCCATCAAAACATCTACCCATCCATCCATTGATCCATCTATCCATCCATTCATCCATCAATCTCCCCACCCACCCACCCACCCATCCATCCATCAATCTACCCATCCATCTATCCATTGATCCATCCATCCATCCATGTCTGGAAGAAAATCACCAAGCTCAGAGAGCATCAAGGATCCCACAGTTCTCCTCCTCCTCTCTTCCATTACCTGGTTTGGGTAATGAAACATCTGCAAGAAAACGATCCAGCTCAGAGAGGACCACACACACCTCCTCCTCCTGCTCTTCTTCTCTGAAAACCCCCCTCCCTTCTAGCACTGATAATGTAACCTAGTTTGGGTCATGAAACGGCTGAAAGAAAACAAGCCAGCTCAGGGAGCACCAAGGACTTCTTAGTTGAACCTTAAATCTGTTCAAAATCCCTTCTGTTGGCTTTTTCTACTCTCCATTAGTTCAGGAAACTTTTCTGATAGTAAAAAAAAGTTCTGTAAGGTCCCAAAAAATTTCTAAAGGAATGGGGGAATCTATACGGTGGCTCTTCTTGTCTCACCTTGACATACTGCTTAATTCACTTAAACCTGGGAACATTTATGCATAAATAGATAAATAAATAAGGAATATGTTGAGATACCAGAAGTTGCATAGTCTAGAATAATAACAATAATAATAATGGTAATAATAACAATGGTAATAATAATAATAATAATAATAATAATAATAATAATAATAATAATGCTCAAAATGCAGCAAACCAAGAATCAATATAGAAAAACAGCGATGCAAACTCGGGCTGACAGCTGGTGTAACAAGGACAGTTCCTTGAAAAGATCCAAGGAAAAGTAGATAAGGAAAAGACCTGGCTATGGCTGACCAACGGAACACTGAAGAAAGAAACAGAAGGCCTGATTCTTGCAGCCCAAGAACAAGCCATCAGAACAAATGTAATCAAAACCAGAATAGAAAAATCTGCTGATGACCCCAAATGCAGACTCTGCAAAGAAGCGGATGAAACCTGTTGTGTCCAGTGCGGCAAGGAGACCAGGACTCAGTGACTTGGTTCAGCTCATTTATTGGTCCCGAGAACGGCTCGGGCTCCGAGGGAAAAACTTCGGCTTTTTATTCTCAAGCCACGGCGGCTGCGGCCAATGGCACCACTTTGAATCTCCCACGATTAGTTTCCACCAATCGCAGGAGATCCCTAGCGGGCCAATCAGAGCGGCTCACTTGACCAATCAGATCTCTGCGTGCTTTGACCAATCACAGCGTGGCGTTTACGAGAATGCAAATGACCTTACAGAACACCCCTCCCCTCTTGGTTCGGTCCTACGTGATGTAGTCCCGTAAGTAGGTGGGGCTCCGTACTTGCCTACTGGACCTGCGCAGGTCAGTCGTTGTCTGGCTCCCGGCCGGTTCGGTCGGGTTCTCTGTTGCTCTCGTCGTCGTTGATGGAACTGCCTGGAAGGTGTCGCCGGGCCTCTTGTTGCAGCTCCCTCCCGGTCTACCCGGGTTGGTTGAACTGTGGTTTCCGCCGCTCCTGCTTGGTCTTTCTGGGCTGGTTGAGCTAGCCTGGCTGCTTCTCCCTGGTGAGGCTTCAAGCTGGCTGCTTGCCGGTGAGTATGGCTGGTTTCTTTCCATTGGGTTTTGGTTCCCGGGGTATTCCCTCCCCTCTTGGCTTATATTAAGGGGGTTGTCTGTGTTTCGTTGCATGTCGGTTGTGTTTCCCATGATTGCTCTCGATCTTAGTTGGTCAAGGTGGCGTTTCCAGGCTCGTACATCAGTTGTTTGAAGCTGGTACGAGCGGGGACCTGTCAGTTGGGTTATGGTTGCTGGTACCCACAGTGGGTCTCCGGTTAGGTTCTTTGCATAGACGGCGTTGCCTGGTGCAAAGGACCAGTGCTTGCTAGAGGAGTTGGGGGGTCTCTCCGGGTTGTATGTGGGGTGCTACCTGTCTAGTGGGGGCCTTATTTTCCTCCCCATTAGTCGCTCTGCCGTTTTGTTCGTTGTCGTGTTCAGGGTTATATGTTGTATGAAGAGCATTTTATTTATTTTTTCTTGGATTTCCCCGTGTTCAATTTTTTGGATGGTTTTTTTTGTAAATTGAACCATCTGGTCCACCCTTCCATTTGCCGCCGGATATGCCGGAGCTGTCAATGCATGTCTTATGCCCCGTTCCGCTAGGAATTTTTCAAATTCTAGCAAGGTGAATTGGGGCCCGTTGTCCGACACGATGACATCTGGGAGGCCGTGGGTTGCGAATAGCTTGCTAAGTTCCTTGGTCACGGTCTCCGTGGTGGTGGTTTTCATGTTGCTTACCTCCAAACAGTTGGAGTAAGCATCTACCGTGATAAGGAATGTATGTCCCTTAGTGGGCCTGGCAAAGTCTTTGTGGATCCTGGACCATAGTCCCCTGGGGTTTTCCCATTCCAGGATCGGTGTTGCGGGAGGGCTTGGTCTGGTTTCTTGGCAGCGTTCACATCTTGCCAACCAGGCCTCGATTTGTTTGTCCATTCCTGGCCACCAAGCATAACTTCTGGCCAGGGCTTTTGTTCTAACTATGCCCGGGTGCCCCTCGTGTAATAACCCCAATACCTTCCCTTGTAGTTTTTCCGGAATAACAACCCTATCCCCCCACAGTACACACCCTTTTTGTAGCGAGAGTTCTGTTTGCCGGTTCCGGAATGTCTTGAATGCTTCGTCGTCGTCTTTTGCCAGCCACCCTTTTTCTACCCAATGTAACACCCGCGCCAGACATTTGTCTTTATTAGTTTCTCGGGCAATGTGTGACACGGTTATGGGTAGATTGGGCAGAGTCTCTATGCTGAGGTTGCTCGTTGTGGGTGCTGGGTCGGTGTCTAGGTCGGGTAACAGTGAGCGGCTCAATGCGTCTGTGTGTGTGATAGTCTTACCGGGTCGGTGTGTGAGCCGGTAGCTGTAGGCGGCAAGGAATTTGGACCACCTTGTAATTCTGGGAGATAGGATGTTCGGGGTGGCCCGGTTCCCTGCCAGGATGCCCAGCAGGGCTTGTGGTCCATGATAATGGTGAACGTGCGGCTGTAGAGGTACTCGTGGAACCTCTTTACTGCTGCGACGATGGCCAGGGCCTCCTTGTCCAGCTGGCTATAGTTCCTCTCTGGTTTGGTGAGTGTCCTCGAGAACAAACCGATGGGTGCTTCTCTTCCATCTGGGAGTGTGTGGCTGAGGACGGCGCTGAAGCCGAAGGGTGAGGCGTTGCATGTGACGGCAAGTGGTAGGGTCTCATTGTATTGGATGAGGACGGCATCCGAGATGAGCAGGTCCTTGGTTTTCCTGAAGGCGGCTTCCTCGCGCTTCCCCCAAGTCCAGGTGGCTGCCTTGTCCAAGAGCCTATGCAAAGGCTCCGCCGCGGTCGCCTTTTGGGACAGGAAAACATTGTAAAAATTAAGCAGTCCCAGAAATGCCTGCAGTTCAGTTTTATTCCTGGGCATGAGGGCCTCCTTAATGGCTCTGATTTTGTTTGCGGTTGGGTGGATGCTGTGCCAGTCTAGGAGGTATCCTAGGAACTCGACTCGCTCTGTGCAAAGCTGGCATTTCTCTCTCTTCACTTTTAGCCCTGTTTCCTTGAATTTCGTTAGTACCTCCCTTAGACGACCCTCTAGTTCTAGCTGGTTGGTTGCCGACACTAGCACGTCATTGAAGTAGGGCACCACCCCCTTAATTCCTTGCAAAAGTCTCTCCATGAGGCTCTGGAAAATCCCAGGCGCCACACTGACTCCAAACTGGAGTTGTTTACAGCAAAACGCTCCCCGGTGGGTGACTATGGTTTGCGCCTCGGCGGTTTCTGTGTCGACCGGCAGCTGTTGGTATGCTTGTGCCAGGTCGAGCTTCACAAAAACCTTGCCTCCCCCCAGTGAGTGTAGAAGGTGCTGCACTACTGGGACGGGGTAGGCGCTTTGTTGTAAGGTGCAATTTAGGGTGGTCTTATAGTCCCCGCAGATTCTTACCGACCCATCGGGCTTGACTGGGGTGACTATTGGGGTCTCCCACCAGGCGTGGTCGATTGGTTGTATGACCCCTTGCTTGATGAGCTTGTCAATTTGCTCGTCTATTTTTGGCCTGAGTGCAAAGGGTACCTACCTTGGTTTTAGGCGTATCAGGGGAATGTTGGGGTCTGGGCTGAAGGAGATGGGGGGCCCTCGGTACTTGCCAAGGGTGCCGTCGAACACTTCCTGGAAGTCCCGTGCCAGTTGCTGTTCCCAATCGGTCTCGGCGGTGTGGTTGATGCCCGTGACTTCGATGCCGAGTGGTGCAAACCATTGCAGTTCCAAAAGGCTGGGTCGGTCTCAGTCCACGATCGTCAGGGGAAGCTTTGCGGTGCGGCTGTTGAATGTTACCTTGAATTGTCGGGTTCCGACTACCGGGATGCGGTTTCCTTGGTAGTCCTTGATTATTAATCTCCAGTCCCTCCTTGTGGATGGTAGGCACCAAGCGCTTGATTTCCTGCCAGGCGACCATGGAGAGGTAGGACCCGGAGTCCACCTCCATTTTGCATGGCTCGCCTTCGATGCCTACCTCCACGTAGACCTTTCGGGCGTTGGTGGTTGATGCGTGGCCGATGATGACCATCTGGTGGGTTTCCTCCCTCTGTCGGGTCTCGCCCCCTCGTCTGTTCCGTCCACTCCGGTCCCATTGGCTGTTGGATTGGCGATCTCTGGCTCTGGGGTGTGTGCTGTCCTGTCTCCGCTCACTGTGGTTCAGCCGTCTGGGGCTGTAGGCCTTCCTTAATCAGCAGACTCAGGTGATGTGACCCTTTTTGTTGCAGTGCCGGCAGATTGCATTGAGAAAATGGCATTCTGCTCGAGGGTGGTCACCCCCGCACCCAGCACATGCGGTCCCCGACTTATGACCCCGCCGATTTCGCTGGTCACATCCCATCTGGACCCGGTGGATCTCCTCGTCCTCGTCCGTGGTGTCGGAGGCGGAGTGGAATTCGCCATGATGGGTGGTGGTCTTGCAGTGACTTGCTTCCGGTTGGGCCTCGGTCACCCGTCCTGGGTCGGTGGTCCTGGTGCAGTCTCCGGTGTCTGGTCTCCACATGCGGTTCGCTGATTTCCGTGTTGCCTCAGCTGCGGTGGCTTCAGCGATGGCATCTGCGAGGGTGATCTCTCCCTTGGCCATCAGTCGGCTCTGTAGGACTGGGACTTGGAGTCCGAGTACGACGCAGTCTCATAAGGCCTTGTCCATGTCCAAGAACCCACACATGCCCCCTAGGCTTCGTAGCTCAGCCATAAAATTGCTGATGCTTTCACCCGCTCTCTGGTCCCGCCGGTAGAAGTTGTGCCGCCTGATGAGGGTGGGCACGGCGGGGGCATAGTGGCTCTGGAGCAATGGTTCGAGGTCGGCCCAGTCCATCTCCTTGATGTCCGCAGGTTTCGCTAGAGCTTTTGCCATCTTGAACACTGCGGGCCCGCAGTGTGTCAGGAAGACGGCTCTTTTCTTCGGCCCGGCAGTGTCCTTCATGTTGCTGCACTCGAGGAACATGAGGAATCTGTTGGTGTATGATTCCCAGTCCTCGGTAGCAGGATTGAAGGGTGCGGGAGGCGCGATGCTGGCCATCTCATCGGTCTCACTTCCTCCGGACACGTGTTGGTGGGGGATTAGCCTTGGTATCCCATCCTCATCGCCAGTGTTGTGTCCGGTGCGGCAAGGAGACCAGGACTCAGTGACTTGGCTCAGCTCATTTATTGGTCCCGAGAACGGCTCGTGCTCCAAGGGAAAAACTTCGGCTTTTTATTCTCAAGCCGCGGCAGCCGCGGCCAATGGCACTGCTTTGAATCTCCCGCGATTAGTTTCCACCAATCACGGGAGATCCCTAGCAGGCTAATCAGAGCGGCTCACTTGACCAATCGGATCCCTGCACGCTTTGACCAATCACAGCGCGGCATTTACGAGAATGCAAATGACCGTACAGAACAATACCATCGGTCACATACTGAGCTGTTGCAAGAGAATTGCTCAGACTGAATACAAACAATGTCACAACACAGTTGCTGAGATGGTCGACTGGAACTTGTGTCACAACTACCATTTGCCTGTATCAAAGAACTGGTGGGATCATAAGCCTGAAAAAATGGTTGAAAATGAGCATGCAAAACTACTGTGGGACTTCTGAATACAGACTGACAATGTTCTGGAACACAATACCCCAGATATCACGATTGTGGAGAAGAAAAAAGTATGGATCATTGACATTGCCATACCTGGTGACAGCAGAATCGACGAGAAACAATTTGAAAAAGTCACCAGATATCAGGACTTGAGGATCGAACTGCAGAGACTCTGGCATAAACCAGTATAGGTGGTTCCAGTGGTGCTCAGCACATTGGGTGCTGTGCCTAAAGACCTAGGCAAGCATTTAGAAAAAACTGATGCTGACAAGATCCCCATTGGTCAGCTGCAGAAGGCCACCTTACTGGGAACTGCTCACATAATCCGCCGATACATCATGCAATTCTAAAAACTTGGGAAATGTTCGACTAGTGATTTGTGATACAAAACCCAGCATGGTTATCTCGTCTGCTGTGTATACTGTCATTTTTGTGTACAACAACAACAACAACAACAACAATAATAATAATAGAATAAAAATTTGTTCTCTAGGCAGGGAGATCTTTAAAAAAAGTATTTGACAGTCATATTTTATCTCAACCTCTTGCTGCTAACAGCCATTTTTGGCACAGTGGGCCTGCACTATTAAAAAACTTTCCATCATGCTTGTTCACGATTTAGCACTCATAAAAAGTAGCAGATCAGAAGGAAACATATCCATCCATTATAATTATTGCACTTTCCTGATCTCACCTTAAAAAAAAATACTTCCCTTATCTGCCTCTGTAGTGCTTATTTTAAAGCATAAGACTGATGAGATCAGTTTAAAAACAATTAAAATGCAAAATGTATGGTTCCAAAAGAACATAATTTTGCATGATTTACGGTTTGGCTTGTTGTTGGGTTTTTTTTTCCTATAAGCACTCCCCAATTCCCATCCTAACATTTGGTAAATAACTAAATTGAAGAGTTTTGTAGGCCAAAATAACATGTTTCTCTCTCTTAATGGCTAGTTGGAGAAAAAAAAAATCAATAGCATGAGAAGCAACAACCATTTCCCCCCCAATTTCAAAATAATTTTTCTTTAAATATTTAACATTAAAAACTTATCCTCGGTACTGAATGTTTAAAGAAGACTGAAACTGCTTAAATACATGGACAAAAAAGTGAAATAAGGAAGTTAAAACAAGTTGTTGGCAGCTTAAACTGTGCCAAATAAGGGGAATTCTAGATTCTCATTTAAAAGAAAACAGTACACTAATTTCTACAAACCTCTGCCTCAAATAAAACATAAGAGAAATATTTTATTTTTACCTATTTTGATGTGATTATTGAAAGCCTGCCTTACTTCTGTTTGAATTTACATGGACGTCAAAGTTAGCCATGGAGTTTTCATGAAAGCTATTCAGATTGATAGACCCCAAGGATGAACTCATTTCTTCTCCTTATTTTTTTTTAAATCTAATTTTTATGTGTAATTATGTTCAGGGTTCTGTGTCACTTTTTGAAGTCCCTGAAATGAAGTCCCTATTTGTCCTGAAATATGAATTAAAATAATACATGATTCAACCACAGATTTCTAAAACGTAAACCTCAATGCACAAGAATAATACCAAAAGAAGTGGATGGCATATTTCTCATGGGTTCACATTGACTAAAGGTCTTTCTTGTAGCCCTATTAGAAGACTAAGAATGGGGCAAATTGTCCCTCTTTGCCATGTTAAATTTTAGTCTTTTGTCACATTAGGATCTTGGGATTCCTTTATGCTTTCAAAATGTGATTTTGAATAGAATAGAATAACAGAGTTGGAAGGGGCCTGAGAGGTCTTTTAGTCCAGCCCCCTGCTCAAGTAGGAGACCCTATACCAGTGGTGGCTAACCTTTTTGGGCTCGTGTGCCAAAAATTGCCCTTGCACCACATGCACGCACTCACGTGCCAGCACCCAGAATGCAGTGTGTGCCCCCCTCCCCATGCCCCCGGTGCATGCGCATGCAATCCCCACCCCCTTACCTGCACTGCACTTCACAACTGATTTTTTGGCTGGTTTGAGGCCTTTTTCAGCCTCTCAGAGGCTTGGGAAAAGCCTCTGCAAGGCTTTTCAGGATGAATTATAGGCCCATTTCATCACTTCCAGTATTACAGGAAGTGTTGAAACAGACCTATAATTCGGCCTGAAAAGCCTTGCAGAGGCTTTTCCCAAGCCTCCCGGATGCCAAAAAAGGCCCCAAAGCAACCAAAAATAAATAAATAAATCAGCTGTGAGGCGCCTGCATACGCAGTGAAGTCAGTTTGCCTGTGGCTTGCGTGCCAGAAAAAATGGCACATGGTTTGCCATCACAGCCCTAGACTATTTCAGACAAATAGCTGTCCAGGCTCTTCTTGAAAACCTCCAGTGTTGGAGCACCCACAACTTCTGGAGGCAACTTCTGCTCCACTGGTTAATTGTCCTCACTGTTAGGAAGTTTCTCCTTAATTCCAGGTTGTTTCTCTCCTTGGTTAGTTTCCATCAATTGATTCTTGTCTTTCCTTGTGATGCTTTGGAAAACAGACTGACCCTTGGTTAGTTTGCATCCATTGAATCAGAATAGAGCTGGGAGGGACCTTGGAGGTTTTCTGGTCCAGCCTCCTGCTCAAGGAGACCCTCTACCATTTCAGACAGATGGTTGTCCAATCTCTTCTTAAAAACCTCCAGTGTTGGAACATTTACAACTTCCGAACGCAAGTTGTTCCACTGGTTAATTGTTCTAACTGTCAGGAAATTTTTCCTTAGTTCTAGGTTGCTTCTCTCCTTGCTTAGTTTCCATCAGTTGATTCTTGTCTTTCCTTGTGATGCTTTGGAAAACAGACTGACCCTCCCTCTTCTTTGTGGCAGCCCCTCAAATACTGGAATACTGCTATCATATCCCCTCTGGCCCTTCTTTTCATTAAACCAGACAACTATCATTTATATGTTTTAGTCTTCAGTCCCCTAATCCTCCTGGTTATTCTTCTCTGCACTCATTCTAGAGTCTCAACGTCTTTTTTACATCGTGGCAACCAAAACTGGATGCAGTATTTCAAGTGAGGCTTTACCAAGGCAGATCTTTAGACTTTCAAAATGTGTTTTTGCTTATAGTTAAGAGTTGAGACATGGATTGTTTAAGCTTTTAGCTGAATATGTATAAATCAAGACACAGAAATATGATTGTTTGCTGCAACACACCGTTTGTTAGAAAACTGATTCTTAACAGGTAGACAGGGATAATAAAACATCATAGAAAATGTTAAATGAGATAATTGAAAGAAGAAAGGGAAGATACTTTATCAAAACATAACAGAAAATGTAAACAAACAAGAGTTTCTTGCTAAAGAATTTGCGGGGATGGAATCTGTAAAGAATAAGGGCCTGTTTTAAAGCAGCAGTTATAAATTTTGGAAAGACAAATAAAAATAACAAAGGTTAGGCTAAAAGAAAAAGAACCAGATCCATTTTTTCTTAATATATGGATTAAAAAAAAAAGCTTTGAGGCATTGGTGGATAATATTAGCATATTAGGAGTAATTGCAATGAATATGGAAAAGGTTAAACAGGAGGATATTACATTTTATTTTATGGTAATGGCATACGCCCCCCCCCCAAAAAAAAAAAGATCAAAAGGAAACATCCCTGTTGTGAATGCATAAGGTTTAATAAAGAGAACTTGAGCTTGGAGTAAAGTGCAGGGTTCTGGCCCTGCACTTCTGATTGGTTGTTAACAGCAGGATCGGATTGGCCCATTCCGGGGAATCCGATTGGCCATTAACAGAGAGTTCCTATTGGTTAAGGGAGCTAGCGCTCCTCGATTGTTATTGGTTAATAGTTATTGGGGTTGCCTATATAAGAGGGTTATAACTGCCATTGAGTTGAGAAGTCACTATGTAAATAAAGAACTGAAGTTCACCGTTCCCGTGGCTTGTCTCCATTCTTTCTCGCCCATGCTCCAAACATAACACTGGCGACGAGGATGGGATTTGGAGACGTCTGAACCAACGGAACCAAGAAGAAACACCGAGCACGTGGCTGACGGCGCTACACAACGGAACCATGTCTGGCGTCGTCGTACCACCCGCTCCATTCGATCCAATGCAGGAAGACTGGGAGTCCTACATGGATCGCTTCCAAATGTTCTTAGAAACAAACAACTTAAAGGACGCCACAGCCGGGAAGAAACGGGCGGTGTTCCTAACGCATTGCGGTCCAACCATATTTAAGATGGCTAAAGCACTACCAAAACCTAGAGAAGTGAAGGTGATGGATGTTCTTAGAAACTAACAACTTAAAGGACGCCACAGCCGGGAAGAAACGGGCGGTGTTCCTAACGCATTGCAGTCCAACCGTATTTAAGATGGCTAAAGCACTAGCAAAACCTAGAGAAGTGAAAGCGATGGATTGGGACGACCTTGAACCTCTACTAAGAGATCACTACGCACCAACCGTGCCTACGCTCGTGAGATGGCATGAGTTCTATCAGAGAAACCAGCGAAAAGGAGAAAGCATCGCCGACTTCATAGCAGACCTCCGAAACCTGGGAGGCCTCTGCGGATTCGCCGATTTGGAAGAGGCACTGAGAGATCGAATAGTTCTGGGATTAGATGCACCAGGCGTGCAGAGCAAGCTGATGGTGAAAGGCGACATCGGCCTTGCCGATGCCATCGCCGATGCTACTGCAGCAGAAGCAACCAGGAAGTCGGCTGCACAATTACACCGCAACCGCGCTCCGGTACACCAACTGACAAGCGAAATTTTACCCAACTCAGAAAGGCAGCTTTCAACGACACACCACGAGGACCTCTCTTCATCGTCAGAAAGCGACAAAGAAGAGGTCCATCGACTGCGGTCTGACCGGGACCACCACCCGAAGTCCCTACGCCCTTGTGCTGGCTGTGGAGCCAACCATGCCAGGTCCGAATGCAAATTCCGCGACACGCTCTGCCATGAGTGCGGGAAGAGAGGCCACATCGGACGAGTCTGCAGAAGTTTACAAGGACCCGGCCAGGCCTCAAAAGGGGCTAACTATCGCCAATCGACAGGAAACTGTCCTGTAAGGCGAGAACCAGTAAGCCACTCCTACAGAAACCGAGCTTTACAGCGAGAAGAGACTCACCATACTATCACTATTGGTCACGCCTCTCTCTGCCTTGGATGCCAAGAAAATCCGAATCACAGTAGCCATCGAGAACCAGCCTTGCCACATGGAAGTTGACTTGGGATCGTCCCTTTCGATGGTGTCCTGGAAGACCCTCAAGCAACTAATCCCCACGATTCAGCGCCAAGACCTCCATTTCCAAAAACTCATTCTGAAGGACTATCAAGAGAATCGAATCCCTGTCGTTGGTTCCTGCCGAGTCCGGGTCTCCTTCAAGAAGCACACTGCGTACTTACCGCTAACTGTGATTGACAAAGATCGGTCTAGTCTGCTAGGTCTCCAACGCCACTTGGCATTGAAGTGGCAGGCATAAACCGAATCAGCGGAAGTGACTGGGAGGAGGACCTCATCTATGAGTTCAAGGACGTCTTCGCGGAAAGTTTAGGCGAGTACAAGGGGACCCCAATTTCGTTCAGCCTTGATCCAAAGGTAGCTCCCATCCGCCTTAAGCCCCGTCGAGTTCCGTTTGCCTTAAAGCCGAAAATCGATGAACAACTTGACAAACTAATAGCTCAGGGGGTGCTAGAACCTACCGATCACTCCCCCTGGGAAACCCCAATCGTAACACCCATTAAGCCAGACAGGTCGATCCGAATTTGTGGGGACTACCGGGCCACCCTGAACCACGCCCTACAGCAGAATGCATATCCGGTGCCGGTGGTACAGCATCTCCTCCACTCCCTGGGGGGCAGAAAGGTCTTCGCTAAATTAGACTTAGCTCAGGGCATATCAGCAACTACCTGTTGATGAAAAGACGGCACAGGCACAAACGATTGTGACACACCGAGGTGCCTTTAAATGCACCCGGCTCCAATTCGGAGTCAGTGTAGCCCCAGGGATTTTTCAGAGCCTGATGGAGAGGCTACTACAGGGGATTAAAGGCATGGTCCCTTACTTTGACGATGTATTAATTGCTGCACCTACAAAAAAAATCTTACGGGATCGTTTAAAGTTAGTCCTACAAAAATTCCAAGACGCCAGTCTTAAGGTAAAAAAGAATAAGTGTAAATTGTGTACAGATAGTGTTGAGTTTTTAGGGTACCTAATTGACAGTCAGGGTATTCACCCTACCGACAGTAAACTAAGAGCAATAAAAAACACTCCCAGGCCTCAGAACAAGGCTGATCTCCAGGCGTTCCTAGGCCTCATCAACTTTTATAATGTATTTCTACCGCATAAAGCAACGGTCGCTGAACTGTTACACAGGTTGTTAGACAAGAAAGCAAACTGGTTATGGGGTCATAGAGGAGAACAGGTGTTCAGTAATGTGAAAAAACTACTGACTTCTGACTCTGTACTCATGCAATACAATGAGACTTTGCCGTTAAATATAACATGTGATGCTTCGCCTTTCGGAGTGGACGCCATTCTGAGCCATGTACTGTCTAATGGTAACGAAGCCCCTGTTGCATATTTTTCAAAGACACTTTCAAAAACTGAGCGAAATTATGGCCAAATCGATAAAGAAACCCTCACAATTGTATCGGCCGTTAAAAGATTCCACGAGTACGTGTATGGCCGAGCTTTTACTATCGTGACTGACCACAAACCGTTATTGGGGATAACAGCTGGAGATAAGCCGACTCCCTACATATTATCCCCCAGGATGACTTGCTGGTCAGAATTTTTGGCTGCTTATAATTATCGGCTGCAATACCGCCCGGGGAAAGCCATTCCCTACGCCGACGCATTGAGCCGAGCACCGCTTCCAGAGACTCTCGAAGATCCTGCACCAACGGTAACCATGTTGCAAATTGAAACACTCAACTCGCCGCCATTGACTGCCCGAGATATCGCGAGAGAAACCAAACGTGACCCCACCTTAGTGCGAGTTCTTGGCTGGGTAGAACGCGGATGGCCATTGGACCAATTATCAGATGACTTCACACCATTCAAGACTCGACAAACGGAGTTGTTCTCTCAAAAAGGCTGTGTCATCTGGGGCGATAGAGTCGTTATCCCAGAATGACTCCAAAAAGCGCTGCTGAGAACCTTGCATGATGGCCACCCTGGTATCGTGCGAATGAAATGATTCCCTTGCACGAAGCTACGCATGGTGGCGGGACATCGACAAGCAAATCAAAAATTGGGATAAAGCTTGTCATAAATGCCAGGAAGTGAGCAACGCCCCACCTAAAGCCATCCCTACTGAATGGGAGACACCACAGGGACCCTGGTCCCATATTCACTTGGACTTTGCAGGGCCGACTAAAGGCCACACCTTTCTGCTAACCGTCGACGCCTACTTGAATTGGCTCGAGATTCACCGCATGACGAACACAACCACTGAAGCGGTTATCAAAAACTTGGAAAGACTATTTGCAACCCACGGATTACCAGATGTCCTGGTATCCGACAACGGGCCCCAATTTACAGCGCTGTCGTTCGAGCAGTACCTGGCTGACCGCGGCATCCGACATGCGCTCACCTCGCCTTCGCACCCTGTGACCAATGGCAAAGCAGAGCGCATGGTCCAATTTGTTAAGAAAACCTTGCAGAAGGTAGACTACGATAACATTGACGACAAGATCAATCAAATCCTTTTTCTACAACTCATCATACCTCATAGTGTCACCAACAAAACTCCCGCCGAACTCCTAATGGGACAAAACTCCACTCCCACCTCGACCGGTTACACCCAGCTTATGAACCAGAAAAACCACTAGGATCCAGCGGCCGCTGTCGTGCCTTCCAGGTAGGTGATTTGGTATACGCTAAAAACCTGTCGGGCCATCCGCTGTGGGTGGAGGCGACAGTAGTTCGTGTAACCGGCCCGAGATCCTACCTTGTATAATGCCTTGACGATAGACTATGGAAACGCCATATCGATCAATTACGATCGCGGCTCCCGTCGGGCATTCCTGAACTCCCTTATGACCAAACTGAGGGGGGGAGAGATACGGAAGAAAATGAATTCCAAGTAGAAGAAAACCCGTTCGAAGGGAACGATGGCGTAATAGAGACACAGGAAGTGGAACCACAGAGGGAAACAGATGCACCTCAGGGAATTACCGAGAATAATGGCAATGACGAAGAAATGAATTCTGAACCAGAGACGACCCCGTTGCCAAACAACGATCTATCTCAGCGTGATTGCAGCCAAATGACACAGCGAAAATCAAAAAGACTAATAAAGCAACCGTCCTACCTAAAGGACTATGTAACTGCGCCCTGCAAACAGAAGCCAGGGGGAAGGGGTGTTGTGAATGCATAAGGTTTAATAAAGAGAACTTGAGCTTGGAGTAAAGTGCAGGGTTCTGGCCCTGCACTTCTGATTGGCTGTTAACGGCAGGATCGGATTGGCCCGTTCCGGGGAATCCGATTGGCCATTAACAGAGAGTTCCTATTGGTTAAGGGAGCTAGCGCTCCTCGATTGTTATTGGTTAATAGTTATTGGGGTTGCCTATATAAGGTGGGTTATAACTGCCATTGAGTTGAGAAGTCACTATGTAAATAAAGAGCTGAAGTTCACCGTTCCCGAGGCTTGTCTCCATTCTTTCTCGCCCATGCTCCAAACATAACAATCCACATTAAAACTTTGAGGTGAGATGGTTAAAATGTGAACAAACAAGAATTGGGGTAGGAAACCTGCAAGTGGTGAAAAATATAATTAAATGAATAAGAATGGGAAAATAAACGAAGAATCCAAATTCATCTAATGAAGGATAATGTAAAAGAGCAAGCAAGGGGAGAGACAAGTTACAGAAGAAACGAGAAGCAAAGGGAACAATTAATCTAATCATGGGAAAGAAAAGCAATTTAAAAGAAAGTAGGACAATTACATTTCTATATACAATGCACGACAAATCTGGTCCTATAGAAACAGAGACTGACACAGCCCTTAAGATCCTTAGTGTAAGTAAGTCTTTATGACAGAAGATATGTCTTTCTCTCTCTCTCCCTCCCTCCCCCCTCTCTCTAATTAACTCTTACTCAACATCTTCCAGAATAGAATAGAATAGAATAGAATAGAATAGAATAGAATAGAATAGAATAGAATAGTATAGAATAGAATAGAATAGAATAGAATAGAATAACAGAGTGTGAAGGGACCTTGGAGGTCTTCTAGTCCAACCCCTTGCCTAGGCAGGAAACCCTACACCACTTCAGACAAATTGTTATCCAACCTCTTCTTAAAAGCTCCCAGTGTTGGAGCATTCACAACTTCTGGAGGCAAAGCCATTCCACTGATCAATTGTTCTCACGGTCAGGAAATTCCTCCTTAGTTCTAAGTTGCTTCTTGGTTGGATTTAGTCCACTTGTGACTATGTAGAGACTCTAGGCTGATCCCTTTTTTAACTCCACCCTGGATTCTGCCACTCCTTTTCCTACAATAATCTCCTCAGAATATACATTTTAAGATTGCCTTTATGACTGCTGAGAGCGTAACATTATCGTCAAGTGTGCAGGAAACAATTATGGGTTTTGTAACAGAAATTACGCCAAATAACATCCAGGATCTGAATTTTAGGACAGTGTTCCTTTAAAAACTGATTGGAAAAGTGTTTTTCTGACTTTTCAGTTGAAACAGGCTAACTTTCTCCATGCTCTCACACATCTGAAAAAACCCCCAAAGAGATGTCATTCCTTTTAAAGAGGTTAAATGTCTGTAAAGATGTTAGATTCGTTGAACTTAGTAGATAACTGTAATTTTTATGATCCGTTTTATTTTTAGTAACCATCACATTATACCTTTTTCTAGATTGACATGTTTTTCTGTTCGCCTGTGATCTAAAAGTAGCAAAAAAAAAAAAAGTCAGAAACCTTTTCTGAATGTACAAAATTCTTTGGGGAAGTTTCTTTGAATGAATTCAAAAATAGACAATATCCATCTTCAGGAAAGATAAAACTTTTGTCCCCCCAAAAATTAAAACCTTCAACTTTATTTAGATGAGAATGATGTGGAAGGGCCAGAATTAACTTGGATAATCCACAATGAGATCAAAGATAAATCATTCTTCAATTAGAAATCAAGTAAGCATCGGTAGTAATGTATTACACTGAACTCAGAGGGCTTGAAAACAAATATTTGGGGTGGGTAGGAAAAGGATTGAATGGAAAAATGACCGGTTGGAATGGAGGCCAATAAAAAGGAGACATTTTTATGACACTCTTCACATTAAAGATTTCTGCATCTCAGATGATATCACTCCTACCACAAGCAAAAATCCCTTGTGATTTTGGTGGAAATGCAGTACTGGTTGACTGCAGGATCAGTCAAAGAATATGTGTTGAGGGCCTCAGCCAGCTATAAAAATGCTTCAGAAATTATTCCAAAGGTCCTTCTTCAAGAGGGAACTAGAGGAGAGGAGAGGAGAGGAATGTAAAATAGAATAGAATACCGTGTTTCTCAATAGACCGGTGGCCTCTTCTGGTTCAGGCTAGAGGGACTTGGAAGGAAGCCAAGCTCAGGTCGGCCCAGCTTTTTTGCTTGGCAGGCAGGCGCGCACCCGTGGCTCACTTTCCCAGCTCTACCCAGCCCGCATGGCTCTGGCACGGCCCTGGTGGGATGAGCAGAGGGCCCAGCGGGGAGATACTTGTTGCCTTGGTGAGAGCTCTGCCGCCGGGCAGGAGGGCCCGCCTGTCAGCTGCACTGGACACCCCAGGCAAAGCTCTTTGTGCTCTGGCCGGTGCCAGGCAGGGATGACGGCTGGGTGCTTCTCCCGGAGTGGGCCGATCCTGCGCTGCAGCCCCGGGAAATTCACCTCCCAACATGAGGTTGGGCTGCCCTCTCGGGCAGGGGAAGCTTTGTCATACCGGTAGTAGGGCATTGTTTTTAAAAGAATTGGCTTTGCCTTCAAAGGTGAAGGGAAGGTGGCGACAGGAGCACCTGAAGCCGAATGTCTCTGCTGGGCTCCGGTTGCAGGGAGGAGCCCTGGCTGGCCGCGCGTGGCTGCGTCAAATGCTGCAGCATTGCTCTAAACACTGCGGCAGCCTGGGGGAAAGGGAAAGCAATGGTGGTGAAAGGTCTCCCGATACGAAGTGCCCCACGAATGCCAAGGTCAACATCCAAGCCATCACCGCCTGCCTACTGGAGGATGCAAGGGTGGGGAATTAAGTTACCCCCAAAAAGACGGCCTCGCCATTTTTTCAGGGGTCAAAAAAAAATAAGGCCCAGCCTTATTTTGTGAGAAACACAGTAGAATAGAATAGAAACATGGTAGAATAGAATAGAAACACGGTAGAATAGAATAGGATAGTTGGAAGGGACCTTGGAGGTCTTCTAGTCCAACCCCCAATCTTTTCTTAAAAACCTCCAGTGATGGAGCACCCAAAACTTCTGGTGTTCCACTGATTAATTGTTCCAGATATGAGGAAATTTATCTTTAATTCTAGGTTTCTTCTCTCTTTGATTATTTTCCATCCATTGCTTCCTTGTCCTGCCTTCAGGTGCTTTGGAAAATAATTTGACCCCTACTTCTTTATGGCAACCCCTCAAATATTGGAAGACTGCTATCATGTCACCCCGTGTCCTTCTCTTCATTAAACTACACATATCCAATTCCTGCAGCCATTCTTTGTATGTTTTAGCCTCCAGTCTCCTATAAACCAGGGGCCGACAAAAAATATGGAGTCCCCTCAGGAAAGACATATGGCAAAGCTGGAATTAGCAGTGGTGAATGTGACAGAGAAGAGCAAAGATTTTATTGTAACAGCTTTGAAGTCTTTCCTGCAAACAGCATCCTACTATCCAACTTGGATAACGAACTCGCCGCATTTATATTCAGGCGTCTGACAGAGTTTAATCCCAGATACATGATATAAGCCTGCAGCCTCTTCCCTTTTTTGATTTTGGAAGACAAAACGGAGAGAAGAACAAACAAGCAAACACAGATTTTTCTTTTAGCCTTTTTGCTGACATTCATCGGCCTTTTTTCTTTCTTTCCTGATTCACACTTTATCTTCCTTGAAGGTCCTTCTCCCAAGCTGCAAACATGGGACCTAGTGAGTTTAATGTTGATTCTTCTTTCCAAATTATTATTTTTTATGCGAAAGGCACACCGCTCTTATTCCATGGTGGCATTTGATATCCAAACTACATATTTTGGATGGTTTTGCATCCAAACCGTTTGGATGGGTTGTTTTTGTTTTTGGTTTTTTTGTTCCTCAGGGGTTTATTTTTCTTTCTTTAAAAAAAAATGTTTGTAGAAGTCTTCTGTGTTGAACCTTGGAGTCAAAAAGTCATCAACTGATTGTTGTAGATAATTGGAAGACTTACTCCCCTCTCCTCCTCATTTACATTTAAATATCTCATTTAAATGTTTCCAAAATAGGCAAACCTTGCCTTAGGCTTTTCAGTTAGAATTCAGATCCTGTTTGATGACTTCTCTTTGGATTATTTACTTGGAATCCTTCAGTCCTTGGTGATCAAGAAAATATCAATCAGGAGGAAGGGGCCAACATGAAAAAGTGAAAGAAACCCCTTGATTCTCTCTTGAGAGATTTTCCCTTTTCACATTTTATTTAAGATAGCTATGATCCTTCCAGGAAATGTACGGCTAACAGAGAGAGAGAATACCCACCTGGCTGAAGCTTAGCAGGTTCCCCTCACAAGAATATTATCCTGTCTAGAGTTTGCTTGTGGTTATTCCGAGACTGAAATCTATATTTTAATGACATGGTTCTCAGTAGTTTGCTTGGACTGAAATAGTTCACTCGCTGTGTTTTTTCTGAAGATGTTACAGATCTGAAATATTCATGAGGCTGCATTGGGCATCTTAAAATCTGGAGGAGCAGAAGTTATTTTCCCAAGCATTTATATTTTACTTAAGGGTCCTTCTCCAGAGCATCTTTCTCCTGTCCCAGAATTATTGACTTTAGAATAAACATGGTTTTCTACAGTGGTGGAATTCAAAATATTTTACTACCAGTTCTGTGGGTGTGCACTTCGCTGAGTGTTCTAAAACAGACAATTTTAAGCATAAAAACTTACCTTACCATCACCGCTGATGAGTTAAAACAGCTGAGCTACAAACAAAGGAAATATAGGACAGGAATGGGTGGAGGAGGATGGGCAGGGCCAACTGCTGACTGGCAAAACCAGATCGTTAGAACCAGTGCGAACCAGCAGCACACCACCTCCAGTTTTCTAACTATTAATGCAGGGCTGCCAACCTTGAGTGATAGTTCGGAGTGAGACACTGCGAGGGAGCGAAGCGACCGAGGGGGGGATGGTGTGGAAGGGGGGTGTCCCCCCTTCCACGGTAGGGAGCTTTGACAATTTTACATTTTAAATGGTGCAATCTGATGCATACTTTAGTCATGATTTGGACATATACATACATACATACATGCAAGCAGCACCAATGTACTTGAACCGGATTTGTAAGATATTAATAATGCAGTTCACTGACCATGAATAATTGAAGTTCCTGACTTGTAACTGCAGTATTCTACCTCAACTGACTTTATTAGCTTAGTGATGTACTATAGACCACTATAGGATGAATTCAATGTGCAACAAAAAGACAAAAAACCCGAAACAACTACAGAGATAATGCAAATACATCAATGGGTATTCTTCTTTCTGTATCAAATACCATACTACATGCCAATATCAAATGCTATAGTCTCAGTCTTTAATTATATACTAACTTGTTGACTGAAATAGGGGTTCATAATTTCAGACATGTATAAACTAAACATTTAATCAAATAATGAGTGCTTCATATAAATATACATATTGTTAACTGTAAAACTCATCTACTGTATTCTGAAGCTTGAGCACAGTGAGGAAACAGTATATTATTTATTGGGTAAGTTTAGATTCTGAACTTAATGGTCTTACTGCTCTTTGGATGGTAAATTGTGTTAAGATTAGAATATGTTCTAGTTGAGTCAGGGCTATCCCAATTTGGGGCTGAGAAGCCTACTGGCATCAAAAAAAGTCCTTATTGAGTCCTTATCTAAGGGTTTGAAAATATGATAATAATGTAGTACAGTCCTGTCGATCTGGTGCATGGAGACCTAGGATTTAAACTCAAAGGAGAAAGAGGAAAAAGTGATTCCTTCATCCACTGCCAGAGATGTAATCCTGTCAGTCCTCCAACCTTTCTATTAAGTATTTTGCAAAAAAGCTGCCCAGCCCCTTTATAGATCAGCCTGGCGCGCTTCTCGCCTTGCTGGTTTGGGAAGACTCTTTTGGATCAGCTAAAAGAGAGCATAAGGCGTGTAAAGGGGTGGTAATAATAATTATAATAATAATAAAATTTAAAATAATAATAATTTTATTCAGAGTTGTGTTGGATCTCTTTTTTTGGGGGGGGGGGTTGTCCCATTCTTTCTTGGTGTTCTTTCTGTCCTTTTTGCTTTTTTAAATGGTCTTTCTCCCCTGGGTCAGAAATCCAGCCAGAGAAAATAAAGAAACATCACCAAAGATTTAAACACCAAAGGGTTAAATGGAAGCCACTCCGTTGGCTTTGCTTACCATTGTTATTACTGGCCGAGGCTGTAAAGAGGCTTTGCCAGCCCCCTCGTGTCCTTCTTTGGAAAGCCTAGGGCAGCTGGCTTGTCCCAGAGGACATTGCAGAGAGGGAGAGGGCGGGGCAAAGTGGCTGCGAGCGCCCCGGGTGGCGAAGAAGCCTCCTGCTCTTCGCTTTCCTGAAGCGATAATGATCGGCATCGTGACAGTTACGGGACGCCGGCAGAAGGATTAAGGCGGGAAAAGAGGCGCGGTGGGGTGGCTGGGCAGGGCGGGGTGGCTGGGCAGGGCGGGGCGGCGCTGGGAGCTCATCCTTCTCCTAAGCTAAGGGGAATATTCGGAATATAATCAGAGAATGTAGGGATATTTTTGTACATTCCATGATTTGGGGGGTTTAGCGTGAGATTTTGTTTATCAGAGTGAGACAGTCAAAATTGATTGAATTGCGTGAGTCTCACGCTGATTGCGTGAGAGTTGGCAGCCCTGATTAATGGAATTGGAATTGTTGCTTTTCTGCTGATGAAAAATAAGAGTTGGAAGAACAATTGTCTCCCAAATGCCACTTCTACTTTAGAGCAGTGGCGCCTCAACCTTTTGGGTACCACAGACCGGTTCTGGGGAGAACAGATTTTCCATGGCCCGGCATCAGTGCAGGCCATGTGAAGCCATTTTGGATGTCTATTTCTGGGCCATCACCCTTAATTCTGTCCCATCCCATGCTAGGGGACAGTTTTTCCATTGCATGTTTTCTGCCTTAAATTGAAGGAAAGTCAGTGCCATGATGATGAAGGAGAATTGCTTGTTGCTGAAGTGGAGTAGATGGAATTTGAGGAAAGTTTTGTAGTATCTCTGTTTAAGTGCCTATGAAGTTTCTAAACCATCCAGGTCAGGGTTGTCCCAAAGGTGTTTTCCAAAAAGGCAAGTGGACTTCCTTTGTTTTTTCTTGAAGACGTTTTGCTTCTCACCCAAGGGCCTTCTTCAGTTCTGACTGGACTTTCTTCATTTTTCCTTGAAGACATTTCGCTTCTCATCCAAGGAGCTTCTTCAGTTCTGACAGGACTTTCTTTGTTTTTCCTTGAAGATGTTTCACTTTTCATCCAAGAAGCTTCTTCAGTTCTGAGAGGACTTTTTTGTTTTTCCTTGGAGACATTTCACCTCTCATCCAAGAAGCTTCTTTAGCTCTGAACTGTTCCCACTTGGGAAATTGGACCTGTGATGGACTCATGCCTCACCACTGTAATGTCAAACTTCAAGTCCAAGGATCTTGGGATCTAATGTTTTTCTTTAAAAAAAAAAACACGGTTGTAATAGAGAAGTTTGAATGAAGTCTTCATGCTTCGTATGGCATGCAGTTTAAGGCATGTTACCTCAAGGTCCTCTTTTCCTTGCCTTTCTGCAACATGAATGAAAATTGTAACTTATTTTAAACAGAAGGCTTTCTTTAAAAAAATTACAGAATAAAATTATCACTGGGATTATCACCCTTTCAATGTCATTTAAGAGACTTTCAAGCCAAACACCCCAAAGTAAATATTTCAATTGGAAAGGAATCATTTCAGGTCTTCTTGAAGTCACATGAAGTCTGACAAAAAATAATTCTGATGGTTTCAGAGCTAATTGAGTTGGATCAGAAGAAATGCTAGGTCATTTTAACTTTTTAAGGAAAATTTAAAAAAAAACATCAACAACCAGAGTTCTAATTGTGCTATTTTAGAGAACATTGAAGTCTGAAGAGCTTCAAAATTATTCCTGCTGTTATTGTTATTGTGTCATTTGTATACTTGGCAGGTTCTAATTTAATCAATGAATTACTGTCACTAGAAGTTTCAGATCTAAATGCTGATGGATAGAAAACGAAATTTAAAAATGAGGCAATAGATACCACACAGCTTATCAGCCTTCATCAACTTTGTCACCAAGGGGTGACATGATCAGAAGAAAGCTGAATATGAAGGACATGAAATGAGCTCAGCCGATCTCATTGTACACATGTTGTATATCGATAATTAAGGGAATAAAAAATAAATAAATTCATAATTATTTTGGAAAACTTTCCTAGTTCCCCATCTGTCACTCGAGAATATAGTGAACTTGGTAGCCTGTTTATAGTATTTGTGCTAGCAGACACAAACTTCAAATTAAATATAAACCAAAAAGCTGTCCGTTTTCTGATAGAAACCTTATGGTGTAGAACTGCAGAAGAGTTGTTGTATTGCATTATACAGCTGAAGAACAGAATAGAATGACAGGATTGGAAGGAGCCTTAAAGATTTTCTAGTCCAACCCCATGCTGAGGCAGGAAACCATATACCACAAGGTGTGTTTGAGAGTGCTTGGCATCTATAACTTCATTTGAATCTCTTCTTTACATGCAAACACGTTTTCAAGGCACATTTGAAAATGATGTTATTCAGATGCAAACAATGTTAAAAGTTTCCCCTGTGGAAGGAATAAATAAATTAAACGTTCATTTTTGAAGATTTGCCTTTACCCTGCTAACATTTATAATCCAGCACCCAGTGGAAAGTACGATTTGAAATTGAAATTCAGAGCAGTTTAGTGTGGAAATCTCTATGCTAACAAGTTCAGCTTGCTTCATAAAATGGTCAGGCGAGGGGTGGGATGTTTTAAATGATCCATTAAAAAGTGACAGGAGTATTCTTGGAATTATTTAAATTGAAATTATTTAAATGAAGAGCCAGGGAGTTGCTACTTCTAATCGGTATGGCAGGCGTTGGAAAACATGTTTGGGAAATGCAATCCCATGGGAATGTAATATGGAAACAGCGTATCTGATCAGTGTTGGGGTGCAGAAGAAAAAGGAGTAAAGGGGCAGGATCTGGAAAAATGGAGGAGACTGCCTGGAACTAGGGAATGGAACTGTGGCTAAGAGGAACTTACAGTGAAATTTCAGCAAGATTCCTGAAAGATACATCTTAATTGAAACTTGGTAACAAAATAGTGGAACTCCAGGAGGAGAAAGTGGAAAAAAGAGGCAGAGGGAAACAGCCTTGGATTATTTGGATTGCTTGGTGATTTTTGGTTTTTGCATCTGGATGACTGGGATTAACCGGATAGTTGTTTAAAAGTTTTTAAAATGGTATCACTCTTAGAAGAACTGAAAATGGAACTTTAAAAATGGAGAGAAGATGCACAAGAAGGGAGGGGTTCTTTTGGCTTCCTTGTTATTTCAATTCTTAGAAATGGAGATCTGGAACTATGAGAAGCAACAAGAAACGCTTGCAGAACAAGAAGATTGGGGCATCCTGGGTCTTGTGCTGTAATCTCCTGGGTCGTTGGCTGTGTTGTAACATCCTGAGGTTTTGTGGTGTAACCTCCTGAGTTCTGTGATGTGATATCCTGAGCGGGTGGCTGTGATGTGATGTTCTGGGTTTTGGTTTGGCTCCAAGTTTGAGGCCTGGATATGTGTTCATGGCATGTGTCCATTTGCTTGGTTTGGGGGTTGGGGTGTGTGGCGCTGATGATGCAACCGTGGTCTGGTTTCTGGATGGTGGTTGTCTTTCGTCTATGGGATGGGTTTAGGTTTGAGTCTGATGAGAGAGAATGGTGGTGATGTCATGTGTTGTTTTGGGTCTGGTGTTGCTTTTCATTGGCTCTGACAATATTGACTTGACTTGACTTGACTTGACTTGACTTCACTTCACTTGACTTGACTTGACTTGACTTGACTTCACTTCACTTCACTTCACTTCACTTCACTTCACTTGTAAATGGTAGGGGATGAACACAGTCTTTGACTCTCATAAACATTGACTTGACTTGAATGAAAGGGGATGAATAGAATCTTTGACTGTAATAAACATTGATTTGAGTTGACTTGACTTGAATGAGAGGGGATGAGTAAAGTCTTTGACTCTGACAATATTGATTTGACTTGACTTGACCTGAATGGGAGGACATGAATAGAGAGTCACATCCATTCCTACCTTCCAAAAATGGTGGCTGGATCATTCTCTGGTTGGACACCTGGGCAGCATAGATAAGTTCTTTTTTATTGTCCTACTAACAAGGAAATTAAAAAAATGAGAGAGCTTCTTGTATATATCATATCTCTTTGAATTTCTAGGCCAGGGAAATAAAGAAGCCCAGGGAAATAATTTGCATTTATCTAAAGAACTATTGTTTACATGGAGGTTCTTTTTTCATGAAAGAGTCACTTTCTGGAAGAAGAGAAATAACATTGTATACATAAAGAATGTGTGCTGATAGGCACTCAGAACAATTACATTTGTAGCAGTAATAAAAAAATTCAATATTCTGGACTTAAAGTCACAATGGTTGTTAGGAATATAAGTCACCTAACAGGTATTTGGGTTGGAAATATATAAACCAGGATAGACATTTTAGTACAATGTCTTTAAGAGATTGCAAAAACTGCAATTGGGTGTGGTTCTGCAAATGGCCATAAGATGGAGCCAGAAACCTGGGTTGTCTTGGTCTTAGTCTCAGAAGAAGTCTCAGTGAGTCTCTGTTTCCTTCTGTTGGAGAGTATTGCCGTTCCTCCATTTTTCCTAATTGACTGCTATTCCTGGATTTGATGTAAGTCTGTTACTGAACTGTTTTTGACACTGGACTTTGTTATTGAATTATCCCTGGACTGAAAACTGACTGATTTTACCTGTGAATGACTTTGGACTGTGTTTGAACTTTGCTATTGAAAGTAAAAACCTACATTTACTGTACAGTGTATCTGTGTGCTGTGTGTGTATTCTTCAAACACTACTCTCAAATACATCTCCCTGTATGCGCTCATTCTCCTAATGGGGAATTACCTCAACAATGGTGTTCCAGGGTCAAGTTTATAAATATCCTTAGGGTGGTACAAGGCAATAGAATGAAATTTGCAACTGCCAAAATTAAAATTATTTTTCTTAATCAAATGTTGTTTTCTTTGTTTTCTTATTTTGTAACTTTTCCAATAGGAGAGTTTTGAAGTTGGTAGAAAATGATGCATACAACCTGTATAGATTTATCTTGCATTTTAAATCTAATAGAAGTCTTCTGGGGCTATGAAAGGTATACATAAAAGAAAAAAGAAAAAAAATCTGGTTAGCAGTGATAGTTTAAAGAGTTAATTGCTAAACCACCTAAATGTCATTTTATGCATCATATTTCAGAGAGTTGGGTGATGGATTAATAAACACTGTAAATTTTACACACAAACAAAATATTTATAATAAATGGACTGCAGGCTAAACAGCCCTTGCGTTAAATTAATGTAAGCAGTATTCAGGATGGAGAAGCAGAAAATCATGGTAGCATGGATCTTACTGTCCAGGAAGTCACAGTCATTTTCTTATTTGAAAATGTCTTATTGTGGTTTATTTTCCTTTAATTATAATTCCCGTCTCACAAGCCAAAGGAAATGTATCTTTAATGTCTCCAAAGCAGCTACATGATGTGAGAAAGCTGAGAAATCTTCAGTTTGTTCTTGTTACTCTTTTGTCCCTAAAGGGAAACTAGTTAGAAGGAAAATCCATGAAGCATATACAGATACAGGTGTGTCATATGGGAGAAGAAAGAAAGAAAGAAAGAAAGAAAGAAAGAAAGAAAGAAAGAAAGAAAGAAAGAAAGAAAGAAAGAAAGAAAGGGAGGGAGGAAGAAGGGAGGAAGGAGAGAAGAAAGAAAAAGAAGAACAGAAGGAAGGAGGTCAGAGAGAAGGAAGGAGAGAGGGATGGAAATAAAGGAATGAAGGGAGAGATGGAGGAGAGAAGAAAGAGAGTAAGGAAGAAAGAGGGAAGGAGGAGAGAAGGAAGAGATGAAGGAAGGAGGGAAGAAGGGGGAGGGAAGGAAGGAAAGGAAGGATTGAAGGAAAGGAAGGAAGGAAAGGAAGGATGGAAAGAAAGGAAGGAAGGAAGGCTTTTCCTTCTCCAATAATCCACCATGAATGTCCTTAGTTTATTAGTGGTGAAATCACAGATTTGGTTACAGAAACCTTCTATTAGTGTTTCACATGGACTGTTTATTTAAAAAGCTCCTCATTCCTTGCCAAATAGAATGAGTATCTTCCCTGCAAAATCTGGCTTGCTTCTTTTTTTCTCCTCCAATTTCTAAAGAAGCACAAGAAGACAATAGACCAAGAGAAAGAAGTTTTTACTTCTTTGGTGGTAGAACCACAGAGATGTCTTCCTTTACTGGGCCAATCCAAAGGAGAAAAGTCAATCTCTCAATGAAGTGGGTAACCTACCGTAGTATTCCAGAGGCTACCTCATCATAGCTCAGTCATAGCAGTGAGATCTCCATAATCCTGTCTTAGGCTTCTGGCAAGAAGAGTAACTGCATTCTCTTGATGATGTAAAGCTATTCAACACCACAGACAATACTCCACAGACAATTCTCTTTGTTGAAGATGTAAAGCTATTCAACACCACAGACAATACTGCTACCCTTCAAAAAGACCTCAACTATGTATCAGAATGGTCAAACAAATGGCAGCTTCAAATCTCAACAAATAAATGCTCTGTCTTATATATTGGCAAAAAAATCAGAAAATAAAATACAAGCTGAATAGTCAAGACCTCGTTGATGATCCAAACTCTGTCAAGGACCTTGAAGTTCTCATCTCTAATGATCTAAGTGCTAGAGCCCACTGTAACTACATAGTCAAAAAGGCATTAAGAGTTGTTAACCTAATCCTACGTAGCTTTTTCTCTGGTAATATCACACTACTAACTAGAGCATACAAAACATTTGCTAGACCAATACTCAAATACAGCTCATCAGTCTGGAACCTGCATTACGTATCTGATATTAACACAGTTGAGAAAGTACAGAAATATTTCACAAGAAGAGTTCTCCACTCCTCTATTCGTTGCAGAATACCTTATGCCACCAGACTTGAAATTCTAGACCTAGAAAATCTAGAACTATGCTGCCTTTGGTCCGATCTAAGTATAGTATATAAAATTATACATTGCAATGTCCTACCTGTCAATGAATACTTCAGCTTCAACCATAACAATACAAGAGCTAACAATTGATACAAACTCAAGGTTAATCGCACCAAACTTGATTGCAGGAAATACGACTTCAGCAACAGAAAGTTCAATGTCTGGAATGTCTGACTTTGTGGTTTCTTCCCCAAACCCCAAAAACTTTAACCTTAGGCTGTCTACTATTGACCTCACCCCTTTCCTAAGAGGTCTATAGGGGCATGCATAAGCGCACCAACGTGCCTTCCATCCCTGTCCTATTGTTTCTTGTTTCTTGTTTATTTTTCTTATATCTATAAGCAATATTTCATATATATATATATGAAATATAGTTATAGATAAATATAGTTAAATATAGTTATAGATATATGAAATATGAAATATATAACTATATTTATACTTATTCCTGTTATTTTATAATTGCTTGACAAAATAAATAAATAAAAAAATAAACAAAACAAAACAAACAAACAAATAATAAGACATTTGGGTGCATAAAAGCCTCAGCAAATCCTCTGGGCTTGCATGATTCTAAGGTTACTTTCAGCAGAATCTAACCGACGCAGAAATGCTCAGTTTAAGAAAAGAAGATGAAGGTCACAATTTAGATGCCAGAGGCTGAAAAGCCATTGCAGAGGCAGTTGTGGTGGGCAGGTCAGGAGAAGGTAGAGGGCAAGATTGCAGCTGACTACATTTGAACACCCGAGTCCCCCACCCAATTTTTTTTTAATCCAGAAATCTTTTCAGTCCTCAGCCATGCCTTGTTGATGCTGGTTGAACCTGGATGCAAAGTTAACTTATTCTGTTCTGTTCTGAAGGAGGAAGGAAGGAAGGAAGGAAGGAAGGAAGGAAGGAAGGAAGGAAGGAAGGAAGGAAGGAAGGAAGGAAGGAAGGAAGGAAGGAAGGGATAGGAGAAAGAGAGAGAGGGAGAGAAAGAAAGAAAGAAAGAAAGAAAGAAAGAAAGAAAGAAAGAAAGAAAGAAAGAAAGAAAGAAAGAAAGAAAGAAAAGAAGGAAGCAAGGAAGGATGCTTGGATGGAGGGAGGGAGGAAGGAAGGAAGGAAGGAAGGAAGGAAGGAAGGAAGGAAGGAAGGAAGGAAGGAAGGAAGGAAGGAAGACTTCTCCTACAATAATCCACCATGAATGCTCTTACTTGATATAATTTATCCCTGTTTTGTAATCATCAACATCCAATTGAAGATAGCCAGAAGATTGTGTTATTTCCATCATGTCAGTACACATTAGTGTAAGTTTGGAAAGTGATACAAAGGGTCAAGCTTAAGAACATTGTAGTGAAAGAAAATTAATGGTCAATCTTGGCGTACAATCCATTTCTAAAAACATTAACTTGGTTTATTAAGTATTCTACACATTAATACCTTCCCATTCCCATGCTTAGCAGATCTGAGTAACAGTGAAGAACTTTAATGAAAGTCAGATATGTGAAGGCCTGGGAAATTAGTCTGTCTCACCCTATAAATTGCAATGCTCCACTATTAAGATCATAAGAGTAATTCACACTACACTATAATCAAGTGCATATGGACTCTCAACTCTGTATTGATAGTTGTGGGAAGCTGTAATTGTTCAAATATCACACCTTTAGCATCCATTATTTCAGCCTGGAGATGTAAGAAGGTTGCTAAACTACTGAAATATCAACAGTTGTAGACACATACGCATACAAAATCTTAGGAAACTCAAGAGGACAGTATTATTCAATTCAAAAGTATACCAGAAGAGTTTGGAAATTCAGCAAGAAGCATGAGAATGGAACAGAACAGAAAATATGGGATGGGATGAAATAGAGTAGAGTAGAATGAAGAGTAGAATAGAGGAGAGGAGAGGAGAGAAGAGGAGAGAAGAGAAGAGAAGAGAAAGGACAATTCTAGCTATAGTTTGTCATCCAGCTTTGTAATTTTCTCCATGGAAGGTCATTTTACACTCTGTTGCAATACAGTCTGCCTCTCTGTTTGGTTAATGTTGTGAGAAAAAATGCCACTGAAACAAAAAAATGAACAGTAAAGGGATTAATTCAGGAATTCAGAATTAAACACTCCAGAACCATGTATTTGAACAGAATATACAAAAGCTGTCCCTCTATTTTTGCAAATGTCCAAAAGCTAGCTATATATACGGTGTGTATATATACATATTGAATCTATTCCAACTGTCTAGCAATCTCAAATGTTATATTTGGGACATCTATCTGCAAAAAAACAGATATATGATATTTGCAAAGAGGATGCCCATTACTATTGGACGTGTGTTATTGGTGTCTGCCGTAGACTTACTTATACATAATATTCTTCATTCTGAGACAGAGGAGGATCATTCAAATCAGGACGGTTATTGCAGGTCCCACTTGAGCAATTTAAGTCTCTCTCCTGGTGGATACAGAAGAAATATTTGGAAGCCCGGTGGCTTGTTACGAGAATATTTGCAGATACACACACTTGTAGGAATGGAAAATCAGAAGCATTTACATCTGAGAATAATTCTTTCTTTAGCAATTGACTTAATTTGCCTTCTGAGTCCTTGATGAATTTTCAACAGAACACATGGATTTGGGGAAGATTGTCAGTAAAGGCCCCATCCTTGGTGTAGGGGGTGAAATCCTACTCCAATTTAATAGTTCCAAATTCACAGCAGAATGTGTCTTCCTCCAGGTGCAAACTTTGGTGCAATTAGTGGTTTGGGAAGGACCTTTTCCATACCCCATAGTCATTGATAAAGTTTGTTTGTTTGTTTGTCAAACATGTACAAAATAGCAGATATAAGTATAAAAGTATGAAAAATAGTTATAAGTAACTTTTTTCAATGCCATCGTAACTTAGAACGGTCATTAAATGAACTGTTGTAAGTCAAGGACTACCTAACTCTAACTCTATTTTAAATATAAATACTTATTTTCAAACAGAGCAGTATAGATTTGGCTATGTATTTATTTATTTATTTATTTTTTGCGTGAAGCAAATGCAAATGGACTGAGCACCAAGGACCCCACAGTATTTTCCCTCCTCTTCTTCCTCCTCCTCTCCTCCACCACTCCCTCCTCCTTTTCCTCTTCCTTCTCTTCCTCTTCCCAATAACGGGGGAGAGAAAAGAAAACAATAAGGAGAGGCAATAATTCTGCAGCCGTACAACAGGAGGGAATAACACTTAGACCGAAGACAATGCTGTGAGGATTAGCTGTCTTGCAGGGGGAGGGCAGGAGGGAAAGAAATGTCCCAGGATGTGGTTGTTTTGGCATTCAGTGTCCCGTAACGGCATCCTGAGGGCATTTGGTGTTGAAATGCCTTTGATGCAGCTAAAACTATTGCCAACTATTGCTATTGTCAAGACAAATACATTGCGGTGGATTTGCTAAAATTTGAAGCTGGCCTGTCCAGCTGGGCTTTGGGTTTCTCTCTCTCTCTCCCCCCCTCTCTTTCCCTCTCTCTCATGTCTCACATGGAAACCCCCCCCCCCCAAAAAAATACCCCTGTCCACATTCTGGATGGACAGATGGTTGTCTTGGACTCGCCAACCAGCTTGAGTAACAGCCTTGTTTGCTCCACGCAACTCTGCATAACGCTACTGGCATCGTGCGGAACAAGCCATAAATAATACACCAGCATAAAAACCTCAAGAGTTTTTCAAATTGTAAAATACGAGAGCTCTGTGAAGTCCAAATGGGAATTCTGACAGTATTGTTATTGTTATTGTTATTGTTATTGTTATTGTTATTGTTATTGTTATTGTTATTGTTATTGTTATTGGTGGTGTTGGTGGTGTTGGTGGTGTTGGTGGTGTTGGTGGTGTTGGTGGTGTTGGTGTTGATGTTGGTGTTGTTATTGTTGTTATTGATGCTATTGTTGCAATTGTTGCTATTGTTATTGCTGTTATTGTAATTGTTTTAAAAAGTGTTGTGAAAGAAACAAATATGCAGTCTCAAATACTATCGTATTACCTTACCAATAAATTTTTAGAAACCAATAAATAGGCCAGGTATCAACTTATTAACATGAGAAGCATTTTGTTTCAATTTTTTAAAAGTCTCAAATTAAAAATAAAAATGAGGCTCAGTTGTGGTTTTAAGATGAGGAATTCATATATCGGTTCTTCATTCTGGATATCATCCTGTGCACCATGATCAGTCTTTGGCGCAATGAGAGATATAAGATAAAACTACAGTACTTTTCAGTCAGGGCTGGACTACTGTGGGTTCGCAGGGGTTTCAGAGAGCCCCTAGCTAAGATTCTGTGCAGTTTGCAAAACCCCTGAATCCCACTCCTGGTTGGTCCTGCCCACTCTGCCCCTCCCCTCCAGGAGTCCCCACGCAGCCCATTTTGGATGTAGGTAAGTACAGTGCCAGCATGGAGTATCGGGGAGGGCAAAAAATGGGCCTCCCAGAGGTTTGGGAAGGCTAGAAATAGGCCCGTTTCCTGCTTCTGGAGAGCTTCCGGAGCTCGGGGAGGGCAAAAATGCACCCCTGTCGGAGTGCAGGAGGATGATTAGGCCACGCCCACCATGGCCACGCCTACCCAGCAACCTGTCAACTTATAAAATAATTCTATGGTCTTTTAGAATTGCCAACAGAAAAGGAGGAGGGAGCAATGCAACCGCTTGCAAACGAAAGTGCATTCCATAAATAGTTTTCAAAGATAGTAACTAGGTGACTGAAGTTTCTGCCACACAAAATTCTAACTGGAGAGCACGATTGATGAACACTGGGCTCTGGATGTGTCCCATTGGAGAATATGAATTACGATAAACCCAGGGGGTGGGTGGAAAACCAGGGTCAAGGGTGACAAGGAATGATGTGTCTCAGAGTCGGCTGCACCCAGGCAGTGCCGGCATGTTAACTCCCAATAAATCCTTTTGAAGTTTTGGAAGTGTGACTTGAGACTCATGATTTAAATGGGGTTAAGTGCTGGAATCCTGACACAACCAGGAGAACCCTTTGCTAAAATTCTTGAACTCCACCCCTGCTTACAGTACTTTCTCCATCAGAATCAGGGGAGAGCTGAAAGGGAACTTGGAGGACTTCTTAGTCCAACCTCTTGCTCAAGCAGACCATTTCAGACTGGTGGATGTCCAGTCTCTTCTTAAAGATCTCCAATGATGGAGCACCCACAGCAGAAGAACAAAAGAATACCAGAATCTGAAGGGACCTTGGAGGTAATCTAGTCCAATGTACACCATTTCAAATAGGTGGCTTTCTCTTCTTGAAAACCTCCAGTGTTGGAGCATCCACCACTTCTGAATGCGACTTCTGTTCCACTCGTAGATTGTCCTCAGTGCTAGGAAGTTTCTCCTTAATTCCAGGTTGCTTCTCTCCTTGATGAATTCCCATCCATTGAATCAGAATAGAGCTGGAAGGGACCTTGGAGGTCTTCTAGTCCAGCCCCCTGCTGAAGCAGGAAACCCTCTACCATTTCAGATAAGCGTCCAGTCTCTTCTTAAAAACCTCCAGTGATGGAGTGCCCATGATTTCTGGTGGCAAGCTGTTCCACTGGTTAGTTGTCCTCACCGTTACGAAGTTCCTCCTTAATTCCAGGTTGCTTCTCTCCCTGATGGGTTTCCATCCATGGTTTCTTGTCTTGCCTTCAAGTGCTTTGGAGAATAGCTTGATTCCATCTTCTTGGTGGCAGCCTCTCAAATACTGGAAGACTGTTCTCATATCACCCCATAGTCCTTCTTTTCTCTTTTCTTCTTTAAATCCGTTGGTGATGGTGGGACTAACACCATTAATCCCACACTGTTCCTTGGGTTCCTCTGCTAGGTGGCCCTTCCAGTATTTATTGTTGGCATGTTTATGCTAGGGAGAGCTCTGATTCAGCAAACTTGGTGCATAATGATCCTCGTTTCACTGTGGTACTGTAAGTGGGGAAAGCCAAGCGCACATGAATATGTAATGTGCTCCTCCAGTTTCATAGCCTCACAATGCATTATATTGGGGAGCTTCAGAGAGGCAGTTATTCCAACTCTACTGCAGGCTCTGATTTAGAAGTACCAATAACAATAAAGCAATAGCAATGCAAAAGCATCTCAGCTGACCAAACCAATCTCTCTTACCATGCACCTGCCATATATTTCTTTAGCCTGTGTTAATTAAGTCTGTATTTTAATTAATATATCATCAGCACATGGAGATTCAGTTAAACAGGGAGAGCATCCAGAAGCATCATAGAGCAACAACGGTGGTTTGGTATTCTGGTTTAATTCCTCGTCATGATTTCATTCTGAGATAGAGTTCAGCATCCCACTTTGATATTGGCAAATGCCATGCTTAATTTTAGCAGCTATTATGAACCTCCAGCCCTGGAAACTTCAAAACTAGATCTATATATCTATATATGTCTATGTCTATGTCTATGTCTATGTCTATGTCTATGTCTATGTCTATGTCTATGTCTATGTCTATGTCTATGTCTATGTCTATGTCTATATCTATATTTATATCTATATTTATATCTATATCTATATCTATTTGTTTTCGTAGATTTTCACGGGTACGAGTATGCAGGTTTTGGCATGTTTGGGTCTTTTCCTGTGTAAGATTGAGAATATTTTGTCGACGTTTCCATGAGGTCCCACTCGCCATCTTCAGGCTGGTGCTTTTGGCTTCGTGCTTGTGCGAACAAAGTGTGATCAGAGCTGCCGTCTCTCTATAAATACTGGTGGGGAAGTGTGGTGTTATAGAGAGACGGCAGCTCTGATCACACTTTGCTCGCACAAGCACGAAGCCAAAAGCACCAGCCTGAAGATGGCGAGTGGGACCTCATCGAAACGTCGACAAAATATTCTCAATCTTACACGGGAAAAGACCATACATGCCAAGACCTGCATCTATCTATCTATCTATCTATCTATCTATCTATCTATCTATCTATCTATCTATCTATCTAATCTATCAAAGCAAAATACCACTCATGTGTCATTACAAAACCTCCAGAACCGTAAAGCTTACAAACTTGAAATTTGGCTTTTCCTCTTGGCTTCTAGGCGCTCACTAAGAAAGGACTTTTCAAAATGACCATCAGAGCATTTAGAGTATTTCCTATATTATTATTATTAACACGCTCTGATGCTAAGGAGTTCTACTCCCCCTCCCCACCTGGAAAGAAATCTCTTTCAAATGCAAAAGTCAAGCAGAGGAGAGGAGTTTCAGTTTCAGTTTCACAGCACCAAGCAGCTTTAGTACAGAACAGTTGAGCTAAGCCACACCCAGGCTCCTTGCTGTTTCTTTCTTCCTCACACAGCAAATACTATTTCAGTTCCTAAACAGCCCTCAACTCTTTCACACACTGACAGGACAGTAGCCAGATGAAAACCGATGGATGCTGGTAGGTAGCAGCAGAATTCCTCCCCCCCTTATTTTCCTCCCCCAAAATTAAGCCCACATAGTTTTGTAGTGAAGCATAGGTTTTGGGCTACTTTTTATTAAATGTTAGCTGGGTAGAGCTTTCCAAAATACTATCAAGCTTTCCAACTGGGCTTTATTGACTCCTGCAAACATTTTCTATTTGTTTCTGTTATACCTCCCCAGTTTTTAGCGAGTGTGCACGTCTGTCGTTACACCTCCACGCACTAATGAACATGTTAGATCCTTCGATCCATGTGGAAACTTGGTCTGCTGTGCAGTATTTACAGCTCTGCTTTATTCCCTAGTTTATATATCAAAGTGTCAATGTATCACCCGGCCCAGTAACAGAACGAGGGGGGGGGGAAGAGACAGGGAGGTGAAGGTTACAACAACATCCCAGCTAGTAAATCAAGTTACTTGCTCTGGAGCCATCAGATATTGACAAGGAGGCCTAGAGAGATGGCCATTTTAACTAGCAGCATAATGTGAGATGAATGGTGAGGGGAATGCTTTCAGGATTCGGTACTTTAAAATCCCTTTGGTTGGTAATTGTCCCAATAGTTACAAGACAAGAAGAATGCATTTCGATGCAGCCAGACCAGAGTGTAAAATATGACACTGAAAGGCAGGAGAAGATGCAATGGATGGAAACTAATTAAGGAGAGAAGCAACTTAGAACTAAGGAGGGGTTTCCTGACAGTGAGAACAATTAACCAGTGGAACAGCTTCCCTCCAGAAGTTGTAAATGCTCCAACATTGGAAGTTTTTAAGAAGAGATTGGACAATCACTTGTCTGGAGCAGCAAAGGATTTCCTGCCTCAATAAGGGGTTGGACTAGAAGACCTCCAAGGTCCTTTCCATCTCTATTCTGATTGAATACAAGGATTGGTGGATTCTGCTTCACTGAATCTGTCAGGCACAGGTTTGACCTCCAACTATCTCTGATATTTTAGTTTGGATTTATGGACTGAGTATGGTTCAAGATCTTCACTATCCCTTCCCAACTCTGACCTAAAGAACATGAGGCCTATTTTTATTTTTTTTCTTCTGTCTTTTTTCTTTAAAGAGAAAGAGGAGGGAGGGAGAGAGAGATGATAGAGAAAGATAGGCGATAAATATAAATCAAGAGATGACAGAGATGATAGATAGATAAAAGTAGACAGAGATAGATAGGTATGATATGATTGATAGATAATAGATAGATTGATGTATAGATAGATAGATATAGATAGATGATAGATAATAGAAATAGATAGATATAGATACCTACTAGATAATAGAAAGATATAGATAGATAGATAGATAGATAGATAGATAGATAGATAGATAGATAGATAATGGATGGATGGATACAGGGGTGGGATTCTACCAATTCACACCTATTCGCTAGAACTGGTTGTTAGCATTCTAAGCAGTTCAGAGAACTGGTTGTTAGAAGAACTTACTGGGCTAATCCTGTAAGGAAGGCAGGAAGGAAACATTCTGGTGTTGCTTACAGAAACTGCCTCTCCATTAACCCTTATTACATTCTTGGCAAGACTAGACTTCCTGTCTCAGGAACGTCTCTGGAGTTTTTCCCCCCTCCTTTGCTGCTACTTTGCTTGTGTGGAGTGACCATTCAAAGTTACAATGGCACTGAAAAAAGTGACTTATGATCATTTTTCACACTTATGACTATTGTAGCATCCCCACAGTCATGAGAGGCCAGGCAAAGAGATGCGTGCCTCGATGTGAATGATATTGAGTTGGTCATGCCCAGCCAATAACATGACCACCAAGCCATGTCCACCCAGTCACATGATCACCAAGTCATGCCCACCATCTAAGCCACACCCACAGAACGAGTTGTTAAAAAATGTGAATCCCACTCTGGGTGGATGAGTGGGTATGTAGGTAGGTAGATAGATGGATATAGATGCATAATAAATACCGTATTTTCTGGACTATAAGCCGCTACTTTTTTCCCATGCTTTGAACCCTGCAGCTTTTACAACAATGCAGCTTATCTATAGATTTTTCTTCACTAACTGCCATCAGGGGGTGCAAAAACGTGACAGACGCAAGAGGTCAATGCAAAGAAGAAGATGCTACTGGTAGTTTTTGGTGCTGTTCCATACTAGCAGGCTTATAGGCCTGCATTCCTATTGGTCCGGAAGAGCTGGGCCGTGATTGGACAATATAAAGCAATCCTGATTGGTTCGCATATGGTTTGCCACGATTGGGTAAAACCAAGCACAGCAAGCTCAAAAGTCTGTCATAGGCTGCCTAGCCACAGCCAGCTCTATAAAAAGAGCTGCCGCGGCTAGGAGCTTTGTCTCAGAATCTGCTTCCTTAATAAAGAGCTGTTGTTTCACTACTTGAGCCTCACCTCTCAATGTGACCCACCGACCATACTTAACAGGTGCACTCGATGCAAGTAGCACAACACGCACGAACGCAAAATATTTTTCATACTCTCATCATGGAAAGTACATGAAGAAAAGCATGTGATGCAACTTTTAAGTTGAAAGCAATTGATCTGTCTATCCAGGAAGGAAATACAGCTGCTGCACGTAAGCTCGGCATTAATGAATCAATGGTGAGATGTTGGAGACGTCTGGCCGCATGTGAAAAGCATTCTTCTCTTTCTGTGTAAATATCTCATTTCACAATGTATATATCTGCGGCTTATAGTCTGGTGAGACTAATATATGTAAAAATATTTTTTTTCTTTTAAAATTTAGTGGGTGTGGCTTATATTCCGATGTGCTCTATAGTCCGGAAAATACAGTAATAGAAAGAGTTAGATAGATAGATTGATAGAGATGGATGATAGATAGATGATAGATAATAGAAAGATAGATAGATAGATAGATAAAAAGAAAGAAAGAAAGAAAGAAAGAAAGAAAGAAAGAAAGAAAGAAAGAAAGAAAGAAAATGAAACACTGGCCATTTATAGAACAACCTAAGAGCACTAAATGGTAATTTTATTTTCATTGTGTTTTGCCCTTGGCATGGCGCCTGCCTTCTCTTAAAGGTGAACTCATAAACAATAGAATGACTTCAATCACCTGATTTCTGTTCCTAAAGCCAGTTAATTCATTTCTTCTGGTAACTTTCCTACTTTCAGAATAAACAAGCCCTCCTTTGTTTTATTTAACCACTGTTGCCAGTTATATGGGCCCTTCAGAAGCAGGCTCTTGTGTATCCAAGTGCATTGTTTTTAACTCCCTACTGCACCTCAACAGCCCAAACACACACGGGCTTCAGGTTGTCAAAAATGCCTGCCCTATTAGGGCGGTTGAAGCATTCCCCTTCACCCCTCCAGCGAAGAAAATGGATACCTTGTCAAGATAGTTTGCTGCAAAAATCTGTAAAATTTTTCCCTCCCTTAGGCATAGAATCAAAATCACATGAAGTATCGGTACCGCTTGATAAAGCCTTAGTAAGGCCACACCTGGAATGCTGCATCCCGTTTTGGTCACCACATTGCAAAAAAGATGTTGAGACTTTGGGAAAAGTAAAGAGAAGAGCAACTAAGAAGATGAAAGACCGAGAGATGAAAACATATGAAGATTATTTGAAGTGTTAGTGCTGCTTTACAATGCCTTGGTAAAAGCACACTTGGAATATTTCAGTCAGTTTTGCTCATCACAATATGAAAAGATAGTAACTCTAGAAAGAGAAGAGCAACAAAGGAGATTGGAAAAAGTGCAGAGAAGAGCAACTAGGATGATCAAAGGGCCTAAAACATATAAAGAACAATTGCAGGAACTGGATATGTCTAGTTTAATGAAGAGAAGATCTAGGGCAGATGATAGCAGTCTTCTAGTATTTGAGGGGCTGCCCCAAAGAAGAGGGGGTCAACTTATTTTCTTTTTTTCAAATATAAATGTTATTAAATTTTACACTTTTGAAAACAAATCACATTTACAATTTTTGCAGTAATTTGTGGCATCAACTTTTCTGCATTCATTTACTATTTATTCTTATTTTCCCTGAAAGCAAGATAAGAAACAATGGATGGAAACTAATCAAGGAGAGAAGCAACCTGGAATTAAGGAGAAACTTCTTCACACTGAGAACAATCAACCAGTGGAACAGCTTGCCACCAGAAGTTGTAGATGCTCCATCATTGCAGATTTTAAAGAAAAGACTGGACAGCCACATGTCTGAAATGATATCAGATCTCCTGTTTGAGCAAGGGATAGAATCAAAACCACGTGAGGTATTAGTACTGCTTTATAAAGCCTTAGTAAGGCCACACCTGGAATGCTGCATCCCATTTTGGTCACCACATTACAAATAAGATGTTGAGTGCAAAGAAGAGCAACTAAGACGATTAAAGGCCTGGAGACAAAACAACAACAACAACAACATGAAGAACGGTTACAGGAATTGGATTTGGCTACTCTGGAAAATTCCCTTTGCTGAAAACCCATTGTCTGAGAACATGCTTTCTGTTTTACATGGGAGAACATGCTTTATAATTTACACGTGTGGTTACATACCTTTGGCTCACAAATGATACATTTTTCCCCACTCAGTCCTGTCTGATAATAACATTCCTGGGATTTTAGCATAGAATTAAAAAAAAAAGAGTGGAAATTTCTTCAGGCAAAGCAAAGGCACCTAAATCATGGCAACAACTTTTGAAAACTTTCCTATTATTTCTTGTTATCTCATTCCCCCCCACCCCACCTTTTTAAAGAATAGTCTGTATATTCTGCATACCTTAATAATCACCAGGGGAATTAAATTCCCAAGACATCCAATTGTTCTACTCTTGTTTTCAACAGAAAATATGGAATCTTCTGGTGGAAGGTCTCTAATTGAAGCAGCAGAGCCCTTTGTATGTTTAGAGAAAGATCTGTGAACCCTACTTAAAAAGGTTTTCCATATCTGATCAACACATATATCTGTAAATATGTGTTGAGGCCTGTGTGGGTTCTAAAAAGTATTTTTTTTTACAGCCTGTTTGCTCAAGAGAGTCATACCTTCAAATTTCCCCGTGGCCTCTTTTATATGTTTTCAAGATCACTTGCAATAGTGCCTCTCTGTCCAGCATGAAAATGTACTGATAGAGAACAGAGAATAGGATAACAGAGTTGGAAGGAACCTTGGAGGTCTTCTAGTCCAACCCCCTGCTTAAGACAGAAGCCTTATACCATCCCGGTCAAATGGCTGTCCACTCTCTTCATGAAAACCTCCACTGTTGGATCACACACAACTTTGGAAGGCAAATTGTTCCATTGGTTGATTGTCCTCACTGTTAGGAAAGTTCTAAGATTTGTCTTGAACTCTGGAAATATGTGATGAAGACCATTCAAGCCAGATCTGTGAGAAAGGATTTGGGGCCTTTTTTACCATCAGATAAGGAATTTACAGAATGAGAATGTGTATAATAAAGAGACACATGCTGTTTCCTCGAAAATATGACCTACCTTGAGAGTAAGTCCTAGCTTGATTTTTACATGTCTGCCCAATATAAGCCCTACCCCCAAAATAAGCCCTAATTAAGATCCTGCCCATTCCAGAAAATAAGACCTGATGATGCCTTTTTTGGTGGCAAAAATATATATATATATAAGACAGGGTCTTATTTTTGGGGAAACACAGTAGAAAATGGGTGTCAGGAAAAGTTTGGGTAAGCATTTAGGTTTGGGGTTAAGCTTTGGGTTCAAGGTTAGTGTTAATGTTACTGTTACTGTTACTGTTACTGTTAGGGCTTGGGTTAAGGGTTAATTTAAGGGTTAAGGTTAGCTGTTTTTGCTTTCCCTACAAAAATTTCCACTTTACCCTTAATCTTTTTAAACTGAAATCCATGGAAGGCTGAAAAATACAGATGAATTGGTAACCTGGCTCAACCCAAGCCAGTTTATTTTACTACAGATGAAATACCTGATTTCCTATTTGCATGAAGATCATGTGAAGTAGTAGCACCGCTTTATAAATTTTTAGTTAGGCCACACTTGGAATCCTGCATCCACTTTTAGTCACCATGATATTAAAAAAAAAGATGTTGAGACTGGAAAAAGTGCAGAGAAGAGCAATTAATATGATTAAAGGCCTGGAAACGAAAATATGTGAAGGACGTTTGTAGGATTTGGCTTTGCCTAGTCGAGAGAAAAGAAGGACTGGGGGGGATATGATAGTAGCATTCCACTTTTGAGGGGCTGCCACAAAGAAGAGGAGGTATTTTACAACAGCCAGAAGTTCGGAGGCACTTGTAACTCTAACCAGACATTAAAACAACTTGTAGTAAGTCAAGGACTACCTGGAAACCTAAATAAGATTGATCCCTATTTTTGTGTTATGTCTCCTTTTCTTTTTTTTCTTTTAAACCAGCAATCTCTTTGCAAGTTGTACCTTCATTCTTCACACCTATGTGCACTTATGAGTTTCCCCCCCCCCTCCAAATCCAATTTTTTTTTAAATGGATGCCTTCCTTTTCCACCCATCCTCCGCATTTGATGAACCCAAATTAATTTTTCCACTTTCATGCCAGAGGCAGTTAACGAGTCATTTGCTTGTAAGGGATTTGGACTGATTGTAGAGAAAATTATGATTGCCTTCGTTGCTAAATGGGTAAAATATAGAGAGGGAAACTATGGAGCAAATATACTACCATTTATTGTACAATTAAACCTATGCAGAATAATAACCACAGAATTACGCAGATTGCAGGGTAAAATTATTGGGAATATAGAGGAAATAGGATTGTGTCAGAAACAAAAATGAGTGTACCTCCTATTCATCCCTTTGTTGATTTGTTTTCATTCTTTCATAATTCCTTGGTTCCATGTCTTTACTAGATTGGTGGTGAATTTTGTTGTGTATATACATACATACATACATACATATATACATATACATATACATATACATATACATATACATATACATATACATATACATATACATATATATATATATATATATATATATATATATGTGTGTGTGTGTTTTCTTAAGTTTTCGCGGGTACTTACATGTCTGGCATTCAGCTTTGTTCAGGTATTTTCCCACGTGGTGCTTTTAAAGTTGTAGCAACGTTTCAGCAGAATCTCATCTGCCATCATCAGGCTTCTGTATGGTGTTTGTCTATGAGTCAAACTTTTACTGTGGTTTCAGATTCTGAAACCACTGTAAAAGTTTGACTCATAAACAAACACCATACAGAAGCTTGATGATGGCAGATGAGATTCTGCTGAAACGTTGCTACAACTTTAAAAGCACCACTATTATGACGTGGGAAAATACCCGAACAAAGCTGAATGCCAGACACACACACACACACACACACACACACACACACACACACACACACACACATATATATATATATATATATATATATATATATATATATATATATATATATATATATTTGTTTTCTGAGGTTCTCGCGGGTATTTGTATGTGGATCTTTGGTTATTCGGGTTTTCTCCCGCGTAAGATTGGAAGTATCTAGGCAACGTTTCGATGAAGTCTCATTCATCACCTTCAGGCTTGGTCTTCAGCTCTGTGCTTCTTAGAGTGATGTGAGCTTGCAGCTTCTTCTTCCTTTTAACTGCTAGTGTGGGGGGGTGACTTGATTGGGTGGGGGCTTGGCTGTGTTCTGATTGGCTGGAGGCGTGTTCTGTTCAGGTGGGGGCTTGATTGTGCTCAGGTTAGTCTTAGTTGCTGGAGGGTTTGAGCTGGTGAGCTGTGATCTTGCTGTTTGGCTTCGAGTTCATGGTCGTGCTGCATCTTCATGGTGGAGGTCAGTTCACTTCATGTATGGCTCAGAGGGGTTTGAAGTGGGTAGTGATGCAGCTGCAGTGCGGCTACTGGTCCGTGGTCGTGTTTCATCTTCTGTGTGGGTGTGAGTCTGCTTTCTACATGGAAGTGTGGTGGTGGCATCTTGTGTGGCTCTCAGGGGTGTGGGTGTGGTGTTATTCTTCATGTTAGGTACGCGTCTGTTCATGAGGGCGGGTTTCCAAATGGCTGGTAGGCAGGAGGTATCATCTCGTTTATTCATGCTGTGTGGGGTTTTTTCTATCTCTATGGCTTCTCTGATTATTCTGCTGCTGGAGTGTTCGGTTTTGGCGATAGTTTTGGTATTTTTAAAGTCAATCTCATGTCCTGTGGCTTTGAGGTGTTGGACCAGGGAAGAGGTCGGTTCTTCCTTTTTGATTGAGTTCTTATGTTCTTCAATGCGTGCACCTATTCTTCTGTTAGTCTGTCCAATGTATGTGGTGGGGCAGGCAGTGCAAGGGATTTCGTATGCTCCTTGATTTTCTAACTCGATTCCAGCAGACAAGGGCAACACGACAGTGGTTATGAACACATCTGACAACCAATCCAAGTTAACCAACCTACTCCAAGACCCCACATACAAACCCCTAAAGACAGACCCCACCACCTACCTAGTAAAAACCACCAGATCCAAAATAAAAGCCTCCCCCATCAGTGAAGAAATCCAGCAAAGAATCATACCCAGAGAGAAATCTTCCAGATGCCCTAAACTTTATGGTCTCCCCAAGATACACAAAGAAGGCACCCCACTCAGACCAATAGTCAGCTCCATAGACTCACCTCTACAAAACCTAGCCAAATTTCTCGCCAAACAACTACAGCCCTGTGCAGAATCCATCAACTCACACGTAAGAAACACATTCCAGTTCATCGAGATCATAAAGAAACAAAACTTACAGACCAGTGACCTACTAGTGAGCTTCGATGTCATATCCCTCTTCACCCAAGTGCCAATAAAAGAAGCCTTGACAGCCATCCAAAACAAATACAACCCCCCCAAGCACATCCTAGATCTGACCAACCACTGCCTATCCAATACATACTTCACCTACAATGGACAAAAATACAAACAAATAGAAGGAGCACCCATGGGATCACCCCTCTCACCTGTCATCGCTAACCTCTACATGGAACACTTTGAAACACAAGCTCTAGAAAAATATGATCACAAACCCAAACTCTGGCTCAGATACGTAGATGACACCTTCATAATCTGGCCACACGGGAAAGAAAAACTGAACAACTTCCTCACACACCTCAACAGCCAATACCCCAAAATACAATTCACCATGGAAACAGAAGCTAACAACCAACTTCCCTTCCTAGATGTCTTGGTATACAAAAAATCCAATGGCTCCCTAGGACACACCATCTACCAGAAGAAAACACATACAAACCGCTATCTACACGCACTGTCAAACCACCACCCAGCACAGATCAATTCTGTAGCCGAGACACTCATCTCCAGAACAAAATGCTTAGCCGACGAACAACACCTAGAGACCGAACTACACACTCTCACCGGCGTGCTGACAGCCAATGGATTCCAAAGAAAGAAGATTACCCACCTAATCCAAAAAGAAACCCCAGCCAAAATCCAAGACAAAGAACAGGAGAATGGCAAAGCCCTCCTCCCATATATAAAAGGCACTACGGACAAAATCAGCAAGATCCTCCAAAAACACAACATTAAGACAGCATTCTGCACAAACAGAAAGATATCCACCATCCTAAGAAACCCTAAGGACAGAATCGAGTTAGAAAATCAAGGAGTATGTGAAATCCCTTGCACAGTCTGCCCCACCACATACATTGGACAGACTAACAGAAGAATAGGTGCACGAATTGAAGAACATAAGAACTCAATCAAAAAGGAAGAACCGACCTCTTCCCTGGTCCAACACCTCAAAGCCACAGGACATGAGATTGACTTTAAAAATACCAAAACTATCGCCAAAACCGAACACCCCAGCAGCAGAATAATCAGAGAAGCCATAGAGATAGAAAAAACCCCACACAGCATGAATAAACGAGATGATACCTCCCGCCTACCAGCCATTTGGAAACCCGCCCTCATGAACAGACGCGTACCTAACATGAAGAATAACACCACACCCACACCCCTGAGAGCCACACAAGATGCCACCACCACACTTCCATGTAGAAAGCAGACTCACACCCACACAGAAGATGAAACACGACCACGGACCAGAAGCCGCACTGCAGCTGCATCACTACCCACTTCAAACCCCTCTGAGCCAAACATTAAGCGAACTGACCTCCACCATGAAGATGCAGCACGACCACGAACTTGAAGCCAAACAGCAAGATCACAGCTCACCAGCTCAAACCCTCCAGCAACTAAGACTAACCTGAGCACAATCAAGCCCCCACCTGAACAGAACACGCCTCCAGCCAATCAGAACACAGCCAACCCCCCAACCAATCAGAACACAGCCAAACCCCCAACCAATGAGAACACCCTCCCACCCAATCAGAACACAGCCAAGCCCCCACCCAATCAAGTCACCCCCCCACTAGCAGTTAAAAGGAAGAAGCAGCTGCAAGCTCACATCACTCTGAGAAGCACAGAGCTGAAGACCAAGCCTGAAGATGATGAATGAGACTTCATCGAAATGTTGCCTAGATACTTCCAATCTTACGCGGGAGAAAACCCTATATATTGTGTTAGTATAGTATCATAATAAAAAAACATCATTCATCCATCCATCCAGGTCAAGTCCTGGGAAAACAGACATTTCGAGCAATTCAAATGAGCATAAAGATTTGTTGAAAGCTTACGTTCTCTATAAGAATCTGGCCAACTAACATTCAAGGGAAATGAGCGGGCGATAAGAGAGGCACTTGGTACCATGTCCAAGAATTTTATAAAATACATCAAGAAATTGCAGCTTCCTGCAGAATCACCAGCAGAGCTGCAAAAAAACCTGTGCTACTCGGCTTATGACATGTTTGACCCTTCCTCCTTCAGGCTCAGCCTAATCTACAATCCGTCCATCTATCCATCATAATTGTTGTTGTGGCCCACTGGCAACTGATGGAGCTGGCAGCAGAGTCGGACAGTAATGAGGAGGTTGGGGAGGAACCTGGGGTGGTTCTGGAGGCTGAGGAAGGCCCGGAGGAAGGCTCTGCATCAGAGGCAGAGATGAGGCCAGGGCAGGCTGGCAGTCAGCAGCTGCCTTCAGGCTCAGACAGCAGTAAGGCAGAGGAGCTTCTGGAAGCGGTTCCCAGCCTGCGCATGCACAGAGCTAGCAGAAGACAAGAACAATTGGGAAAGCAGGGTCAACTCAGGAGTAAAGCACACCTCGGAGATGATTGACCCCTCCCATAGGACATAAAAGAGGAGCGAATGGGATGTGAGCTTTTGCAGGAAGCAATTAGTTCATCTGGTCGATTGAAGCTTTGAAAACTCCTGTTTGACTCTGAGTCAAGTTTGGCCTTGCCCTGCACCTGGCAATTCGTTCTCTGGCTCCATTCCAAGTGCAATAATGTGGGTGTTTATAAACATTTCCCCAAAAGACTGTTTGTGAAGCCTTGCAGGCTGTGAATGAACGTAATTCACAGCCATGGAAATAACAGAGGTTTTGCCGGGACTAAGATTGTGTTTTATGCTTTCGAAGGAAGCCTAGGTCAGAACAATGATACACACCCACTTAAAAAGAAAAAGAAGTTTAAAATTTAGATGAATGTCAATCACATAAACCAAGATTACCAAATATACCAAAATCCAAGGCTTGGCAATCTGTCTGTTAAAAACCAAAATATAGAGGGGGGGGTTTCCTGAACAAACCTATCCACATTTTACCTTACACCAAGTTGGACTGCTCGTATTTCAGCATGGATGAGAGTTGTCAAGAGGGCTTGGAGAGATGATATTGGGTATTTTTATTTTAAACTGAAATATTTAATATCATTTATTGCTTTGAGAAATAGCCAACAGATTGGAATAGCTTTCCCGGACTGAACAGTTGGATGAAATTAAGACTGTTAAAAATGAATATTTTGCTATGCCTATTTTTTTTTTTTTTTTTGCCATATGTTCTCTGCTCTGCAACCCTGAAATATATTTTGGGGAATCTTCTAGTTCAACTCTCCCTCCTCAAGCAGGTTCCACTGGTTGATTGTTCTCATTGTTGGGAAATTTCTCCTTAATTCTAGATTGGATCTCTCTTTGTTAAGCTTTCACCTGATACCTCTTGTTCTGCCCTGAGGTGTCTTCAAGGATAAGTTAATACCCCTCCCCTCTCACAGTCTGTGTGACTGTGACACAAAAGAAACCCAAGTTTTTGAAATGCAGCTTTAGAAATTCTTGCCTGCATCAGTATACATTCTGAAAACATGAATGGAATTAGAGGAAAAGTGCAGATGGAGATTTTGTGGCACCCCAACAGAAACATGCAGGGTGTGGGGATGTTTTACTGCTTTCTTTTACACACACTGTCTAAACACTGCCTTCTTATTGGCTCGTTACAATTGGTAGCTTGTGGCTGTAATTAAAAAAAAAATCACTTATCCTGTATTGAGATGATAGTATTATGCTTTATAGTTTTTAGTTCCCAATCTTACACCATTACTATATGAATTTGATATGCTTGTCTATTGACTCTCTGTATTGCTTGCTGATTTGTGTTTTGTTCCTCTGTTCATGGTGCTATAAAATTTCCTGGGAAGTGGGCTCATTTGGTAAAATTGAAGCAGAGGAAAGCGCATCCAGAGACACGATCTAGAATGCAAACAGGTGGAATAGGAAAAATGGCATGAGAGGGCATTTAAACTCCATAGGAACACCCATTTTGCCAGACATTTCTACATTATTCAGATATATATCATATTATACAATGACTATGACCATGATCTATCAGTATTGTTGTATGTTCATGGAGAGCTTATGCACCAGAGACAAATTCCTTGTGTACAGTGATGGGATTCAAATCACTGCTGTTGTTTTGTTGGTAAGTAAACCATGTTGGAAGTCATAAAAGGGTATCACCTTTTATGACCTCATCATAAATATGAATCCGTTGCCAAGCATCTGGATTTGGATCACGTGACCTTTGGCCACTGTGAAAATCAGGAGGCTGGGAGTTCAATCCTAGGTAGAGGAAGGTACTTTTCTCTCTGAACACAATGAGAATATATCTGCTGAACAAAACTCCGCATTGGCGACAGGAAAGGCATCCAGCCATTAAAACACTCTGCTAGCTCCATTCAGTTGCCCATACTCCATCTCGCAAGGGATTATGGGGTCATTAAAAGAGGATGGTGATGATCGAAGCTTGACTCTCTCTCATCTGCTCCTCTGAATATTCATTCAGATGGCCTGCAATACAGATAGTCCTTGAATTATGGCCACCACTGAGCTCAAAGTTTATGTTGCTAAGTGAGACATTTGCTAAGTGGCCTTTGCCTCCTTTTACGACCTTTCTTGCCACAGTTGTGAATTGAGTCCACTCAAGTATCTGCTGAACAAAACTCCTCATTGGCAACAGGAAAGGCATCCAGCCATTAAAACACTCTGCTAGCTCCTTTCAGTTGCCCAGACTCCACCCAGCAAGGGATTATGGGGTCATTAAAGGAAGATGAAGGTAGCCCGTTTCTTGAGTAAAGTGGCTCTCACAATATCATTATTTTGGATAAACTCAATTCTAAGAAAACCCATTTAAAACTTTTTGCAGAATTAAGCGAGTGATTTACCTCCAGCTGTTTCTTTCCATTGGATTCAAATCAAGGCTTTGTTATTCGCCACTGATGCTTCTAAAGTTTGGAAGTAGTTAAGAGTTGTGAAGGAAATAACACACGCCTCTTAAGCCCCTTTTTACAGGAAGTCAAATGAAATTAAGCTCAGTTATTTAAACTATCTCTGCAATAAGGAGCTTGAATTTCCTCTTTGGATAAACCAATGGAAGATTATTGTAAAGAACATAATATGTCTAAGGTCTTAAAATTATACACACACACACACAAAAATTGAAAGTAAGGAATGCAAAAGTCTCAATTATCGTTCCCTCTTCAAATAAGGATTTTATCGCACGGAGTTCCAACTGAGGCGCTTTATAGTAATTCGGAGAGGCTATACTAATTTTTATGTTGAAATTTCCCAGTTGTCCCCTGTTCTTAAGGAAACTGAATGAATGACTCAATAACTTAATTATGTCAGGAGAGCAATAGCAATAACCCTTAGACTTATATACCACTTTACAGTGGCCTGAAAAGGAAGGAAGGAAAAGGAAGGAAGAAATGAAATGAAAAGGAAGGAAGGAAATAGGAAGGAAAGAAAGAAATGAAAAGGAAGGAAAGAAGGAAGGAAGGAAATAGGAAGAAAGGAAGGGCAACAGCAATAGCACTTAGATTTATATCCTGCTTCACAGTGCTTTCACAGCACTCTCTAAGCAGTTTACAGTGTCAGCCTCTTGCCCCCAACAATCTGGGTCCTTATTTTATCCATCAAGGAAGGACGGAAGGCTGAGTCGACCTTGAGCCAGTCAGGATCGAACTTCTGCCTGTTGTAAAACAGGGGGCAATGCTCACTGAACAAATGTCTCACATAGCAACAGAAATTTTGGGCTCAGTTGTGGCTATAAGTTGAGGACTACCTGGATAGGTATTCCGCAACCTGTCTCACTTTGAAATTTACCTGTGCAAAGCTACACCTTACCCTGAGGTCAGAAAGCAATAAAGATACAAACCCAACAGCGCCAATTGGTTGAATCCTTAATTAACTGTCCCATAGAAGAAGAGAAGCCCCTGTGTTTGGCAGGTAGTGAAGACAAAGTGAAGTTTATTTCAGATGGAGAGAAAGTGTGAATTCTTTTTTTTTTCCCCTGCTTCCTTTCCATTTCCATCTAGTTTGTCCCCTCTGTGTGTGGGTTATCTGCTCCAAATATCATTTTGGAAAGATAGCCTTTGGCTTCCATGTTAAAAGTGTCGTATTATTTCCCCTCCCTTTTATTTTAAATCACTTCTAAATGGTTTTTTTTTTTTTTTTTAGTCTGACCTGCTGGGCTCTTGTGCAGAAAATCGTACAGTGAAGTGAAAAACTCTTGCACACAAATGTATTTGGCTTTATTGCCTGTGACTTTTAAAAGACTTCATCTTGAAAAGGGGTTGCAGCAGCTTTGATGGAATTGCACTTCCGAACATAAATTGTTTATGTAAAAACACTTGATTCTCACAGTAAACCTTCGATTTGCGTTATGATATTTGCTTAAGTCCAGGGGATTCTGCCGGTTCAGACCGGTTTGGTAGAGCCGGTTTGTTACAATTCTGTGCTGTTGGGGAACCCGCAAATTATGCCCCTGGCTGGCCTCACCCCTCTCCACCTGCTCCTCCCCTCCCCACCCAGTCAGTTCTTATTGTGCATTCACAACATCTCTGACTTCTTTCTCCCCCATCCGCCCCGCCCCGCCCAGTTACTCCTTATGGTATTTTTCCCCCTCCCAAATACCAGCTGTTCCAATGATCAGCTGTGCCGGGATCCCCCTCACTGTCTTACTGCTTCATCCAGGAGGCATCCCTGAGACCCAAGAGGCAAAAAGGGGCACACAGAGGAGGGTGCTGCAAGAAAAGAAAAAGCCATGCCCACCCAGTTACATGGCCATGCCTCCCTAGCCATGCCCACAGAACCAGTAGTACAAATATTTGCATCTCACCCCTGCTTAAGTCAAAGCCTCTCAAAGGATCCAGTTTGCAAACAGCAGACATCTCATTTTGAATAGCCTGCGCAAGGTCTTAGCATGGGCTTCCTGTGGCTGGTGTTCTTAAATTTGCCACTTGATTTCTAGTCCCTCTTATATAGCCTTTGAGTTCCAAATTAGTGGCAATTCTCCCTAACTCCTTCTTAATTAAGCGTTATTGGAAGGCGAGATCTGCGAGTGATTGTGACAGAGGTAAAATAAAGATTGATAAGTTCTGACACCCGAGAGCTCGGCTGTTGAAAATAAAGTGTGCAAGTCATCCAATAAAGCGAGAAGTGCTTGATAATAGGACAGGAGCATCAATTCTTTATTTTAGGGACGCTTTATTTGTTGCTTTTTCTCTTCATGCCAACGCTACAGATTTTTATTTTTATTTTTTTACTTGTTTGGCTGTTGCCTTCACCCACACTGAAGGATGTACGGCTGTCTTCAGTCAATACTGCATTGCAAATAAAAGTCTATTCCCCATAAATATGGTTGGTGGTGAATGCCAGGACAGATGGTTGAAAGGGCCTAATTAGAGGGGAACAAACAGAGAATTCCGCCCTAACTAAATTGCAAAGGCTCTGAGGGTAAGGAGGTTCTAGATTTGCTGTTTTCTAAATCAAGGAGAGAAGTAATCTAGAACTAAGGAGAAACTTCCTTACCGTGAGGACAATTAACTGGTGAAACGGCTTGCCACCAGAAGTTGGGAAGGCTGCAATTCTGGAAGTTTTTAAAAAAGAGATTGGGCAGCCATTTGTCTGAAATGACTTAGGGTCTTCCCTTTGCACTGGGAGTTGGACTAGAAGATCTCCAAGGTCCCTTCCCACCTCTATTCTGATTGATTGAAATAAATGAGCCCCCCTTTTTTCTTTTTGGTATATTTTGCTCGCTTGTGTGCATGTGAGGTTCATGTGTGTGTGCATGCACACCCATGTATGAATGCAGGCATGGACACAGAGATACAGATAGCTGTTGATTTACAGCTGTTCACTTAGTGACTGTTCAAAGTTACAACAGCACCTGAAAATAGGAAAGGTATATAACTCTAAGTGCTATTGGTATTCAAGACATATCCAGTGGTGGGATTCAGCCGGTTTGCACCGGTTTCTTAGCACTTTGGTGAACTAGTTGTTGGAAGAAATCATTAGGGCAAGAGAACTGCTTGATGCATTATTTGAAGCCCACCACAGGACATACCCAAATTTTGCCAAAGCTGGCAAAAAGGAGGAATTATTTCATTCTAGAAATCGGATTAAGATATTTCAGAAAATCTTATTTCATTCTAGAAATCGGATTAAGATATTTCAGAAAATCTTACATTTTCTCTGCCTTACATCCATTTTCTCCCTCCTCTATCTTTACTTCCCTCCCCAGCTGCTGCACACAAGTAGCACAAGTACAATCCCACCGTTTTTTTCATTGTAAATTCCTTGCCTTTCAATTTGGCAAATTCAGCTTCTATTAGATTTCGCACAGCTGAAGTCCCCACTGTGTTTGCTGGGCCAAAATAATGGACAGCCATGTTGTGTTGAATAAATACGGTAGAGGCAAATGCTGCACACCCCAAAAATGTAAAAAAAATCACTAATACATATGCAAGATCACCGTGTGATAATATCACCATCAAATTTGACCCTCTACGGACAATCCTAGATTTTGTTCCCCAATTTGTAACATATTGCCAGTACAACAGTAGTGGGATTCAAATTTTTCGTTCTGTGGGCGTGGCTTGGTGGGCATGGCAGGGGAAGGATACTGTAAAATCCCCATTCCCTCCCCACTCCACTAACCTGCTTTCCAGCTCTGTTCTCCTGTGCAGGGCAACCAAAGAAGACCCAGCCGATCAGCTGGGACTCAATGGGAGGCAGAGAATAGATGGGGTTGGTGGGGTCAGTCAGAGGTGGGATTGGCCAGGTCTCCGAATGACTCAAAATTTCTGCTACTGGCTGAATCCCACCTCTACGGTATGACGGATTCTTATTTTGTTGGATTCAGCATTGCCTATATTTTTATCACTCACTCCAGCCCTAGGATTGGGCCTCTGACAGATAGCTTACTTATTACTAAGTAAATATAGGGTGAATGCATTCCAAGATCAACTGGAATTGGGTCAACATACACATCTGCTGAATTTTCAAGTAATTGTTTTCTGGCAGAGAACGGGTGTCCAAACACTTCTACTAAACAGCATAGAGGTTGTTCTTCACCCCAAATCTATCTTCCTGATTGGCGGTAGTCCTGCTTCCCTCCAATATTTGTTTATTTTTCTTCCTTTTTCATACCTTTTCAAGTATGTTTGGGAACCTACTGGTTCCTAGGAATGATGTGTTTTTGCCGTATGTTGACAGTTAAACAACACTGTGAAACAGTAGTGATGTGATTGAGCTGCACAATGGCCTCAAACAACAAAGTGCTTTCAAGTGTCTTCACATAAATCAACATAACCAGGAGTTGGGTTCAGGTCGATGTGACTTATTGTCCTGTTTGACCTATGTATTTTTGCACCCTAATTATCTTTTATATCAATCCATCAGAATAGATCTGGAAGGAACTTCGGAAGTCTTCAAATCCGACCCTCTGGTCAAGCAGGAACTCTACATTATTTTAGACAACTGGCTGTCCAGCCTCTTCTTAAAAACCTCCAGTGATGAAGGACCCACAACTTCTGGAGGCAACTTTTGTTCCACTGGTTAATTGTTCTCACTGTTAGGAAGTTTCTCCTTAATTCAAGATTGCTTCTCTCCTTGATTAATTTCCATCCATTGTTTCTTTTCTTGCCTTCTGGTGCTTTGGAAAATAAGTTGACCCCCTCTTCTTTGGGGAAGCCACTCAAGTACTAGAAGGCCTCTATTGTTATGTATGCAATAAAGATTAATAAAGTGTGAGCTTGGAGTAAGTGCAGGGTTCTGGCCCTGCACTTCTGATTGGCTGTTAAGTGGCCGGACCGGATTGGCCCGTTCCGGGGAATCCGATTGGCCTTTAACAGAGAGTTCCTATTGGTTATAAGAGCTAGCGTTCCTAGCTCGATATTGGTTAAAAGTTACAAGGTTTGCCTATATAAGGCGGGTTTTAACTGCTGCTAAAAGAGAAAGTCACTATGTAAATAAAGAGCTGAAGTTCACCGTTCAGAGGCTTGTCTCCATTCTTTCTCGCCCATGCTCAAAACGTAACACTGGCAACGAGGATGGGATTTGGAGATATCTGAACCAACGAAACTTCGAAGAACACCGAGCACGTGACAGACGATGCCAACAATGGAACCATGTCCGGTGGCATCGTACCACCCGCTCCGTTCGATCCAGCACAGGAAGACTGGGAGTCTTACATGGATCGCTTTCAAATGTTCTTGGAGATGAACAACTTAAAAGACGCCGTGCCAGGAAAGAAACGGGCGGTATTCCTAACGCATTGCGGTCCAACCGTATTTAAGATGGTTAAAGCACTAGCCAAACCCCGAGAAGCAAAGGTGATGGATTGGAACAACCTCGAACCTCTCCTGCGAGGTCACTACGCCCCGACCGTGCCTACGCTTGTGAGACGGCACGAGTTTTATCAGAGGAGCCAGCGGAAGGGAGAAAGCGTAGCCGACTTCATAGCAGACCTCCGAAATTTGGGAGGCCTCTGCGGATTCGCCGATTTAGAAGAAGCACTAAGAGATCACATAGTCCTGGGATTAGATGCACCAGGCGTGCAAAGCAAGCTGATGGCAAAAGGCGACATCAGCCTTGCCGACGCCATCACCGAAGCTATGGCAGCAGAAGCAACCAGGAAGTCGGCTGCACAACTACGCGAAACCGCGCTCCGGTACCACCACTGGCCAGCGAAATCTCACCTAGTTCAGAAGGGCAGCTTGCGACAACGCACCACGAGGACCTCTCTTCGTCGTCAGACAGCGATGAAGAAGGGGTCCATCGACTGCAGTCCGACCGGGACCACCACCCAAAGTCCTTACGCCCTTGCGCTGGCTGTGGAGCCAACCATGCCAGATCCGAATGCAAATTCCGCGACGCACTCTGCCATGAGTGCGGAAAACGAGGCCACATCGGACAGGTCTGCCGCAGTTTGCCAGGACCCAGCCAGGCCTCAGAAGGGGTTTACTATCGCCAATCAACAGGAAACCATACTGTAAGGCGAGAGCCAGTAAACCACTCCTACAGAAATCGAGCTTTGCAGAGAGAAGAGGCTCACCATACTATCACTATCAGTCACGCTTCAGTCTTGGACACTAAGAAAATCCGAGTCACGGTAGCCATCGAGAACCAGCCTTGCCACATGGAGGTCGACTCGGGATCGTCCCTCTCGATGGTGTCTTGGAAGACACTCAAGCAACTCATCCCCACAATTCAACGCCAAGATCTCCGTTTCCAACGCCTCATCCTCAAGGACTACCAGGGGAATCGAATCCCCGTCATCGGGTCCTGCCGAGTCCAAGTCTCTTTCAAGAAGCACACAGCGTACTTACCTTTAACGGTCATCGATAGAGATAGGCCTAGCATACTGGGCCTCCAATGGTTCACGCCACTCGGCATTGAAGTGGCCATTGTAAACCGAGTCAGTAGCTGTGACTAGGAGGAAGACCTTATCTCTGAGTTCAGGGACGTCTTCGTGGACAGTTTAGGCGAGTACAAGGGGACCCCGATCTCATTCAGCCTAGATCTGAAAATAGCTCCCATTCGCCTAAAGCCCCGTCAAGTTCCGTTTGCCTTAAAATCGAAAATCGACGAACAACTCGACAAACTGATAGCTCAGGGGGTGTTGGAGCCCATCAATCACTCCCCTTGGGAAACCCCTATTGTAACACCCATTAAGCCAGATGGGTCAATCCGAATTTGTGGGGACTACCGGGCCACTTTGAACCACGCTCTGCAGCAGAACGCGTATCCAGTTCCTGTGATGCAGCATCTCTTCCATTCCCTGGGGGGCGGGAAAGTTTTCGCTAAATTGGATTTAGCTCAGGCATATCAGCAATTACCAGTAGATGAAAAAACGGCACAGGCCCAAACGATTGTGACGCACCGAGGTGCCTTTAAATGTACCCGGCTGCAATTCGGAGTGAGTGTAGCTCCGGGGATTTTTCAGAGCCTTATGGAAAGGTTATTGCAAGGAATTAAGGGTGTGGTCCCCTATTTTGATGATGTATTAATTGCAGCCCCTACAAAAAAAATCTTACAGGACCGGTTAAAATTAGTCCTAAAAAAATTCCAAGAGGCCGGTCTTAAGGTTAAAAAAAACAAATGTAAATTGTGTACTGACAGTGTTGAGTTTTTAGGATACCTGATTGATAGCCAGGGCATTCACCTTACCGAAAGTAAATTAAAAGCGATCAAAAACACTCCCAGGCCACGAAACAAGGCCTATCTCCAGGCGTTCCTAGGCCTCATCAATTTTTATAATGTATTTTTACCGCACAAAGCAACTGTCACTGAATCGTTACACCGATTGTTTGATAAAAAAAACAAATTGGTTATGGGGTTACCGTGAAGAACAGGCATTCCGAAATGTTAAAAACCTGCTCACTTCTGACTCTGTACTCATGCAGTATAACGAGACTTTGCCGTAAGTTATAACCTGTGATGCATCACCTTTCGGGGTGGGCGCCATTTTGAGCCACATACTGCCTAATGGGAATGAAGCCCCTGTTGCATATTTTTCAAAGACTCTTTCAAAAACGGAGCGGAACTATGGACAAATTGACAAAGAAGCCCTCGCAATTGTCTCAGCTGTGAAAAGATTTCACGAATACGTGTATGTCAGGGTTTTTACTATTGTGACTGATCACAAAACTTTGTTAGGGATAATAGCCGGAAATAAGCTGACTCCCTACATATTATCCCCTAGGATGACCCGATGGTCAGAATTCTTAGCTGCTTATAACTATCGGCTGCAATGTCGCCCGGGGAAAGCCATTCCCCATGCCGACGCATTGAGCCGACCACCGCTTCCAGAGACTCTCGACGATCCGGCACCAACGGTAACCACGTTGCAAATCGAGGCACTCAACTCACCGCCACTGACCGCCCGAGATGTTGCGAGAGAAACCAAACGTGACCACACCCTAGCATGAGTCCTAGGCTGGGTAGAATGTGGATGGCCATTGGACCAGTTATCAGATGACTTCACACCATTCAAGTCTCGACAGACCGAGCTCTTCTCTCAGAAAGGCTGTGTCATCTGGGGCGATAGAGTCGTTATCCCAGAACGGCTCCGAAAAGCGCTTCTGAGAACCGTGCACGATGGCCACCCAGGCATCGTGCAAATGAAAGCCCTTGCGTGAAGCTACGCATGGTGGCCGGGCATTGACAAGCAAATCGAACAGTGGGTTAAAGCTTGTCCCAAATGCCAAGAAGTCAGCAACGCCCCACCAAAAGCCATGCCTACTGAATGGGAGACACCACGTGGACCCTGGTCCCGAATTCACCAAGACTTCGCGGGGCCAACCAAAGGCCACACTTTCCTGCTTACCGTCGACGCCTACTCGAATTGGCTCGAAATTCATTGCATGATGACTGCGACCTCCGAGGCGGTTATCAAAATTTTAAACAGACTCTTTGCAACCCACGGATTACCAGACGTCCTGGTATCCGACAACAACCCACAATTTACTGCACTAGCGTTCGAGCAGTACCTCGCTGACCACAGCATCCGCCATGCACTCACCTCGCCTGTGCACCCTGCGACCAATGGCCGAGCAGAACGCATGGTCCAATTTGTGAAGAAAACCTTGCAAAAGGTAGACTATGACAACATTGATGACAAGGTCAATCAAATCCTCTTCTTGCAACACATCACCCCACATAGCGTCACCAACAAAACTCCCGCTGAACTGCTGATGGGACGAAAGCTCCGCTCCCACCTCGACCGGTTGCACCCGGCTTATGAACCAGAGAAACCACTAGGATCCAGCGGCCGCTGTCGCACCTTCCAGGTAGTAGACCTGGTTTATGCAAAAAACCTATCGGGCAACTCGTTGTGGGTGGAAGCGACAGTAGTACGTGTAACCGGCCCTAGATCCTACCTTGTGCAATGCCTTGACAATAAAATTTGGAAATGGCATATCGACCAATTATGATCGCGGCTTTCAGCAGCCAGTCCGCAAATCCCCTTTGACCAAACTGGGGGGGGGGGAGGTACAGAAGAAGATGAATTCCTAGGAAACCCGTTCGAAGGAAACGACGGTTTGATAGAAACTCAGGAAGCGGAGCCGGAGGGAGAAACGGTTGCACCTCAGGGAATTGCAGAGAATATGGGCAATGACGTAGAAGTGAACTCTGAACCAGAAGCAGCCCCACTGCCAAACAACGATCTACCTCAGTGTGATTGCAGCCAGCCGATACAACGGAAATCAAAGAGACTAATTAAGCAACCGTCCTACCTAAAGGATTATGTAACTGTGCCCTGCAAATAAGAAGCCAGGGGGAAGGGGTGTTATGTATGCAATAAGATTAATAAATTGTGAGCTTGGAGTAAGTGCAGGGTTCTGGTCCTGCACTTCTGATTGGCTGTTAAGCGGCCGGACCGGATTGGCCTGTTCCGGGGAATCCGATTGGCCCTTAACAGAGAGTTCCTATTGGTTCTAAGAGCTAGCGTTCCTAGCTCGGTATTGGTTAAAAGTTACAAGGTTTGCCTATATAAGGCAGGGTTTAACTACTGTTAAAACAAGGAAGTCACAATGTAAATAAAGAGCTGAAGTTCACCGTTCAGAAGCTTGTCTCCATTCTTTCTCGCCCATGCTCAAAACGTAACATCTATCATGTCTCCCCTGGTCCTTCTCTTAAACTAGACATATCCAGTTCCAAATGTTCTTTGTATGTTTTACTCTCCAGGGCTTTTAATCATCCTAGCTGCTCTTCTCTGCACTTTTTCCAAAGTCTCAACGTCTTCGCCAAGCTAGGCAGCATTTTGAGGGGGGATAAATAACATTTGGCTGATTGATATTCTTCCTTAACCTCCAAGCAGTTGGGACACAGCACAGCCAAAAGAGAATTTAGGAGTTGAGCTTTGTGGTCTCATGGCTTCTGTGTGGGCATTTGAAGACCGGGTTCAAAAGCTCCCACAGAATTCTGCAGAAGGAGAGCTCTTGCCTTGGTAAGGCCACCCTTGGAATCCTGCATCCAGTTTTGGTTGCCATGATGTAAAAAAGGATGTTGAGACTCAAGAAAGAGTGCAGAGAAGAGCAACCAAGAGGATTAAGGGACTGGAGGCTGAAACATATGAAGAACAGTTGCAGGAACTGGGTCTAGTGAAGTGAAGAGAAGGACCAGGGGAGACAAGATAGCAATCTTCCAATATTTGAGGGGCTGCCCCAAAGAAGAGGGAGTCAAGCTATTCTCCAAAGCACCAGAGGGCAGGAGAAGAAGCAATGGATGAAACTAATCAAGGAGAGAAGCAATCTAGAACTCAGGAGAAATTTCCTGAAAGTTAAAACAACTAATCAGTGGAACAATTTGCCACCAGAAGTTGTGAATGTTCCAACACTGGAAGTTTTTAATAAGAGATTGGACAACCATTTGCTTAAAGTGGTGTAGGGTTTCCTGCCTAGGCAGTGGGTTGGACAAGAAGACCTTCAAGGTCCACTTCCAACTCTGTTAGTCTCATCAATTTTATTCTTCCATCCTTCAGGCTGAGAAGGTGTGCTCAGGTATAACTCCCACCAAGTTCATTAGGTAATGAAACAGCGTATTAAGGGTTGCAATGGTGCACCTCAGGAGGGAAAGCAGTCCTCCCCTCCATTCCCACAGAGTCCGCCAAAGAGCTTAACCAAATACAGGCAATCTTCAAACTTATAACTGTTCTTTTAGTGACTGTTTGAAGTTGCAGTGGCTCTGAAAAAAAAGGGACTCATCCCTTTTCCACACTTAGGACCGTTGACTCATCCTCGTGGTATGTGATGCAAATCCAGATGCTTGGCGACTGGCTCCTATTTATGATGATCACAGCAGTGTCCCTAGGACACATGATCCCCTTTGGCGACCTTCCGATGGACAAAGTCAATGGGGAAGCCCGATCACTTCATAACCATGTGGCTCACTCATCAACTGCAGGGATTCAATTCAATCTTAGAATGTGTGTTCTTAACAACCGTGTCAAGGAAGGGACGTACAATGAGGTGAAAGCCGCTGAACAAATGACTCGCTTAGCTACACAGATATTGGGCTCAACTGTGGTCACAAGTGGAGGACAACCAGCCTCACAGACGCCCCCATCCATTAACCGAAGGGCACAGATGGAGTGAAAATTGTTCTCTCCTCATCTTCTGCCTTCTCCTTCCAAATCAAGCTGTCCAGACCTCCTTTGGAGCAGCAAACATCAATAGAGGTTGAAATCTTTTCCCAAGACCGATTCGTTGCAGTGTGATTTTATGAAAAGGCTCATTAGTCAGGACAAGGCTGGGAGCAACGAGCAACCTCCGAGAGTTTCCCCCTGCCCTTCCCCCCCCCCCATGCTGGTGTGCCTTTAAAGTCTCTTTAACCTTCTGAGTCATCTCATTAGTCAAGAGGAGCCTGCAAGCTTTCGGTGCCCGTAGCTGCCATCCGGGGAGGCAGGGCTGAATTCCGCAGCTTCTAATGACAAGCAGCTATGTCTGTCACGCTATGCGCCATGCCTCTGGAGTTTTAGTTTCTCTATGCCTTCAAAGGTTCAAAAAAAAAAAAAAAAGGAAAAGAAAAAGGAAAAGCAAAGAAAAGTTGGCCCTGCACAAGATCCCAGATGGGGCCAACGACACTCATAATTTAGCAGATCATTAATCCCTCTCTGCAAAAAGAAGCCATAAAGCAGAACTAAATATGCAAATCCTCCCATACTTCAAATTTGAAATTTCCATCTGTCCATCCACCCGTTATCATCTCCTGCAGTTCAATTTCGAGTATGTGTTTCTCTCCCTTCCCTGGAACCAAAGTGCCCCATTGATAGACTTATGTATCCGAATGGGAAAAATAATGTCAACAGGTATGAGGACAAAATGTCCTTATAAGATGATATGTAAGAACAAATTATATCTAGCCAATGTTGGGAATGTCATTAAAACGGGCATATATTACCATATGTGCTGGACTTGTATTAAAGCAAAATAATAATAATTGGGCAAAATACATAAGTGATTAGAAAAGATGATAGGAAAACATGTAGATTTTAAACCTGAACTTTTTCTATGAGGTATACCACCAGAAAAATTTGATAAACAAAATATACATTCAACATTGCATGTATTAAGTGCAATGAGGATTATATTTTGCACAATATTGGAAAAATGAAGAAACACCACAAGACAAAGAGATAATTGTGCAGAAATGGGCAGACTCATGTTGAAGTTCAAACAGGAAGGAGATACAGAATATTATCAAATATGGAATTTATTCTACCAGTGGTTGGAAAGAAGGGATGGAGATTAAGAAGGCAATCTGTACTGCTAAGCAAATAAAACAACCCAGACAACATGATGTTTATTAAGCAATAACAAAATGTAAACAATAGAAAATTAATAAAACTTTATAGATAAAAAGGATTATATATAAGAGTGATTATAGGTGAGGTTCATGGTGACTAACTGGATTGTTGTCCCTGGAAGGATGAGAGACAGACAATTTGAGGAGATTCTGATAGATCATGAAGGATCAATTCAAACCAAATTTAAAGGCAAAGTTATTTTACCTGATGGCAATGCCAGAGGAGTGGGTGTGGTATCACAATGGAAGCCCCGCCCATTTGCATAGGTACATTTAAATGGGTGGGGCTTCCTTTGAGGTGCTCCAACTCAACTTGGAGATTTTTTGAGAGGGTTTAGATGAGCATCAACTTTGTGGCAGCTGTTGAAAAGTTTGTGGCATAATCAGTGATGGGATTCAAATAATTTAACAATCGGTTCTCTGCCCTAATCATTTCTTCCAACAACCAGTTCAACAAACTGCTCAGAAAGTTAACCACTGGTTCTTCAGAATGGGTGCGAACCGGCTGAATCCCACCACTGGGCATAACAGGCAAGCAAAAATCAAATGCTATTTTTCCCCCTTAGCACAGTTTCATTTGCTCTATCCATCTCATATGGGGAGAGTCATTTAAGTGTGAGCCAGCTGTGTCTCCACAGCTGCCAAAAAGACCAACACAATCCTAAATTGCATTAAGAGCAGGATAGAATTAAGATCACATGAAGTGTGAATGATGCTTTATAAGGCCTTGGTAAGACCAGGCTTGGAATACAGTATCAAGTTTTGGTCGCCACAATGCAAAAAAAAAAAAAAAAAGATATTGAGATTCTAGAAAGAGTTCAGAGAAGAGCAAAAAAGAGGATTAGGAGGCTGGAGGTTAAAACACACAAAGAAGAGTTGCAAGCATTGGGTTTGGCCAGTCTAAAGAAAAGAAGAATTAAGGATGAGATGATACCAGTATTTCAGTATTTGAAGGGCTGCCAACAAAGAGAAGGAGGTACACTTATTTTCCAAAGCACCAGAAGGCTGGACAAAAAACCACAGATGGAAATTCATCAAAGGAGAGAAGCAACCTGGAATTAAGAAGAAACTTCCTAACAGTAAGAACAATTCACCAGTGGAACAGCTGGCCACCAGAAGTTGTAGGTGCTTGCTTCATCACTGGAGATTTTTAAGAAGATATTGGCCAAATGGTCTAGGGTCTCCTACTTGAGCAAGGGGTTGGACTAGGAAGGTCCCTCCCAACTCTCTTATTCTATGTTCTATGTGACCCATGGAATATATTTGAAGGTTCCACCTTAGGGAAGCTGCGTTGTTCCCAAATCTCCTTGGCAGGAGTTAAGCTGCACTCCTGTAAGTGACGGCAGGCATCAACTTTCTCATTGCAGATTCTTGGCTATAAATGGCATTGATGAGTAACCCTGAAAAGGCAGGATTATTGTCAGTAAGCCTTGCCTATCTCTGCTGCTGGGCTCACTCACGACAGGATGAAGACGTCAGTGGCCAGAACTGATGTGCTTAAGAACTCCACTTCCTTGCACCCCTTGGGAATTACTGTTCTCTTTATACCCATTACTGTTGCTCTCGCAGGGAATTAAATTGTACATTTTAGCAAGAATGTTCTGTGTTTAGGTGTATTGCTTTTCCTATGGGGGGGAGAGGAGGGAGGGATGCTTGGCACACAAGCCCCATCTCCCAGCTCAGAAAGAAACCCTAGAATGCAGGTTTTTTTTTTTAAAAAAATAGGATTTATTTATAAACATTTTTTTGGAATACAGCATTTTGTCTGGTATAATATTTACAAAAACAAAAAAAGCAAACCTAATACTGTACAAAACATTATCCCATTTACTAATAATAATACTAATAATATAATACCACATAGATTAACAGCTCTAATAATGCTATGATACAGTACAATTCCTTTTTTTTGTAAACTTTTTATTGATTTTTAAAGACAAACATAAACAAACAAAACAAAAACATTAACCTTTCTTCCATGAGTATACAAGCAATGTGCCGATTGGTTTACAAGTTTTTTGTGCATCCATTTCATGGTCATCAATTACAGTTACATTGCATAATAACTCATATTCTCAATCAGAAATTAAGTACCCTAGTATCATTATTATCAATCACCTGACAATAATTTTATTCATTCATATTTTGCAAGATAACTATAATTTACTTAATATCATTTTGTAACTATTCATATAATCTTCCCAAATCTATCCTAAAAAATTTTATAGATATAATAAAAAAGAAAAAAATACATCTTTATATATTTATTATTTTCTAAGATTCTACATATTTCATTATTGTATTTTATTATCTAACCATAGATAGAAAAGGTCCCAAATTTTATAAAATTGTTTATCCTCTTGCTCTCTAATTTCAAATGTCAATCTACTCATTTCAGCACATTCCAATATTTTCTTAATGATTTCCTCCTGTGATGGTATTTTCTCATTTTTCCAGTGTTTAACAAATACAATCCTAGCCGCTGTTAATAAATTTACAATCAGGTATTTCAAATCTTTGCTATATGTATCAGGTAAAATTCCCAATAAAAATATCTCTGGTTTCAAATCTATATGTTTTTTTGTCATTTTTTCCAACCACATGTGGATTCTGGTCCAGTATTTTCTAGTATCCACACAAGTCCACCACATATGGTAATATGAGCCAGGTATCTGATGACACTTGCAACATTTTTCAGATTTGTTCTTGAACATTCTTGCTATTCTTGTTCGGGGGGAAATGCCACCTGTAAAACATCTTATACAAATTTCCTTTATATGCTGTTGACATTGTCATTTTATAATTTTGAGACCACAATTTTTGCCATTTCTCTAAATCAATCCCATATCCAAAATTCTTCCCCCAAGCAAACATAGTTTCTTTAACTTGTTCTTCTTCTAGTTTAATTTCTAATAAATAACCGTACAGTTTTTAATCACCTTTTCATCAGTACCTGTCAAAATCTTATCTAAGTCAGTCAATTTGTCATAGAATCCTTCTGTTTTGAGATCTTTATCATACGTTGAATGTATTTGCGCATATGAAACCAGTTCATCTTTATACCTTGTTCCTCTAGATTTTGCATTGATTTAAGTTCACCCTTTTCATTCAATATTTCCCCATATCTAACTATTTGTTCCTTCTTATATATTATAGGATAAGAAAATGCTTCTATAGTCGATAACCAGATTGGAATTTTCAAATAACATTGTTTTTTAGTCTTCTCCCAATTTAACCACAAAGACTCCCGTATGTGGTGTTTTCTAAAATATCCATGTATTTTAGTTCTCTTGTACCATAAAAAAGCTTGCCACCCCAACAACAACTCATGTCCCTCTAATGTCAACAATCTAGTATTACTTAATGTTATCCATTCCTTAACCCACATCAAATTTGTAGTTTGGTAATACAACTCCCAATTAGGCAGTCCAAATCCTCCTCCAACTCTAGCATCTTGCAAAAGTTTTAATTTTATTCTTGCTTTCTTAGCTTGCCATATATATTTCAACACAATTTTATTTAAATCTTCAAAATAGCCTTTTTCAAGCCTAATTGGAATTGTTTGAAATAAATATAGTACAATTCCTAATGAACTCGCTTGGAGTTATACCTGAGCACACCTTCTCAGACTGAAGGATGGAAGAATTAGAATTAGAATTAGAATTAGAATTAGAATTAGAATTAGAATTAGAATTAGAATTAGAATTAGAATTAGAATTAGAATTAGAATTAGAATTAGAATTAGAATTAGAATTAGAATTAGAATTAGAATTAGAATTAGAATTAGAATAGAATAGAATAACAGAGTTGGAAAGAACCTTGGAGGTCTTCTAGTCCAACCCCCTGCCTAGGCAGAAAACCCTACATCATTCAGACAAATGGTTGTCCAATATCTTTTAAAAAGCTTCCAGTGTTGGAGCATTTAAAACTTCTGGAGGCAAATTGGGTTTCCGGTTTCGCGTGGCTTCGGGGCAGCAGGAATTCGCGACAGCTCGCGATTCCTGCTGTGCTAGCCGCCGAGGTACCCCCGATCCAGATGGGTCAGGGGGATATGGCTGCCCTGTAGGGACAGCTGAAGAGAGAGGGGAGTCAGACAGGGGGTTGGGGGTGTCGCAGACCCCCTCCCCCTCCAGAAAAACCCCTTTTTCCCAAGGCGGTGGAGCGGCGGTCAGCAATGGCCGCCACGAAGAAGCCAGCAACCGGGTAAGATTGCGCTGGAGGAAGTAAGGAGTGAAAGTGCTGTCTGAGCCGGGTCAAGTAACATCTTGTAAATTGGCTGGAACTGAGCTGTCTGAATTGCTGGAGGATACATTGTATCCCTAAGAAGATCGAAAGCGGCGGAGAAGCTGTTAAAGGGAACTTTTTTTTTTTTCTTCACTCTCCCACCCCATGGAAACAGCAGATATGTTTGGATATACTGGACATTGAAAGTGAATTGTTTTGAGAGTTGAAGCTAAGGGACAAAAGGGTTTTTGGACATTGAAAAACTTAAGAAATTGGAAAACCCTTGTTGGAGGTATGGATTTCTGATTATTTAAAATTGATATTGCAAGTGGGAAGGGAGAGGAAAAAAAATTGGAGCAGAAGCTGAAAAAGGAGGAGATTGCCTAGAATCCCAAAGAAAGGTATATGGTAATTGGACCTCTTTGATTAAACATTAACCCCAGAAAGAGAAAGAGAAGAAGGAAGAAAAGTATTAATTTTTGGAATTTTTTTTTTTTGAATTATTCTTGATTAAAAATATTTGTGGTTGTTTTGGGAAAAGTTTCTTTTTTCATGATGGCATCGCTTGTGGATGAACTAAAGACTGAATATCAAAAATATAAAAAAGAAGATACTTTGGGCAGTTTGTTTCAATTCTTAGAAATGGCGTTATGTACTTATGAAAAGTTGACTACGCAGCAGAAGGACTGGGACAAAGAAGAAGAAGAAGCCATCTTTGATGAACAATGGGTTCTTTCCGGGGAGGAGGAGAAAAAGGATAAGAAAAAGGGGATTTTAAGAATTATAAAAACAACCAAAGAAGAGAAAAATGAGCGGAAAGGTGGAGGCAAGGTAAGGAAGCAAAGGAAAGGGAGTAAGAAAAGGGAGGAGGAAAGACAAAGGGGTAAAAAGGGCAAGGAGAAGAATAAGCAAGAGAGAAAGGGGGGGGGAGGAGAAGCCTCAAGGAGGGGAAGCAAGATCTAAAGAAAAAAAGTTTATTCAGAGACAATGGGTGAATTTAATTTAGGATAAAAGAGGGATTCTGGAGGGTACATAAGATTGTGTTTTTTATATGTGTATTTAGAGTATAAAATTTATTGTGTAATTTTAGAATCTTTTAAACAGAATCCCAAGAAAAATTGTTATATGAAGTACTTTTAAGTTAGGGTAATGAGTTAAAGGTGTTAGTGTATAGGAGAAGTAGAGTAAAAGAAAAAAGATGAATGGATAGTTGGAAATAGAACAGACAAAGAATGTTATTGAAAATGGAAATAGGATTTGGAAGGATATATAAAGGTCTTGTTATTTTTTTTTTTTGTATATTGATAAAAGGCAATGACATTTTGATCAATAAGAAATAATTTGGATTAAAAGGAGAAGCTGGAATAAGATATGAAGTTAAATAGATAAAGTATTGGTTTGTTCTTTAATTATTATTATTTTTTTAGGAAAGAATTTATAAGCTGTTATGCCTTGATTGTTTATGCACTGTTTTTGTAAAACTGATAAAATTGGTTTATATATATAAAAAAGAAAATGATAATAAGATATGGAAGGATATATAAAGTAAATATGATGTTTGAATTTGTGTCTGTGTGAAGAGTTTCAACCCGGGATCAGGCAGCCTTCAGAAAAGATGTTTTAGTTTTGTTTATGTTTTGTGTTTTGTATGTTTATGAAAGGCAATAAAATTTTAATAAGCAAGAAATATAATTTGGATAAAAGGAGAAGTTTGGATAAGATATGAAGTTAAATAGATAATGTAAATATTGATATTACAATTTGGAGTTATGTTCTATTGGCCTTCTTCTTTAATTATTATTATTATTATTTTTAGAAAAGATTCTTCAAGTTGTTATGCCTGGATTGTGTATTGTTTTTTTTTTTGTAAAATTAATAAAATTTGTTTAAAAAAAAAAAAAAAACTTCTGGAGGCAAATTGATTGATTGTTCTCACTGTCAAGAAATTTCTCCTTAGTTCTAAATTGCTTCTTTCCTTGATTAGTTTCCACCCATTGCTTCTTGTCCTGCCCTCTGGGGCTTGGAGAATAGCTTGACTCCCTCTTCTTTGGGGCAGCCCTTCAAATATTGGAAGATTGCTATCTTGTCTCCCCTGGTCCTTCTCTTCACTAGACTAGACATACCCAGTTCCTGCAACTGTTCTTCATATGTTTTAGCCTCCAGTCCCTTAATCCTCTTGGTTGCTCTTCTCTGCACTCTTTCTTGAGTCTCAACATCCTTTTTTACATCATGGCAACCAAAACTGGATGCAGGATTCCAAGGGTGGCCTTACCAAGGCAAGAGCTCTCCTTCTGCAGAATTCTGTGGGAGCTTTTGAACCCGGTCTTCAAATGCCCACACAGAAGCCATGAGACCACAAAGCTCAACTCCTAAATTCTCTTTTGGCTGTGCTGTGTCCCAACTGCTTGGAGGTTAAGGAAGAATATCAATCAGCCAAATGTTATTTATCCCCCCTCAAAATGCTGCCTAGCTTGGCGAAGACGTTGAGACTTTGGAAAAAGTGCAGAGAAGAGCAGCTAGGATGATTAAAAGCCCTGGAGAGTAAAACATACAAAGAACATTTGCCGGAACTGGATATGTCTAGTTTAATGAAGAGAAGGACCAGGGGAGACATGATAAAGGTCTTCTAGTACTTGAGTGGCTTCCCCAAAGAAGAGGGGGTCAACTTATTTTCCAAAGCACCAGAAGGCAAGAAAAGAAACAATGGATGGAAATTAATCAAGGAGAGAAGCAATCTTGAATTAAGGAGAAACTTCCTAACAGTGAGAACAATTAACCAGTGGAACAAAAGTTGCCTCCAGAAGTTATGGGTCCTTCATCATTGGAGGTTTTTAAGAAGAGGCTGGACAGCCAGTTGTCTGAAATAGTCCAGCGTCTCCTCCCTGAGCAGGAGGTTGGACTAGAAGACCTGAAAGGTCCCTTCCAGTTCTATTCTGATTGATTGATTGAATTTCTTTGACTTTTTTGTAGTCCAACCAAATTCGAGTTGAGCTTCCCAGTGAAATGAAATTTAGTGGCAGTTATAAGGTGTCATTTGTTTCACAGCTCCAGTCCAGCATCTGTTTCCAAGTGCCTGGCCTTGGAATAAGAATGGATGAAAGAAGAACATATTTCTTTCTCAAATGAGTAACTAGGAAGTGTGCTTACACATCATGATGAGAGAAAACAGCTTTGAGCTCTCTCCCATTCCTTCCTGCAGAACTTAAGTTGGCATGTAACAGATCATTCAAAGGAAGAAAAAAAAAAAAAGAGTTTAAGCTCCAAGGTTAGTTGAAGTTTCTTCCTTCTGTGCTACAACCTGAATTTAACAACATCTGTGCTCTGCAGCAATACACAATTAGCCAAGCATTATGTTTTACACAAAGATGAAAGCCATATAGGTAAATGCATGTAGCATAAAGCCATACCTATTATTTTTATGAGATTATGTGTGTGTGTGTGTGTGTGTGTGTATATATATACATGTGTGCTTTTGTATGTTTATTTGTGTGGGTGTAAATAGATAGATAGATATAGATATACATGTAGATATAGAATAAAATTAATAGAATAGAATAGAACAAAACAGAACAGAACAGAATAGAATAGAGGAATAGAATAGAATATCGGAATAAAGAATAGAATAGAATAGAATTATTTATTGGCCAAGTGTGATTGGACACACAAGGAATTTGTCTTTGGTGCATCTGCTCTCAGTGTCCATAAAGAAAGAATAAAATACATTCATCAAGAATCATAAGATATAACACTTAGTGATAGTCATAGGTTACTAATAACCAATCAAATCATACTAGGAAAACAAATAAAACAACATAAATTGTAAAGCTACAAGCAATATGGTTATAGTCATAAGTGGGAAGAGATAGATAATAGGAAGGATGGGAATAGTAAAATTTAGTAGATAATTTGACAGTGTTGAGGGAATTATTTGTTTAGCAGAGTGATGGCGTTCCAGAAAAAAACTCTCCTTGTGTCTAGTTGTTCTGATGTGCAGAGCTCTATAGCATTTTTTTGGGCTCAGTTGTAAGTCGAGGATGACCTGTATAATGACATGAAGGGAGCTGAAATGTCATGAAGAAACTTAACCCTGATCTAAGATTAGTGGCCAATACATTTTATAAATAATATATAAATTTCTGACTAGACCTACAAGTAAAATCCGCGTATAATATCAACCCTACATGCACATGCAGGTGAATTAGTTAAAGGCAGGGCATTTTGTATATTTGTATCTTCATGGCTTCCCTCCAGAGTATCTGTCTATGGTCTCTGGCTGAAAAAAATGGATATTGTATTAGATAATACTTGCAGGTACAGAAAAAAATGTGGTTCATGAGCCACACACATATCATGGCCCATTTGAGTGTGTGGATCCAAAATAGTTTCCCCTTCTCTTTTTTCTGATTTAAAATAATAGGATTGGAAGGGGTGTCCAACACAAGAGGACTTCTAGTGCAATCCCCCTGTCTGAAGTGGTCTAGGGTCTCCTGCTTGAGCAGGGGCTGGACTAGAAGACCTCCAAGGTCCCTTCCAGCTCTATTCTGATTCAATGGATGGAAACGAATCAAGGAGAGAAGCAACCTGGAATTGAGGAGAAACTACGGAACAGTGAGAACTGTCGTGTCCGCAAAAGACGCCAGGAGTCGGTGACTACGTTTAAAGCTCTTTATTTGGAAGTTGAGAACCGAACCGGCGAAAAGGAAAAAGCCCGCGGCTTTTATTCTTTTCGCCGCGGCGGCCGCGGCCAATGGCAGCGTTTCAAGTCTCTCGCTCTTGGAGCGAGCCAATCGCGGGAGACTTTCAACGGGCCAATCGGCGCGGCTCGCCTGGCCAATTAGAAATCCCCGCGCTTTAGCCAATCAAAGCGCGGGGATTTCGAGTATGCAAATGAAGGACAGAACACCCCTCCCCTCTTGGTACAGTCCTTACGTTGCGTAGTCACGTAGGTAGGCGGGGCTCCGTCTAGTCCTACTTGACCTGCGCAACTCAGTTGCAAGCTGGATTTCGGCCGGAGCAGTCGAGTTTTTGGCTGCTCCCTCTTCTGTGCGAACCGGTTGGATGATCGGGCCGGTTCCTTCTCCGTGGCTCCCACCTGGGCCTTCCGGGTTGGTTGAGCTACGGGTTTCGCCGCTCCCGCTTGGTCTTTCCGAGTTGGTTGAGCTGGCTTGGTGGTTCTTCTCCGGTGGGGGATCGCGATGGCTGCGTTCCGGTAAGTACTGCTGGTTTATTTTTTCTTTCGTTTGGTTATTCGGGTATTCCCTCCCCCCTTGGTTTGTGTTTTGGGGGGTGGATTCTGTTGCTGTCCGAGACCTGAGTTGGTCAATGTGTCGTTTCCAGGCTCGCCCATCTGTGGTTTGGAGCCGGTATGAGCGTGGGCCTGTGATTTGGGTGATGACGGCTGGGATCCATAGGGGGTCCCCCGTCAGGTTTTTTGCATACACGAGGTCCCCGGGTGCGAATGTTCGGTATTTTGTACTTGAGTCTGGGGGCCGCTCTGGGTTATACGTTGGGTGTAACCTATCGAGTGGGGACCTCAGCTTCCTACCCATTAGTAACTCGGCTGGGCTTTTGTTGGTAGTGGTGTTCGGGGTGATGTGTTGTATAAAGAGGAGTCTGTTAATTTTGTCTTGGATCTCCCCGTGGTCCATTTTCTGGATGGTTTTTTTGGTAAATTGGACCATCCGTTCCGCCCTACCGTTCGCCGCTGGATGCGCCGGTGCCGTTAATGCGTGGCGGATGCCCCTTTCCGCCAGGAATTTCTCGAAGTCGAGGGAAGTAAACTGGGGCCCGTTGTCGGAGACGACGACATCTGGAAGGCCGTGTGTTGCAAAGAGTTTGCAAAGTTCTTTGATCACGGCCTCCATGGTTGTGGATTTCATGTCGCTTACCTCCAACCAGTTGGAGTAAGCGTCAACTGTTATGAGGAAGGTATGTCCATTCGTGGGACCGACAAAGTCCAAATGGATTCTGGACCAGGGCCCCCTTGGTGTTTCCCACTCCCGGATGGGTGCTGTGGGTGGGCTGGGTCTAGTCTCCTGGCATCGCTGGCACCTAGCTACCCAGGCCTCTATCTGCTTGTCCATCCCTGGCCACCAAGCGTAACTTCTGGCCAGGGCTTTAGTTCTTACGATGCCAGGATGCCCCTCATGCAACATTTCTAAAACTTTCCCTTGCAGTCTGTCCGGAATGACCACCCTGTCACCCCATAAGATGCACCCCTTAAGTAGCGAGAGTTCGGTTTGGCGGTTTCTAAATGTCTTAACGGACTCGTCGTTGTCCCTATCTGGCCAACCTTTTTCCACCCAATGCAAAATCCGCGCCAGACGCCTGTCTTTAATAGTTTCCCGGGCAATGTCTGACGCGGTTATGGGTAGGTTGGGTAGGTTCTCGATGCTAAGGGTGTTTGTCGTTGGTGCTGGGTCAGGGTCGGAGTCCGGTAACGGCGAGCGGCTTAAAGCGTCCGCGTGTGAAATCTTCTTACCTGGTTTGTGTATAAGTTCGTAGCTGTAGGCTGCCAGGAACTCGGACCACCTTGTCATCCGGGGAGACAGAATGTTCGGGGTGGCCCGATTCCTTGCAAGGATGCCCAACAACGGCTTATGGTCTGTTACAATGGTAAAAGGGCGGCCGTAAAGGTATTCGTGGAACCGCTTAACGGCGGCAACTATAGCCAAAGCTTCTTTGTCCAGTTGGCTATAGTTCCGCTCTGGCTTGGTTAGAATCCTGGAAAAGAACGCGATGGGTGCTTCTTTTCTGTCAGGAAGGGTATGGCTGAGGACAGCGCCGACGCCGAAAGGTGATGCGTCGCAAGTGACGGCCAGGGGCAAGGTTTCGTTGAATTGGATCAGGACGGCGTCGGAGGTGAGGAGGTCTTTAGTTTTTTGGAAGGCGGCTTGCTCCCATTTCCCCCAAGTCCAGGTTGCCGCCTTATCCAGGAGCCTATGTAAAGGCTCCGCCGCCGTTGCCTTTTGGGGTAGAAAAACATTATAAAAGTTCAGTAACCCCAAGAATGCCTGCAATTCAGTCTTTGATCTAGGGGTGGGGGCCTCTTTGATAGCTTTCACTTTTTTACTTGTGGGGTGAATGCCGTGCCGGTCTAGTAGGTAGCCCAAGAATTCCACTCGTTCCGTGCACAGTTGGCATTTCTCCCTTTTTACTTTAAGTCCCGTTACTTTAAATTTGGTTAAGACTTCTCTGAGTCGGTTTTCTAATTCGGCTTCGTTTGGCGCCGCCACTAACACGTCATCGAAATAGGGCACCACCCCCTTGATACCCTGCAGCAAACGTTCCATCAGGCTCTGAAAGATGCCTGGTGCCACGCTGACTCCGAATTGGAGTCGGTTGCACTTGAATGCCCCCCGATGGGTAACGATGGTCTGGGCTTCCGCCGTTTTTTCGTCGACCGGCAACTGCTGGTACGCCTGGGCGAGATCAAGTTTGGCAAAGACCCTGCCCCCTCCCAGTGAGTGCAGTAGGTGTTGCACGATTGGGACGGGGTAGGCGCTTTGTTGCAGCGCGCCATTTAGGGTGGCCTTATAGTCCCCACAAATTCTCACTGACCCGTCTGGCTTGACCGGGGTCACTATTGGGGTCTCTCAACGGGCATGGTCTATTGGTTGCAACACCCCCTGTTTGACGAGCTTGTCAATTTGCTCGTCAATCTTAGGTTTTAGGGCGAATGGTACCCGCCTAGGTTTTAGTCGCTTGGGGGGGACGCTAGGGTCTAGATCAAATGAGATAAGGGGCCCCTGGTACTTGCCCAGGCTTCCGTCGAAGACCTCCCGGAACTCCTGGGCTAGCCGCTGTTCCCAGCCGTCGTTGGTGACGTGGTTGACTCCCGTGAGAGCGATGTCGAGCGGGGCGAACCATTGTAGGCCCAGCAGGCTTGGGCGGTCGCGATCGACGATTGTGAGTGGGAGTTGTTCGGTGCGCCCCTTATATGTCACATTAAAGTTCTTGGTGCCCACTACCGGGACGCGGTTTCCCTGGTAGTCTTTTACAATAATTCTTTGGGCGTTTATGTTCCTCTTATGGAGGGTAGGCACTAATCGTTTTATCTCGTGCCATGCAATCATGGAGAGGTAGGACCCGGAGTCCACCTCCATTTTGCATGGTTGGCCCTCGATATGGACCTCTACGTGTACCTTTCTGGCACCGTCGGAAATGGCGTGGCCGATGGTTACCGTCTGGTGGGTCTCTTCTTTGCGCCGGTTGTCGCCGCCTCTCGAGGGTCGTTGGATCCGGTCCCACCGGTTGTCCGATTGGCGGTCTCTGGTCCGGGGCGGTGGGCTTTCCCTTCTTCGATCGTGTTGGTCCCATCTGGGTGGACTGCGAGTCTTCTTTTGGCGGCAAACCCGAGCGATGTGTCCCTTTTTCTCACAATGCCGACAGATGGAGTCAAAAAATCGGCATTCTGATCTGGGGTGGTCGCCGCCGCAACCGGCACAGTTGGTCCTCGACCTACGACCTCTGCGGTTCCGTTGGTCGCGCCCCATCTGCACTCGATGTATGTCTTCTTCGTCTTCGGACGTGCTGGATGCGGAATGGAAATCGCCGTGGTGTGCGGCTGTTTCGTTCTTTAGGTCGGTTGACCTTGCCGGGTTGTTGTTTCCGCCCTTCGCGTCTGGTTTTCGCATGCTGTCGGCAGAAGTGCGGGTTGCTTCTGCGGCTGTGGCTGCGGTGAGGGCGTCTGCTAGACTGATGTCGCCCTTAGCCATAAGCCGGCTCTGGAGTGCAGGGTCCCATAGGCCGAGCACGAATCGGTCTCTTAGGAGGCTGTTCAGGCCGTCAAATTCGCAGAGCCCCCCTAGGCGCCGCAACTCGGCGACGAAGTCGCTCAGTTTTTCACCCGGTTTCTGGTCTCGCCGGTAGAATTCGTTGCGCCGGATCAGGATGGGGACCTCAGGGGCGTAATGTCGCTGAAGGATAGGTTCGAGGACGTCCCAATCCATGGCGGTTGCGTCGGCCGGCTTGGCCAATGCTTTGGCCATCTGGAAAACTTCGGTTCCGCAATGGGTGAGGAAGACGGCGCATTTTAGCGGGCCCGGGGCGTCCTTCATTCCGGTGCACTCGAGGTACAAGCGGAAACGGTTTGAGAACGATTCCCAGTCCTCGGTGGCGGGGTTGAAGGGGGCGGGCGGTGCGATTTTCGCCATTTCGGTGCTAAGTCTGGCTCTCATCGGACACGAGGTTCGGTTCAGGGTCTGGATCCCATCCTCGTCGCCAGTGTCGTGTCCGCAAAAGACGCCAGGAGTCGGTGACTACGTTTAAAGCTCTTTATTTGGAAGTTGAGAACCGAACCGGCGAAAAGGAAAAAGCCCGCGGCTTTTATTCTTTTCGCCGTGGCGGCCGCGGCCAATGGCAACGTTTCAAGTCTCCCGCTCTTGGAGCGAGCCAATCGCGGGAGACTTTCAACGGGCCAATCGGCGCGGCTCGCCTGGCCAATTAGAAATCCCCGCGCTTTAGCCAATCAAAGCGCGGGGATTTCGAGTATGCAAATGAAGGACAGAACAAGAACGATTAATCAGTGGAAGGACTTGCCTTCAGAAGTTGTGGGTTCTGGAGGTTTTTAAGAAGAAACCCAACAGCCAGTTGTCTCAAATTGTATACGATCTCCTGCTTGAGTGGTGGATTGGACTAGAAGACCTTTCAGGTCCCTTCCAGCTCTATTCTGACCAATCAAATTGAAACTTGCACATGACGGAAGAGCAACGGTGGGACATATTATTTGTGTCTCAATGAAGATGGAAGTAGAGTGCCAGTTAATGAGCTGGCAGCATTTGTGATCTCTGGGCTAGTTGCCAGGATATTTTGTATAGAAGCCAAAACATTGGGCCTGGTTGCCAAGTTTTGGTCATTGTAAAACAGTCACTGCTTGTACACCGAGCGTTTCAATTGAGAAGCTCATTAAAGCTAATACTGTAAGAGTTTAGCGTTTTGCAGATGTCTTGTTTTGGTGGCATCTCTGGTTCGGCTTGTCTCTCTAGGCATCCCAGTCGGCTTGTTTTATATTTCTTGTTAAAGCATTTTAAGGAGTGGTGATTCATTACGGCCTGGCAGATTTCAAGACCCACCCATTAGAAAATGCCACTTGATTGACCCAGGAAATGGGCATTGTCTATCATAGCACCCACCCTCTGAAACTATGTCGCTCTAGAGAGTTGAATAGAATCGAATAGAATCGAATAGAATCGAATAGAATCGAATAGAATCGAATAGAATCGAATAGAATTCTTTGTTGGCCAAGTGTGATTGGACACACAAAGAATTTGTCTTGGTGCAAATGCTCTCAGTGTACATAAAAAGAAAAGATACATTCGTCAAGAGTCCGGAATCATAATGTACAACACTTAGAGATAGTCATAAGGTGCAATAAGCAATCAAATCATACTAGGAAACAGTCAATATAAATCATAAGGATACAAGCGACAAAGTTATAGTCATACAGTCACAAGTGGGAGGAGATGGGTGATAGGAATGATGAGAAGATTAATAGAAATAGTAGTGCAGACTTTGTAAATAACTCAACAGTGTTGAGGGAATTATATGTTTTGCAGAGGGATGGCCTTCGGGGAAAAAACTCCCCTTTGGTCTAGTTGTTCTGGTGTGCAGTGCTCTATAGTGTTGTTTTGAGGGTGGGAGTTGAAACAGTTTATGTCCAGGATGTGAGAGGTCTGTATATATTTTCACAGCCCTCTTTTTGACTCATGAAGTATACAGGTCCTTGACTGACCCCCTCCTCTCTGTGGCAGCTCTTCAAATAAATGACTTTAATGAAACAAGCTCTTAAAACCTGGCTCTTCCCTGGTCTTGGATAAGAATAGTTGGTAAATGGGTGGAGGTAGAGTTAAAAGAGGGATTAGCCTAGAATCTTTATGTAGCCACAAGTAAACTATGTCCAACTTTCTTTGAATTCTGGGGACTCTGATGTAACCCCAAGCTGCTGCTGAGTTTTAGTTGAGAAGATTCCTCTGTGTAGGCATGACTGGGAATACATCCATTTAATTGGACTTTATGCGTTGAGCCTTGTTTTATGCCTGACTGTTGGTGTCTCTCTGGTGAGATGGGTTTTTTTTTTTTTTTTTTTGGTAGCATTCATATTTTTTCCACCTTTTATTTGAATGATGCTTTTTTTTTTCCTAGAGGACTTTCCTGTTTTTTTCTTTTGAAGAGGTTTTGCTTCTCACCCGAGAAGCTTCTTCTGTTCTGACTGGTGGTGGTAGTGGTGGAAGGATTTACACTCCTTGCAGACAGTTGGTCATTTGCATCCTTTTTAGAGAGTTGTTGAGGCCACTTAGAGGTTTGTCTGTGTCCTCAGGGCAGTGGTGGGATTCAATTTTTTTTTTTTACTATTGGTTCTGTGGGCATGGCTTGGTGGGCATGGCAGGGGAAGGAGACTGTAAAATCTCCACTCAGAGGTAGGATTTGCCGGTTCTCCGAACTACTCAAAATTTCTGCTACCAGTTCTCCAGAACTGGTCAGAATCTGCAAAATGGGTGTGGAGGAACTGTATTGTTGATGGGAGATCAGTGGTGGGATTCAAAACGTTTTACCACCGGTTCAGTGGGCGTGGCTTGGTGGGCACTCTTTGTACGTGTGCACACACCTTTGCATGCACTCACGCATCAAATGCACACTTTGCTCAGGTACAGAGGCATCCCAACTCACTTCCTGCAAGCCTGCACTCACCCAGTCACTTCAGCTGCTGCTGCGTGGAGCCCCGGGTGGGCAGGTGGGCCCAACAGCAGAGGGGCGGCGAGAACTGGTTCAGTCTCTGCTGCTCATTGCCGCTACCAGTTCAGCCGAACCGGGCTGAATCGGTGGAATACCACCACTGCTGGAGATAGATGATATAACAGTATATAACAGAATAACAAAGTTGGAAGAGACATTGTAGGTCATCTAGTCCACCCCACCCCACCCACCCAAGCAGGAGACCCTACACCATTTCTGACACGACGCCTTATCTCTTTGTATTATTCTATTTTTAATGGCTCCCAGCCGCCAAGAGTTATGCTGAAGTTGGACGGCCTATGAAATCGGTCACTCGTCTCATCCATCGCTCAGTCTATCTTTGGACGCCGGGTTAAGATATGCATTCAAAGAATTCAAGTTACTCATTTTTTGCTTTTAATTTTTATATTTCGTATTCATGTTTTCCTACCATCCTACTCGTTTCTTTCCTCCTTTGGGGTTAACCTTAAAAAAAATTTTTTTTAAAAAATAAAGCACTTTTTTTTTTTTTTGGTTTCTCTAATTTCCTAAATATACTTTCATCAGTTCTTCTTCCCCTCCTGAACTCTTAATTATTTCCAGGTGCATCGTTTAGAGAAAATGGGATAAATTATCTCCGCTGTGTTTCTGTGCCATTTATTCCTTGGGACTGCTTTCTTTGCCAGCTTACCAGCTTCTGCAATGATATTAAGCTATAATACAGGAGGGAAGCGTCAATCATAGCATGAAGTGTTGAACCAATACTTGATGGTTTAATATTGCAGGCTAATCTTAAAAAAACTGTTTATTCCAGGAATCCACCCAGGGATCTCAAAGAGTGTTGTATTTTAACTCAGCCACTGAGCAGAAAGCTAAAAAGATTTTTAGGAACCTAGCAGAAACATGATATCTTAGTTGCAGAAGCACATGATAGCAAAACCTTTACGTTGGAGTAGAAGGCCCTAAAGGTCCCTTCCAACTCTGTTATTCTATTCCATTCTACCCGGGGGACATGAAGGCTGCTTGAGACCTCTATTATAGGTAGTCCTTGACTTACCACCATAATTGAGCCCAATATTCCTCTTGCTAAGTGAGAAATTTGCTAACTTTGCTCCGTTTTATGACCTGTCTTGCCACCGTTGTGAATCCTTGAAGTTGTTCAATTAGGAACGGGCTGGTTCAGCATATCTGGCTTCTCCGTTGACTTTATCTTGTCAGAAAGTCGCAAAAGGGAATCACATCTCTCTCTCTCTCACACACACACACACACACAGCACACTGCAACTGTGATAAATACAGGCTCATTGCCAAGTGACCAAATTTTGAATAACAGAATTGGAAGGGACCCCAGAGATCCTCCAGTCCAATCCGCTGCCAAAGTAGGAGACGATACAACCCTGAGCAAATGTCCATCCAATCTCTGCTTAAAAACCTCCAGTGATGGAAGCACCCACAACTTCTGGAGGCAACTTCTGTTCCACTGGTTCATTGTCCTCACTGTTAGGAAGTTTCTCCTTAATTCCAGGTTGCTTCTCTCTGTGTTGAGTTTCCATCCATTGTGACTTTTCTTTAGATTAAACATAATTTCGTTAACTCCAGGTTGCTGGAATTAGTTCCAGGTTGCTTCTCTCCTTGATTAGTTTCCATCCATTGTTTCTTGTCCTTCCTTCTGGTGCTTTGGAGAATAGCTTGACTCCCTCTTCTTTGGGGCAGCCCCTCAAATATTGGAACCCCACAATCATGCCACCCTTCGTTGTTTACTATTTATTTGATTTGATTTATCAATTGCTTACAGGATAATGGATATAGGTATAAACATGAGTAAGAATACAGGAAATAGGTATGAATAAATGGGGACAAGAGGACAGGGATGGCAGGCACGATAGTACACGCCCCTTACACAGCTCTTAGGAATGGGGTGAGGTCAATAGTGGATAGTTTGAGGTTAAAGGAGTGGGGATTGGAGGATGTAACAACAGAGTCAGGTAGCACATTCCAGGCACTGACCACTCTGTGGCTGAAGTCATACTTTCTGCAATCAAGTTTGGAGTGGTTTACATTCAGTTTGTATCTGTTGTGTGCTGTTGTATTGTTGTGTTTGAAGCTGAAGTAGTCACTGACTGGTAGTACATTGTAGCAGATAATTTTGTGTACTATGCTTAAGTTCAACCATAGGTGGACTTATTTCTCACCAACAAATACTTGATAGCCTGTCCTTTTGCTGTGGCCCTACCTCTCCAGATCCAAATTATTGCATGGGACAATCCAGAAGGAACTTGCTAGTGGCACATACAAGCTTTCTTCTGGTATCTTTGAGAAATCAAGCAGGGTGAGTAAAATGCCAGAGAACTAGAGGTGGGCAAATGGGATGGGGGGGGGGAAGGCAAGAGGACTTGGGTAACCTGAGAACTGTCAACTTGAAAAGTGTGGAAGAGATTGCAGTGGCTTTGCAAGCGTTTTGAAAAGATGCCTTGCTTGGCAGGAACAAATGTGGATTAACAAGGACAAGTCATGCCATACCAACGGATCTCCATGTTTGAAAGTGACCAGTTTAGATATCCAGAGGAATGTGGTGGGCATAATGTCCTTTAACTTTTGCAAACCACTCAACAACATCTCCCCTAAGATAGATGAGGTGACAAACCGTTGGCTAAACTGCTCGATGAATGCAAACATGGCTGGAACAAGGGTATCCCTCCAATGGATGTCAAGCTAAATTAAAAATAAATATTTTTTTGAGTGATAGAGTGCAGGTCCTGCATTGCTCAATGTGTTTGTAAATGGCTCAAATGACAGGCTAAAGACATGGTTATTAAATCTGAGAAAAAAGAGGAACAAATAGGACAGCCAAGAGACGAGATAACTCAAGATCTAGGCAAATTGCAAAAATTCTTTGTTTCAATTGAAGAAGGTCAAAAGCATGATTAACAGAATAGGGAATTGGGAGTGAAAACAAGCCAACATTATAATGAAGAGGGACGGAGGCAGGGAAAGAAGGAAGGAAGGAAGAAATGAGAAAGGGAAGGAGGGAGAGAGGGAAGGAAGGAAGGAAGAAAAGAAATGAGGGAGGGAAAGAAGGACAGAAGGAGGAAAAGAAGGAAGAAATGAGGAAGGGAGGGAGGCAGGGAAGGAAGGGCAGAGGGAGGGAAAGAAGGAAAGGAGGGAAGGAAGGAAGAAATGAGGAAGGGCATTAACTACCTGGAGTGTGTCCAGAGGAGAGCAATCAAGAAGATTGGAAGAAAAACCTTTAAAAAGAGTGGTGGGAAGTGTTAAAGATCTTAGTTAGGAGAAAACATTGGGGTGAGATGATCCTTGTCTTCAACTATCTGAAGGGTTGTCTTGTAAATGCTGGGGCAGCATGTTGTAGAGATGTTTCAGCATCCAGAGCAAGAAATGGTGGTATTCAATGAGAAGAAAGTATATTTTGGTTAGGTTGTAGGGAGGGGGGAAAGCCTTTGATTCAGTGGTACACGACAAACTACTCCTAAAACTAAAATCTTATGGTATCTCTGGACAACTGCATAACTGGATAGAAGCATTCATGTCAAACAGACAACAAATGGTCAAAATTGGGAGCGTCCTATCAAATTCTGTACCTGTTAACAGCGGTGTCCCCCAAGGCAGTGATCTGGGACCAACTCTCTTCATACTCTACATAAATGACCTCTGTGATCATATTAAGAGCAACTGCGCTCTTTTCGCTGATGATGTAAAGCTATTCAACACCACAGACCATACTGCTAACCTTCAAAAAGATCTTGACTATGTATCAGAATGATCAAACAAATGGCAACTTCAAATCTCAATAAATAAATGCTCTTTCTTACATATTGGCAAAAAAATCAGAAAATAAAATACAAGCTGAATAGTCAAGACCTTGTTGATGATCCAAGCTCTGTAAAGGACCTTGGAATGAGTATCTCTAATGATCTAAGTGCTAGAGCCCACTGTAACTTCACAGCCAAAAAGGCATTAAGTGTTGTTAACCTAATCCTATGTAGCTTTTTCTCTGGTAATATCACACTACTAACTAGAGCGTACAAAACATTTGCTAGACCAATACTTGAATACAGCTCATCAGTCTGGAACCCACATTACGTATCTGATATTAGCACAGTTGAGAAAGTCCAGAAATATTTCACAAGAAGAGTTCTCCACTCCTCTACTCATTGTAGAATACCTTATGCACCAGACTTGAATTCTACACCTAGAAAACCTTGAATTATGCCGTCTTCGGTCTGATCTAAGTATGGTATGTAAAATCATACATTGCAATGTTCTACCTGTCAATGAATACTTCAGCTTCAACCATAACAACACAAGAACACACAAGAGATACAAACTCAAGGTTAACCGCACCAAACTTGATTGCAGGAAATACGACTTCAGCAACAGAGTGGTCAATGTCTGGAATACTCTACCTGACTCTGTGGTTTCTTCCCCAAACCCCAAAAACTTTAACCTTAGACTGTCTACTATTGATCTCAGCTCTTTCCTAAGAGGTCTGTAGGGGACATGCATAAGTGCACCAATGTGCCTACTGTCCCTGTCCTATTGTTTCTCTTATTTTTCTTATATGTACCCATTTCATGTATTCATAACTATGTATATACTTATACCTATTATCTTGTAAGCAATTGACAAATAAACAAACAAACAAATAAATAAATAATAAATAAATAAATAAATAAATAAATAAATAAATAAATACCATTTCTAGTGAAAATGTTTTCAGCAGTGTACAACAGGCACTGGACTCTCCTTCATTGGAGATACTTAACTCGAGTCTGATAGTTATTTGTCAGGATTGCTGATGGATTCCTGCCCTGAGCATTTTGGAGGAGATGTTCTCTAAGAACTGTATATTTACTCTTAACCTGGGGGGGGAAAAAGCACTTGTGTAAGGCTTCTTCTGCTCCACAAGAACTTGCTCTGTCTAGGGATGGAGGTATAATAAGCAGAAGTTGTTGCAAGAGCCAGGTTGCAAATGGGCTGATTGAATATCTACGTGAAGAAAGCCAAAGGTGCAATCTATTGGAAAGGATAATGAAACCTACCCAAAAACAGTTCTTAGAAATCATCTCTTTAAAAAAACAAACATCCAACTTGCTTGCAGGGAGAAACCACTCTGACCATTTATTTCTCTCGCTTGTTTGTGTACTTTCTGTCTGTTCCTGCAGGCAGCTAATCACAAAAGCATTTAATAAAATAAGAAGTAATTACCAATAAAATGCAAATGTGCCTCCGATTCCATCTTCAAGTAACAGGACATCTATTTTCTGTGGAAGGAGGACCTGGTAGGTCCCCAAAGCTCTCCAGATGTCTACAAAGTGTGAGGGTGATCATTTTTTAATTTTTTTTTTTACTTACAACAGGATTCCAAAGGGGAGGGCGACCACCAAGAATTCTCTGCCTCTGTGGCTCCATCAGGTGACAATCTTCTGGGGATGGACCTAGTTGGAGTTCATCCTTTTTTAATCTGGTGGGACAGGCAGGAGAAGACTATCTCTCAAATAACCAAGTCTGGACCAGAGATGGTCTTCATCCGGTTCTGACTAGTTCTGGAGAACCAGTAGCAGAAATTTTGAGTGGTTCGGAGAACCGACCAATCCCACACCTGACTGGCCCTGCCAACCCCATCTATTCTCTGCCTCCCATGGAGTCCCAGCTGATTGGCCGGGTCTTCTTTGGTTGCCCTGCCGAGGAGAATGGAGCTAGAACCAAAAAACAAAGAAATATAGGAGAAGTAACGGCAGGGACAGGTGGCAGGGGCCAACCAGAGGTGGTATTTGCTGGGTCTCTGAACTAGGCAAAATTTTTGGTACTGGTATGCCAGAACCAGTCCGAACCGGCTGAAAACCACCTCTGGATACAACGATTCACGAGAGGTGGCTGAGCTACTACAAGGATGTTGGCAGCCCCCGTTCACTTGCCACGGGGGACCTCGTATGGAATGTTTCATTCCATCCACTAGGAAAGTGATGCTAGAACAGTCTGCAGTCTCTCGTGAACTGAAGTACTTTTCAATCAGCTGTTGCCGTCCGTATGCTTTCTTAATATATTTCCCTGGGAATATTTACTCATAATTGGCCTCACGTGCCTCCTGTCTATTCCCGCTACAGTCTTTCAGGAGACTTAACATTCCTCCTCCTTTTCCAGAACTGCTTGGGGAAAAAAAAAACTTGATGCAGAATAAGCATGAGATGGAGAGGTCAAATTCTCACCTTTTATTTCAAGGAATCGCATCTCTTAATTAGAATGAATATTAATTGCATAACAATGCTGCAATCCATAGAGCAACTGGCAGCCTGCTATGTCCTTGTACAGGTAATTCTTGGCTTACAAAAGTTCATTTGGAGACTGCTCAAAGTTACAACAGCACTGAAAAAAAGCAGCTTAGGATTGTTTTCCGCAGTTATGACTGTTGCTATATCTCTGTTGTCGTGTGATCAAAATTCAGACATTTCGTTAATGACTCCCATTTATGATGATTGCAGTGTCCCAGGGTTATACGGATACCTTTTTGCAACCTTCTGGCAGGCAAAGTCAATGGGGAAGAATAGAATTAGAATTAATTAGAATTAGAATAGAGGAATGAAGAATAGAGTAGAGTAGAATTAGAATTATTAGAATTAGAATTGCTGGATTTACTTAACAACCAGGTTACTAATTTAACAACTACATTGATTCACAACAACTGTCAAATGAATCAAGAAAAACCGCAAGAAAAATTGCAAAATGAGGCAAAACTCAGTTAACAAAGGTTTCACTTAGCAACAGAAATTTTGGGCTCGATTGTGATCTCAAGTTGAGGATTACCTGTATTTTTCCTTTTACTTGGTATATCTAAGCAACTTCCTTTGCGAAGAGCCAATGAGATCTATAATTTGATCCGGGATGAGGGAACACTTGGAGTGAAGTGTTACCAACCCTAAAGCAAAGGGTTATGGCTTTTCTTGACTTGCAAAGGTCATGATAAGATGTGACAATCTGCATTAAGGGGGATGTATGTGTGGATACATACATACAGGGACGCAGTGGCTAAGATGCTGAGCTTGTTGATTGGAAAATTTGGCAGTTTGGCGGTTCAAATCCCTAGCGCCGCATAATGGAATGAGCTCCGTTCCTTGTCTCAGCTTCTGCCAACTAGCCGTTCGAAATGGTGTAAAAATGCAAGTCACTTTTGTGGGAAGGTCACAGCGCTTTGTGCACCTTTGGTGTTTAGTTATGCCAGCCACAGGACCACGGAAATGTCTTCGGACAGCGCTGGCTCTTCGGCTTTGTAAGGGAGATGAGCAGCACCCGCTAAAGCAGGAAACGACTAGCACGTATGTGCAAGGGGAACCTTTACCTATAAGTGTGGATCAATAAGAAACATATGGATTGATTGTCTACTCGGTTGGTTTCTTATTTGAGATGACTCAGGCAGTGTGGCCCTGGACATTTGTCCTGGGAATGTTTGTGGAGATTTCTCCTGACAGTGAGAACAATTAACCAGTGGAATAGAACTTGCCTTCAGAAGTTGTGAGTGCTCTCCATCACTGGAGGTTTTCAAGAAGAGGCTGGACTTCCATTTGTCCAGAATGGTCTAGGATCTCCTGCTTGAGCAGGGGGCTGGACTAGAAGACCTCCGAGATCTGTTATTCTGCAATCATCAGCAATCACGTTCGAACTCCATAAGGGTTTCATGGCTTCTGTGGCAGTGGTCAGGCTGTCTCCCTTCAAGGAGAATGTTTGTAGCATGTTGGAATGAGCACCAAGGACCTCCCATGTCTTAGTTCAGGGCTCGGTAACCTTAAACACTCAAAGAGCCACAAAGGTCCGAACTGGAATCCCTCCTGTTCAATTCTGGAGCCGACCGGAAGTCCAGTCCCTTCACCATTGAGTCTCCTCCTCATGCGACATCCTTTTTCCTTGGTGTCTTTCTCTAAGAAGTCTCTACTCTCAGAAACTGGTGGAATCTGGGAACCAAAACCTTCAGTGGGGAACTAATGTAGGCTGTTAATACGATCTCTCTGAAACCTCCTTCAATCTTTTGAAGGTCAAAGTTTCTGTGGAACTTCAGGAATGAAACGTGAAGAATTCAGCATAGAGAGCTTTAGTTTACACAGTCTCCTGACCTTAAACAGCCACTAGTTATGAACTTGTAAACTAGTTATCTCTGATTAAAAAGACCTGTTTTGATAAACTTGGGGATATCAGTTCCCTAACCTCTGCAGAAAACATGTTTAATGTTCCTGCTGAAACACCCAGTAGGATAATCTCCCCAGATTTGAGATACCTCTTTCTGTTTATGTACCCTAAGAATAGTAGCAGTAGAAAAGTTAAGGCAACTACTTGTTATTTTGACTTTCATTCCTCCTGGCTCGTCTCGGGTGGGAAAGGGAGAGAGCTCAGTAAGTCTAGGCCTTTTTCAACCTAGGCAGTTTTCTGTTGTGTGAATGTCAACTTCCAGATGAAGTCCAGACATCTATTTATTTGTTTGTTTGTTTGTCTGTCAAGCATGCATTAGATAAGAAATATAAGTATAAACATTATTATGAATACATGCAATGGAAATGAATAAAAGGGAGATATTAGGACAGTAGGCATGTTGGTGCACTTATGCACGCCCCTTACAGACCTCTTAGGAATGGGGTGAGGTCAACAGTGGACAGTCTGAGGTTAAAATTTGGGGGGTTTGGGGAAGAAACCACAAAGTCAGGTAGTGCATTCCAGGTGTTGACCACTCTGTTGCTGAAGTTGTATTTCCTGTGATCGAGTTTGGTGCAATTTACCCTTGGGTTTGTATCTGTTGTGTGCTTGTGTATTATTGAGGTTGAAGCCGAAGTAGTCATTGACGGGTAGAAAATTGCAGTGGCTAATTTTATGTATTACGCTTAGGTTGGACCAAAGGCGGCATAGTTCTAGGTTGTCTAAGCCTAAAATTTCAAGTCTGGTGGCATAAGGTATTCTGTTGTGAGTAGAGGAGTGAAGGACTCTTCTTGTGAAATATCTCTGGACTTTCTCAATTGTATTGATGTCAATATTGTATTGATAATAATGTATTGATCTAAAAACTACCAAGATTGAGAAAAACGGGCCTAGGGAGTGGCCAATCCATCATTGAAAGAGGTGAGTCTCTGATGCATTAGGAAACCTTCCTAGAACCACCTGTGGTGCATGGTAACCAATATCCCTTTTTGGGGCAAGGGACTGGAAAGGATGGTATTATTAGATTAAGAGCTCACGCTGGCCCTCCTTAGCTGCTCCCTTTTCACTCTCAGTTCAGACCTGGTTCTGGGACAGGTTCAGTGGTGGTATTCAGCCGGTTCGCACCGGATCGGGCGAACCGGCAGCAAGAATTTTGCATGGGTCACTGAACCGGTAGTAAGTTCTGGCTGGCCATGCCCCCCCAATCTGGTCGCCATCCCGCCCAATGCTCGCTCACCCCACCCACCTGCCTGACATTTGCCTAAGGTATTTCTTTTTTTTCCCCTCCCGACAATCAACTGTAGATAAGATCAGCTGGGATTCCGGGATTCCCCTTGCTGAGGCTCAGGAAGGCAAAAAAATGGAGGAAGGAGCTCAGCCCCGCCCTCACACTCTATTTTTTGCTTTCCAGAGTCCCAGAGGAGCCTTAGGGGAGCAAAAACGCCCCCCCCCAGGCTTCTCTGTGGCTAGGAATCTCCTAAAAATGGGTGGGGGCTGCAAAAAAGAGCCACACCTATGCAGTCACATGCCACGCCCACCAAGCCACACTCACAGAACTGGTAGTAAACGTTTTTGAATCCAACCACTGGACAGGTTCCATTTTAGTTCCATCCTGTTGGATGATCCTTTGGTGGGACATTAGAAGATTTGGGGCAAGGTGTGAAAACCTGTCTTCAGGTGATGTGCAGTCTAATTCTTATGGACGAAGGCAAATATATGTGTCCCAGGATAATGCTGCAGGATCCAATCTGGGCTCAGCCACCTGGACAAGAGGTTAGAGAGAAGTTCCTGCAAGTGAGAACTTCCCTGAAGATGGGCTCCAGCACAAGTCCAAAAGCTCAGAAGACAAAACTTTTGGTCCCAGTGACTGACCCAGATTGGATCCTGGAATCAAATTCTTTGCCGTAACTCATCTCTCTCTACTTGCAGTTTGCTTGTAGGAGGTTACTTACTGTGTAGACTTACAAAAGTAGGTGGCGAGGGCCTGGTAAGGAAGTAAGCCTTCCTCATCTACCAACCCATACAACGTACCCACCTGCCTCTCCGTGCAGACCTTGTTGACTTGTTGTATCCAATGTGAGGTTTACCTTACTCCATCCTGACACACGTTTTGTCATTTTCTCCCCTCATTTTGGCCTCTGCACACCTGAATGCACACTCCACAGAAGAAGCAGCTTAGAAGTGGAAGGGCAGCTGGGCATTTTGGGTGACTTGTTGCCGTCCATCTCCCTCTTTTAAAAAAAAAAAAAAATATTGAATAAACATTAAAAACAATTGAACACAATGTGACTTTCTTGGCCATCATTTTGGCCATACAAGCTACAGTGTAGAGATACACATAACAGTTAATTTCCTTTTTCCCTTATGTTATTACTATAGTGCTAGCTGCTTATTATTTCTATTTACATTTATCTACATTTATCTACATATTTACAGCCGTCTCTTATATTCATGCATTCATATCATCTCATATTTGTCCATTATATTCCATTCTCTTTGGTTTACAAAACTTTTAACTTTCATTCCTATAAAGGGTAAACCCTTCCTTTCTTTTTCCTTGACTCTATAGCCATTGATACATTTTACTCCATAATACTTCATAATACTCTGCCTCACCCTTTTCTTTGATTTCTAAAGTTATTCTGTCCGTCTCTGCACAGAATATTTTCCTTATTATTTCACTTACTGTCTTTCTTCCAGTTTTGGGCATACCCCAATCTTGCAGCTGTTATTATATGTATCATTAAATATATTGTTCCTTTACTGTATTCCTCATTAATAATTTCTAGTAAGAATGTTTCTGGTCTGAACTCTATTTTCTGGTTAACCATCTCTTCTATCCAAACCTTTATTTTACACCAGCACTTTTTGGTTTTATACACTTTCACCACATATGATAATAGGTCCCTATCTCTATATGACATTTCCAACAATGTGGTGATATACATTTTACTAATTTTGGCCCATCTAGTTGGAAGAAGGTGCCATCTGTAAAACATTTTATATTGGTTCTCTTTATACGAAGTTGCCAATGTTAATTTTCTATTTCTTTCCCATAACTTTTGCCAATTGTCTTAACTCAATAGTATTACCAAAATTTTGATAACCAAAATTTATCGTTCCTTCTTTGACTTGCTCCTCCTCCATCTCCCTCGTGCTGTAATGATGCCTGTAAACCAGACATGGGATTGTCTCCCTGTGTCAACACTGACAGAAAGGCTCAGCTGGTAGAAAATACAGGCATGTAAGGCCCATCCTTCTGCTTCTACCATTCTCAAGCTTTGCTTGAAGTGGGACAAGCTTCTTCAAGGTCCAGTTCTGTGGTTTTTCATGACTTGAAATCCCCTCACTTCCACTGTTCTAATTTCATCATCGGTCAACAGGCGTCTCCAAGAGAGAGGCGAAGGTGCATTCTTACTATTCAGCTGCTCCTTGGGCTTTAAGCCCAGCTATGAATATCTAAATCAAAGTTCGAATGAAGGGCAGCCTTCTCTGGCAGAAAGTCACGCAGCTCACATGTTGGTTAGTATGTCACTTTGAACAGCCGTTATCTGATATTATTATGACTAACCCGGTGCTGACAGCATGGAGCAGATTGCAAGGCCCATGTGACGCTTATTTTAAGGCAATGCTGGGTACACCACGCGTAGCTAATATTAACCCATTCTTTCCGCAGTATCTCAATGTGTGAATTGCAGGCTTGGCAATTAAAGGACAGCGAAGCCAAGGGGGTATAATTACACTGAGGGTTATTTCCATGAAAAGGAAGGGCCAGCAATATTTCTCTTGAACTCATTTGGCCTGTGTTACACTTTGAGGGCGGGTGAGAATAAAGATTTGCAGGCTGAGAGTGTGGAGCAGTGATTTTAAAAGTTCTTATAAAAGAGCAAAGAAAATGTCAGATGCATTTGGCAAAGGAAGGACACACACACACACCCCTTTGGCTGTTTCAGTGGTAAAGTATATTGCAAAGTGCACCTGAGTCACAGGTGGGAGAAAATGTTTTCTGAACATCACAGAAATGTCAGGGTCAGCATGCAATGCAATCAACGGAGGCCCTGATTTGTGCAAGGAGTAAAGCCAGGGGTGAACGTACATGCTGGCGCCTTAAATAAAGTCTCTTGCAATTATATAGAGCCCTTTGAAAATAATGCCAGATGCAGTGGTGTGCAAAATATATAGAGGTGAAAAGAGAGAATTATTTGAAGACAATGGGTGCTGCGTTTACGATCCTTCTCTTGGTATTTAGAGGCATGAAGACCAGAGGTGGTATTCAGCTGGTTTGGACCGGTTCAGGTGTACTGGTAATGCAAATTTTGACCAGTTTGTCAAATACCACCTCTCACTGGTCCCACCCACCCATCCCAGCCCTTTCCTGTCCTATATTCCATTGATTTTTAGCTCAGCTGATTTGCACAGCAGAACAGATTGCCGCACCTCAGCTGAGCTAAAAACTGCTCAACTCACCAAGGGTGATCCTTGAGTCCTGCGCGTGCATAGGAAGTGATCTCTGAGACCTGCGCACGTGGGGAGGTAATATTTGTGTTTGTGCTCACAGAAAGCGATCTGTGAGTGCTGCACATGCAGGGGAAGTAATCTTTGCGTTCGTGTGCATGGGAAGTGATCTATGAGTGCCGTATGCGTGGGGGAAGTAATCTTTGAGTTCTCATGCACGGGAAGCGATCTGTGAGTGCTGCGCACGTGGGGGAAATAACCTTTGTGTTCGCATGCACAGGAAGTGATTGATGAGCGCACACGGGGAAAGTAATCTTTGAGTTCGCATGTACGGGAAGTGATCAGTGAGTGCTGCGTGCCTGGGGGAAGTGACCTTAAGAGTGCAGCATGTGTGCCATGAGTGCAAGCACGCAGAACCGGTACCGTGCAATTTGGAATCCCACCACTGATAAAGACCTTTCTAGGAAGAGGCTATAGGGATGGGGAGCTTTGCATGACAACCAAAGAGGTGAAAAATGCCTTTATTGTTTACACCAAACAGTTTAGAACGGTGGGGGTTTTTTTTTTCCCTTTTTCTTTTTTCTTCTTTTAAATTGGCAAGTTTAAGATGTATGGAATTCAATTCCCAGAATTGCCCCTCCCCTTGCCATGCTTGCTGGGGAATTCTGGGAGTTGAAATCCACTCAAAACTTAAAGTTGCCAATTTTTTTATTTTTTTTTTAAAAAACCACTGGCTTAGAGAAAAACAGATGGAGGTAAGAGATGAAATGGATAAGATTAAAGGCAGAGAAAGGCTGCAGAAGCTGTTCCGGGGTTCTTCAGAACTTCTGTTTTTTTTTTTTTTTTTTTTAAGTCCTTAGAAAAGTTTCTGGTTTTGTTTTCCCACATGTAATTCTCTATGCCCCTTTGCAAAAGATTCCCCAATTCTCCCCCTCCCCTCCATTTTTTGCAAGTTGTCACCAATAACCCTAACAACGTGCAGCATTTTAGAAGGTATGAATGAATGAATTAATGGGTGAGTGAGTGAATGAATGGATGAATAGGAACTGTCAGTAGCAGTGACTCATGCATCATGCAACTTGCTGAAGAAACTTATCTGCAGCAGAATAAACTAAGATGGATTCCCATTTGCATGTGGCTGAGCATGGGCTGTAATGGACCCATGACCACTAGATGGCATCAACATGTTTACTGACCTCTTTGTCTCCATCTAGTGGTTGTCTGCCCTTTTGCAGCTCAAATGGAGCAATCTCAATGAACAAGTCACTTGTGTTGCTTAGAGAACTGCATATATTTAGAGTGGAGTGGAGTGGAGTAATGAAGAATGGAATATAATAAAATAGAATAGAATAGAATAGGATGGGATAGGATGGGATAGAACAGAAGTAGAATGAATTAGGAATGGAATGGAATGGAATGGAATGGAATAGAATAGAATAGAATAGAATAGAATAGAATAGAATAGAATAGAATAGAATAGAATAGAATAGAGGATGGGATGGGATGGGATAGAACAGAAGTAGAATGAATTAGGAATGGAATGGAATGGAATAGAATAGAATATTGGAATAAAGAATAGAATGGAAATTAGAATAGAATAGAATAGAATAGAATAGAGGATGGGATGGGATAGAACAGAAGTAGAATGAATTAGGAATGGGATGGAATAGAATAGAATAGAATATTGGAATAAAGAATAGAATGGAAATTAGAATAGAATAGAATAGAGGATGGGATGGGATGGGATGGGATAGAACAGAAGTAGAATGAATTAGGAATGGAATGGAATGGAATAGAATAGAATAGAATATTGGAATAAAGAATAGAATGGAAATTAGAATAGAATAGAATAGAATAGAATAGAATAGAATATCAGAATAAAGAATAGAATAGGATGGGATGGGATGGGATGGGATGGAATAGAATAGAGATTGGACAACCATTTGAATGAAATGGCGTAGGGTCTCTTCCTTGATCAGGGGATTGGACTCAGTGGTGGGATTAAAATTATTTTAATATCAATTCTGTGGGCATGGCATTATGTGGGCATGGTGTGGCTTGATGGGTGTGGCAGGGGGAGGATACTGTAAAATCCCCATTCCCTCCCCACCCCACTGACCTGCGTTCTCCTCTGCGGGGCAACACAAGAAGGCCCAGCTGATCAACTGGGACTCTCAATGAGAGGCAGAGAAGAGATGCGGTTGGTGGGGCCAGTCAGAGGTGGGATTGGCCGGTTCTGCCAACTACTCAAAATTTCCTCTACTGGTTCTCCAGAACTGGTCCGAACCGACTGAATCCTACATCTGGTTGGACTAGAAGAACTTCAAGGTCCCTTCCAATTCTGTTGATATTTGTTAATATTTCAGCAGAAGAGTAAAATATTTTAAATCAATCAATACAGGTAGATGTCAACTTACAACAAGTTCATTTAGCGACCGTTCAAAGTTGCAACAGCACTGAAAAAAGGGGATTTATGACCGCATTTTCACAGTTAGGACTGCTGGAGCACTCGCTCCCCTATAGTAGTCAAAATTCAGATGCTCGGCAACTGATTCCTATTTAATGATGGTTGTAGTCTCCCTGGGGTGGATCACATGATTCCCTTTTGCGATGGGGAAGCTTGATTCACTTAACAACTGGGTGACTCACTTATCCACGGCAGGGATTCCCTTTTAACAGCTGTGGTGAGAAACAAAACAGGGCGAAACTCCACTGAACCAAAGTCTCGCTGAACGACAGAAAGGTTGGGCTGCATTTTGGCCGTGCAGTGGGGACAATCTGTACCCCTTTCAGGCCTGGGAGAATTCATCCTGCAGTACATTAAAAAAGGAGAAAGGTAGATCTTTTGGGAAGCTGTCCCATTTTAAAAAAAAAAAAAACCACAAAATTAATCACGTTGTGGTGACAGGACACAAATCCCCTTGCCAGGAGGAAGAATTTTACAGCAGTGAAAACAAAGCTTTGCTGAATGCCAAAACCTACACAAACACACACACACACACCAAACAAGGTGTTCTTTTATTTACAGACCCTCCCCTTTTTTTTTTGAGTTCTCTCCTTTCCTCTTTTCTTCCTTAATGTTAAACAAACGTTATTTTCCCTGTGGCTTTTGGAGCCTGTATGTGTCCACACAACTCCACACCCTCTTTGATCTTCTTTGCACCAAAGACAAATTCCTTGTGTGTCCAATCACACTTGGCCAATAAAGAATTCTATTCCATTTTCATCACCCGGTCTATCCCGTTTCAGCAACAGCTTCCACTTTTATAATAATAACAAAAAAAAACAAGCCAGCAAAAGCTTGATCCTGTTCCAACAACTCGGGAGCTGGAATGTAGGTTGCACAATCGCCGGAATATCAATGGCAACAACTCTTGTGAATTCCCCCGACTTTCTGTGGGCTCTGGCGTGAATGAGAAAAAGCTCGGCTGTCCTTTTCTCCCTTCTCTGCTTTGTGTGTGTGGCAGGACAAAAACTTGGATTTTCGAGAGGTCAATGCTTCCGGTGGGTTTGTAGGGGGTGTTGTGTGTTGTGTGTTTGTGAGGGAGGGAGGGAGGGAGATAGCCAAAAGAATTGTGCTTCTTGCATGGCTTGGGAGTTAGCAAATCCATACAAGCATTGAGCCAACAGATTTCCTTGTTGGAGAAACTAGATGTCCTTCCTCGCAAAATCTCATTTATATGCTGAGGGAGACATTTGTTAGGTGGGGACAGGAGGAAGGGTGCACTACACCTGCTTACCTCCTGCCCATTGAGGTATTTTAATACTCAGAAGTGAGCTGGGGGTGTCCCTGGAGATCTTCTAGTCCAACCTCTCCTCAAGCAGGAGACCTGATACCATTTCAATGCTTGTCCAGTCTCTCCTTGAAAGCCTCCAGTGATGGAGCACCCACAACTTCTGAAGGCAACTTCTGTCCCACTGGTTGATTGTCCTCACTGTTATGAAGCTTCTCCTTAATTCCAGGTTGCTTCTCTCCTTGGTTAGTTTCCATCCATTGAATCAGAATAGAACTGGAAGGGACCTTGGAGGTCTTCTAGTCCAGCCGCCTGCTCAAGCAGGAGAACCCGTACTATTTCAGATATGTGACTGTCTACAGACTCTTCTTAAAAACCTCCAGTGACGGAGCATCCACAACTTCTGAAGGCAACTTCTGTCCCTCTGGTTGATTGTCCTCACTGTTAGGAAGCTTCTCCTGAATTCCAGGTTGCTTCTCTCCTTGATGAGTTTCCATCCTTTACTTCTTGTCCTCCTTCTGGTGCTTTGGACAATCATTTGACTCCCTCCTCTTTGTGGCAGCCTCTCAAATACTGAAATAATGCTATCGTGTCCCCCCTTGTCCTTCTTTCTCTAGACTAGCCCAAACCCAATTCCTGCAAGCTGAAATAAGCATGGCATCTGTCAACTGGTAGGAAACTGGATTAATTTTGATATTTTTTTTAGCAAAGAGCCCCAAAATTCTAGTGCCAACTCAGCAAATTTAGATATTAAATATCTCTAATATTTAGTAAGGCTCCAAAATACTTTTCATAGAGAAATCATTGGTGATAGAGAACTTTCTACAGGCGGAAGCTCCTGATTTTTCTCTCTCCTCCACCCACAAAGTCCTTCGCCTGTTCCTGAAGATATCCTAAGATTTAGGCTGCTATATGTCTCCATGAACAGAGCTATCCTTTGCTGTGAGATTGTTATCAGCAGGATTTCCCTTTTTCCTACCACACACATTTGCTCTGAGTCACAAAATTAATTAATGGAGCCCATTTATTTCAAAACAGAACAGTGAAACTGATTTAGTATTCTCCACTTTATTTATAAATGTTTCTGCCCTGGGCCTAAGGGTTTACCTTCATAGATTCTTTTCTCTTTTCTCTTGGATTTATGTACAACGTGTGGCACTGGAAGCTGAGGTGCCGAGAATTACACTTGCATTTTTTTTTTAAAAAAAAAATATCCATCAAATCCACTTCATTCACTTCTGTAGTTTCCTTTCTCTCCGTAGTGTGAGGGAGATGCAAGAGCTCAATGAAAAAAAAAAAAGAAAAAGGAAAGGAAACCCTTTGCTAAGTGAACATGATCGTGAAAAATGCCTTCTCTTCTCGGGGATGAAAAATGCATGTTCCTTTCACTTTCCAAGGCTGCTTTCTGAAGAAGTAGTGGAAAGGCTGATCGTAATGCCAATAAGTAGAAGAAAACATGTGGAGCTCCAGGGTTGAACTGTGAACTGATATTGTTGCTTAGTGGGGTCATGAAATGTCTGCAAGAAAACAACCAAGCTCAGAGAGCACCAAGGACCCCACAGTTCTCCTCCTCCTCCTCCTCCTCCTCCTCCTCCTCCTCCTCCTCCTCTCTGCAAATCCCGCTCCCTTCTAACACTGATGAGGTTACCAACTTGGGTCATGAAACATCTCCCCTTTTCCTGCATTTTCTACTGAGGTTATTCCATAAATAGGACCCCAATCCAAAAGAATAAAAATAGATACATGTCTGCAGTCATGCTTTCCCCAATCTTGAAAGATGCAGGATTTTGGAGGAAAGGATCCATATTCTATCTATGGAGATTCTCCGTCTTCCAGGTCATGGTTGTTCCAAAGGTGCTTTCCTCCACTCCCGCCCCCCCGAGAGACAACCGGACTTTCTGGTATTCCTTTGAAGGCCCCTTCAGCTCTGCCTCTTGAAAGAGCAGCTTTAAGAACCAGATTATATATTTGGCTTGGGACAAGCTTACATGAGTTTTTAATGCAAGGGATGATGGGTCCCTAAGAGAAGTACAAGTTCTTCTTGAAGAGTATTCAGAAACCTTAGATGTTTCCATGAGGTACCTAGAAGACAATCTTAGTCCTCCTCACTCAGCTATTGAATTCCCAACTGCATGTCTACCTGGTTGAAGTGGTCCTTCGGTCCCAGGCAGCTATTCCACACATGTAGTGCCGTTTCCATACAAGTGTTTTCTTTAAAAATAGATGACATGTTTAAATGGTTTCTCTCAGCCATGTAAGAACAGAAGCTTCCAAACTACGATGGGCCATTTTAGACATTTCTTTCAAGTACATGGAGTGAGGCTCAGTTTTTTCTTTCTACCACAAACCTGAGGCATGAAATCAGATTTAAATATTTCAGGCCCCCCAGGGGGAGCCGAGGTAGAGGAACTGCAAGACAGGGTGAATTGATGATTGCCAAGATCTCTCTCACTCAACAAGTGAACGGTTGCTGGAACTGAGTAGGTCTAGTTTCTTTTTCTTTTTTTGTTTACAGATAATAATAACAGATAATCAGAGTTGGAAGGGATCTTGGAGGTCATCTAGTCTAACCCCCCCTCCCAAGAGGGAGACCCTACACCATTTCTGACACAGGACAGTCTAGTCTCTTCTTGAAAGCCTCCGATGATGAAGCTCCCATAACTCCTGAAGGCAACTTATGTTCTATTGGTTCATTGTTCTCACTGTCAGAAAATTCCTCCTTATTTCCAGGTTAAATCTCTCCTTGTTCAGTTTCCATCCATTATTCCTTGTCTGGCCGACAGGCACCTTAGAAAATAGATTGACCCCTTCCTCCTCTCTGGGGCAGCCCCTCAATTGGAAGACTGCTCCCCTGTCTCCCCTGGTCCATCTGTTCATTAGACTAGCCATGCCCAGTTCCTGCAACCGTTCTTCGTATGTTTTAGTCCCTTAATCATCCTGGTTACTCTTCTCTGCACTTTTTCTAGAGCCTCAGTGTCTTTTTTTTATTGTGTGGTGACCAAAATTGGATGCAGTACTCCAGGTATGGCCTTACTAAGGCTTTATAGAGTAGCATTAGTGCCTTACTTGATCTTGATTGTGTCCCTCTGTTAATACAACTTAGGATTTCATTACATTTTTTTAAATTTTTAACAACAAACATCAACAAACACAAACAGAAAACAACAAATAAAATCTTTCAGTTGTACAGTGTGTCGGTTGGTACATATTTCATGTGCACAGTATCAATAGTCTTTCCCTCCTGAGTTTAAATTTGTATTCATATTATATCAGTCAACTTTCTATGTCATATTATATTATTATTACATCATCGTTAGACTTTAATTGCAAATTCACATTATTCTTTTCGAGCCCACTTCAATTTTTACAAATTCTAATTCATATTACAATTCCAATTATAACATATCATTACCATTGTGTTATATTTACTGATGTGTTATATTTATCTTATAATATATTTCATTTTCCTATTTTTTAATCTAGCCATTGATAAAATAAATCCTATTTTTTATAATATTCTTTTTCTTCTTTCTTTCTAATTGCCAGTGTCAATTTACTCATCTCTGCACATTCCATTATTAGTATGTCTAGTCTGATGAAGAGAAGGACCAGGAGAAACAGGATAGCAGCCTTCCAAGATCTGAGGAGCTGCCCTAAAGAAGAGGGAGTCAAGCTATTCTCCAAAGCCCCTGAAGGCATGGTTGTAGAAAGTATGTCAAGATAGAGATGTATACAATATGATGACTGCTATTGACATGACTGTTAGGTTTACTAAGCTTAATATTATTATTATATTCTTTATTAGAAGATTTGTTAAGAGGAAGAAATGAACAGGTCTCCTGTATACAATAGTATTATCATAAGATTAGAAAATTAATACCAATACAATGTAAGCTGTGGTAAATTTTGATTGTTATTGCACAGAGATTTTTGTATCCAGATGACATACTGTTTAATGGAAGATGGAATGTTTATATTTAAAAAATTAATAAAGAAGAAGCAGCAGCAATGGATGGAAACTAATCAAGGAGAGAAACATCCTGGAATTAAGGAGGAATTTCCTGACAGTGAGAAGAATTAATCAGTGGAACAACTTGTCTCCAGAAGTTGTGAATGCTCCAACATTTTTAATAAGAGATTGGACAACCATTTGTCTGAAATGACATAAGGTTTCCTGCCTGAAGTGCGGGTTGGACTAGAAGATCTCCAAAGGTCCCTTCCAACTCTGTTATTCTGTTGGTCCGGACATAGACTTTGGCTCAGAAAAGTCAGGGTTTCCTCAGCCTGGAAGATGACACCTTAGTTATTTATGTGGTGTTGCCTGGTGGAACTAATGTTGAAAATTGTCTGAGCCGGAGGAGAAAGGAGAAGGAGGAAGAGGAAGAGGAAGAGGAAGAAAGAATTATTGTTAGCTGGTTAGCTTCAAAGAACAGAATAGAGAAGTTCCTAAGAATAGCTTATTGGATGTCCGTCTCCAAACGCCCGACCAGATGCCTTTGGGAAACAAACACAAAGCCGTATCAATCCCTTGCTATTATTCTCCTGAAATTGATTCTTCTCATTCCTTTCCTGATTTAGCCAACAAAAATGTGTTCTCCCAGAGGTGTTTTTTCTGCTCGCATGCAAAAGTATAAAAGTCTAACAGCAGAGAGACCTGTCAGGACTGTGATAGAGGAACAAAAAGCACCATTTGATATTCAGAGAGAGAGAGAAGAGCCTCCTGGAGGGATCTTTTGTAGATGTTCCCTGCAGCCTTGCTGGGAGGTGTTTTGGTCAGATGAAAAGAAGGACCAGAGGGGACATGATAGCAAACTTCTAGTATTTGGAGGGGCTGTCCCCAGAGAAGAGGAGGGGCCAATTTATTCTCCAAAGCACCAGAAGGCAGGACAAGAAACAATGGATGGAAACTCATCAAGGAGAGAAGCAACCTAGAATTGAGCAGTGAGAACAGTGGAACAGAAGCTGCTTTCAGAAGTTGTGGGTGCTCCATCACTGGAGGTTTTTAAGAAGAGACAGGACAGCCTCTTGTCTGGAATGGTAGAGGGTCTTCTGCTCAAGAAGAGGGATGGACTAGAAGACCTCCAAAGTCCCTTCCAGCTCTATTCTGATTGGCTTTCCAAGGAAGAATGAGAGAAGCAACCTAGAACTAATGAGAACAATCCATCATTGGAACAACTTGCCTCCAGAAGTCATGAATGCTCCCAACAATGGAGGTTTTAAAAAAGAGATTGGACAGTCATTTGTCTGAAATAGAACAGGATTTCCCATCTGCATGGGGGGGTGGGGGGGGGGCTAGAAGCCCTCCAGGATTCCTTCTAACTTTTTTATTCCATTTTAAATAATTCCTCTCCCTATCTTGATTTTTTTTTTTTTTTTTAAACGTGGATCCCAGGTTTTTCCCTCCCAACTAACACGCACGAGGTGAGATTATCCTTATCAGGTCTGGAAAGAACATTTCCTTCTTGCTCCATTAGACCTGAAACAAAACTGTTTAAAGTTGAACATTCCTCAACTGTTCTCTGCATATTTGATAAGCCGTGCTCTGTTTTAGCCCTGGATTCTGTCTGACAACAGACAACAGATAATCAGAGTTGGAAGGGACCTTGTAGGTCATTTAGTCCAACCCCCCGCCCAAGCGGGAGAACCCACACCATTTCTGACAAATGGCAGTCGTATCTCTTCTTGAAAGTCTCAAGTGATGGCGCTCCCACAACTTCTGAGGGCAACCTATTCCATTGATTGATTGTCAGAAAATTTCTCCTTATTTCCAGGTTAAATCTCTCCTTGTTCGGTTTCCATCCATTATTCCTTGTCTGGCCTACAGGAGCTTTAGAAAATAGCTTGACCCCCCTTCCTCCTCTCTGGGGCAGCCCCTCAAATATTGGAAGACTGCTATCCTGTTTCCCCTGGTCCTTCTCTTCAGTAGACAAGCCATGCCCAGTTCCTACAACTGTTCTTCATATGTTTTAGTCTCCAGTCCCCTCATCATCCTGGTTGCTCTTCTCTGCACTTTTTCTAAAGTTTCAACATCTTTTTTATAGTGTGGTGACCAAAACTGGATGCAGAATTCCAAATGTAGTCTTACTAAGGCTTTTAAGAGTGGTATTAGTACCTCCCTTGATCTCGATCGCATCCCTCTGTTAATGCAACTTAGGATTGCATTAGCTTTTTTGGCGGCGGCTGCACACGGCTGTCTCTTATTTAGCTGGTTGTCCACTAGGACTCCAAGATCCCTCTCACAGTTACTGCTGTTGAGCCTGGTTTCACCCAGTTTATGTGTGTCCTTTTGGTTTTCCTTGCCTAAGTGTAGGACTTGATTCTTCTCTACATTGAATTTCATTTTGTTAGATAGGGCCCAGTGTTCTAGTATGTCAAGATCCATCTTCTTGTATCCTATCTTCTTGTATCCCCTACCTCTTCCCCTATCTGGATCGAGTTTTGATCTTTAGCAACTGATTGCCATCGCTGTTGAGTGCCACATGGTTAGGTTTTGACATCATTTGATGGCAGATATTTGGTTATTATCTGACACGAACGAAAGGAACTGAGCACAGCCAATCGCTTCAGAGCAGCCAAGCTGGATGCCTGCAGCCCCTCTTCGCCCCCCCCTAAAAAAAATTTGACATATTTTTATCCCTGTAAATTGGAGCTTTCGTTCGTTTGAAGGCCAATAAAACATTGCAACAAGCAAGCCGGGGGGGCATGTGTGTGTGTGTGTGTGTGTATGTGTGGGAAAAGCCAGCAATGTTTTCAATGCATAATCCATTGTGTGCAGAATTAATAGAAAACTCGATTATCCAGTTATAGAGTCTAACTATGGGCTTTGTGAATGGGTCCAATGTTTCTGAGGCTTCATTGCAGGCTTGGCTCTTCGGCAATCGGCAACAAGGAGAGGATTATCTCTGCTGTACAGTATTTGTTTTATTAAACCAATTAAAAGCATGTCAACCTAAGGAAGTATTTTTCCACTTCTTTATGAAAACAAAAAAGTGGGTAACTGTCTCTATAAGGGCAGAGGAAGAGGGTGAGAAGGAATGAAGAAATCCGTGCTGCCGTGTCTGATCGAGGGAGGGAATCAAACCAAACCCTGAGACAGGGTGGTCCTTGACTTAGGACCACAATTGAGTCCATGTTGTGGCGTGCCACCAGAGCTGGCAGGAGACTTGGACAGTGAGGAGGTTGGGGAGGAACATAGGCCAGTCCTGGAGTCTGGGGAAGGCTCTGACAAGGGCTCTGTGTCGGAGGCAGAGATGGGGCCAGAGCTGTCCGACAGTTATCTTCTGCGTTCAGAGTTGGAGATCAGTGGGGAAGAAGAACAGCTGGAGCCTGTTCCCAGTGTGTGCATGTGCAGAGCTGCCAGGAGAAGGGAACGGCTAAGGAACAAGTGTCAACTTGGAAGTAAAGGCTCAGGTGGATGGTGAATGACCCTTCCCATAGGGAATAAGGAGGAGTGAAAGGGGAGTGGGGTTTGCAGGAGACACTTTAACCTCAATAAAAGGGGTTTTATCGGGACAAGGAGTCTGCTTCATGATCTTGGGAAGCCTAGCTCAGAACAGCCCATAATCTCCGTTGCTAAGCAAGACCCTTATTGATTTATTTAGCCTATGGTGTATCCTACAAGGGCATGAAACCTAGATTAACATTTCACCTAGGTTTTTTAAAAATGCAATGAAGTAGGAATGTTAACAAAGTCTATATTCATCCACTGAAGGACAGCATCGTTCATATGGGGGGCAGGGGGGAATCAGATACCAGACTGGTATATGTCCCCAGCTTGTAGCCAGTCACAATGTGATCTACAATTGTAATATGGGATCCTGCAGTCACCCTGGGGGTGGGATGGGGAGGATCCTGTGGCCCTTTTATACAGAGAGTCCTGGCATAGGCCATGTGAGGTACAAATCCTAGTCAGGATTTTCCATTGCTTGTAGACCAGCCTGGCACTATTTAGAATAAGAATAGAATAACAGAGTGGCAAGGGACCTTGGAGGTCTTCTAGTCCAACCCCCTGCCTAGGCATGAAACTCTACACCACTTCAGACAGATGGTTCTCCAACAACTTTTTAAGAACTTCCAGTGTTGGAACATTTACAACCTCTGGAGGCAAGTTGTTGAGCTGATGAATTGTTCTCACTGTCAGGAAATTCCTCCTTAGTTCTAAGTTGCTTCTCTCCTTGATGAGTTTCCATCCTTATTGCTTCTTGTCCTGCCCTCAGGTGCTTTGGAGAATAGCTTGACTCCCTCTTCTTTGGAGCAGACTCCCCATGGATATTGGAAGACTCTGCTATCATGTCTCTCCTAGTCCTTCTCTTCATCAAACTAGACATACCCAGTTTCTGCAATCATTCTTCATACATTTTAGCCTCCAGTCCCCTAATTCTCTTTGTTGCTCTTCTTTGCACTCTTTCTAGAGTCTCAACATCTTTTTTTTTTTTTTACATCGTGGCGACCAAAACTGGATGCAGAATTCCAAGTGTGGCCTTACAAATGGAATTTCAAAGCAGGAGTGTCATCTAGTGTCATCTACTTCTCATCATCTCGATTCTATCCCTCTATTTATTCAGCCTAGAATTGCATTGGCTTTTTTGGAAGCTGCTGTACACAGCTGGCTCCTATTTAAATGATTGTCCTTTAGGACTCCAAGATCCCTCTCACAGTTACTACTACTGAGCAAGGTACCACATATACAGTATATATACTGTATATTTCTTTGGGGGTCGTTTAAATGTCTCTCTAAGGTATCGATATATTTCTGGAAAATATGTGGTGCCCAGAATGGTACGTGGATGTGGTTTCAACAATGGAAAGCAAAGAGGAATAATGACTGGATGTTTCTTTGACATCACACTTCTTACAGTTGCAGCCAAAAATTGCATTAACTTTCTAGCATCTGTATCATCCTGCTGACTCACCCGTCAGTGATTTCATCTAAGTTCTTCTCAGATGTGGTGTTTCCAAGCCACCTTCAAAATAATAGAATAATAGGGTTGGAAGGGACCTTAGAGGTCTTCTAGTTGTGTCCTGAACAGACAAAAAACCCTCTGCCAATCTGAACAAATGGCTGTCCAATCTCTTCTAAAAAAAAAACAATACCAGTGTTGGAGCACCCACAACTTCTGGTGGCAAGCTGTTCCACTGGTTGATTGTCCCCAGTGCAAGGAAGTTTCTCCTTAATTCCAGGTTGCTTCTCTCTCCTTGATGAGTTTCCATCCATGGTTTCTTGTCCTGCCTTCAGGGGCTTTGGAAAACAAGTTGAACCCTTTCCCCTTTGTGATACCCCTCAATTCTTGGAGGACTGCTATCCTATCACACACACACACCCCATCCTACTTTTCACTAGACGAGCCAAACTCAATTCCTGCCACCTGAAAGAAGCATGGCATATGTCAACTGGTAGGGAACTGGAACAATTTTGCTTTTGCTAAGGTCCCCCAAATTTCTCTCTTCTCAATATAGTCCATGATGCTATTTCATGTTCAGTTTCCTAGCCATGCAGAATGGATAACCCAGTTCTTCCCAAGGGAATAGCAATGATTTGATTTATTTTACTTCCTCTATTCCAGAGCGGATGCATCTCAGCTGACATCAGGTAGCTTCTAAATTAAGATTACCCTGTTTCCCTGAAAATACGACCTACCCTGACAGTAAGACCTAGATTGATTTTTACACATGCGCCCAGTATAAGCCCTACTCCCAAAATAAGCCCTAATTAAAATCCCTAACATAAAAATTAAGCTAGGGTGGGGATGGGGTGGTGGAGCTGTTCTTCTACTTACCTTTGGACAGGTGTAGATAGGCCTTGCACCCCCAACACCTGCCAGGCCGGGCCATTTCTTCTGGAGCCAGCAGGGCTGGCAAGGCTTTCCTGAAGGCCTCTGGAGCTCAGGATCGATCCAGATCTCTCTTATCGGCTGCAGAGGCCTTCAGGAAAGCCTTGCTGGCTGCAGAAGAAGAAGGCCTCTGACAGTGAAAAGGAGGCCTGGAGCGACGCGTGCAAGAGAGGTTAGTCAGTGGATGACATTCCCTGAAAATAAGACCTGGTGGGTTTTTTTGTGGCAAAAAAATATAAGTCAGGGTCTTATTTTCAGGGAAACATGGGTAGTAAAATATTCAAGATGAGTACTCTATAAAAGGCAGCTTTCAGGGAAGGAAGCAACTTCACAAGTTAGCAGAATGGGGAAACCAACTTTGTATACATCAACCAAGTCGGTGGCTGTGATCAGATCTTTGAATAGCAAGTAGAGTTCTTAGGACTGTCCAGGTGAATAATGTGAAATTCCAGCTGTTACCTACAGATGTGGGAGAAGTATAGGATTTGGGGGCGGGGTTGGACGTTGGCTGTGCTTCAGTAGGCTGTTCTGCTTTACTCTCAGTTTAAAGTTCACATTTTCAACCTTGGAAAATAGCAGAGTTTCTTCTGCTCTCTTGCTGAAATTCAACCAAGCCCTCATCATCATAATGAAGAAAAAAGGAGCAAGATTTGGTTCTGGCTCATGCATAACTAATAAAATTGCTAATTAAGGGATAGATTCTGCCTTATAATGCTCAGCTGAAATTCTCATTAGAGAATTTACCCCTCTCTCTTTAAACAAAAAACAAAAAAAAACCACAGGACAAGATCTGAATTGTATCCTATTCATCTAGATTTTCCTCTAAAGTCTTATTGCCCAAGTTCAAAAGAGGGTTGGTGGTGACAGTGGCAGTAAAAATCAGCAGAACAAATTTCGTTGTGCATAGCTAAAAATAAGGAGAGCAACACACCGTTTTAAAACCTTTTACACGGATTACACTGCGCTGTTTCAGCTGGAGAAGAGCAGGATGCTAGGAAGGTCTTAGAATTAGATCCAAAACCTGGACTGTTTAATGGATCACCTGATTCCCCCAACCCTTTAGAATACACAGCATGGAATAACAGGGTTGGAGGCTTTAGCCAACCTCTCACAGATCATGGCCCAGTTTTTTCTAAAAGACACCCCCCCCCCCCCGAGCATGACTTCTGGAGTTAAGCCATTCCATGGATTCATCATGGAAAAATAACAGATGATCAGAGTTGGAAGGGACCTTATAGGTCATCTAGTCCAACCCACTGCCCAAGCGGGAGACCCTACAACCATTTCTGACAGATGGGAGTCCGGTCTCTTCTTGAAGGTCTCAAGTGATGAAGCTCCCACAACTTCCGAGGGCAACTTCTGTTCTGTTGGTTGATTGTTCTCACTGTTGGAAAATTCCTCCTTATTTCCAGGTTGAATCTCTCCTTGTTCAGTTTCCATCCACTGTTCCTTGTCTGGCCTTTGGGTGCTTTAGAAAATAGCTTGACCCCTTCCTCCTCTCTGGGGCAGCCCCTCAAATATTGGAAGATTCTCTCCTGTCTCGCCTGGTCCTTCTCTTCCCTAGACTAGCCAGGCCCAGTTCCTGCAACTGTTCGTTGTATGTTTTAGTCTCCAGTCCCCTCATCATCCTGGTTGCTCTTCTCTGCACTCTTTATAGAGTCTCAACATTTTTTTTATAGCATGGTGACCAAAATTGGATGCAGGAGTCTAGTTGTGTGGCCTTACAGAGTGGCATTAGTCCCTCCCTTGATCTTGATCATTCTCGTTGACAGGAAATTTCTCCTTTGTTGGAGGTTGGATCTCTCTTTAATGATCATTTACCCATTCCTTCTTGACTTAGGTGCTTTGGAGAAGAAATCAGTTCCCTCCCCACCTCTTTTCTCCCCCCTCCCCTCCCTTCCTCAGTCCCTCCCTCCCTATCTTCCTCCCATCTTTTCCTTCCTTCCTTCATGTTTTCCTTCCTTCCCTTCTTCCCTCCCTCCCCTCCTTCCTCCCATCTTTTCCTTTCTTCTTTCATGTTTTCCTTCCTTCCCTTCTTCCCTCCCTCCCCTCCTTCCTCCCCTCCTTCCTCCCAGCTTTTCTTTCCTTCCTTCATGTTTTCCTTCCTTCCCTTCTTCCCTCCCTCCTTCTTCCTCCCATCTTTTCCTTCCTTCATGTTTTTGTTCCTTCCCTCCCTCCTCCCATCTTTTCCTTCCTTCATGTTTTCCTTTCTTCCCTCCCTCCTCCTATCTTTTCCTTCCTTCATGTTTTCCTTCCTTCCCTCCCTCCTCCCATCTTTTCCTTCCTTCCTTCATGTTTTTCTTCCTTCCCTTCTTCCCTCTCCTCCCATCCATCCTTCCACCCATCCATCCACAGCACAAAACGTACACAAAGCTTTAGAAAAAAGCAACAACAAACATAAAATCACGCTGATCTCCTTTCCAGACCCATACTGTGAATTAAATCTGCAAGGGAGTACTAGTTGAGGCTTGTGGATCCGTATTTACTGCCAAGGAAAAAGATTTATGTTTCTCAGGACAGCCACAGAAGAAAAAAATAGAGTCTAGGGAGGAGAAGCAGGAGAGACAGCAACCAATAGCCGCCACTATCTAAAAGGTTCTTCATTTTGGGGACAGGAGGAAAACGCTCTCTTGCATGATGGTGTTTTAAACACAGGGGTCCCCAAACTTGGCAACTTTAAGACTTGTGGACTTCAACTCCCAGAATTCTCCAGCCAATACTGGAGAATACTGGGAGTTGGAGTCCACAGGTCTTAAAGTTGCCAAGTTTGGAGACCTCTGGTCTCACATATCTCCTACCCTTAAAGTGCTGAGAACCAAGCAGGATAAAAACATTGCTTGGAGGGCTGGGAGATATCCTGGACGGAAGGGGTGTCGTGTGTTGTTCCCCTGGGAAGGACTAGTAACAGCAAAGTAACTCCTTACAAGGCAGAGGAGGCGAACCAGGTCTCCCTCTTCTCTTTTAAGGCTGAGCCCAACGGGACCACAAAGGGTTATTCTTGAAATTATAAAGGATTTCGCATTTGGGACAAGGAGGCCCTGAAATGAATGAGAAGAAGATGGAAGAAACCAGGTTTGGCCAGTTTGGCTATATCAAGAGATGTTTAATATCTAAATTTGCCAAGCTGTCACGGGGTTGTCCCTAGAATTTTGGGGACCTTTGCTAAAAATAAAAATTATTCCCGTTTGCCACCAGTTGACATATGCCGTGCTTCTTTCACCTCTGCAGGATTTGGATATGGCTAATATAGAGAAAAGAAGGACCAGAGGGGATATGGTAGCAGCCTTTCAGTGTTTGAGGGGTTGCTACAAAGAGGAGCGGGGGTCAAATTATTCTCCAAAGCGCCAGAAGGCAGGACAAGAAACAGTGGATGGCAACTAATCAAGGAGAGAAGCAACTTGGAATTAAGGAGAAATTTCCTAACAGGGAGCAACCAGTGGAACAGAAGTTGCCTCCAGGAGTTTTGAATGCTTCCTCCCTGGAAGCTTTCAAGAAGAGATTGGACAGCCACTTGTCTGGAATGATATAGGGTCTCCTGCTTAAGGAGGTTGGACTAGATGACTTATAAGGTCTCTTCCAACTCTATTATTCTGAATTGTTTATATAACAAAGTGGCCTTTGAAGGAGAGAGCCACAGCTTGAAATCCACGTCAGGCTTGAGCCTATAAAGCAAAGTTCAAACTCTTGACTGATGCCACTTTCTCTCTCTCCTTCCCTGCTACTCCTACAATCCACCCAGAGACACCAGAAACCTGTTGGAAAAGCACATGGTGTTGCATTAGTTACTCCAGGTTCCTATCTGATTTGGAAATTTGCAGGTCAGCCACCTACCTGGCAAAGAAATCCCCCCTCTGTGTTGTTCTAAAAGTGTGTGTGTGTGTGTGTTTGTGTGTGTTAGTTATATATGTGTGTGTGTGTTGTGACCTTTCTTTTTCATGTGCTGTGGCCATGCTCTCTCTGTCATACCGGAAGCATGTGCCTTTAACACAAGTTTTGGAAACGGTGTGACTCATTTACGTAACGCTGCTCAAGCTGGAAGTTGGCACTCTCTTGGCTGCAAGCAAATTTTCACATTAAGCCATGGAATATTCCCCAGGACGAGCTTTTAAAATAGTCAGAATATATAGGTGTATAACTGCATTAAGGGGTCTCAAATTACTCGCAGGATATTTTAGTGTGCCTGTTTAAACGGCATGAAAGGAGGGGTGTTTGTGAGAGGAAAAGACTCAGCAATTGTGGTTTGCTTTAGGCTTTTTTTTTTGGTAAAAGTTTTTTTTTATTTTTTAAAGACAAACACTAACAAACACAAACATAAAATATCAACATAAAACCATCTTCCAAGATACAGCGTGTCAGTTGGCACATTTCTTTTGTGCAATGTCACAATATCAACAGTATTCTGCTTCCAAACATACATTCATATTACATAAGTCAACTATACATATTATGTTATATTATATTGTATTATTATTGTATCATTATTAGACTCAACTACCGTATAAATTTACATAGTTCTTATCCAGCGAATCTGAGTTTTAACAAATCTGGGAACATACAATTCATTTTATTATGTTCAATTATATATCATTACTCATATTATCTTACATATTATGCTATTCCTTTTTATAACATAGTTACTTCTCTATTTTTTTATCGAATCATTGATAAAATAAATTCCAAATGTTATAATATTCTTTATCTTCTTGGTTTGTTTTAGGCTTGTTGACTCGTTTCTGCCTTAG